>QXEO01000548.1:7355023-7955023 GCA_007115705.1 Dactylis glomerata
TATAAAAGCCTCCCGACAGAAAACCCTAGAGGAATCGGCAAATTTCCAGAAAGAGTTCTGCAGCTCCGCCGCCGCCGCCGATGAATTTCGGGGGACAGAAGTCTCTGTTTCGGCACTTTGTCGGGACGGGAAGTGCCCCCGGAGCCATCTCCATCGACCTCACCGCCATCTCCATCAACCTTGCTGTCTCATATGATGAGAAGGGAGTAGTTCTCCCCCGGGGCTGAGGGCTCTACCGGTAGCTATGTGGTTCACCTCTATCTCCCATGATGTGATCTTTATGTGATCGTGAGCTTTGTATCTAGTTGAATTGGTATATGTTATTATTCAGATATTATACTACTCCCGTGCTTAATTATTGTAATCTCCGAAGATACCTTGTATCATGGTGTGATGATGACAGTGTGCGCATCATGTGTGTCTTTTTGGTTAATGTCTCTATGAATTGTTGGTGTTTGTTGAAACCATCTAGTGCGTTCACAGTGACAGTGTGGGACAATCTAGTTTGGGGAAATGCAAACTTTGAGGAGTGCTTCGTAGCCCTACGCATGATTAGTGTTCGTTTTCCATTGGAGAATTGTTTTGAGTTGCATATTGATGATAGTATCTATTGTTTCAATTATATTATATTTGTTGAGAGTGTGTCCACTAGTGAAAGTATGATCCCTAAGCCTTGTTTCCAAGCTTTGCACACCGTTTCCTTTCAGTTTTGTTACATGTTTGCTCGCAACGATATTTATTTCAGATTACAGTTACTACTTATAATCATCACTACCGCCTGTATTTCACTATCTCTTCGCCGAACTAGTACACCTATACATCTGACAAGTGTATTGGGTGTGTTGGGGACACAAGAGACTTTCTGTATCGTAATTGCAGGGTTGTTTGAGAGGGATAGCTTTGACCTCTTCCTCCTTGAGTTCGATAAACCTTGGGTGATCCACTTAAGAGAAACTTGCTGCTGCTCTACAAACCTCTGCACTTGGAGGCCCAACACTGTCTACAAGAATAGACGCGTGCGTAGACATCATTCCCTAACTAACTTCCCATTATCAATTTTCTCATCAATCCTTAAATTATTGCTTGAATGATACATTGCCCACAATTTTTTTAGTGCAGGCTTTAGTCATGGTGACCATTCAGGATCAACCCAATGCAGAAATCTACAGTCGATTAAATCCTATAAACAATAAGTGATATTTAAGTAAAGAGCAAAGATCATAATATCCAAAGCATTAACAAAAGTTCTCAGTCTGCTCAACTAGATGAATAACAATATCCAAAACTCATTGTACAAATTAACTATAACTTTTTTGTACAAATCATAATATCCAGAACTCATATTAGGAACTAACTACAACTTATTTGCCCTAACTACAAGCATATCAATAACACACTCATGGATGACTGAACTAATTAGCCCTAACCGCATCCAGATGAATGACTGAACTAATTACCGAGACAAATGGCATTGTCACTTACATGCTGAACTGAACATGCGTATAGACGACGCCCAGCGTTGGTGCCTTCAAATGCCACAAACTTCTCAGGCATCTTGTCGTGGTAGCGGCAGAAATCTGGCGCATCAACAGCAATACCACACCAATACGGGTCATCGATGAAATCAGGGCGATAATCAACCTCCGAGTACTCCTAAACCACCAGAAAGTAGACCAGATTTGAGGTTAAATCAAAGATCCAGTAAATCCCCAAATCTGTGAAACCCTAACCCTAGAAACGAAGTGTGAAAATGTACTCACATCGCACACATAGGACGTGGCCGAGGACTTGCCGTCATCCCAACTCGGCATTGCGGCGGCGGGGGCGCACAGACGACGGCGACGGATTCTGCAGCATCGCTGGCAGGTCGAGCTTGACGAGGAAGAAGCAAGCGCGGGAGAGAATGACCGGTCAACGACTATCTGGGAGGATGTTATGTCTGCGTGGCTTCGACAGGTGGACCATACCAACCTCCGTAACGGGCACCTCCCGGCTCCGTCCCGACATTGCCACATCATTATATGTGGGACCGAACGGTTAGAACCGTTGTTAATTCGCTAGCAAACGATTAGTTTGCGCAAATTACAAACAACTTGCGGAAAAGTGATAAATTTTCATCCCAAGAAAAATATGAATATATGATACCATTTGGTTAACTTGGATTGTGGTAGTTTTATGCTAACTACTCAAATTTGCGACATAAATCGCAAAACGGCCCCTGCGGCGAACCAATCTCCACTACCACGAGACCACGCGAGATATTGCCAGCCGCTAGGGTCAGAGCCGCCCGCGGCGGCCGGAGATCTAGCAGCGCGGCCGCCGGCCGGAGATCTTGCGGCAACACAACACCTCGGCCTTCCCTCCATCCTCATGCTCTGGCATCTCCGGTTGCGGCAGATCTACTTAGACCTAAGCGGCGGCCAAGCGAGCTAGGGCTACCGCCCGCCGCCGCCGCCGTCGCCGGACGGAGCTCCTGCCTCGCCGACGCCGTCCTCTCCGGAGCTCCGCCCCAACGCCGCCTTCCCCTCCCTCCCGCAGCAGGCATCCTCCCCTTGCTGAGCTGCTGCGGGTTTCGATTCTTCTCGGCCGCGTCACTGTAGCAGGAGGGCGGCGGCGGCGGCATTGCGCGGCGGTCGTAGCAGGGTCTGTGTGGCTCAGTCCCCAGCCGAGCCGAGCCGAGCCGACCCCGTCTCGAACCGCCTAACTCAAAGGTCTCAGCTAAAAAAAGGTCTCCGTACACCGAGCCGCTCGCCCGACACCTCCTCCGCTCGCTCTATCCCGCCGCCGCAGTCTCCCTTCCACCAGCGAGCCACCCCCGCTGCCGCCTCCCGACCCGGCGCCACCAGCTCCCTCTTGCGCCAGCATCCTCACGCAGGCCACCTCCATCTCCGGCTCCAACGGCGCCTCGCCGCGATGAGCACCGAAGGGAATCTCGACCTGGACGCGACGACGAGCACCCTAGGTCCGGAGGACGACTCGGCGCAGGGCCTCATCTTGCCGACCAAGGACAGGGTCATGTACCGGCCTCCGCCGGGGAAGTCCGCCCTAGGTACGATGCTTGTCTACATACACTCCAGACCTAATTTTCCTACTAGTAGTTAAATTCGCTGCGATTCGCCGAGAGTGAGCTAACCGTGAGCCGTGTTTCGACAGGTTTGGATCTTCTCGCTCACATGAAGCGTGAAAAGGATGCTAGCAACGCGTTCAAGCCACCTCCTCAGAAGGTAGTGGCGGCGGCTTCTTCTATGGATGAAGATGAGAAGCCAGGATCTACGGAAAATGATGCCAGCAGCCTGTCTGGTGGGGACCGGGGTACCATGTCTCGCCGTTACAGAGTAACCAGTTCCAGTGAGAAATCGTCATCCAAAGGTACCTCTTCTTCTGTTGATCTGTCGACCATGTACACTCCTCTGTTGTTATGGCTGACGATTCAGTTTCAGTGATGGTGTTTGTTCAGTTAATTAAAGTTATTATGCTCTGTTTCAGAATCTACAATCACTGATGAGAACGGGAGGGGCTCTACACCCAGACATCGAGATGAATCCCATCGGCAACAGGTCAGATATAATAACAATGATCATGCATTCTCTTGCTTGCTTGTAGACTTCACTGTGTCGAGAATTCTATTACTAACCTAGTTAACAATATAACATTTCTCTGTTTTTCGCTTTTAGACCCACAGCTCTAGATACGATACCCCCGATGACAGAGGATCCCGTGGCACACGTGGTGAACGTGAGACATCTGCATCTATCGGCTATAGTAGCAGTGGAAGGCGAGGATACCGTGATGACAGAGATTCGAATAGCAGGCGTAATGAGCGGGAAAGATCTGCATCCGTTGACTACACAAACAAAAGAAGTCGGGATGACTATAGCTCGAGAAGCTCAAGGACACCTGGTACTTTATTGCTATATCATTCTTTGTCATGTTTCGGTTTAACTGGCTTAACATGCAAGCTGACAGGAGTGTGGTCATGATTGCAGCGAGATCTGATTGGGACAGTGGCAGATGGGAATGGGAAGATACGCCTCGTCGGGACTACCGTGATGATCGTCCTGGCTCCCAGAGACACCATCCAACACGATCTCCTATGCTGGCTGCTGCATCTCCTGATGCACGATTGGTGTCTCCTTGGCTAGGCGGGAATACACCACGTTCTACAGGTAAAGAAAGTTTAGCTAGATCTTCTGTGATATTTACCCTTTGTTCTGTGAAAGTAAGTGCATTACTTCAAATCCCGGTGACCAGACTAACTTACCCACACTGATATTATCTATGTTCTTCTAAATGCGCAGCATCCCCTTGGGATCATGTTTCTCCCTCGCCTACTCCTGTACGGGCTTCGGGTTCGTCAAAAGGGTCTTCTTATTCAGGTTCCAGTGGAAAATCTCACCAGCTTACCTTCTCAAATGTAAGTCAATAATTCTTTTCAAGTCACTTAATATTTATAGGTTCTTCTAAGTCTGATTTTTTCCCCATCAATTCGTGGTTATGGCCTATAACCGTTACCCTGTTTTTGCAGGATGCTGAAGCTGATAGAAGCCCCTCAGCTGCCGATAAGAATTATGAGATTACGGAGGAAATGATGCAAGAGATGGATTATAATGCTGACCTTGCATGGTACTTATCCTTGTAGAAATTCCTTATGTCCAGTGTCCATAAATGATTCTAGCAGTTCAGTATTTTTATATTGTCACAGAAAACCAAGTCTATTTAGTTATTCGTTTAACATTCACAAATTCTTTCAGGTATGATTGTGAAGAACACAACGCCGTGTTTGATGGTGATAATTATGCTGCAGACGATACTTCCTACAAAAAGAAGGAAGCACAATTACCAAAAAAACTGGTATATTTCTTGTCTTTTTACATATATAATACTTCAAAGTTACTCCATTCTAACATTCACCAGCTCTTATTCATAGGAATAGGAGTAGCACATATTATTGCAACTACAGAGAATTAGAGAAATACGAAACTATGAGTGTATAGGGCAAATGACTGCATGTAGGGCCTGGTACTTCATCTTCTAGCAAGAATGTTGTCTAGTAAATGTCATGTAGCGTGGCTTCAGATTTTGTGTAAACATCTTTTATTATACTCATACGCGCATTATAAGATGTAAAGTAGATATATGCTTTTATTTTCCTTGGTCGTAAATTGTGGTATGTTCCTCTGTTAAATTGTGGTTCCTGGTGCATTGGACATAATGAAAACAAGTCCTTCATCAGCAGGAAATTAAATTAATCTGATAAAATAGTTCACATAACTTTTTGCGGTATGATCAAAGCATGTATAGAATAGTGGACATATAGAATGCTAATGCAAGAATATCATATATTTCAGTTACTTTTCAGTGAATGTGGTAGTCTGTCATTATTTCTTGATGTAATAATGTATGTTGTATTCTATTTTGTTGTTTACTCTCTTTGTTATCTGCAGACACGTAGAGATGGTAGTCTGATGACCCTCTCTCAGAGCAAGAAATTATCCCAGATGACTGCTGACAATGCTCAGTGGGAGGACAGACAATTGTTGAGATCTGGAGCTGTTAGAGGGACGGAGGTGCAGACAGAATTTGATGATGAGGATGAGCGTAAAGTAATGCTTCTTGTTCATGGTATGTTCTTTCCCTGTCACAAGTTCTTATTGGCGATTTTCTGTCTGCAGCGTCATAGTTGCGACTAAAACAAGCATCACACCAAACCTTTTACGAAACCGTCCCCATTTCTCGTGCATTAGGGTTTCAGGGAATGTTCCTTCTCTTGAAGTGATGAAATTTTTTAATACTTTTGTAATGTAAACACTAACCAGCGCAATGCTAATAAACTAAACAAGTCCTTGCAGCTATTTGTCTTCTTTCCCATCTCCATTTGCCAGTATGTGCTGGCTAATTGACTAGTAGATATAGGTGTTCAATCTGAAGTTGGGATCAGAGGATCATTCATCCCAAAAGTTTCTACATCACAGCAAGCATTGAACCTCTCACATTCCATCCTTTCTATGTCAATTTGAAACATAGGCCTTCTACGTTTCCTTTGTTTCAGTACCATGGTTTTTAAGGCGGTAAGGCGATCTGAGGCCCCCGGGGACCTTTTCATCTTTTAAGCGCTTAAAGCATAAGGCGAGGCGACGCCTTAGACACAGAAATATATCATATATGGCAACCAGATTGGAGATTTAATAACTGAAATAGCATAAGTTCAACACAAGTTACATAATGCATCTGAGCAAAGCGCGCATAGAAACAGCCAAGCACACGTCGATACAAGGGTCAAACAAAAGAGAAGGCAGCAGTCAAGCGCACATCGAAACAGAATGCATCTGAGCCAAAGGCCACGATGTACTGCTATCTAATCAGCTAACAGCAAAGGCCAGCAGCTACTACTCCTACTTAATCAGCCAAAGGCGGAGCAGCAGCAAGGCATACAGAAACAGGGCAAGTGGAAACAGAAATGGCAGGAGCAGGAGCGGGCGGAGAGAGGAGAGATGATGGGGAGGAGCGAGGAGCCAAACCTTGCTGCCCTACTGGGAGAGAGAGAGGATGTGACAGAGGGGAGAAGCCTGTCCGGAGGAGGAGGAACCTGGGGGAGGAGGAGAAACTGGCGGAGGATGCTGTCCGCCGTCGGAGAGGAGAGAGCTCCTCTCTCTCTCTCTCTCTCTCTCCCAATTGTTTCCTGTGGACTGGTTTGCTCTTCTCCCTCTCTTCTTTCCTTTACTCGCGTGCCCAATTTTCCTCTCTTCCCACCCCAATTTCTTTTCCCGCTCGATCTGCACCATGCTTTGTCCATGGCGTTCGTAGTAGCTCAGAGCGCCACCTTACGCACCACCTTACGCGCCTAACAGACGCCCTGGGTGCCTCAACGACCCAAAGCGGAAGCTTTACTCGACTGGCTAAGGCGGGCCCGATGCCTTGACGTCTGAGGGCGCTCTGATGCCTGAGCGGCGCCTAAGTGATGCCTTTAAAACCATGTTTAATACATAGTAGTCAGGTTGAAGCGAATAGTACATGACCTGGCCCTGACATGACCAAAATGTTTTCTCTTGTACAATTCTACTTGTTTTTAGTACATTCACATAGTTGAACTTTAACAAGTGATGGCTTTTATTTTGGCAGATACCAAACCTCCGTTCCTGGATGGGCGTGTTGTATACACAAAGCAAGCAGAACCTGTAATGCCATTGAAGGATCCAACATCTGATATGGCTATCATTGCACGAAAAGGTTCTGTTTTAGTTCGGGAAATTCGTGAGAAGCAGAGCCAGAACAAGTCACGGCAGCGTTTCTGGGAGCTTGCTGGATCTAGTCTTGGAAATATATTGGGTGTTGAGAAATCGTCTGAACAGGTAAACTATTGCCACATATTCTGTATAACTCTAAAGGTTTTGTCACTTGTCCATATGTTTTACTCTGTGGTCCAAAATCAGGTTGATGCAGATACTGCAGTTGTTGGTGATCAAGGTGAAATTGATTTCAAGGAGGAAGCAAAGTTTTCACAACACTTACAGGAAAAATCAGAAGCTGTCAGTGATTTTGCAAAATCTAAATCTCTTGCTCAACAGAGACAATATCTTCCCATATATACTGTTCGAGATGACCTGCTACAGGTTTGTACTTGGCTTTTTGGAATTGTTATGAATGTTTTAGTTATGTCATGATTTTCTTACTTTTCTCTGCTAATCACACTTATATCTCCAAGCTGTATGATTACTTCTATATGTGATTTGGGAATCAGGCAACATCCAAAAGGGTGAAATGCTTATGGAGAATGAACAAATATCAAAATTCTCGCTGTTTCACTCAGATTGGAGTAGTTCGGAAGATATTTCATTTGGAATACTTCTATATTTTAGGCGTCATTTTTATCTGGATTTTGTACCTATCTTGCTGTATATAGTTTCTTCCAAATGATCATCGTAGCATCAATGCGGAATAACGGTGTTATGCTGCTGCTGTGGAGCAGGTTGTGCGTGAAAATCAAGTAGTTGTGGTTGTTGGCGAAACTGGCTCTGGGAAGACTACTCAACTTACTCAGTATCTGCATGAGGATGGATATACCACAACCGGTGTTGTTGGCTGTACTCAACCAAGACGTGTCGCTGCCATGAGTGTCGCCAAGCGGGTTAGTGAAGAAATGGAAACTGAACTTGGTGATAAAGTCGGATATGCTATTCGATTTGAGGATGTCACTTCTGCTAAAACTGTAATAAAGGTACAATTCTGCTTGTGCTTTACCTCACGTCAACATGTGTTATATTTATTACTTATGTTAAAAAACTTGATTATAGGAAGGTTTCGAACACGAGATAACGCAAGGCTATTACCCTCATTTTTGTGTTAGCTTTATGATTTTTGATTAGATGTAGTTGGCCACATGCCCAGAGTTCTCTAGATTAACATTCTGAAATTCAGTTAGTATTAGTTTTGATTTACTTTCGTTATTTAGCATGGAATTTCTGACACATAGTATACTCCCCTTCCGTTTGTTTTGTAGTATATGACAGATGGAGTGCTCCTCCGTGAAACTTTGAAAGATGCAGACCTTGACAAATATCGGTATGCTGTTAACCCGCCCTCGTTCTCTCTTAGTGCTTATAAAGCTTGTGACATTCATATACCTCAGTCTGAGAATATTGCTTTCTGTAGTAACTCTTTCCCCCCTCTTTATGCAGTGTCATCGTTATGGATGAAGCACACGAAAGATCCCTTAATACTGATGTTTTGTTTGGCATATTGAAGAAGGTTGTTGCACGACGAAGGGATTTTAAGCTGATTGTCACATCTGCAACCCTAAATGCAGACAAATTCTCAAAATTCTTTGGAGGGTAAGCTGTTATTTTTTCTCTCTAGTTAAGATTTGACTCTAATGTCTCTCTCTGTAAACCCTCTAATCCTTCCCTTTACTTGCAGTGTACCTGTATTTAACATTCCAGGCAGGACATTTCCAGTTAATATCTTGTTCAGCAAATCACCTTGTGAAGATTATGTGGAAGCGGCCGTGAAGCAAGCCATGACTATCCACATAACGAGTGGCCCTGGCGACATCCTCATCTTTATGACAGGGCAGGAAGAAATAGAGGCTACCTGCTATGCTCTTGCTGAGCGCATGGAACAGCTCATATCATCGTCCACCAAGACTGTACCAAAGCTCTCCATCTTGCCAATCTACTCGCAGTTGCCGGCTGACTTGCAGGCCAAGATCTTTCAGAAGGCAGAAGAGGGCACTCGCAAATGCATTGTTGCTACCAATATTGCTGAGACATCCCTCACAGTTGATGGTATCTTCTATGTCATTGATAGCGGGTACGGAAAGATGAAGGTATATAATCCACGGATGGGCATGGATGCTCTTCAGGTTTTTCCGTGTAGTCGAGCAGCTGCAGACCAACGTGCAGGACGTGCAGGAAGAACTGGTCCTGGCACATGCTACAGACTGTTCACAGAGTCAGCTTACCAGAATGAGATGCTCCCTAACCCTGTGCCAGAGATTCAAAGGACTAACCTGGGAAATGTGGTTCTCTTACTGAAATCCCTCAAAGTCGAGAACTTGCTTGATTTTGACTTTATGGACCCACCTCCACAGGAGAATATCCTCAACTCCATGTACCAGCTATGGGTATTGGGCGCCTTGAACAATGTTGGTGGCCTTACAGAAATAGGTTGGAAGATGGTGGAGTTCCCATTGGACCCCACTCTAGCAAAGATGCTTCTCATGGGGGAGCAGTTGAAGTGCCTTGATGAAGTATTAACCATTGTATCCATGCTCTCAGTGCCCTCAGTTTTCTTCAGGCCAAAAGATCGAGCAGAGGAGAGCGATGCTGCAAGGGAGAAATTCTTTGTCCCAGAGTCTGACCACCTAACGCTCCTGAATGTATACCTGCAATGGAAGTCAAACCAATATCGAGGAGACTGGTGCAATGACCATTTCCTCCATGTCAAGGGTCTCCGTAAGGCTCGGGAAGTGAGATCTCAATTGCTAGACATACTGAAAGCCCTCAAGATCCCACTGACGTCATGCCATATGGAATGGGACGTGGTGAGGAAAGCAATCTGCTCTGCGTACTTCCATAACTCGGCAAGATTGAAGGGCATTGGAGAGTATGTCAACTGCCGGAATGGGATGCCATGCCACCTGCACCCCAGCAGCGCGCTCTACGGTCTCGGCTACACCCCCGACTATGTGGTCTACCATGAGCTTGTCCTGACAACCAAGGAGTATATGCAGTGTGTCAGCGCAGTCGACCCGCAATGGCTGGCAGAGCTGGGTCCTATGTTTTTCTCTGTGAAAGACACCGACACCTCCCTGCTTGACCACAAGAAGAGGCAGAAGGAGGAGAAGACGGCCATGGAAGAGGAGATGGAGAAGCTGAGGCAGGACCAAGCTGAGGCAGCACGCATGGAGAAGGAGAGGGAGCAACGGAAGAGAGCCAAGCAGCAACAGCAAGTTTCTATGCCGGGTCTAAAGAAAGGTTCGACGTATCTGAGGCCCAAAAGGATGGGTTTGTAGATAATAAGCTCGAGGAAGCTTTTGCAGTGTATTGTGTTTTTTGTAGGCCGAGGGAATTTGTACAATAGCTATGTTGCTGATACATGAGCTAATGTAGTATCAAGTCTGCACTCTGCAGGATGTACAACACAGATGAATGAATGTAACATTTACAACACTTACAAGAGAAATTTGGTACGTATGCTTATGTATATTTTTATCTGATTCTGTTTACTAGTATCACAATCACTTGACTGACTAGTTATATTCATTGATAGTGTCACCATCAATTCCTTCTGAAGCGTCACTGTCTTAAATTACTCGGCTGTGCCGTGAGCAATCCTCTGGGTCTTCTACCTGTTCTGATTTAGTTGTGGCACAGTTATTTTACCCCCCCTGCCTCAAAATAATTATTGCAGCTTTTTTTGAAATAAGCGAACCTATACACAAACACGTTAGATACCTCTATATCTAGACTAAATTTAAACAAAGTTGCAACAATTAATTTGAAACGGAAGGAGTACATGAAATCAGATATACCATTTTACTAGAAGGATCAGATTCATTTCATCAGCAATCTGGGGAGGTTTGTTTTGAATGACATAACACGGCAGAATTCAGGCCAGAACTTGCAGTGGCGAAAATGATGATGTGTACAGTATATCAGGGGTTTAAGAGAAAAAGAGAAACCTGCGTGTCAAAAATATAAATTGTGGCTGCTGGGATTCGAGCCCAGGTCTCCACGGCCACAACGTGGAATTCTCACCACTAAACTACAGCCACTTTGTTGATGATTGGACCCTAAATTTACCCATGTACTATTATCAAATCAGCCGGGTTGCGAGCACTGACGCGCAGGGCCTACCTCAGGGCCCCGCCAGCTTTACTCTCCTCCTCCTGGACTCCGCCAAAGGAAAGGGCAAGGAGGCGCGAGTAGCCCTAATCGCCGGCGGCGAAGGCGAGCGGCGCGTCCCCGACTCCTCGCCCGTGAGCAGGTACTCTTCGAATCCGTGTCATTACTCAAATCCCTATCGAGCTGGGCTGGAGGGAATCCTCCTTCTCAGATCCGTCGATGCCATTTCTCAGCAATCTTTTTTACGGAGGTCCGTGGTAAGGGGGCTTCGTGAATCGTGAGCGGAGTGCTATGTTAAAAAACTAGTGTGGGGTTGCCGTATTGTGTATCTGCGCCATGCGTGCATGTTCCTTGGTGGCAAGTGCTTGCGCCGCCTGAGTTAGCATTTGCCAAATAGTGGCGATTTCTACATTTCCGAGGGTCTGGCTTGTGGTTAGTCCGGATTGTGGCTTCCAACGGTAGGTAGAAGAAATGCTTGGCATTGTGTTGGTGCATTGCAAAAGGATTACACTGAGAAGATTATGCGTGTTTTCCCCATAGTTATACTTGGATCTAAAAGACATTATTGCAAGAAAAATTTAGACACAGTTCTTGGCATCTGCTAAATCTTATAGATATTTTTTTCCTTTCTCTGAGTCCCTTTTATTGTGACATAGTTTTGCAAAGAATTAAGCTTACACTACATAAAGGACTGATGGTGTTAGTTTAAATATGTTCTGACATTGTGGTTCATTGGCAAATAATAAAACTGAGAGAGAGCTGAGATTCATCACTCGGCTTAATGCTGATACCCATTAAAGCATTCAAGGGTATTTTTCTACATTAGGGCAGAGATTTGGATATATGGGCCTAACTTCAAGCCAACCTGGATATGTTGTTAGGCAACTAAATTTGATGCTGAAACTCACATATTCCCAATATTCTGAATTTTCAACACCCTGGATGCAAACGCCAAATGGATCCATACTCTGCCAGCACTGAATTTTATTAAGTTTTGGTGGCGAGATGGTAGTAATTTCTAAAGTGCAACAGTTCTGGACCAGTCTTAACTCTTAATTATGATGATTTTTCTTTTGGATAGATGATCTTGCTGTCTTGTATTTCACCTCTAGCTATTGCGATAATTAATGCACAACACAGTCCTCTCAACATGATTTTTTTCTTTTTCTCATTCGTTTTTATTGTGACATAGTGTTCTGCAAAGAATTAAGCTTACACTACATAAAGGACTGATGGTGTTAGTTAAATATGTTCTGAGATTGTAGTTCATTCATTGGTAAACAATAAAACTGTGTGCGAGAGAGCTGATATTCATCGCTTGGCTTAATGCTGATATCAATTAGAGCATTCGAGGGTATTTTTATACATTAGGGCAGAGATTTGGATATATGGGCCTAACTTCGAGCCAACCTAGATATGTAATCAGTCAACTAAATTTGATACTGACACTCAAATCTTCCCAAATTTCTACTCTAAACTTTCAACACTCTGTTTAGAGCTAGTTTGCAGATGCAAATGCCAAATGGATCCTGTACTCTACCAGCACTGGATTTTATTTAGTTTTGGTGGCGAGATGGTAGTAATTTCTGAAGTGTAATAGCTCTGGGCCAGTCTTAACTCTTAATTATGATAATTTTATTTTTGATGGATGATCTTGCTGTCTTGCATGTGTTTCACCTCTATCTATTGCGATGAATGATGCACAACTTAGTCCTCCCTGCATGATTTGCTGACCCTACAGGTTCTGTGGCACTTATTATTCTATAGGCTTTCTAGGAAAAACTTATACTATATTTGACAAAACAGCATCATTCTGTTTAGTTCATTGTTCGCCCATATTGTCTCCATTTGTTGGATCTGCCACGTGAACATTGAAAAATTCATTCATTGACCTGGTTTCGTTGGGATTATACCCCCTTTGGAACCTTACTCTTAGGTACGAAGTGATCGTCATCTTAGAGCATCTCTAGCAGATACCCGATAACTGCCCAAAGCCGGGAAACTCCGGCCGTTTTCCGGTTTGTGGTTCTTTTTCTGCCCCGAGCAGATCTTGGAAAAAGGCCTGGCCTGGATGATTTATCCAGTGGCCCGGATATCAACCCATCCGAGCGCTATATACCAGGTACGGAGGGGCATATTGTGGTCAATTTCCCCTGGCCGCATCGCCTCCTACACTGCCCAAACCCGCCGCAGCTCTAGCAGATCCGAGATAACTGCCCAAAACCGGAAAATTTCGGCTATTTTCCGGTTTTTGGGTTCTTTTTCTGCCCCAAGCAGATCCTGGGAAAAGACCTGGCCTGGATAAAATTATCCAGTGCCCCGATATCGTCACATCCGAGCGCCATATACCCGGAATGGAGGGGCATAAATGTGGCCGGTAAACAGCTCCGCCGCCAGCAGTGGGGGCTCGTTGGCGTCTACGCGAGCCCGTGGGGCCTCATCGTCCTCTTCGCCGCGCACAGCTCTGATGCGGCACGACGCCTTTCTCGCGCAGTTCCGCGCGCACAGAGCGGAGAGCTCCCGGGACGTGGCGCGTCATGCACCGGCAACGGCACTGGCAACGGCACCGCCAGCATACACGGTGCAGCTGCCGTAGTCCTTTTCTGAGCAGGACCCCGAGCCCGAGGAGCAAGTGCTCCATCGGGTGCTTGCCCGCTCGGCGCGCACGACGGAGAGGGAGGAGATGGTACGCCGCGATATCGTGGCATACAAAGAGGCGCAGTTGGAGCAGGGGCTCCATACCTCCTAGCAACACGAAGCGAATCGCCAGGCCTGGCTCGTCGAAACGCTCTTCCAGGCCTACATGGAGGACTCCTCCGACGAGGAGTGAAGCGCCGCCGCCTCCGAGTCCCGGCGAAGAGTGAAGCGCCGCCACCTATTGGTCCCCAAGTTTAAGGTTAGGTCTAGGTTGTACTAATATATCAATGTAGCGAACTTATCTATGAATGTAAATTAAGTTGATGATGAACTCGTGATGATCCAAGTGCAAAATCTCCCGCGATTGCATTTTTTAAATATCCAGTTTGGATTTCGAGTATCACTGGAGAACACTTTTTCAGCTGCCCTGATCGAGATATCTTGGTTTGGTTTATCAGGGATCTGCTAGAGATGCTCTCACGATGCTATTCCTTGCCCTACTCGACTCAGGTCCTGGTAACTGGTTTACACAACAATTTATCATCAGAGACTATAGAGCTAACTTGCTTGGAGAAATGAAACCAAAGTTTAACAGAATATAAACTTGGCATGATCTGGGTGCCAAATCTTGTAGAACACCTGGAACATTTATTACAGAAGGTTCAAAGCTATTACGAGTGCCCAAATAATTGCCTCTCATTTTGGTTTGCCCAAATAATTGCCTCTCATTTTGATGTTGTCATTTGTTGTTCCCTTTTTAGTGTTTACGCATCATTTGCCTCAACGGTAACTGCACAAATGACAACATCCCTATTTGGTCTACCTTTTTTCTAACAATAATAATTTCATTACCATGTTTTCCAGGATTAGATGGACCCCACATCTCAGGGTCAGAAAACACAGCAACAAAAATCAAATGGCCGAAGAGCAGTTGGTAGCTCACAAAGTTGGACAGTATGTCGCTCTTCCTCCTTCATTTTCACTCGGTCGTTGTGAGCAAAACTGCATACTAACAAACTCTTTTTTTACAGCGATATGGTGTTCTGCTACCAAGCCAGCAGACACGGAAGCTAAAAGAATGGGTTCTAACTGATCATCAACAACAACTAGTCAATGCTAGTGGTCTTGGCCATCTTGCTCTTACCACAGGATTTACCATTGATCGTTCCTTGCTAACAGCCTTTTGTGAGAAATGGAACAATGAAACAAATACTGCACATTTCGTGGGATTTGAAATGGCACCTTCTCTCCGTGATGTTTCATACATTCTTGGAATTCCAGTGACTGGTCATGTGGTGACGGCAGAACCCATTGGTGATGAAGCTGTGAACCGCATGTGCTTGCATTACTTAGGAGAGAGCCCTGGAAGCGAGGAGCAACTATGTGGCTTGATCAGATTGACTTGGTTGTACAGGAAATTTCATCAACTGCCAGAAAACCCCACCATCAATGACATTGCATTTAGCACCCGAGCGTATCTTCTATATTTGGTTGGCTCTACCTTGTTTCCTGACACGATGAGGGGCTTTGTATCCCCGAGATATCTACCACTTTTGGGGGATTTTAGGAAGATACATGAGTATGCTTGGGGGGCTGCAGCACTTGCTCATTTATACAGAGGATTGTCTGTTGCAGTAACACCAAATGCTACTACCCAGTTTCTTGGGAGTGCTACTTTACTCATGGTACCCTCTCTTTTGTATTTCTGTTATTATCTCTAGCTTTGTGCTACCTCTGTTCCAGAATAAAAGATGTTTTGGTAGGCTACTATAGTGTACCAAAACATCTTATATTTACCATTTTGTTCACTAATTAGAGATTTCCCTTGTTTCTACAAGGCCTGGATTTATGAGTACCTTCCTTTAACTCAACCCCAACAAAAGAATCAGAATACCTTGTTGCCCCGGGCATGCCGATGGAACTTTGGAGGAGCAACACGTGGGCAGAGAAAGAAAGTTGTGGAATGGAGAAAGGATTTTGAGCAGCTTCAGCTGTCTGATGTAAGTCTGGATTACATATGTTATAAATTTATACCTGCATATGAATTGCCGTTGAGTATTTTTTGTCTTAATATTTTTTCCAGGTCAACTGGAATCCTTACAAGGACATAAATCCAGCAATTGTTCCAGAATATTGCATCGCAGCAGATAACATTTGCTACTCTCGGACATGGCTAATCAGCTTTAACATAAAAGAGGTGTATGTACCTGACCGGTTTACTAGGCAGTTTGGGAGGGAGCAAGGTTGCCTCCATCAGGTGCCATTGTGGGCAAGAAGAACTTGGAGTAAGGCGAAGGACTGGAGGGTTGAGTACGCTCGTGAGATTGAGGACTTCCATCAATTGGTTGGCTGTCGTTTCATCCCTTCTGCAGAAGCTAATATCAACTCCCTCCCAAATGAGTCTATAGCTGGGCAGAGTACCACAGGATGCAGCCGGAATGCCTCTCAGAACTTCTCTATGATGGTAAGCCCCGAATAAGAACCTATTTCTTCATGCATTTTTCTCATGTGGTGATCCTTGATGTGATTATTGGCTGTGGGTTGTAGGTTGAAGATTTAAAGAATGATCTTCCTGTAATTGATCGCTATCTGGAGGGACAGGTACTCCCTCCAGAGGTTGCAAGCTTCCTAGAGAAAGTGAGTACGATGATCAAAACTTACTCCCCACCACAGAGCAGTCCGAGGAAAGATGAAGCCGCCCAGGGCAAGAATGTAACTGGCAAAGCAAAGAACCCAAGAAAGAGGGCAAAAAACCCTCAGCTCTTTCAAGATCCTTCAAGCCCACAAGATTCTGGGGTAAACCAGTATCTAGGCGCGCTGGTACCTTATCAGGCTAGTAGCAGGTATGACAAGGTGTTAGATGGCACTGCCGCTCTACCTGATGGAGAGGAAGTGTTCAAGGAACATGAAATCATGGAGCCATGGCAAATGTCGCATTTGAAGACAGAGTCCTCTTCCTCTCCAGACTCGAGCTCGCCGGGATCAAGGAAGCGGATGTGGCAACATCCTGATGAAGACGGAACCCAGAGGAGCAATGACAGACTCCGAAGGAGCAGAAGACACTGTGTGCAGGTAAAAATGTTCAAGCACCGAGACGGGGTGGGTGCCGAGGAGGCCAACCCGATCTTCCTCTGATGGCGATCGGTGTTCACCGGTTGGTGTTGGCGTTGTACAAAGTAGTGGAGAACCGGACCTGTACTCAGGCTGCCATCGGCGGTTAACTGTTTCATGTAGGGTTGTAGGCCTTTGCTCGTTAGGAGTCAAAAACGGAGCCTTTTGCAGTTGGGTAGCTTATGTATGTGTTCGTATGGCACCCCTGTAGGGCCAAGGTGGATGCCACAACCTTGCGGCGTTTGCACTAAGACGCGTTATCCTCTCAAGTTCATCTGGGTATTGCAGATACGCACTACAGACAGTGTATGTGCGTTCGGACTTTGGTGTACACCGTCTATTGCAATATCATGTGCCGTGGTCGCCGAATGCGTGAAACCGATCCAAGATCATGCTCGGTATACATCCAATCCAATTATCCAAGCATGAATTTCCCCAAGAAATGCTTCAGTTTCCTGGAAAATTACCATGATCCGGACGGGACTGCTCGATAGATCTAGCAATACTAATTGTTCAACATCAATACGGTGGCTAGCGGAGACGGTGCTTATTGTTTTTTTTTAATCTTATAACGCTACAAGAATCTGGGCAGGCAGAGTACTCTGCTAGCACTAGCAGCCTAGCACCATTCAGGAATGGCACGAGTTCCTCTACAAGAAAAATAAAGGAAATAAAACTGCGCCACGTTTCGGCTTCACGAGGCGTCCACTGGCCCCCACATGTCAGCGCGAGCAGGCAGGGTATTCATTGCTCAGCCTTTCCCAACGGAGTCAGAGTGGCCAGTGCTACGGTGAACTCACGAGAGAGAGAGAGAGAGAGAGCAGCCCATCCGTCGCCCCAAATCTGCTGCTCTTCCGCCGCTACACTGCCTTCGTCTTCCTGCGATTCACCGTGGTTTGCTCTCTATCTTCTGTCTATTTCATGGCGATTTGATGGAACATTCTTGCATTTGTGGCGTCTTACGGAGCCACCCCCTTTTCCCAGTTCTCTGCATTTCGGTTCACTTTCTGTGTTCGCATTTGCCCAGGAATCTAGGATCATCTTCCGCCCGTCATTGGATCGATTAGAGTCCCTTCTCCTTGTAGATCTTTGCTTCTCCACGCATGATCGCCAGCCTCCATTCAGATTTTCCTCTTGACATTAGGGTTTTTGGGGTTTTGGTACTTTCCCCAATCTTTTCCCCCCTGAAGCTGCGCAGTGGGAACAGCGGGCTGGGTTCTGAAGCGAGAGGTAGAAATTGACCTGGATGCTCATTCCAGGACGGAACCGTAATGGCCGCATGTATTTTTCTGGCCCCGATTTCTGATCTTATTTTGCTGCTGGACCATGCTCTTGATCTGACACAAGTATCATCTTACTTAAGTGCCTTTTTTTTCCTTTATCTATTTTACAGTTGATTTAGTGCTGGATTTTCTTCTAGTGCTTAATGGTGCATTCTATGTGTTTCTTTTACCTATGATATTTTTTCCCTTCAGAAAACTATGACATTCTTTGTCTGGTTAGTTAGTATGCCCTTTTGTACCTTGTGTGTCTGTGGCCTGTCAAACTGTCTGGTTCTTATATGTTGTGTCAGTGTCCGCAAGAGATATCACTGTGAATACACAATCATGAATCATTTTTCATACCTCATATTTTGGTGGAAAAAACTCCTAGCTAAATGTTGGTGTTTATGCTTTCCTATGATTCTGAATTGTCATCTGTTTGAAGATATTGTCTTGTCAGCCAATCTCATGTTCTTGTTGGTAGAATCTCTGTTTGCTCCCCTTTATACCACCCGAACATCCAATTATTGGTTTTGACGGTTATGTTCAATCTCAAGGAAAACTATTGAAAATCAGGGATCTACCTGTTGCTATGTACTGTAAAACATCAGAATGTTGGAGAAAAAAACCCTAAGAAAGATACTAATTATTTTCTTGTTATGAAAATTAAAACATCTGATTCTCTGTTGGTTATTTTTTTTGTTCACTGGAGGGGAGCAAAGTCTTTATAAATTATCAGTAATTCATAGAAACAATAGACCTATGTACTTCCATTAAGATCAGTGTACCTTATTCCAACAACAAATCCTGTGTGTGTTTCTTATTTGGCATGCACTTATCACATATCTTTTCGTTGTGACCCCCTTCGTCAATATTTCTTGTATTTCATTTTGTTTGAAACAACCATGGGGATTTATCTCTATGCAGGACTAGATGGAATCCCCCGAGGAAGTATCAACAGGCAAAAGTTGCAATGAGGTAGTTATTTCACAAACCTTGCTTTGGTTCTTGCCTGTATAATTTATGTTCAAACCCTAATGCGAGATGCTCAATCATGCAGGTTTATAGTCGTGAACTATTAGTGTGTCAGATGACAGAGCAGCTCAAGACATGGAAGCTGAACAAACGGCAGCAACAATTAGTCGATGCCAGTGGGCTCGGCAATCTGATACACACTGCAGATCTGATTATCGACTGCACTGTGCTCAGGGTATTCTGCGAGCTGTGGAGCAAAGAAACGAACACAGCAAGGTTCCGTGACTTCGAAATGGCACCATCACTCAAGGACACTGCCTACATATTGGGGATTCCAGTGATAGGACGTGCAGTGACCACCGGGACTGTGCTCAACATGTCGTCAGAACAGCTTTTTTTCCAATACTTGGGTCAAGTTCCTGGTTTCGGCCACTGCAGGGGTAGTCGTGTGAAGCTCTCTTGGTTACACTTTAAGTTTAGCCAGCTCTCGGAGCGTCCCACTGATGAAGAAATTGTGTACAGCACAAGAGCATATCTATTGTACTTGATTGGAGCGACTCTGTTTTCAGACAAAGATAGGGTCTATGTCTCCCCGAAGTACTTACCACTGTTGTCGGACTTTGAGAAAGTGCGAGAATACGCGTGGGGCGCTGCTGCTCTTGCTCACCTTTACAGAGCTCTCTCTAAGGTGATGTCATGCGCCAGAAAACGGCTATTCGGCAGCGCCACTCTGCTCATGGTATGTGAACGCTCATTAATCAAGGGAAAATCGTACTTCAGTTTAGGAGAGCAAATTTTCTTCCAGTTCTATGGAACTTTCTAAAAGTTTTCTCAGTTGAACAAAAATGTTTTTTTTCTTATCGGGTTGAATAAAATTGTTAGAGTTAGGTTTATCAGAAACAATGATAATGTACTGTAGTCTAAAAACAACAACAGGCACTAGACCTGATGGCTTTTAAATATTAAGATAATTGTGAGCACACACCCTGCAAAGGCCAAGCCTCGAATATGGGTGGGCTGGGCTCGCACCCTGTGCCTCTATCCAACTTAGCGATGATCTGTAATCTATTAGTACCGCAGAGTAAAAAGAACTATACAGACATGCAGGGAGATATATTCATAAGCGTCTACAAACTTTTCGCTGTTAGGTGTTGGTGATGGATGGTTAACACTTTCTAAAACAAGAAAGGATTACAGCCCGAGTAATGCAATTGATAAAATGCATTGGATGTTTGGAAAGAATAAAATGCTATCCCTTTTTTCCTTCACAAACTCTTACTGTTACATTGTGAAAACTGTTCTAGTCTAATGTATTTTGAGTCCCTGCAAAGGGGTCAGGGTGAATGTGTTAATATATTCCAGCGTTGTTGAAGAAATTTTAGAATAGGTTTTTGTGAATAGCGACGATATTACATGCACAGACAAATAGGAGTAGAAAAAGGAAAATGTGATGTGATCTCATGTATTGGTGTACAAAGCACACGTAAAGTTTTCATTGTTGCATGTTGTTTAAGAGTTTACGAAGTTGCTCATGGTTGACACTTCATAAAACAGGAAAGAAATTTATCAGGGGAATGACAGTTGATAAAACAAGCATTGGAGGATAGTACATAAGAAAATCCTTCCCTGTTTTTTCTATAGTTCTGTTTGAAAATCGAGTTGTTCTGAGTTGTGACACTATTCCAGTATGGAAATTTTCTAATATATCTTTGGGTTTCTACAAAGGGATGGATATATGAATATATTCCAGCAATGCGGCCTGTTATGGATGATGCTCCAGCACATGTCTTCCCACGAGTGTGCAGGTGGACACGGCACGCAGTCGCCCAACCGGCCAAGGAAGTTTCAGATATCAGAAAAGCTTTCAGTCATCTACGGGTTTCAGATGTGAGTCTAACTTTTTGTTATTCATAGACATACTTTACCCTTTGTTACTTGGGAAATTAAGTTGACCATACATAATATGTGATCTTAATAGGTCAACTGGGAACCTTACAAGGACATGGATTCTACATTCATTCCTAACATTTGTGTGGCACCTGATAACGTCTGCTGCTCCAGAACATGGCTGATCAGCTTTAACGTGAGGGAAGTATATGTCCCAGATCGGTTTGCTCGTCAGTTTGGTCAAGAACAGCATCAGCTCGATGATGATCATGGGCTCCAACGACATCAGTGGAATGCATCAGTGGATTGGAGCCTCGAATATGCATCAGAGATCAAACAT
Organism: Dactylis glomerata; assembly: GCA_007115705.1. NCBI lineage: Eukaryota > Viridiplantae > Streptophyta > Magnoliopsida > Poales > Poaceae > Dactylis > Dactylis glomerata. Next base: position 7,376,578 of record QXEO01000548.1, read on the forward strand.
TTTGAGCAATTGGTCAACGCTACTCGGCATGATCATACAACAGTTCCCGCCACTTCTAATATTACCGAAGGTGCTTTCACGGCAGCGAAAACGGCACGAGAATTTCATGATCTCAGTCTACAGGCAGTGGTAAGATCTAGTTCATAAAGGTAATGCACATGAGGGCGAACTTTGTCCACAACCTAAGTGACCTTGACGTTTTCCATGTAAATGTAGGTGGAGAACATCAAGGAGGAGTTTGGAACCATAATGCGGTTTCTCGAGCCACAGTCATTCCGCAGCGAGGTAGCCATGTCGTTTGCTCGGATCCGTGAACTACTCGAGGCTTCTCACTTGAAGGAAGGCAATGTTGATGCCGAGGCTCGAGGTGGTGGGACCTCAGAACCTGAGTTGACTGCATCACACCCTCCTGTCATACCAGCGGGCGAACAAGTGGCCACCGGCACAATGGGTGGCCAAGCGACGGCCCAAGCTCCGGAGCCTGTGCCTGATGAAGGGATGCAGAATGGCAGCAATCAACCTGCACCGGAATGCTGTGACATGCCGAGGGAGCAGGAGGTGGGGGACGTGTCTGGCACGCCTGGGGAAGAGGAGTCACGCGAATGGAGGTTGAGTGAGAGCAGCGAGGAGATTGATGATGATGTTCCGATCCGTGAGCTACTCAAGGCTTCTCGCTTGAAGAAAGTCAATGTGACCGTCGATGCTCAAGGTGGGGGGACCTCACGATGTGATGAAGCGACGCCTGGAAAATGTGACGCACCGATGGAGGAGGAGGACACTTCTGGCACGCCAGGGGAAGAGGAGGCACTAGAAGGGATCGAGAGCAGCGAGGAGGATGAGGACGAGGGAGGCCATGAGGGGCGGAAGCGACCGCGACGGTACGAGGAGGGACGAGGCGGCGGGCTCCGAAGGAGCAACCGACGCTGCGTGCAGGCCAAGAGGTTCAGGCACCGCGGTGGGAAAGGGTCCGTGGCCTCTGACCCCATCGTGCTGTGACTGATGCATTCAGGATTCAGCCATCATTGGCCACCTGAGCCTTGCATGTACTGCCTTTATAGTATTTCCGGATTGGATTTGATATGCTCCCTTGTACTTACATTTCCTGTGGTTTGTACTAACGTTTATGCCGGGACCTCTTATGCCGGTATGTTCACGCCGAACATGGGCCATTTCTCTACTTGACTATGTGAAATTTCGGTATTAACCGTTTGTTGCTCTTGTTGAGGGAAACAACATATGACTCTGCTGTGATCTTTATTAATTAAATTACACTTACATCGTCAATTAACAAAGTGAAAATACAACTTTGACGATCCTCTAACGAAACACTTGGCTGAGGTCCACACTCTTTAGCTAAGGCATGAGCTACACAATTTGCATTTCTAGAGACGTAAATGAATTCTACTTTGGAGAAAGATGTCGCCTGGACGCATATGTCTTGAACAATTGGAGCTGAAGCTATTGCTATATCCAGCATCATTCAGCATGTGTAACTTCTAGGCAATCAGATTGCACCATCAAATTGTTGCATCGTAGTTGATTTGCCAACTATAGCCCATATCTGATAGCTAAGGCCTCGTTCAACGCTGCATCAATCGCAAAATCAATGCTACTAGTTTTCCAAAGGTTTAATGTGTCATATATAATCTGCCAAAATAGAAGGATTTATAAACAAGTCATAAAAACAACACGCATAACGTCACACTAACATTATTCCTCTCAACTTTCAATGTTTCTTTGCAATACATCAATCTAAATTCGGTACAGAAATATAAAACTAATGCTGTAATGCATACGGAATTCTGGACAGACCTGGATAATGGATGCGTGATCATTGTTTCTTATGAGAGAACACTATTTTGTTTTTCCCTTGTTCCCACATGCAAATATCCATATGCAGCATATCCATATATTTAAACAAAACCGTCTCCACTATGGCCGTACCTACCATACACTCCTTACTGTTTGCTAAAGCAAGAGCCAAGAGGTTCAGCTGAAGACGTGCATGCCCTGCTCGGATGTCTTTCTCTGTGTCATTTCTGTAGAGGTGAGTATGAGCAAAATGTGGCCCAAATATTGATGTAATTGGGGTGGCATAAATTTGTACTCCCTCCGATCGGAAATAACTGTCAAGAACTTAGTACAAACTTTGTACTAAGTTAGTATAAAATCACCGATAATTATTTTCGACCGGAGGGAGTAGCTTGTTTTTAAATTGATCATCTGGTGACATTTTAGAAGTTAGCTACCAATTTGTCACAACCTCCCAAGAACCGGCACTAACCTGTGAAACATGGATATCCGTGAAATTATCTAAAAGAGAGAGCAGAAAACAATCATGAGGTTCAGCTAAGAATTAAGATAGGCATGCGAATGCTAGTGAGAAGAGTTCAACAGTAAGCCTTTCAGTCTCAGATATGTACCTTCTGAAGCAACATAATGAGAGCCCTTGGCTACTGGTTCACTCTTACCTGAAACACGCCACTTGATATATATAACAGTACTTTCTGGCCTGCAACCTTCTTTCTGAATAATCTAACAATTTTTCTTATATTATTGTGAGACCAATAGAAACAAAATGTCACTCATTTAGTTATGAATTGTGAGCAAGATATTATAGCTGGTGGATAATTTGTTTGAGAAAATTCTTAATGTACAACCACTTAGCGATTCTCTAGTTTCTATAATTTACCTTTCTTATCACGTTTGCTAACATAACAAAATTCTTTGATGATATTTTCATGTTCCCACCTCCCTGTCTCTTAATTTTGGAACTTTATCCCCATTGCTTTGCAGGATCACTTGAGCTGCTGTGTTAAGAACATGAGCTGGCTTTCATATCTACTCCACATTGGACTGTACGAATTTCTTGCACGGTTTTGCAGCAAAAATAGGAAGCCTAGTTTTTAAAGCACAAATCACTATCCATGATAGATGACATGACAGGAGTCCCACCGGTATGGCGGTACGCCGGTACCACAACATTGACCTATTCAATTGTAACTTGTTCGGTCATAAATACTCTATCAGAGTTAGCTATACTTCCTCCGTTTATGAAAAGAAGGCCTATAACTTCTCAAAAGCCAAACAATGCAAAGTTTGATCAATTATGTAGAAAAATCCATCAACAACTATTATACTATATAGATATCATATGAAAAATGTACCTAATGATATTGACTTTGTGTTGCATGTGTTAATGATTTTTTCTAAGAACTTGCTAAGACTTTGCATAGTTCAACTTTTGAATTTTTTTACACATATTCATTTGAGGAACCGAGGAAGTAGAGCTGTAAGCGTCCTGAATCTGGCATGTTTTTCCTCCGGAATGAATCAGCTCTCCATCTTGGAACATTGTTGCACAGGTGGTCTGTCCATAACTGGCTTCCATCGTCGACGTGCATCTCCTCGAGATTCATAGCATTCTCCGTGAGGAACTTGGCCAGCTGGACCGGGAAACAGTTGAGTTCGTTGGTCTCATAACGCAGCACCACCTTGCGCAAGCAGCTGAGCGTGCAGCTGCTCAAGTCGGTGAGCTCTGAGATCTCGCAGGAAACTCCAATGTCGTTGCTCTCTTGCACAGAAGCCATCGCGGCGAGCCTGTTGAATCTGTCCAAGGATACGCTAAAGGCCCGTCCAGCTTCCTTCTTTGACTCGTGGTAGCACCCGCCTCCTCCCCACATCATGTTCAACCTCAGTCGGAGTTCAGACAACACCGGGCATGAGCCTAGCAGCCTTGCCATCTCTAATGCTGTATCGTTGTTCATGTGCTTGTATCTTCCATCTAGTACGAGTAACTTGAGATTGGGGAAGGTGGGAAGGATGAAGTCGCCGTCCTCCTCGCCGGCGACTATGTCCTCAATGCAGTCAATGTGGAGCGTTAAAGCCCTTGTGCTGGAGAAGCTTGTGAGTATGCGCGACACAACAGGCTCACACTGCTTCATGTTGTAACATGTGCAGGCGATATTGAGGTCGGTTTGTTCCAGCGCCGGCATAGGAGAGGTGAGGGAGAGCTCGACTTGGCATCCATTGTAGCGGAAGGTACGCAGGCTCGGCATGTCGAGCTCAATGCTGCCGGCCAAAGTCTCACGCCTCCAGCTGAAGCTATTGCTACTGTTATCGAGCACCAAGGCGGTGACCGTCGGGCATCGAAGACATAGTCGCAGTGTGAAGCTGGCGGGATCTGCCTGCTCCGCCGTCTTATGCCTGACGCCCACCATCTCGAGATTGGCGAGAGCCGTGGCGGCCTGGACCAATACCTGCAGATACCCCTCCGAGATATCGCAGTAATGGAGCACCAGATCGGTCAGGCCCGGGAGAGCCAGGCGTGCCGACGGCGCCGATGTTGGCGGTTCGAGGTTACAGCTCTTCAGTTCCAGCCGCCGGAGCGTGGCGCCGCACCGCAGAGATTCGAGCCGCGGGCGGTGGCGAAAATCGTCTGGACAGCGGCAGGAGAGGGAGAGCTTTTCGAGTTGGGCTGCGGCAGGGTGGGCGAGGGCGAGGCCGCAGACTCTGTCCTCGTCATGGTCGTCGTCCCTGACCATCCAATACGGCCTGGCGGCGCGGTAGACATCTTTGTTCAACAAGAACACGAGCCGCTTGAGACGCGCGCTGGGGTGTAGTCGTCCGCGGCGGCGTCCGTGGCCGCCGCTCTGGCGGAAGACGGCGAGGGCAGCCTCTGCGTCTCGTAAGAACCAGTCGGAAGTAGCGGCGTACGGCCTGCTGGCGAGGTTTCCGGCGGCCATCGACGCGAGCGAGGGGATTAGATGGCAAACATATGGGGTACGCAGATTGTAATTGGAGTCGGTAATTGGGTTGTTGCGTGTGTTTCCATAACGATAGAGGATTCTCGTTTTACAGCCAGTACATTCCAAAGACTTTTGAGATTAGTAAGACAAAACTAGCAGCAAGTTCTTTTTTTTGGGAATTAGCAGCAAGTTCTTATCCCCATTAAACCTAGTGTACCAGGCAACCTATTAAATTGATGATGCTCTAGCTAATTATTTTAAAAATTCAAAATGATGGAAGTGACTAGGCTTTATATTATAACACAACCATCAGAAGATGCCGCTGATAACCCGATACAGCCCCACTACATCCAAATTTTATAATATTGGGGGAACACCTTAGAACCGGCATTGCCTCTCACGGCCTGAGGACTCCTTGACAAGCCAGAGGGTGAAATGAGTTCAATGACTTCTCCCTCGAAGGAACCATTATAATAATTAGGGGACGTCTAGAGCTCAGTCGATTGATCTCTAACTAGAAATCATCTCTAAAAAATAGCATCAATTCCCTCAGCCAATCGAGCGGAATTTGCTGCAAACCCGACGCCTTGACATCACCTTCAAGGACAAGGTGCACACAATTCAAGCGATCTTAGCAACGCTGACTACATGAATGCGTAGTTTAAAAAACCAGACATGCCATTCGTTGCACCAACGGCAGGTGGACAGTGACACACTCTAGGGCACATGGATTTTTTTTTGAAATAAGGGGGGCAAAAGCTTTGCCCCTTTCATTGATTAAGAAGGAGTTTACAAGGAAAAAGTAAAAGTTTAATACAAAAGCCTACTCTCCCGGCATTATAATTCCCAATCGCTTGGCACCCGCAAGCACCCAAAGCCTAGCCTCACACTTAATCTTTTCTAGTATTACAAACGTTGGTGATAGCTTCTTGCGAAAAGCCCTTGCGTTGCGCTCCTTCCAAATCTCCCAAACAATGAGAAGAGTGAGAGATGACAATCCCTTACGATTGGGGAATGCGGCTTCGGCCAAATGGGACCACCATTCTTCAATGGTTAGGTTTGTCCATTGCGCCGGTTGCACCTCTTCAAGCCCCATCCAACTCTTGACTAAGCCCCAAATCCTTTTGGTGAAACGACAATGCACAAAAAGATGGTCATTGGTTTCCTCGGTTTGCTTGCAAAGCGAGCAAAGGCTGCAATTCTCCCACCCCCGCTTCCGGAGCCTATCCGCCGTCCATAGCCTATTTTGGATGGCAATCCAAGCATGGTTCTTTACCTTGGGTGGTGCCCATGCTTTCCAAACCATTTTGAACATGCTTGACTCAATTAACCCAAGGAATTGCATCTTATATGCAGAGGCCGCGGAGTATTGACCGTTAGCGGCAAGCTTCCAAGTTATGTCATCTTCTATTTCCTCTTGCAAGTGCATATTGTTGATGAGGACCCAAAGTTGTACAAATTGAGTTAGATGCTCCAAAGAGATCGTGGCCTCATTTGCTAGCTTTCGAATCCAAGCCTCCTCGTGGAGGGCTTGGGCGACGTTCCAATTCTTCCTCTTGCACAACTCAAAAAGTAGCGGTGCGATATCTTTAGGTTTGTTGCCATCAAGCGTGGGGCATGCCAAAATGGTGTATTTTTCTTATTACCTAAGTCGATAGTAGTGGCGGCATAAAAATGTTCATATCCTCCTCGGAGCAAGGGTTGCCAAGCCCAACCCAAATTTTATCCTTGTCCTTCCATTCTAGCCATGACCAACGCAAGTGAAGGGCCAACGCAAACTTGTCCATGTGGAGGATACCAAGGCCTCCAAATAGTTTGGGGCGGCACACGGCCTCCCAATTGACCTTACATTTGGCACCCGAAGCGGTTTCCTTTGCCGCCCAAACAAAAGCCCTCTCCACCTTGTTTAGATATTTCATGGTACCTGGCGGTATGGTTAAAGGCGTCAAATGGTAGATTGCTTGGGAAGCCAAAACCGACTTAACAAGGGAAACCCGGCCGACCATGTTGACAAACTTGCCATTCCAAGTTGGGAGTTTCCCGGCACATTTGTCCTCAAGGTGTTGAAAGTCTCTCCTACAAAGAATCCAAACGGAAAGGGGAAGCCCAAGGTACCGCATGGGGAAAGTAGTCCTAGTAGCCGGTATATCATGCAGAACGTCATTGAGGTTAATGTTCATACATCTTATTGCCGCCACGGAGCTCTTGAGGAAATTTGTGCAAAGCCCGATGACCGCCCCAAATCTTTGTACGATAACCGTGAGGTTTTGAACATCTTGTTTAATGGGAGCCACGAAAATGGCGGCATCATCCGCATATAAGGAGGTTCGCAAAATGACCCCTCTTCCCTGGAGCTTTGTGAGTAGCCCAAGCCTTGTCGCCTCTTCCAAAAGTGTGCAAGCGGGTCAATGGCGATGATGAACGAGAGAGGAGATAGCGGGTCTCCTTGTCTTAGTCCCCGGCCATGATCAATTGGATCACCGAAAATACCATTAAGAAGGACTCGGGAAGTGGCGGTGGAGAAAAGTGCGGCCACCCAATTCTGAAATCTTGGAGGGAAACCCCGTCTTTGTAGAAGGTCAAGGACATATTCCCAAGAGACCGAGTCGAAGGCCTTTCTAATGTCAAGCTTGAAGAGGAGGGCGTGCGTTCTCGTTTTGTTGAACTTAGTAGCAAGGTTTTTGACATACAAAAAATTGTCATGGATACTCCACTTCTTAATAAATGCACTTTGCGCGTTTGAGACCAACTCATTCATGAATGGTCCAAGGCGAAGAGCAAGCATCTTGGAGATTAGCTTGGCGATCCCATGAATGAGGCTAATGGGCCTAAAATCTGAAATTTCCTCTGCCCCCTCCTTTTTTGGCAAAAGTACAATGTTGGCGGAGTTAAGCCAATGGAAGTTCTCGGCATGAAGTCCCCCCAAAAGGTCGATTACACTCATAACGTCACCCTTTATTATCCCCCAACAACTCTTGTAGAATGCACCTGTGTAGCCATCCGGGTCGGGGGCCTTGTCATTGGGCATTTGTTTGATTGCGTTATGGACTTCTTCCTCGGTGAAAGGGTCAGCCAAACTAGACAAGTTGACCTCCTCAAAATGAAGACCCTTGATGCGTGGTAAATGACCAGCCCGTTGGGACCCCCAAGAGGAAGGTGTGATGAATATAGCAGCAGTTTTTCCCTCAGTTAAGAAACCAAGGTTTATCGTTCAGGAGAGGAGAGACAAACGACTGAAGGTGATGCGGACTGGCTTAGCGACAGCTTCGAACAATTTATATATGGCGCCTCGTCCAAGATTTGCTTTGCTAGCAGCAACGTGGAACCCGCACACAACACAACCAAATACTTTGTTCCCAACTTGCGATGAGGTTGTCAATCTCACCGGTTTGCTTGAAACAAAGGGTATGAGCGTATCGAGTGGAAAGCAGTGAAAGTATGCGAGTAAAGTAAACAGTGCGAGTAAAGTAAACAGGTGATAGCAATATGATGGAAATAGGACCGTGATCGACGGTTCACTAGTGGTGTCTCTCCATAAGATAAATAACACATGCTGGGTAAACAAATTACAGTTGGGCAATTGATAGAATAAAGATAAACGTGATATGTCAAGAAGATCACTATGCGATTTACTCTGGGCATTACAACAAAATACATAGACCGCCATCCAGCTGCCTCTATGACTAATAATCCACTCCCGGGGATATCATCCGAACACCCCATGAGTATTAAGTTGCGAACAACAGATAATTGCATTAAGCAAAGTGTATAATGTAAACAAAGCATATGCCCTCGAGTATATGAATGTTGTTTTCTCCCTAGTAGCAACAGCGCATCTACAACCTTAGAGGTTTCTGTCACTCCCCCAGGTTAAATAGAGACATGAACCCACTATCGAGCATAAATACCCCCTCTTGGAGTCACTAGCAACTACTCGGCCAAGATAGCTACTAACAACGGAGAGCATGCAAGATCATAAATAACATAGAAATAACATAAGATATATTTCAGTATAGCAACTCAATCATAACACCAATATTCATCGGATCCCAACAAACCAAACATGTAGAATTACATAACGGTGATCACAATCATGTAGGGCAGCTCATGAGATCTAAACATGAAGCACATGGTGGAGGAGACAACCATCTAGCTACTGCTATGGACCCATAGTCCAAGGTAGACTACTCACTCATCGCTCCGGAGGCAAGCATGGCGATGAAGAAGACCTCCGGTGGCGATTCCCCTCTCCGGCAGGGTGCCGGGAAGAGCTTCTGGACCCTCCCGATCTTTGGGTTGACGGCGGCGGCGGATCGCGATGTGTTCTGGAAAAGTGATCGGGTACTTAGATTTTTTCTGTCGGGGGGTCTTTATAGGCGAAGGGGCATCGTCAGAGGTGGCCCGAGGCAACCTCACACATAGGGGCGCGGCCAGGGGCTGGGCCGCGCCGCCCTAGTGTGTGGGGCCCTCGTGGCCCCCCTCCAACTCCTCTTCGGATCTCTGGAAGCTTCCGGGAAAAATAAGACTTCAGGAACTTGTTTCATCCAATTCCGAGAATATTTCCTGTGTAGCACTTCTGAAACACAAAAACAACAGAAAACAGGGAACTGGCACTGTGGCGACTTGTTAGTAGGTTAGTTCCGGAAAATGCATAAAAGTGCCACGAAGTGTAACAAAATAGTAGGCAAATGGTGTAAAAACAAGCATGGAGCATCAAAAATTATAGATACGTTGGAGACGTATCAAGCATCCCCAAGCTTAACTCCTGCTCGTCCTCGAGTAGGTAAGTGATAACAAAAGAATAATTTTTGAGGTGACATGCACCTACACAATCTTGATCATATATGTAAGCATTTGTGAGCTGGAATCAAAAGAACTTAAAACATGGGCATGAAAGATATAATCTTGATAATATAAACTTAGCAACCATGTTATAAATATGAAAATGAACACAAACAAAAGATCATGAAAATGAAACAATGAAAGTCAAACGTGTGTTCAAACCATAAGGAAAAACATACAAATGGTTTTCAGCTTGTCCTTCATGGAGAGCAAAGCATAAATGCATAGGACACCTTCAAGTTTAAGAGGGCGACTAGATACAAATAATTTGAGAACAAGTGAAACCAACAATATGAATCAATCAATGAAAACTTTGGGACAATGCACATTATACTAAGAATGACAACTATGCTCTCTTAATGGTGCATAAAGGAAGAAGGTGGTGACTCAACATAAAAGTAGAAGAAAGGCCCTTCGCAGAGGGAAGCAGTGATTGCAAGTTTTCTAACCTTCAAAAATTATGGTACTTACCGGCTTTGAGCTCTCATTGCCCCCATCATAAGCATCTTGAATGGTTAAAGTTAATGAGAGAACAATTATGATGCATATGCTTGACAAATCATAAGTCGAAAACCTCGTGTTCCGTGAATACGAGTACCCAAACCTCATGCTACTTTACTTAGAGTCCCAAGCAAGGCTCTTGTCATTGTAAATATATGCATATCATTGAGAACCGCCAATGGGGTACCTCCGTGCCCGATGACATGGAACAAGCCCACATCAAAATGATAGGACAAGCAGACAATAAACACCTCGACATCTCTTTTATTTGCCATCTGTTTAGCTTTTTATTGTGAGATGCGTCGTCGAATGTTCACCATGGGTATGCTGCAAATTTCCACCATGAATTATGCATGGCTTAGATTAGCGGCCCAGCGTTTCCCTAACACATATACAAACTCCATGATCCCCACAAGATTCCCAATTCATTTCACACCGTGGGCATCCATAAACAAAAGATCACGATATCAACTCAAATAAGAAGTGCAATGTTGAAAGCTTGCCCATGACTACATGGCTGGGCTAGTCTCCAACTTACAACTTGCAAGCATAACAACTCAACATAAGAGACCACAATGTCAAATTTTTAAGAACAGGAAAAAGTAAAGTGTGCCTTCTGGTTCGTGAGAGCTTTACTGACCGAATTTCGCATAACACTGGTAAGAGTTTAATTTGAAGAGAAAATAAAAGCAAGTCAAATTTACTTGGAATAGCAAATTGCTAGTAGGTATGTATGGTGGACACTTTGGAAAACTTTGGATTTTAGGAGTTGGATGCACGAGTAGAGCTCATACTCAGTACAAGGCGAGGGCTAGCAAAAGACTGGGAGCGACCAACTAAGAGAGCAATAATGGCCATAATCATGCAAAGCGACAAAGCGACATTAAAAGAAGCATAAGATGGCATCAAAAGTCAAAAACTAAATGATCATAGAGGCTATTGGCGACTTTGTAAGAGTCTAACATGTGTGAGCATGCGCCAAGTCAACCCAAATAAAGCATCAAGGAGAAAACCAAAATAATGCTTCCATACAATAAAAACAACGCATGATTTTTTTCAAAGGCTCATTAAGCAATCTCAGTTATTTGAGACAAGTCATGCTACAGCAAAACCACTAAGCATACTATCAAAAAGACATCAAGCACGACATGAAAAAGCCTAAGCCGCAGTCTACACAATCTCCTTCTTGTACCACTTTTTTGCATAAAGCTTTTTCTCTTTTCCAACACCATTTGAAATTTTTATAAACACCTCTTTTGATGAAAACCAATAAAGATCAGAGGCAAAAATACACCTTGATGAAAAGATATGACAAGGTCTGAATGCAAATCAAGGCGAAAACGAAAACCAAAAGCAGTAGCGGAAAAAGAAGAACACCCGGTGAAATTGTAATAATGAAAAACGGAGTATTCTTGGCAAATGAAAACGAGTACATCTCCTCCAAAGGAAATTTGTTGGGGTCCAACCATTTATTACAGCAAACAAAACTAAACTAACTAAGAAAACTAAAACAACTAACGCTCCAAGAAAAACACATAGTGCATGAAGCAATAAAAATATAGTGTTTTGATAGGTGACCTGATTTTTGCCGATGAAGAAGGGGTGCCTTGGGGGCATCCCCAAGCTTTGACGCTTATACTTCTTGGATATTTCTTGGGGTGATGCATGGGCATCCCCAAGCTTGAACTTTTGTCCATTCTTCAACTCATCTCATCATTCTCCAATCCCTACACTTGAAAACTTTCTTCATACAAAACTAAACACAAATCTATTAGCAACATTAGTGCAGGATAACATATAATCAACCTCTTTTTGCTTCAGGTTTCAACTCAAAACCACCACATATATAGCAAATACTACTGTAGCAACCTCCCCAAAAGTTCCGTGATCAAAAGAACTCAAAAGAAAGCGATAAAGTGGCAAACACAAATATTGGCAGAAATCTGTCAAAACAGAACAGCTGACAAAGGTTGAATTTTTGAGGGGTTTTCTGTTGCTCAAATCAAAAAGTGTTCAACTAACGAAAGTTTGGATATAACCTGGGGCATATGCACAAGAAATCGCAGGTCCAGAAGAGATACAGAGAATTTATGTGAATTTTGACGGTGCAGCACCGAAAACAGTTTCAGGACAGCAACATCCCCAAATCTTTACCTTACTCAAATTAGAGGCTTCTCTTGGCACAAAAACGAAATAAACAAGATAAGGAGTGGTCATTACAGTAGTAATGACTTCCAAGACTCAAATAAAAGAAAAAGTACTGAAAATAAAACATTGGGTTATCTCCCAAGAGTGCTTTTCTTTAACGACTTTGAGCTAGGCGCAGAAAATTGCGAATCAAGTAACATCAAGTGATGAAGCATCAAGCTCATAATTTGCTCTAAGAATAGAGTCAAAAAGTAATTTCTTTCTTTTCCTAGGGAAGTGTTCCATACCTTTCTTGAGTAGGAATTGATATTTGATGGTGCCTTCCCTCATATCAATGATGGCACCTACAGTTCAAAGAAAAGGTCTTCCCAAAATAATAGGACATGAAGCATGGCATTCAACGTCCATAACAAGAAAATCAACGGGAACAAGGTTATTGTTAACCACAATAAGAACATCATTAATCCTTCCAAAAGGTTTCTTCTTAGCAACATCAGCAATAGGAACATCAAAATAACATTTTTCAAGCGGTGGTAAATCAAGCATGTCATAAATCTTTCTAGGCATGATAGAAATACTAGCACCTAGATCACATAAAGCATGGAAATCAAAACCATTAACATGCACATCAATGATGGGTTCCCAACCATCTTCTAGCTTCTTGGGAACAGAAGCCTTTTGCTTCAACTTTTCATCCCTAATTTTTATGAGAGCATTGGTAATATGCTTAGTAAAAGCAACATTTAAAGAACTAGCATTGGGAGTCAAAGCAAGCTTTTGCAAGAATAAAATAACTTCAGATATATTGCAGCCATTAACATCAAAATCATTAAAATAAATAGAGCTATCATCTCCCACACTCCGAAAAATTTCAGCACTCTTTTGAGAAAAAGTTTTGGCAGTTTTAGGCTTTTTAACACAAGGAGTGGGAGTTTTCTCTACACCAATCAAAGTAAGAGGATTGCTAGCATTAGGAGCAACATCATTAGAGGTAGTAATGGTACATACCTTCATTTCTCTAGCCATCTCATCTTCTCTTTCCCACCTGGCATGCAATTCCGCTAACAATCTAATATTTTCATCAATTCCAACTTGAATAGCGTTAGCAGTAGCAAAAACATTGTTCTCTTTCACATCATTAGGCAACACTTTTAATTTCAGAATTTCAATATCATGAGCAAGGCTATCAACTTTAGAAGCAAGAATATCAATTTTGCCTAACTTTTCCTCAACAGACTTGTTAAAAGCAGTTTGCTTACCGATGAAGTCCTTGAGCATTACCTCAAGCTCGGAGGGTGCGGCCCTAGTATTGTTGTAGGAATTACCATAAGAATTACCATAACCATTACCATTGGTAGAAGGATACGGCCTATAATTGTTACTAGCAAAATTGTTCCTATAAGCATTGTTATTAAAATTATTGTTTCTAATGAAATTCACATCAACATGCTCTTCTTGAGCAACCAAAGAGGCTAAAGGAACATTATTAGGATCAACATGAGTCCTATCATTAGCAAGCATAGCCATAATGGTATCAATCTTATCACTCAAGGAAGAGGTTTCCTCAACAGAATTTACCTTCTTACCTTGTGGAGCTCTCTCGGTGTGCCATTCAGAATAATTTACCATCATGTTGTCGAGTAGCTTTGTTGCGGCGCCCAAGGTAAGGGACATAAAAGTGCCTCCAGCAGCTGAATCAAGTAGGTTCCTCGAAGAAAAATTCAGTCCTGCATAAAAAGTTTGGACAATCATCCAAGTAGTCAGTCCATGAGTGGGGCAATTCTTTATCATAGATTTCATTCTTTCCCAAGCTTGAGCAACATGTTCATTATCAAACTGAGTAAATTTCATAATATTGCTACATAGAGATATAATCTTAGCAGGAGGATAGTATCTACCAATAAAAACATCCTTACACTTAGCCCATGAATCAATACTATTCTTAGTCAAAGACAGCAACCAATCTTTAGCTTTTCCTCTCAAAGAAAAAGGAAACAACTTGAGCTTAATAATATCACTTTCTACATCCTTATATTTCTGCATCTCACATAGCTCAACAAAATTGTTGAGATGAGCTGCAGCATCTTCAGTACTAGCACCAGAAAATTGCTCTTTCATAACAAGGTTCAATAAAGCAGGCTTAATTTCATAAAAGTTTGCAGCAGGAGCAGGTGGTGCAATAGGAGTGCAGATAAAATCACTATTGTTCGTGCTAGTAAAGTCACACAACTTGGTGTTTTCAGGATTGGCCACTTCAGCAAAACGAAAGTAAACAAGTAAAAACAACTACCAAGGATTCTAATTTTTTTGGGTTTTTTGATATAAAACGATGCAGGTAAAATAAATAAAGTAAAGCAAAACAATAACAAAGTAAAGGATGTGCGTGCGAAAACTCCCCTTGCAGAAGTCTTCCACTCTTCCCCGGCAACGGCGCCAGAAAAATAGCTTGATGCGTGGTGAATGACCAGCCCGTTGGGAACCCCAAGAGGAAGGTGTGATGAGTATAGCAGCTAGTTTTCCCTCAGTTAAGAAACCAAGGTTTATGTCGGTCAGGAGAAAAGCGGACAATAATGACTGAAGGTGATGCTTGCTAGTTTGCGACAGCTTCGGACAATTTATATATGGTGCCTCGTCCAAGCTTTGCTTGCTAGCTGCAACGCGAAACCTGCACACAACACAACCAAGTACTTTGTTCCCAACTTGCGATGAGGTTGTCAGTCTCACCGGTTTGCTTGAAACAAAGGGTATGAGCGTATCGAGTGGAAAGTGATAATAGTATGCGAGTAAATAAACAGTGCGAGTAAAGTAAATAGGTGATAGCAATATGATGGAAATAGGACCGGGATCCACAGTTCACTAGTGGTGTCTCTCCATAAGATAAATAACACATGCTGGGTAAACAAATTACAGTTGGGCAATTGATAGAATAAAGATAAACGTGATATGTCAAGAAGATCACTATGAGATTTACTCTGGGCATTACAACAAAATACATAGACCGCCATCCAACTGCATCTATGACTAATAATCCACTTGTGGCGAATCAATCCGAGAACTCGACAAGTATTAAGTTGCGAACAACAGATAATTGTATTAAGCAAAGTGTGTAATGTAAACAAAGCATATGCCCTTGAGCATATGAATGTTGTTTTCTCCCTAGTAGCAATAGCACATCTACAACCTTAGAGGTTTCTGTCACTCCCCTAGGTTAAATAGAGGCATGAACCCACTATCGAGCATAAATACCCCCTCTTGGAGTCACTAGCAACTACTCGGCCAAGATAGCTACTAACAACTGAGAGCATGCAAGATCATAAACAACATAGAGATAACATAAGATAATATTCAGCACAGCAACTCAATCATAACACCAATATTCATCGGATCCCAACAAACCAAACATGTAGAATTACATAACGGTGATCTCAATCATGTAGGGCAGCTCATGAGATCTAAACATGAAGCACATGGTGGAGAAGACAACCATCTAGCTACTGCTATGGACCCATAGTCCAAGGTAGACTACTCACTCATCGCTCCGGAGGCAAGCATGGCGATGAAGAAGACCTCCGGTGGCGATTCCCCTCTCCGGCAGGGTGCCGGGAAGAGCTTCTGGACCCTCCCGATCTTCGGGTCGACGGCGGCGGCGGCGGATCGCGATGTGTTCTGGAAAAGTGATCGGGTACTTAGGTTTTTCCCATCGGGGGGTCTTTATAGGCGAAGGGGCGATGTCAGAGGTGGAGCCAGGTGGCCTCACGCCTGGCTGGCGCGACCCAGGCCCTGGCCGCGCCGGCCTGGCATGTGGGGCCCCTGTGGCTCCCCTCCTACTCTCCTTCGGATGACTGGAAGCTCCCGGACAAAATAAGACTTCAGGAACTTGTTTCGTCCAATTCCGAGAATATTTCCTGTGTATCACTTCGGAAACACAAAAACAGCAGAAAACAGGGAACTGGCACTATGGCAACTTGTTAGTAGGTTAGTTCCGGAAAATGCATAAAAGTGCCACAAAGTGTAACGAAACATTAGACAAATGGTGTAAAAAACAAGCATGGAGCATCAAAAATTATAGATACGTTGGAGACGTATCACCTTCCCAAAGGTTTCTTCTTAGCAACATCAGCAATAGGAACATCATAATTACATTTTTCAAGAGGTGGTAAATCAAGCATATCATAAATTTTTCTAGGCATGATAGAAATACTAGCACCTAGATCACATAAAGCATGGCAATCAAAACCATTAACATGCATATCAATGATGGGTTCCCAACCATCTTCTAACTTCTTGGGAACAGAAGCTTTTTGCTTCAATTTTTCATCCCTAATTTTCATGAGAGCATTGGTAATATGCTTAGTAAAAGCAATATTTAAAGAACTAGCATTGGGAGTCAAAGCAAGCTTTTGCAAGAAAAAAATTACTTCAGATAAATTGCAGCCATCAGCATCAAAATCATTAAAGGAAATAGAGCTATCATCTCCTACACTCCGAAAAATTTCAGCACTCTTTTGAGAAAAAGTTTTGGCAATTTTAGGCTTTTTAACACAAGGAGTGGGAGTTTTCTCTACACCAATCAAAGTAAGAGGATTGATAGCATTTGGAAAAACATCATTAGAGGTAGTAATAGTACAAACTTTCATATTCCTAGCAATCTCATCCTCTCTTTCCCATCTAGCATGCAATTCTGCTAACAATCTAAGATTTTCATCAATTCCAACTTGGATAGCATTAGCAGTAGCAAAAACATTGTTCTCTTTCACATCATTAGGCAACACTTTTAATTTTAGAAGTTCAACATCATGAGCAAGGCTATCAAGTTTAGAAGCAAGAATATCAATTTTGCCTAACTTTTCCTCAATAGACTTGTTAAAAGCAGTTTGTTTTACCATGAAGTCTTTGAGCATTACCTCAAGCTCGGAGGGCGCGGCCCGAGTGTTGTTGGAGGAGTTACCATAAGAGTTACCATAACCATTACTAGAAGGATACGACCTATAATTGTTACTAGCAAAATTGTTCCTATAAGCATTGTTGTTAAAATTATTGTTTCTAATGAAATTCACATCAACATGCTCTTCTTGAGCAACCAAAGAGGCTAAAGGAACATTATTAGGATCTACATGAGTCCTATCATTAGCAAGCATAGCCATAATGGTATCAATCTTATCACTCAAGGAAGAGGTTTCCTCAACAGAAATTACCTTCTTACCTTGTGGAGCTCTCTCGGTGTGCCATTCGGAATAATTTACCATTATGTTGTCGAGTAGCTTTGTTGCGGCGCCCAAGGTAAGGGAAATAAAAGTGCCTCCAGCAGCTGAATCAAGTAGGTTCCTCGAAGAAAAATTCAGTCCTACATAAAAAGTTTGAATAATCATCCAAGTAGTCAGTCTATGAGTGGGGCAATTCTTTATCATAGATTTTATTCTTTCCCAAGCTTGAGCAACATGTTCATTATCAAACTGACTAAACTTCATAATATTGCTACGCAGAGATATAATCTTAGCAGGAGGATAGTATCTACCAATAAAAGCATCCTTACACTTAGCCCATGAATCAATACTATTCTTAGTCAAAGATAGCAACCAATCTTTAGCTTTTCCTCTCAAAGAAAAAGGAAACAACTTGAGCTTAATAATATCACCATCAACATTCTCATACTTTTGCATCTCACATAGCTCAACAAAATTGTTGAGATGAGCTACAGCATCTTCAGTACTAGCACCAGAAAATTGCTCTTTCATAACAAGGTTCAATAAAGCAGGCTTAATTTCATAAAAGTTTGCAGCAGGAGCAGGTGGCGCAATAGGAGTGCAGATAAAATCACTATTGTTCGTGCTAGTAAAGTCACACAACTTGGTATTTTCAGGATTAGCCATTTCAGCAAAACTAAAAGCAAATAAATAAAAACAACTATCAAGGATTCTAATTTTTTTGGGTTTTTTATAAAACAATGCAAGTAAAAATAAATAAAGTAAAGCAAAACAATAAACAAAGTAAAGGATGTGCGTGCAAAAAACTCCCCTTGCAGAGGTCTTCTACTTCCTCCCCGGCAACGGCGCCAGAAAAAGAGCTTGATGCGTGGTAAATGACCTGAAGGGTTTCGCAGCATAGTAAATCAAAAAAATTCCTACGGATGCGAACAAGAAAGCCAAGATCTAATCTAGGAGATGTAATCAACGAGAGAGGTAGATGAGATCTTCATACCCTTGAAGAAATCGCACAGCAGAAACATTCAACAGAACGTGGATGATGTAGTCGTACTAGCCGTCTCCTCCCCGCGATCCGATCCTACGCCGCAAGTGGCGGCGCCTCCGAGAGATGCACACATACGGTGCAGCGATGTCTCCTCCTTCCTTGGTCCAGCAAGTATGGTGGAGAGATAGATTGGATCTGCAGCACGACGGCGTGGTGCTTATGGTGGAGAGTTTCTGCGGCAGGGCTTCGCCTACGCACAGTCGCGAGAGAGAGAGATGGAGGGGCAGCAGTTGGCCGGCGGCTAGGGTTGGAGTCAGGAAGGCTGCGCCCCTGCCCTTCCTTATATAGGGCAGCGGCCTAGGGGGAAGAGTGGGGGGCAAGTTTCCCCCCCCCCCTCCTTCTGGAAGGTTCCCTTAGGGTTTCCCCTAAGGGCTGGCCGGCTGGGCCTTAGGGGCCTTGTGCGCCTGGCCCAAAGTGGCCAGGACACTTCCCCTTAGGCCCACATAGGCCTCCGACAAGTGGGCCCACCTTGGTCCCACTCCGGAACCTTCTAGAACCTTCCGGTACAATACCGATAAACTCCGAAACGATTCCGGAATCCAAAAACTGCTTTCCTTTATATGAATCTTATTCTCCGGACCATTCCGGAACCTCTCGTGATGTCCTGGATCTCATCCGAGACTCCGACCAAAAACTCATAAACCAATTATCCATTCTATCCTAGCATCGATGCACGTTAAGTGTGTGACCCTACGGGTTCGAGAATATGCAGACATGATCTTCTATCAATAATCAACAGCGGGATCTGGAAACCCATATTGACTCCCACATATTCATCGATGATCATATCGGATGAACCACGATGCCAGGATTCAATTAATCCCGTATATGTATTCCATTTGTCACGCGATATTTTACTTGCCCAAGATTCGATCGTCGGTATCGCCATACCTAGTTCAATCTCGTTCACAGCAAGTACTTTACTCGTTCCGTAATCCGATATCACTTTGTGATTAACTCCTTAACCACGTGCTTGCAAGCGGTGTTGATATCGATTACCGAGTGGGCCCGAAGTATATCTCTCCGACTCGGGAGGGACAAATTCCATCTCGATACATGCAACCCAACAAGTACTTTCCGATCACCTGAGAGACACCTTTATGATCACCCTCACATAGGATGACGTTTGATGACCTCAAAGCTTTCTTCCGATACCAGGGAGTTGTATTATCTCATGGTCTAAGGAATACAATACTTGACATAGGAAAAAGCTTCGCAAAGATGAACACGATGACACGATCTAATTGCTCTGCTTTATTTGGGTCTGTCCATCACATCATTCTCCTAATGACATGATCTCATTATTAATTGACAACTCATGTCTATGGTTAGGAAACCTTAACCATTATTAATCAATGAGCTAGTCTAGTAGAGGCGTACTAGGGACACGGTGTTGTTCATAAACCACACAAGTATTAATGTTTCCGCTTAATACAATTATAGCATGGAGTATAAACATTATCATGAACAAGAAATATGATAATAACAATATTATTATTGCCTCTAGGGCATATTTCCTTCATGACCAGCCCGTTGGGAACCCCAAGAGGAAGGTGTGATGAATATAGCAGCAGTTTTTCCCTCAGTTAAGAAACCAAGGTTTATCGTTCAAGAGAGGAGAGACAAACGACTGAAGGTGATGCGGACTGGCTTAGCGACAGCTTCGGACAATTTATATATGGCGCCTCATCCAAGCTTTGCTTTGCTAGCAGCAACGTGGAACCTGCACACAACACAACCAAATACTTTGTTCCCAACTTGCGATGAGGTTGTCAATCTCACCGGTTTGCTTGAAACAAAGGGTATGAGCGTATCGAGTGGAAAGCAGTGAAAGTATGCGAGTAAAGTAAACAGTGCGAGTAAAGTAAACAGGTGATAGCAATATGATGGAAATAGGACCGGGATCCATAGTTCACTAGTGGTGTCTCTCCATGACGAGGGTTAACTCAACAAATGTCCTAGATGAAGGACTTAGGATCGGGGGAATAGGGCGCCGGATGAACTCGAAGGTAAAGGTTAGTTGAAATAAGTGTATATCAAAAGTAAACTTGGGTGTTCAACCTGGCTTGCTTTCAATCTGCCCTACACCGTCCCCTCCTGGCCCCTATATATAGGTGGCCAGGTCTCGAGGATCGGGTAGGGTCCGGTACAGATTACAATATCGACATACGGTAAGAACTCATATTCGACTATCATTACAATTGGGCCTAGCTTAACGGGCCTCAGGGGTACTCAACTAACGGGATCTATTAACTATACCCTTGTCAGTAGCCCCTGAGATTCTACCAGAATTGCAGATTCGGGTTGAATCTCTACTCTTTAAATCTTCGACTTGATCAATTCTTCGATTTCTTCATATCTTTAAATCTTTGACTTGGTCTTTCGACTTATTTTCATGATAATTTTTTGCAAGGGGTTTTGATGAACAAGCCTGACAACTCTGACGGATCAAGAGGTCAGTTAACTGCCGGAACAGATACTTGTCACCTACTTCAAATTCAACCCCCTTGGACTTGAATTTGGGATACCGGTCAAACCCACTCTTTTGCCGCATTTAGGACTTACAAAGAATGAATCCCAGTGATTCTCAGGGTACCCAGTGCGTCCACCAGGATTTTCTTCGCGTCGTAGACACGGATACATACCAGCAGAGCGCATCCATGTGCGTATACCAGGCCACACAGGACGGATCCCGGGGTCTTACCTTCATGATAAATCACGGCATTCAAGTTTCGTTGCGATAACGCAACTCGAGAATCTTATATCACAGCCAAGTTTTGACTAATAAAATCAAAGAAATTCGAACTTAAATTAACTTCTTCCAATTCCCTCCCGATGGGAGTAGCTCCTTTGCATTTTGTCGACTATATAGTCGAAGTTTTTATGATATAATTTCTTTATCTTCGATATTGACTATCTCATCCTCTATCAGGTGCGCGCTCAGCGCTCCCGATGGGAGTAGCCCCCGAGGCTATGTTTGAATACTTGTAATCAAGCATAGGCTCAAAAATTCACTTCGTCTTCTTTCTTTTAATTTCCCCTGTTTATAAGCCCCCGAGCCCAAGGCGAGGTTTTTCATACCGTGCAACCACACTCTTCCCTTCTTATTTTTTCTCCTTTGGTATTTATCGTCTGCTATGTGCAGAATTTAACTCCTTTATAAAATACATTTATGGGCCTTGCTTATCACGGGGGCCCGATAATACGTGCTTATAAATTAAGCATCTTTTGGCAAGGGTAAAAACCCTAATCAGATTCCTCTTCTGCCGCATCATCTTCTCTCTTCATCTAGGGTTTCTAGCCTTCTCCCTTGTCCACATGGCTGACGCAGATGGTTCTCGTTTGAACCTTGGCTCTCCGGTGGCGCCGCGAGGTCGGGGCCGCCCTCGTGGAAGCAAAAAAATAACACAACTTCGGCCGCCGCGGGACCATCATCGGCCGCTCCGGTTAAGCGTCGTCCCGGCCGCCCACCTGGTAGCAAAAACAAGCCCAAGGTGACTGGCGCTACTCCAGGTCCAAGCGCTCCTCCTCCTGCTGCTCCCGCTGCTCCTGCTGCTCCTCCCAAAATCTTTTCTTTCTTCTGCATTGCCATGGCGCAGTGCCGCGAGATTCAGCGTCTGCCGCTGAATTTCACGAAGTTCATGGATGGGCGAGAACTGCGAGAAGCGGTTCTCTGTGAACAATCTGGCAGTGGGACTCCATACGAAGTGGAGGTTTGGTATGATGGCAACGGCGAGAAGTACTTTAAGGGTGGCTGGTCACAGTTTGCAGAAGACCACGACATCCATCAAGGCTTCTTCATGACCTTCGACTTCCATATCGGCACGTCAAAGTTTGACATGAAGATCTATGACGGCACTCAGTGCCAAAAGGAGTATGAAGCTGAAGTCCACTTTCATTAGGATCTTCTTTATATGTAATTTCTTTCGACAATGTCCTCGCTGCCGTGCTATATGTAATGAATATTCGTACTTTGCTTTGACGCTTTTATTAGTACCATGAAAACAAATCATTGTTTTGAGGTATGCTTTATATATATTGGGTTCTTTGTGAACCAATTGCTTTGAAGGATATCGGGTTGTCTGCACAACCTTATAGTGAAAAAAGATCTCCATGTCGTGATAGAAGTTTCTTTTGTACGACCCGAGGGTTTTAAGCCCCCGAGTGGAGAAGTAGAAATATTTTATACAATTTCGTCGAGTTCAACCCAAGGAACCCGGCCTATGGCCTCATGTTCTGGGTTCAGAAGGTTTAACTCGAATTTTACTGATACCACTAGATTTACTCTACGCGTAAAAACGTCGTAGCTGCCGCATTCCACGGGTTGCCCTCGTCTTTTTCTGTCTTCTTGTCTTGTAGTCGATATGCTCCTCCTGGTATCACTTCTGTGACGATGTAAGGTCCCACCCAAGGGGACTCCAATTTGCCGTGGCTGTCTTGCCTGAGTCGCAAAACTAGATCTCCCACCCCGAAGGATCGTGGACGAACTCGACTATTGTGGTAGTTTTGCAGGCTCTGTTGATACTGCGGGGCTCTTTCTAATGCTTTATCTCTTGCTTCATCTAGTGCATCGACATCGTCTTGCAATGCTTCTGTTGATGTTGTTTCATCGTATGCCGTTACTCTTGGAGCCTCATGTGTAACTTCGACTGGAAGCACGGCTTCTGCGCCATGGACCAGGAAGAAAGGAATTTCTTGAGTTGCTGCGTTGGGCGTGGTTCTTAGACTCCAAAGAACGGAGGGCAATTCATCTACCCAAGCGCTCTTGGCTTTCTCGAGAGGTGCTAAGAGCCTCTTTTTTATCCCACTACATATCAGGCCATTGGCTTTTTCGACTTGCCCATTTGTCTTCGGGTGTGCCACAGATGCAAATTTGAGTTTGATTCCTAATCCTTCGCAGTAACTCTTGAATTCCTTTGAGGTGAAGTTTGTCCCATTGTTCGTGATGATGCTATATGGTACGCCGAAATGGAACACTATTGACTTGATGAAGTTGATCGCTGCTGTCGAATCTTGAGTTGTTACCGGGGCTGCTTCCACCCACTTGGTAAATTTATCTACTGCCACTAGCATGTAAACATGTCCTCCTGGCCAGGATTTATGCAACTTTCCCACCATATCGAGGCCCCATTGTGCAAAGGGCCAGGACAATGGTATTGGCTGTAGCTCTGCTGCTGGTGCATGTGGCCAAGATGCGAATCTTTGACAGGCTTCACACTTCCGGACTATATCTTTCGCGTCTTCGATGGCTGTTAACCAATAGAATCCTGCACGGAACGCTTTTGCCGCTATTGCCCTGCTGCTTGCATGATGGCCGCACACTCCGCCATGTATATCCTTTAGTATTACTTGTCCTTCCTGAGGCGTTACACAACGCTGCAAAACGCCGATAATACTCTTCTTGTATAATTTCCCCTGCAACACGACAAACGCTTTCGATCGTCGAGTTATCCTCTTGGCTTCCACTGCATCTTCTGGTAATTGTTTGTTTATCATGTATGCGAGATATGGCTACATCCAGGTTTCTTCTATCATCATGACTTTCTCGGGTTCCGGTGTAGCCCCCAAGCCTGCTGTAGTAGTCAAAGTTTTGACACTTTTTATTGACCTTTCCACTATTTCCTCCCAAAATACTCCCGATGGCACGGGTAAACACTGGGACCCGATATTTGCTAAGGTGTCGGCTTCTTCATTGTTGTTTCTGCTGATGTGCGAGACTTCACATCCATCAAATGTTCCTTTGAGGTAGTGATATAAGTTCTTGTAGGCCATCATGTTGTCATTGATTGTGTCGCATCTGTTCATAACTTGTTGGACGACAAGGTTTGAATCCCCAAATATTTTTAGTCGAGTTGCTCCACATGCTTTGGCCATCTTCATTCCATGTAGCAGAGCCTCGTATTCTGCTTCATTGTTAGAAGCCTGCGGAAAACTCATTCTTAAGACGTACTTCAGCTTGTCGCCATGCGGCGATATCAAGATTACTCCTCCACCTGCGCCTTGTACTCTCTTAGAACCGTCAAAGTACATTGTCCAGACACTCGATAAATCTGGCGGTCCCGTGCTCTGCAGCTCCAGCCATTCTGCTGTGAAATCTGGCAAGATTTGCGACTTGATTGCCTTCCTTTTTTCATACGTGATGTCCATGGGAGATAATTCGATTCCCCACAAAGAGACACGTCCTGTTGCTGAAGGATTGTTCAATATGTTTGATAGTGGCGCTTCATTGACCACTATAATTGGGTGCACCGCAAAGTACTGTCGCAGTTTTCGTGCAGTTGTGAAAACACTATATGCAAGTTTCTGATAATGCGGGTACCTATGTTTTGTTGAAGATAATACTTCACTGATGAAATATACCGGCCTCTGGACGCCGTGGGCTTTTCCTTCTTCACTTCTTTCGACTACTAATACTGTGCTCACCACCTGATGGGTTGCGGCGATGTAGAGTAGTAGTGGTTCTTTTTCTTTTGGTGCGACCAGCACTGGCGGCGTGGAAAGCACTTTTTTTAGCCGTGCAAAAGCTGTGTCTGCTTCTTCTGTCCATTCAAATTTGTCATCTGATTTCTTCATAAGTGCATAGAAAGGAAGCGCCTTTTCGCCCAATCGAGCAACGAAACGACTTAATGCCGCGATGCGTCCTGCAAGTTTCTAGACGTTGTGTAGTTTCGTGGGTTTCCCCACTGTTAAAATTGCTTGAATCTTCTTAGGGTTCACCTCTATTCCTCGTGCTGATACCAGGAATCCCAAAAGTTGTCCTGCCGATACGCCGAAGGAACACTTTGTCGGGTTAAGCTTAAGCTTTTACCTGCTCAGGTTGTCGAAGGTTTCTGCCATGTCGCTGATTAAAGATTTCTCCTCTCTTGTAGTGATGACTACATCATCAATGTAGACTTGAATGTTGCATCCTATTTGGCTCCCGAGGCAGTTTTGCATCATCCGTTGATAAGTTGCTCCTGCATTTTTTAGGCTGAACGGCATTACTTGGTAGCAAAACACTCTGTACGGTGTGATGAAGGCCATCTTTTCTTCGTCTTCCTTCTTCAATTTGATCTGATTGTAACCAGAATACGCGTCCAGAAAGGAAAGCCTCGCGCATCCCGCTGTTGAATCAATTATCTGATCGATGCGGGGTAGAGGGAAGGGATCCTTTGGACAATGCTTATTGAGAGATGTGTAGTCGACACATACTCTTTGTACGTTTGTGTTTTTCTTGGGTACGATAACTGGGTTCGATACCCAGCTCGAAGTTTTGATTTCTCTGATAAATCCGGCATTTTCCAGCCTGTGCAATTCTGATGCTATCGCCTTTCTTTTAGGTTCATCAAATCGTCGTAACGGTTGCTTGACTGGCTTTGCCTTGGGATCTACATTTAATGTGTGCTCGACGAGTTCCCTGGGAACCCCTAGCATGTCTGATGGACACCAGATGAATATTTCCCAGCGCTCACGGAGGAACTCGATGAGCGCGCTTTCCTATGCGGGATCCAAGTTCACCGCAATTGATGTCGTCTTGTTTGGATCTGTAGGGTGGACCTGGATCTTCTTTGAGTCCTGAGTTGTGTCGAAAGCCTGATCTGGCAGGGATCGTCCAACGTCGGGTAGCACATTATGATCTGTTTCTCCTTTTAGCCTCTCATATTCTGCTGTCATGCCGAAGGTTTGCGCCATCCTATTGAATTCTCTGTCACATGTGTTGGCTACTTCAAAGCTTCCTTGCACTGTAATTGTTCCTTTGGGTCCTGGGATTTTTAGCGTAAGATACGCGTAATGAGGCACTGCCATGAATTTTGCAAATGCTGAGCGCCCCAGGATTGCATGGTATTGCGATGGCCAGTCCATAACTTCAAATTCCAGCTTCTCTCTGCGGTAGTTGCTGCTACTGCCAAAGCAAATATCAAGTTCTATTCTTCCCAAAGGGTAGTTTGCGGCTCCTGGTACTATTCCGTGGAAGGAGCAGTCTGTTGGCTTCAAACTCGTCAGCGAGATACACATTACCTTCAGGGTTCTAGCATATATCAGGTTGATGCCACTCCCTGCGTCCATAAATACTCTTCCGATGTCGTACCCTCCTATTTGTGCCTTTAAAACCATAGGCGAGTGGCCTGGCCTGGGAACTTTCCTTGGGTGGTCTGCTCTACTGAACTTAACTGGTTGATCTGACCACCGTAAGTACTCTGTGGTAGCTGGTGGTGACGATATTGCTAGGTTTACTTGCCTGGATATGCTCTTTCGCTCTTTCTTCGACTTAGGCACCGGTTGAATCATAGCTGATATGTAAACTTTTGATTCTAGGTGCCTTGCTAGCCTTTGCATTTGATATCCTTGACTTGTGTGCTTCTCTTCTTGCCATCCTACTTGGTTTGAACCCATGGCGCTTTGTAGCCTTAGGAACGTTCTACAATCCTTCATCTGGTGATTTGAGACTCTTTTCCCATCAAGATATGCGTAGTGGATTCGACAAGGTCCGTATAACATATCCTCGGCCAAAGGACCGTAGTATCTCGATTTTCCTACTCCTTTTGCCTGAGACCTCCTGTTTTCATATCCTTCCTCTTCTTCGGCTGCGTAGCCCGTGGCTACCTGATTTCGCCTTCCTTGGTTATCCCTGTTGCGGTGTCGTCTCTTCTGTCTGCTTATTCTGTCGACTTCTAGTGAACGTCCCCTTTTGTTATTATATGCGTCTTCTCTATCAGCAAATTTGTTGGCATCTTCCATTAGCTCGGCTACTGTTGTAGGTCTTGTTCTTCCTATTTCTTCCACGAGATCTGAGCGACGAAGTCCAGCCGAAAAAGTGTCTATTGCTCGTTCGTCGGAGACGTCCTCTGCTGAGTTTTTGATTACACTCCATCATTGTATATAAGAACGTAGAGTTTCGCCTTTCCTTTGCACACACGCCTTAACTTCCTCCAGTGATGCTGGGCGCTTGTATGTTGAACGAAAATTTCTCGCGAATTGGCTTTCGAGTTCTCCCCAACTTCCAATGGATTCGTTGGGTAGGGTATTCAACCACGACCGTGCTGCGCCGGTGAGGTGTAGCTGCAAACTTTGCATTGCAGTCGCTTTTGTTTCCCCTAATATCTGCACTGCCTGCAAATAGTCCGATAACCACAGGGTAGGTTCTTGCGACCCGTCATATTTATGTTGATCATGTGGTAATTTGAATCCTTTGGGTACCCGAGTTTTGCGAACCCTGCGGGTAAAGCATAATGCGCCCATCTCTATATCGTCGTCTTCATAATTTTCTTCCCTCCAGGCGTGGCGTGATTTATTTACTCGAGCCTGTGCTATTATATTTCTTGCGTCATCCTTCCTCTTTTGTCGCCTTTTCTCTTCTGATGACTCACTATACTCGTTATCTGTGAAGTTGTATCTGAGCTTCTCCTTTTGCTTTTCCTTGTAGCTTGTCGACTTTGTGTCTGGACCTTTTTCCCTAATCTTGCTCTCCACTATTCCGAGGTTTCGTATCGCGGCTCGGTGCATATCTTCTCGCGGATCCCCGGGTTCTGGCCTTGTAGTTACTAAATACGCCTGTGCTGCTATCAACGCTGCTTCTGGCGTTTCTTGCATAAAGTCATATTTCTCCTCTTCTAGCTGTGGGGTAGGGCTCCTCGAGTACCTTTCTTCTCTGCTGCGTGCTGTTGCCCCTCTGTTGTATTTTGGGTCTCCGCGCCTTTCTCTACTGTACTCGGAATCCTCACTATAGTCATCCCAGTATTCCTCCCTTGATACACTGTTATTGTTTTGAAGAACCGTGTCTCTTTCCTCCCTTAGTTTCTTCCTATGTTGGTATAATGCATACTGATATCCCATTAGAACTTCTCTTCTCGATCCTTCGGGTACTTCTGTACCATGATTGATAGCTGACTTGATCATTCTCCATTCGCCAGCTGAAATGTGGACTTTCTCCTTATCCTTTTTGTTGTGTTCTTTTATTTTGTCCACTTGCCTGTCGACATTTTTACTTCCTTCGTTGTTGTTCTCTTCTTCTGCCTTGGTGATAATGACGCATAGCTGATGCACTTTGGAGACGCCACTGCTTCCAACGGCGAAGTCGCTTGCTCTGTTGTATGTTTGACATACCCTTTCTTCTGAGTCGAAATTTTCCCGAATTTTGTCGCCTTCTGCGATTGGTGCTTTTTCCAAGCTGACCGGCGAGTTTACCTCGCTGGAAGAGCCTTCTGATGATTCCAGTATTACCTCTGTTTTGGGCTTGCTCGCCGACGGATCTGGTTTCGTTGAATCCAAGAGGCGGGATGAACCCGATGGTCCGACGAAGATGTCAAACTTCCAATTGTTAACTCCATCTCCTGACTTCCGTCGAGTTCTGAACTGCTGTTGGCTAAAAGCGAAAAAGCTGTTGAATTCATGACTCCAACGCCCAGGTCCCCACGGTCGGCGCCAATTGACGAGGGTTAACTCGACAAATGTCCTAGATGAAGGACTTAAGATCGGGGGAATAGGGCGCCGGATGAACTCGAAGGTAAAGACTAGTCGAAATAAGTGTATATCGAAAGTAAACTTGGGTGTTCAACCTGGCTTGCTTTCAATCTGCCCTACACCGTCCCCTCCTAGCCCCTATATATAGGTGGCCAGGTCTCGAGGATCGGGTAGGGTCTGGTACAGATTACAATATCGACATACGGTAAGAACTCGTATTCGACTATCATTACAATTAGGCCTAGCTTAACGGGCCTCAGGGGTACTCAACTAACGGGATCTATTAACTATACCCTTGTCACTCCATAAGATAAATAACACATGCTGGGTAAACAAATTACAGTTGGGCAATTGATAGAATAAAGATAAACGTGATATGTCAAGAAGATCACTATGCGATTTACTCTGGGCATTACAACAAAATACATAGACCGCCATCCAACTGCATCTATGACTAATAATCCACTCCCGGGGATATCATCCGAACACCCCATGAGTATTAAGTTGCGAACAACAGATAATTGCATTAAGCAAAGTGTGTAATGTAAACAAAGCATATGCCCTCGAGCATATGAATTGTTTTCTCCCTAGTAGCAACAGCACATCTACAACCTTAGAGGTTTCTGTCACTCCCCCAGGTTAAATAGAGACATGAACCCACTATCGAGCATAAATACCCCCTCTTGGAGTCACTAGCAACTACTCGGCCAACATAGCTACTAACAACGGAGAGCATGCAAGATCATAAACAACATAGAGATAACATAAGATATATTTCAGTATAGCAACTCAATCATAACACCAATATTCATCGAATCCCAACAAACCAAGCATGTAGAATTACATAACGGTGATCTCAATCATGTAGGGCAGCTCATGAGATCTAAACATGAAGCACATGGTGGAGGAGACAACCATTTAGCTACTGCTATGGACCCATAGTCCAAGGTAGACTACTCACTCATCGCTCCGGAGGCAAGCATGGCGATGAAGAAGACCTCCGGTGGCGATTCCCCTCTCCGGCAGGGTGCCGGGAAGAGCTTCTGGACCCTCCCGATCTTCGGGTCAACGGCGGCGGTGGATCGCGATGTGTTCTGGAAAAGTGATCGGGTACTTAGGTTTTTTCCGTCGGGGGGTCTTTATAGGTGAAGGGGCATCGTCAGAGGTGGCCCGAGGCGACCTCACACATAGGGGGCGCGGCCAGGGGCTAGGCCACGCTGCCCTAGTGTGTGGGGCCCTCGTGGCCCCCCTCCAACTCCTCTTCGGATCTCTGGAAGCTTCCGGGAAAAATAAGACTTCAGGAACTTGTTTCGTCCAATTCCGAGAATATTTCCTGTGTAGCACTTCTGAAACACAAAAACAGCAGAAAACAGGGAACTGGCACTATGGCGACTTGTTAGTAGGTTAGTTCCAGAAAATGCATAAAAGTGCCACGAAGTGTAACGAAACAGTAGGCAAATGGTGTAAAAACAAGCATGGAGCATCAAAAATTATAGATATGTTGGAGACGTATCAACCCTCTCAATTAAAGTCTATGTGACGCCTATCACCTCTTCCCATCACCGATGTGGAGTGATTATGGATGATTTGCTCCTTTTCCGGATGCTTGGTAACCTAACCTTGGTTTTGCTTGAGCCGTTGTATGTGGTTCTTGCACCTTCTTGCATTTATTCTCATATGGAAGAATTTTGTGTTGGCGTCCCCTTCCTTTATATTTGCAATGCGAGCACTTTGCTTTTTTTGAGCTCTTTCCATCACGGCAAGCGCAATCACTTTCCTTTTTAGCCTTGCCCAAAGATCCCGCTCCGCTGAGTTGAGCACCCTGTTTTCTTAAGCCAAGTCAAAGAGGAGAATGACAAGGAGGGCGGCATGCATCATCACTTTGGTGTTGGAGAAAAGTCTACGGCTCCAAGAAGATAACCCTTTTGCAACGATTTTAAGCTTGTGGAAAAGGACTTGACAAGGCTCCATGTGGTGCATTTGAGCACCCCATGCATTAGAGACCACCTCTCAAAATCCGGGAAGGCGCACCCAAAAGTTTTCAAATTTGAAGGTGCGAGGCCTCCTAGGCCCTCTATCATCGGCAAGCAAAAGCGGGCAATGATCCAACAAGGACGAAGATAGAGCATTAATGACATGGAAGTTGAAACCACAATCCCACTCGGAGTTGCAATAGAAAGCATCTAGCTTGCAAAGTGTTGGATTCTCTCGCTCATTGCTCCAAGTGAATCGGCGGTTTTGAAGGTGGATTTCATGAAGCTCACAACTTTGAAGCGCAACCCGAAAGCGATTGATTCGGCTACGATTCACATTTGGCTTGTTCTTGTCTCTAGCCCGGCGGATTTGGTTGAAGTCTCCAAGAGCAAGCCATTTCACCCCACTAGGGGGATTTTGTGTGACAAGCTCCGCAAAGAAATCATCTTTACGGTTTGAAGCCGTTGGCCCATAGACGCCCGTAATTTTGAAGTCACCTTCATTGTTTGTGTTGCAAACGTGCACATCGGCCGAAAGGCAAAATTTGGTTGTTTGGATGTTGGAAATTTGGACCACCGAATCATCCCAAAGCAACAAAATGCCTCCCGCTAGTGCCGATTGCCGGACGCTCGGCAAAACTTTGGAGCCGGTTTCCACCAATGTAACATGCATCAAAGGTGGAGATGGACTCCAGCTTTTTTATTGTAAACATACAATATGGCAAGTGGTGGCAACAACAGTTTCATGAACAGTATCCTTGCGGTCTTGATCATTTAACCCTCAAACATTCCACCCTAAAATTTTAACAGTTTGTTCAATCATTGAAACACAAAAGACCCAGGAAGTCGATACGGAGTGTTTCATTAGCAGGTGCAAGTTCAGTACAAAGCATTGGTGAACAACTTTCTGGTTGCTGCACAGACACAAGCAAACCAGGAATACGGGCAAATTCAGCACCGGACAAGGCAGGGCTCACTGGAGGACAACTTCCTTGTCGCTGCACAGACGCAACCGAACCATGAACAACAAGGACCTGGACAAACGCCCTAGTGGCAACCTGAGAACAAAGGGACAGTAACATTTTGGAACCATTGTTCCTCCACTCTAACATTAACTTAAGCTTGCTAAACATTGTCCAGTTCAGCTCCCTTCGCGATTTCCTCCAGCTCAAGGCCCGCCGCACCACCATGACTGAAAATGGCTTCATCGACGGCTTTGTCTTCCTGTGAATCAACTCGGAACAGAGCCTTCATAGCAGCAAGGATGTGTTCAGGCACCTCACCGTTGAAGCGACGCGACAGCTCAGCCATGGCGAGCTCAGTGACCTCCTCCCCGTCCTGGATAATGCCTAGGCCACGACAAACAAAAGCTTCAGCTTCCCTAGCGACAGGAGCAACCCTGCGTGTGTCCTTAGTGTGTTTGCTGGCATGACGTAGGGTGAAACCCACAGTTCTGGCAGTAGTCATCCCTGCCAAAGTCTTCCGGCAGTTCACCCAGCGGCGAGGACATTGGTGGCGACAGGATGGGCGGCGCTGCTTCCTGGAAAAGAGGCTGGAGGTCAGGCTGTACGGTGCTGGTGGAGTTGTTCTCAGGTAGTGATCTTGTTTCCTGCGGCGGCGAGCTCTCAAAGTCGGGCGGGCGTGATGCTGATGACGCAGTGGGAGCGAGGAAGTCGAGGGCGCGCTGCATGCCGGCAGTGATCACGGCTCCGGATAAGGGAGTGAGGGCAATGAGCGAGTGAGCCAGGCCCTCACCCCGGGCGATGATCAGCTGTGGGCAGCTTCCCTTGGAGGACGGCGATGAAGGGCAGACGGCGGTTGGCGAGGTCGGCGGGTCTGGATTTTGATCCACTCCTTCAGGCCCATTTGGAACGCTGGTGGAATAAAAAGCATGTGCAAGTCGTTCACATCCAGTTAGACATAGCACCGGCGAGGTATCAGGGCCTGGGGATGTGCCCGTGAGTGTGCACTGGCAACGCTGCTGCCTTCATGCTCCGAGGCACCAACGGCTCCAACGCTGCCGTCCATCGGTTCGTGGCGAGGACGTCCTCCAACCCAGGTGGTGAAAAAAGCCCCTCCCCACCCTGTCGCAGTCAGTATTGTGACCAGCTTATCAGCAAATAGACGAAGGTGTCAGAAAGGATCGTGCACAACTCCAGAACACCATGATCGTGCACAAATGTAGTACGCTTGGCAAGTGAACAAGTACATCCCCAATTTGGGATAGATCATGCAGTCAACTAGATGATGCCGAACTACACAATGCATTGAACTAGATGATGACGTACTAGATCATGCAATCAACAACATCATGCAATATACATATCAGGGATGGATCATGCTGAACATAATGCATTTTCCAATTCGGGCATTGCACAAAATGAACATACAAACATTGGCACTGCCCAAATTTGGCAAAGCCAAATCCACAGTGTGTAGTGGTTGAAATCAACACGAATCTAGATCGAATCCATCATAACTGATTGCAACTCTGGCTAGCCGCCTGAGGTGCAAAATCAATCGGATCGAACGCATGCTACAAAACCCTAACCAAATTTCCAATCGGCTTGTTTGAAGTACTTATAGTGGACACAATTGCTGATGAGGAGGGTTCAGGTGCAGCAAATAAAGGCCCTAGAACCGGAGACGAAGTAGCAGGGGTTAGGGTTGTGGCCGACACTGCATCAATTAATCCCTGCTAGGTCCTAAAGGGTTAGCCGACTGAAGCGTGGGGGGCTTCCGTGCGGCCACATTCAAGGTCACGACCATGAATGTTGACGCCGATGCATCCGCCTTAGTTCTGCAAGGTGCGATGCACATGGGGGATGGGGCTTTCAGCACCTTTGCAAAATCATCATGGTTGCCGACGTGCTTCTCCATTTGGGCGGCGGCCCACAAAGAGTGTGACATTTGGTTTGCATTGCTGAGGGGGCGGCGCGGCGGAGTAGGTGGAGTTCCGACCATGGAGGGTAGTGATAGTACCAAGAAAAAGAGTTTGGTTTTAGGCGACGAGGGGAGCCGTGCTAGGAGTTGGAACGTCCCATCTCCACGATTCACAAAGCGTGTAGGCCAACTCTGAAGCTGCTTTAAAACTCGTGCGGTACAAGAAAACGACATACGCGATAAAACCAAACGTGTATTTTTTGGGAGGTCCTCCACTCCGCCCTTTGCAGCGAGGGGGAGGGGGAGGGGGATATGATCCACATGCATGCGGGTAGAAGTGGGCCGCACCCACCTTACCTTCTTCTTCCTGACGCCCCCGCCTCCACCGTCCAGGCCGCTAGCTGCCGCCATCCGCGGTCGGCGGCGTGAGCGCCGCCTCGCCCTCCTTTGACCTCCTCCCACCATCGCCCTCGAACCTCCCTCTAAGCCCCTCCCACTCCCCCCCGACTGTAATGACCCGAAAAGTAGCAACGATTTAGGACTCGATTGCAAATAAGAGTGTTGCATTGCATGCATTTGAAAATTGTGAAAAATTAAAAACTTTGGTTTTAGGAGATATGATGGATTGAATGGGACGCTAGTGTTGAGTTTTGACTTAGGACAACACTAGGAATTCAAATTCAAATTTCAAAGTGAATTCATATTTTCAAAATTAGGAAAACAAAATTTTGAATTATTTTGAGTGGAATCTAATGTCCATTACTTGTTTTGTGTGAACCAAAGCTAACTTAGGTGATATGAGTTCAAAATTGAGGTTTGACTTATTCAAACTTGAATTCATATTGGAAAAAAGTAAGTAAATAAATAAAAGACTTAATAATAAATCATCACAAGATAATAATAGAAGAACTATAATTTTATTTCTGATATCAATAGTATTCTTACATTATTATTGTACAAGGAATAGAATAATAAAATTTACATAAGAGATAAACCTAATACAAACTACAAGAAGAAAATAAAAAGAAACCTAAAATCTAAATCTTCTTATCTTGATCTTCTGAACTTGCACACATTTAACAAGCAAAGGATATAGGATAGATCCAAATGTATGATTTACAATCCACATTTACTTTAGAATCCATGATTAAATCACAGGAACTAGTCCTGGACTTTGTGTCGAGGCAATGCAAAGTAAAAGTCACAAGTAAATAAGATCAGAGAGTATCCAGTGATCAAAGCAAACCACAGACAACCTGTAGAAACAATAGGAACATGAGACCTAGGAAACCAAGTACTGGATAGTGAACCAAGTAAAACAAAATCAAGTGTAGTATCAGTAATCTGTTGAGGACAGAGAGACCACAAGGCAAGGAAACCAGGTGTAGTATCTGTGTACACTGGCAAATGGCCAGCAATGTAGTAAACCAAGATCAACAACACCATCTTAGATAAGACTAGGACAAAACACATTGCACAAACCAAATAAAATTATCTCAACTTGGATTCTTTTAAAAAATAATTTAAATATGATCAATGAACACGTCACAATTCATCAAACATGTCACATAAACAATCTATAACAATTATCAAAAATCATTAATTGCTGTCAACAAACTAGTGAAACAAACTTAATTCCAAAACCCTAAAAATTGTAGAAATTGATTTAGGAAATTACCAAAATAGCCCCAAACCGTCATTCCATATTAGGCATATACCTTTAGCCCATACTGAGCATTGAATCCATGCTAGAGACCAACTAGAGAGACGTTATAAGCACCTTAGTCACCATATACATGGCACATAGGTGTCAGCAGCAGCATAGCCTTGGAGACCTATAAATAGGACCTCAAACTATGCCTTGAAGATCGCAAATCCTCAAAAAGCTCATAAGAAATACTCTCAGGCTAGAGATAGAGAGAAAGAGATAAAGAATCACATTGAGGCTAGAGGCTCAAGGAGAGGAACTCCAAACACACCCACTGGTGTGAAGGAGAAGATCTAGAGGAGCACTTGGAGCAAGAACATGAGCCAGGAGTATAAGAACTGCATCAGATCTTCATCAAGCACACTTAGTTGTCTATAAAGGTTATAGCTAAAATCTTAGGAGTAGAAATAGTGAGAGGGAGTGGTAGCTATTTCCGAGAACCCTAAGTTACTGCTGTGTATCTCCAATTACTGGAGAATTTCATCAGTAAGCACTCAAAGGCCTGGCACAACTGACCATCAGAGAGCCATAGTTATAGTATTAGTGTAAGTAATAGTAGACTTGATCATGCAACTGACAGTGCATGCACAAGTACATATGGATATAGCAGACACAGTTAAAGCAAACTTAACTAAATTACACAAACACACAAACATGCATATAATATGTGAGTTTTGGATGCTTAGTACATTCGTAAACAATAGCTACACATCTAAGACCCTAGAATTAACAGTTAACTAAGGAACAACAGTTAATTGAAGATTGACAGTAACAGTTAACTGAAGAATTGAATTGATAGTAGGAGTAGATTCAGAGATCATGAGCAAGTAATCATGATCATGTCGAGTACCAGTAACCATAAGAACACCCTAGAACCTACTAGAAGCCAGTGAATCGAGAGAAACATGCAATACTGTTAACTGACAAAAACTGAAGATTTACCAAAACTTCAGAACTAATCAAACAACATGCATTCGAGATCCTAATCATAGGAAAAGATATTAGGAACATATCAAACACTTAATTAGGACCTAATCAAGTGCAGCAAAGTCGAAACCCTAGAAATGGGGAATTGATAGAGGCAAACCCTAGATAGGATGAGCCAACAGTAGAAATTGTATGAGTAGTAGTAGTAGTATTAGAGAGGGAGAGAGCGAGGTACCTACCATGTTGACGAGGGAGCAGAGCTCACCGTCAAGCAGAGGCGTCACAGGGAGCACCCCACAGGGGGATACTTGACCTACACCTGCCAGGAGAGGACGTAGTCGAGGTAGTAGAGCAACCTAGGACCAGCCATAGTCCTAGGAGCATCGGAGAGGTCGCCGGAGTCGAGCACAACCATGATCACCAAAACCCTAGATCCAACTAGGTATCGATTTGAGCTGTAGAGGATATAATCGAGAGGGATTTTAGGATAGGCTTATAGAGCGGAAGGAGGCGCGTCGATTGAGACCAAGGGCGACGCCAGAGCTGGCTAGAGATGGCCGGGGCGGTGAGGCGACGATGATGGAGATTTCGGTCGCCAGAGCAAGCAAGTGAGCGAGTGAGAGAGAGAGAGAGAGGTGGGCCAAGGTGGTTCAGTCCGACCGAACCGTTACGCCGGTTTTGACTTACTGAGTCTGACCAGTTGGCTCAAGGGTAAAACAGTAATTTCATAATTACTAAAAATGCAAAAATAGGAAAGAAAACCTTAGAGACCTCAAAAAAATAAAATAAAAATAGTTTTGAACTCAGAAAATTGAGAGGAACCCATCTAACATAATTATAGAATCAATTGAATACTTTCATTTTTGATGAAATTTTGAATTAAAAGAAATCAAGTTAAACCTTGAAAATTCCAAATGAAATTCTAACAAGTGTTATTGTTTTGAGTGAGAAAATTTAATTCTTATAGATATATGAAAATTCTAAAGGAATATTAAAACATTCCTAAAACAGTAGTATCACCTTTGATTATTCTTTACCAATATACACTTTGCCGAACTCCCGCTGTCTGAACATGATTTGTTACAACCTTCTGACTATTCGAAATCCTTCCATGCTGCTCTTGAGTATGCTGGTTGACAGATGGAGAATTTGCTATACAGTTTGTTGGTTGTTTTATTGTGTGACAAAGAAAGTGTATAGGAAGAAAGAATCAATAAAATTTGATAGTACTATTGGAACCTTACAGTTCAAATAATTGATTGAAAAACCAATAAACCCAAAAAGGAATGAGATAAATCACAAGTGAAATCATTGCATAGCATGTAGTTGCATTAGAATGTGATTTAACTTTTGAAGTATTTTCTTAAGAATTGATTGTTAATCTAGGACCCGAGGTCAAGGGTCAAGTAGAACCTTCGAACTGCATTATCTTGCAATCGTTAGGCAAGTTCACCCTTGCACTTAATACTATTTTGTATAAACCTTTTAAAAAGGAAACACCTACACAAAACAAATTACTATTTTAAGAATAAATTGAATCACAATTGGTGGGAAATGAAATCATGGTTTTGATACAATAGAAAGTCATGTTGGGGGAGATTTCATTTTAACGAGAAAGTAATTACCCTAGGACTTAATAACAGAAAGTAGTCAGTGATTCCAAAGCATCGTACAACCCGCGCTGACCACAGATCTTGGAATGGGACAAGCAAGTCAGAAGTTTCTCCTTAGTTCCATATATCTTTAGACGACTAGGTTAGGCCGTGTTCCCGTGAGGAACTATAGTGGGTGAGATCCCGTAACGTCCCCATCTTGTGCGGCAGGATGATTATTTTAGTGTCTCAGCAGGGATGACATCTAATCGCGGCCGTGACCGGTTTAATGTAAAAGGGTAGATTACGGAGTTAGGTAGTGCTCGACATGACCTGGAGAAATTTGGTAACAGGCCTCACACCAAAGGAAGTGTGACTAGGGCAATAAGGCCAATGACGATTTGTGGGAAAAGTAGCGCACCTCTTAAGAGTGCATGAATGTGACATGTTACTTCCTATCCTAGAAAAGGATTGCGAACACAACGTGGAAATGAACTAAACATAAATTCTAACAACCCGTGAAGACTGATGAATTTAGATTTTAATAAAACTCTAAAACTTACCTTTTCTAACAAACTATTTTCGAAAACCAAACTTGGATGCAAATCTATGGTTACACTGCACACGCCACTTTATAGAACTTGCTGAGTATGCCTGTACTCAATCTATATTCTTAAACCCTTTCTAGACTTTGAACTTTACAATACCGAGGAACTTAAAGCTAACCAACAGGAGGACGACGAGATATACTACGAAGAGCCGGATCTTTCAGGAGGCATAGAAGGCATATATTACATAATAGAATATAGAGTGAACAATGATGACAACAAAGAAGAAGCGTAGACATAGAATAGAATAGAAAGCATAGACTTACCTAAATAAAGTTGTGGAGCTCCGATGGTACTTAGCATAGTAGTATCCATGATCAAAAGATTAGCTATTTTGAATTTAAATTTGAATTTGAATCCTTAGTGGACCAATGAGGATATTGAAACCTTTGTACATTATTGGTTGTTAATTATGAACATGTAAAGCCGCGGACCCGCAATATTTCTGGTGTACCACTCTGAGGGATGTAATATTTGCGAATCGGTACTTTGTGAGTGTTATGTCAACGACTTGTACACTACAACATGCAGTGATGTACTGGGTCACCGCACCGACGTTCAACTTCGGCGAGCTCCCCGCACCCCACCAGCACCCTAACCCTAAGACCTCGTCGCCGGCGAGTTTCCTCACCCCACCCGCACCCTAAGACCCTAAGTTCTATTCCCCACCTTCGTCGGCGACAATGCGGCTAGCCGTGTCGTCCCCGTCTCCGGTGAGGTCTTGTCCTCACCTGTGCCGGGGCGCCGTGGCGAGCCGCGTCGTCCCCGTCGTCGGTGAGGTTGCTTGCGTCACCCCTCCATCTTCTCTGTGGGCAGCTTCGTCTTCATCTCCGATGGTTGTCGACCGCTGCCACTAACGGGCGTGGCCCATCGCCGCATGCGTGCCTAGCAGAGATACGCGGCACAAGGCATGCGTGCCACAGAAGGCGGCATATAGGTTTTGGCCCGCTGGAGCCGGTACAGGCCTCCACTCCGGGCAACCAAACAGGCCCTATGCCATCCGGCCCATCCCCACCATCAAGTCCCCCTTCCTGCGTCTGACTCTGACCCCGCAGCCCCACCTTCCAGCTCTTCCCCGCGGCCCCACCACCTTGGCCACTCCAACTCGCCCAGATGATGAACAGACCAAACACCTGCACCAAATCTCGCGACATGTAAAAATGGCCGATACCGGAAGCAGCAGCGAGACCCGCCGCCCGCCGATGAGTGGGTAGGCGACACAGACACGCCCCCGAATCAAGCCCTAGCCCCGGAGGAGGAGAAGGAGGACGAATCCGGCGGTCTCCTCTTCCCTTAATAACCCTAGCCCCGACGGCGGCGGCGAGATCTCAGGGAGCGGGAGCGAGGGATGTCGGACTCGGCGTCGATGGCTGCTGCCACAGAGGCGCGTTTCAGCAACCGCGACCTCATCGGCCGCGGTTCCTTCGGCGATGTCTACAGAGGGTTGGTTCGCTGATCCCCCACTCACGAATACAGTTTTTTTTTGCCCTTCCTCGCACGCAGAATTTTAGCTGATATGTCTCGGCGGCAGACAGTGGAGCCGTTCATTTCGCTTTTGATCGAGCGGCATTGTTGGGGGCTCGTACAGCTCATGTCGAATTGGGCATCAGCGGGCAGGATTGTGGCCAATCTAGTGGCCCCTCGTGACGTTTTTCATCACTGATTTAGTCCTGTTATTAGTAAGGTGTCAATGGTGGTTTGTTCGGGATCTGCGTGGGAAAGGATTCGATGTAAAATGCTGGGTGACGGTTTTAGGGAAACAAGCAATACTAATCGGGTCAATTTTGTGACTAGGCACACTCATCTGTACTAATTTTGTTTGAGATGGCAGGGTACCCGACTGTGATTCTATTTTGATTGTAAATCTTGTTTGAGTATCTGTCAGTATTTTGAATATCATTGCCAGTTGCAGTTTTGCTGAAGCTGGGTCTCTTTTTTTGAGGAAGAAATTTTGCACTTATAAATTGGTAGAAGCTTGTTAATGATGTGTTAGTAGCGATGAGCTCGCAACTCAGTCACCCACACAACAGCACTGAATGCGGGTTGCTGAGTTAATAGTCAAGCGACACAAACCCTGTGCGCACGTGCACTGATTTGTCCTGTTTCGATTATTGTAGTAGAAACAACAAAGTAAGCCACAAGTTGGAAATAGCTCTACCCTTATGTGATGTATTTTTCCGTTTCATCATCTCCTGTCCATTAAGCCAATTAAGTGGTGATTGCACAACCGAGTGCTGTTTTCAAATACATAATGGTTATTTTGATTAGATGTCAAATGTTACGTGGATTGTCCTGTAACTTAGTGAATATAGTAGCTGTCAGAAACTTGAGTTGGTCGAGTTTGTCAGAGTTTGGTATGCAGTCTAGTGCCAGTACGTTAAATACGTTAAATGATTGTACTGTGGTGTTACTTGTGCTACTCGTTTTGCATATTATGCACATGGAGGCCAACATGTTATTTCCATAGAGGATATTTGTAAACATATCAGTAGACATTTTCTGAGCCATATGTAGCCCATGAGTTCTATTCCTAATCCTTTTCTTTTATTTGGGATGAAACGACTTAATGCTTATGGAATATTCACTTGGTGTTCATTCACAGGTTTGACAAAGAGCTGAGCAAGGAGGTTGCAATAAAAGTTATTGATCTGGAAGAAGCGTGAGTCCTTAGCCTAATTTAAATTTTGAGTCTCTGCTCCTTAAAGTAACAAATTAATTTTATCAGGATTTACACTATAGTTATACGTGTTATTGGTTGCATTATTTCCTGCTATTTTAACCATGCCTCCATTTACTCTAGGATGTTTGTATTATTGCGAAGTATCTTTTTTGCCATGAAAGCGTGTTTGCTTTGTAATGTCAGAAAATAGAGACTGAATGATAGCCTTATTTCATATTGGTAACTGAATTCGAGAATTTCATTCAACTTTTTAATGCCTTTTTAACCTACTCTATGCAGCGAAGATGATATTGAAGATATCCAAAAGGTTCTTCTTCTAACTTATGAGTACTAGGTTATCATGGTATCAATTTATGGTGCAATTAATACAGGAAGTTCTTTTTCTAAAAGGATTCCTTTCTTGTTGCAGGAGATATCTGTTTTGTCACAATGCCGATGTCCATATATAACTGACTATTATGGTTCTTATCTTCATCAAACTAAACTGTGGATTGTAATGGAGTACATGGCTGGTGGTTCTGTTGCTGACCTAGTATGTTTTGTATATTCTGTATCTTGATTCTCACAGCACAATAGTTAGCACCATGTAGATAGTAGATACATGTGTATTTGATGAATCATTCCAGTTTCATAATCAGTGCAAACTACTTGGTTCAAATTGTGATGTTGCTCCGATTTATATCTCCATATGTAGCTTCAAGCTGGCCCTCCTCTGGATGAAATATCTATTGCATGCATTCTAAGGGACTTATTACATGCAGTTGAATATCTGCATTCTGAAGGAAAGATTCACCGTGATATTAAAGGTCTTGATTACTACTCTCCTTTATTGTTTCTCATCCGCATTTGTATCGCAAACATGACTACTGCTTTGAGAAAATGCAAATGTGGTAACCTCTAGAAG
Organism: Dactylis glomerata; assembly: GCA_007115705.1. Lineage (NCBI taxonomy): Eukaryota > Viridiplantae > Streptophyta > Magnoliopsida > Poales > Poaceae > Dactylis > Dactylis glomerata. The sequence goes on from QXEO01000548.1 coordinate 7,418,781, forward strand.
GCTAGCTCCTAAGCAGCATCAACCTTCTGAGTATGTAATCTGGAACTGATCCTACTACCAACTACCAAGCTGTGTTTGCTTCTGGCGGTCATGGGCAATTTCTCGAGAAACTCAAGATTGATCCCTTGTTCTTAGTGTGTTAGATCTCCCTTTGTAGTTGATTATCCCTTCCTGCCTCCATTCCCGTGGCTGTTATCACCGCTGTAGTCAGCTCTAGCACCACTTCGTTCAACCAACGCGAGGAAGAACCGTGTGAAACTGAATATATGAGCACCCAGCAGCGTACTTTTGTGATCCTCTGTACATTAGCCACTTAACCTTGAAGCACAGATTGAACCCTACCTATCACCCGTGTTCTCTTGCGTCCAATGGGCAAACAACCAATCATATTTGCGATCCTAAGGTTTTAAGTGCTTCTATTATTAATCCATTGTTGTCATCCTTTAATTAATATGGATGCGGCACTAGGAGTCAATTTTAGAACAAATAGGGATGACCTACTATGCCAGCATTAAGTACTGATAAATACTGGCACATTGTCTTCAGTACATATATTTTGTATATTGCGTTATTTAGTACCAAGTATAACACAATATGTAATAGAAAAAATCACGTGATGTTTTGCAGCGGCAAATATCCTCCTGACTGAAGGCGGAGATGTGAAGGTATCACTTTTGTATAGCATGTGGATGATCTATGTTTGTAATGTTATTATTGCGTAGCATATAATATATTTCTGAAGTTATGTGTGCTCCATAGGTTGCAGACTTCGGTGTTTCTGCACAGCTGACTAAAACAATGTCTAGGAGAAAGGTACCATCTTAACCATGATTATGTAATGTCATGTCCTCAGATGATTCAGTGTTTCTGCATATGCATAAGGAACCTGTCAACTCTTCTCAGCTACAAATATAATTGACTAGGTTGTATGTATAGTTATAGTAACAAATGGAAGTTTTGAAAAATTATTCAAGCTAGTGTTGCTCGGTATTTACCGTAATTACACTTGGTATTTACCATAGTTGCACTCACCTGAATAACTCTTATTTTTGCATGTGTAAGCTGTCAGTTTCTATTGTGGACAAAACTTCCTGATCCTATCCAGCTTGATTGAATGTAGCATGTCCATTGCCACATCTTTTTTTAACATTATGTCCCCGCGTGGTGATTGGACCTCTGTTGACATTGTTAGTAGTTTGCCCTTCGTTGAGTGCATGTGGGCTGGCCTTTAGTTGGAGAAGACATTTATGCAGGGTTGGGTACCTTGGTGGCAGTGGCTACAGCTTCCAACTGTTAACCAGCCATGCAAAGCAAAATACTGGTTTCCACTGCTTCAGGAAACTGATAGCTGGCTGTTCACGATGAACCGACTCATTTGACTTGTGTATGCCCATTATTTTCCTTTTAAACCATGTTGTACCGTTGTATGATTTGGTCAGTAGTGATATTTGTAAACCGGTTTACATAGAGCAAATTGCCCAAATAGATGGTTCTGGACCCCAAATAAGCCTGTTTGCGATTCATGCTTATATTGGCTTTACAACTTCATTTGAGTAAGGAACCCTGCTTGTGGCCTGATGCTATGTTGTACTTCATTATATTGCATGCTGTTTTGCTCTTCATTTTCCACTTACAACCGCGATTAGTTGTTATTATGGAATTTAAGCGGGTGAATGGTGGCCTATACTCTTGGTTACATCTCGTGAGTGCCAAAGTGGGTGATTGGATTTCATTGGTCTGGTCAGAAGCAAAAAGGCAGCCTTGTTTATAATTGTGCATCTTATTTGACATGAATTTTGCTGATAAGAGAGACAGAATGTAGGGAAGAAAGAGGAATGAGTGGATGATTCATGGAAAGAGCACTAGTTATGTTGTATTATTTGCGCAACCACACATATATTTGCACCAACTGAGCGTGCACTAGATTGAAGTCCCTTTGCCTTATTTTTTTGGATCCCTGATAGTCTTTTAGCTTAACAGGGAACTTGCTTCCGTTGTTTGACTTATGTATAAGAAATATTGTTTGTTTTTCAGTTCACATAAATTAGATCAGAATATAGCATGGTATGTTGCTAATGCCTAATGGTTTTGATTTTTCTAGACATTTGTCGGAACCCCCTTTTGGATGGCACCTGAGGTTATTCAAAATTCTGATGGGTACAACGAAAAGGTGCTTGTACATTTGTTAAGCCTTTCACTTCTTACTGAGTGTCCTTAAATAAGCTTGTGTCTCATTGCAGGCGGATATCTGGTCGTTAGGTATAACTGCTATAGAAATGGCAAAAGGTGAACCCCCTTTGGCAGATATTCATCCCATGAGAGTTCTTTTCATGATACCTCGTGAAAATCCTCCTCAGGTCATTTGAGTACTTTTTAACAGTATTATCTAGTAACTTCCTTGCATTGAAACTTTTGTTATGCACTTCTTGTGAGAACATAAGTAGTATATTTATTAACATGCAGCTTGATGAGCATTTCTCTAAACCGATGAAAGAGTTTGTGTCATTATGCTTAAGGAAGAATCCAGCAGAGGTAATATTCTTATTTCATGATTCTACATTTCTACCTGTACCAAGAAGAACTTCAGTTCATTTTTTTATAGAAAAGCTCCATATATTCAAAAACAAAGTTACCAAGAAGTGTTCACACTCTTTGTTCTTTTGAACATTTGCAGTGTCACCCTTCTCTTTGTAATTTTGCTTTATCCATTGTGACATTACTGATTACTATTTTGTGCTGGCCATTGATTAGAGAGTCCCACCAGCTATAACTAACATCACAATATGCCATGAAGGACTCCAATTCTGCCAGATGTAATTAGAGAACAGGGATAATACATAGGCTTTGTGTGTATTTTTGTTGCATGCCACAGTAATTCCATACACATAATTCTACGTAGATGTGTTGCCAATTTAGTTGGTATGCTGAACTTTAGAATAAGTTTTCTGTCTGTGAGTCCTTTGATCATCTTATTTGAGACTAATTAATAAGGTAATCATGTCTAAGATTGAAACACAGTGAATTTAATAGTCTGTCAACATTGCCATTTTTGCTTAATGTCGTTCCTTTATATTACATTCTCACAGAGGCCTAGTGCTAAGGAACTTCTTAAGCATCGTTTCATAAAAAATGCCAGGAAAACTCCAAAACTTCTAGAGAGAATAAGGTATGTGTTATTTTTTCTTATCTACTTTTCTTAGTAAGACCAATTGATTTTTCACTGATAATTGAAGTGTATTGATATCTATCTCATTTTCTTTGTGTGCCTCTTTTACTGATATTGGCAGAGAGCGGCCAAAATTTAGCGTAAAAGGTAGCATCGATGCCACACAAAATGGCCACACGCATATTGAAGAGGATGATTACGGAGGTACTATCAAGGTTGAGAGGAATACAAAACATGCAGCTTCTCCCTCCAGGTATGTTTATTGAAATAGTTAATAAACTTTGTTTTGTGACTTTTGTCTTCGTGCGCCTGATTAGTTTTCTCCTACTATAGTCAAGCTACAGTTAGGAAATCTGCTGGCTGGGATTTTCCTGATAGATCGGAGGGCACAGGAACTGTTCGTGCTGGTTTAAGACCACCGCAAATAACCTCCACCAAAGATGCTAGATTTGATACGGCTCATAACTCAAATACACTAAAACGTACAGCTGATAGAGAAAATCAGTGGAGAACATCTGGGACTGTATCTGAAGGATCACTGTCAACAAACATGTCTAAAGAAGCTCAGACTGATCATGGAAGACTAGAAAGTTCCACAGAAGACGTAAGATCTTAATCATAATCATGCAATCTATAAATGATTAATAGTTAATGCTGATCTTGACTGTGGGTTCTTGCCAGAATGACCAATCTGTCAGTGGGTCTGGAACTGTGGTGTTACGCTCTCCAAGAGCTTCTCAGGTCTACTCAGCAGCTCCTAACCACAATTCTAAGGTACATCAATACCAATTTTATTTTCATATATATGAGGTCCTACCTTGCTCTGAAAGCAAGAGACTAAAGTAAGCAACAGCATCTGATTCATCATATTCATTAGCCCCCCAGCAGATTCTCCTCATATGAAGATATGTCTTCCAGTGGGACAGTTGTTAGGAATCAAAGTGAAGATCCAGAAACTCCACGATCGTCAAGGTCAAGGCTTGGAATACAAGAAAAAACATCAAATGCTTCACTTGAGGATAGTGCTATTAACCTTGCGGAGGTAATGCACACGGAACTTTTTATTGCCAAATTCTTGCTTGTATGGTCGATGCATATAATTATAATTATAATACACTTGAGAAATATATGCAGGCAAAGGCTGCTCTACAAGCTGGCTTCAGAAAGGGTAATGCTAGAGAAAGACCAGTCATCAGCAAACATGAAAAGGAATCACATGAACCTAAATTTTCTGGGGTAAACAGTCATGAGGTTCGAAGGTATTTGAAGCTTAGCTTAAGTACTGTTTTGACTTACTCCTGTGTTATTTACGTCCTTTAATATAATATGTTCTTTGTCATAGTGAGAATGTTGACTCACAAAAAAGTCGCAAACCACGGCAGCCAGCTGATGGACAATCAGCTTCTCGAGCTTCTGCAGCTTCACCTGCACTCTCATCATTGATAATTCCTTCTCTGAAAGAGGTAAAGTATGTTAGGCATGTCCCTTCTTTCAATCCATCCAAATGGCGCAGTTATTGGATTACACTAATTTTACATTTGGTATCTCTAAAATCTCTGAAAGTCCATAGTGCCGTTCAACTCATTCTCCACTTTTTTTCACATGAGCCGAACTGAATATGAAGAGAATCAAATCCCAATAATAGTTTAGCTGTGCCATCACTGCTCCTGAAATGTCTCCTAACTTTGGACTGCTTGCTATCCTATTGCAGACTACTGGTGACAAATTTGAAGATCCTGTTGTCCATGCAGTCCTCAGTTCTTTGATGGATCTAGAACATGAGATACCTGGATCCTGTGAGGTATTGGTTGGTAGATTGCTACATCGGCTAGGGAGGTACGACCTTTGCTCTTGCTGTGTACGCTTCCTTGCATTTGTGCATGTGCTCCAGCTTACTGTGCCTCATTATACCTGTCTTTCAGCTCAAAAGATTCGTCGTTGGAAAGTCTACATGAGACAGCAGTGTCGATTTTTACAAAGAAACCCGAGCCTCCGTCTGAGCCTGCAATCAACAAGAAACAAGCTAGTGCGCCACCATTGGCTGCTCCTACCGTAAGCCCTCTGGCGAGGTTCCTTCTTACCAGGTTGGTTTAGAGACATTTATTTTCCCATCTTTGATATACACCGGAAACACGGGAGGTTATATGATAGCTCTTGTCACTGGTGCAGGTGGCAAAACCAAGTTTCCCAGGATCTTAACTCCGTTTGATCCAGGCAATCCGAAATTCTTCCATCTTTTGATTCAGTGTATAATTAATGCTGAGTGTACATAACTCTTATATCTTTAGAAGAAACCCCCTCTCTCCGCTAGATGTTCCCGCGGCTTATGCCGCCATCTGTTTGTTTGATTTGTCGCGTTGTACGCAAACAACATATTCCCTACCCATTTTCGAATGTAACTGCTGCCGACATGCACGTATAACATCCGAGACACATGAATGACATCCCCAAATCTTGCAGGCAAGACTTTGGAAATTTTGTGAGTTATATCTGTCTCTAAGGTGGCACGAAATTACCGAGATATTTCTTTGGAGACTAGTATTCATTGCGACTGTATGAAGTGAGATCGTCCCTTTGATCTGATATATAACACGAAGTGCAGAGGCACTGAACAAGGAAGGATTTTCGTCTGAATTTGTCTTTCATTAGCTTGTTCATCAGTTATCCCTCTGCGACCTGCGCTCCCTGTAGAAACCTGAAGAATGCCCATCGTTGTATGAAACTATCCTCTTCACATTCCTAATTTTTTGTTCACTCCAGTTTTTTTTTACTTGAGCTCCTACTAATCGCTGGTCCCTCAGAAAAAGGTTGTTAGACCATTAATAATCTGGGTGGGCCCGGCTACGCAAAAATAGCCGTTGCGCAAGCATCCACCCAGCCCAGGTCCAGCATTACTCAGTGTTAAGACTTGCCCCTTTGGCAATTTGCCAAACACTTCAAAATCTCGTCTCCCGACCGTTAGACTCTCATCCCCAACGTTCTTCTCCAACCGGCTCCTCCGAATCTCCGATCCCCCTTCATCTCCCTCTTGCCCAATCGAAACCATACATCTGATCAGACGCCACCACATCCAGAGAGAGAGAGAAAACCCTAGCTCGCGTGCTCCTAACCCGTCCATGGCGACGGAGGCGAAACCCTCGTCAGAGCCGGCGGCGGCGGCGGTGGCGGCGCAGTTCCAGGTGGACGAGGCGTACGAGTACCGCGCGCCCAAGTACTTCGACTTCGTCGCCGACGAGACGGAGGACCAGGTCCGCGCCGCCGAGCGCTGGTTCGAGGCCGGCTCCAGCCACGCGCCCTCACGTACGCACTCCCTCTCCTCTCCCCGTACCCCCTTCCGCCGATCCGCGGCCTCTCTCCGGGGAATTTACCCTGACTAACTTCCCCCTCTCCCCTTACCGCGCGCAGCTTTCGCCCCCAGGATCAAGGAGTCCAGAGCGGCGGTCAAGATCGACGGACTCTGCGACTTCGCGGACGCGGAGGACCCGGCTCCGTCTCCCAAGGTAACAAAAATCGACAAGAGATTGCTCCGATTTTGCCCTAATTTGGAATGTTTCGTTCCCTGTTCTCATCATCCATTTGTATCGGTATATTTGTGGCTGTAGAAGGCTGCCACGGAGGAGGCAGCAGGCAACATCGCCGATCCAGCTGGGGATATCGATGGGTAAGCGCTGGGGGCTCTGTCTTAAAAAATACATCTCCGTGTCCTTGCGATTGCAAGCTAATTCGGTTCTAACAAAAATTCATCTGCGAGTCCTTGTGATTGGAAGCTAATTTGGTTCTAAAAATGCATCTCCGAGTCCTTGTGATTGGAAGCTAATTTAATTCGTCGGTACATGAAAGACTGCCTATTAGAACCTCAATTTTTCTCTTGTTTCATGTTTGACATGTGAAATGTCTCTGCTTGACCAGTGCTGCTCCTTGTGCCGACGCCATGTCCGAGTCGCCGCCAGCGGATGAGATGGAGGACTCACCACCAAAGTCTTTCGAGTTCCCTCTGTCCACAGACGTGGCTGCAAAATGTGAGTGTAACCAGTATTTTCTCTGATGGCGGTTGGGGATTCTGGTTCCTCAATTCTGAAACCAACATTGCCGTGATTTTAGCGTCAGATAGCACCCCTAAGATTCAGAGGCCACCTCCACCTACGGAAGTTACCAATCCTGCGCCGTCTCGTGTCAAGTCGACGATGAAAAGCGAAGTGCGCACTCCCAAGGTCCAGGGGAACACGTCCACCGGGTCAAGGAGCGTGCATCACTCTAATCTGACGCAGTCCTTGCTGACACTAAAGAAGAGTGTGATCAAGTAGGAGAAATATATGCTGGCTCGTAACATGTTATTATCCAATCTTTGAGGTGGTTTTCTTAGTGATGTTCTGGGTTGTTTGTTCTTAGGGGGGCTCGTGATGCGGTGGCCGGAAAGGCAGCTGCTGCTGCAAATGATATTGCGCAGGAAAATCAGGCTGTGAAGAAGCAGAAACTAGATGATGGGAGGACGAGACAGGTATATCAGGGACTTATATTAAAGATGGAGCTTGGAAATTCTTGTTATTGTCAACTTATAAGTTTCTGTTGTGGCCAGATATTAAACGTCAAGACAAGGGTGCTGCCACACAAGGGAAGAGGAGGTTTAGCAGGAAGCACCGAGATGACACTGTCTTCCATGAGGAAGCACCATGACGACGCCCACTCTCTCAAGGTGATAACATATTCGTCTGACTCTAAAGAAAGTTCGGTTTGATGTTTTGTGGGGAGATATGAAACTGCAAATGTGATGTAATTTTATTATTTTCGTGAACTTGTATTTACTGTAAGTTTTGCCTTTTTTTTCAGGAAGGAACGCCATATATTTCGGCAGCTGAAATGGTGAAAAAGTTCGAGTCAGGGACTAGAGATTTGGCCAGCCACCACAACAGATCAATGCCAAATGTACGTACTTTTCCATATATTCTGTGAGAGTATGTTGCCTGTTTTGTTTTTTTTGGTGTATGATGATATTCCACTAGCAGTCTGGAGTTTGATAAAATCCGTGGGTTTATCATTCTGGGAGCATTTGATATAGAAAATGGGTATTGGGAAGTCTATATTGATTAGGAGTCTTACATCCATATTGCAATCTGGATGCATATTGCAGGAGGATGCAGCAACTAAGTTGCAGAGAAGGCCCAAACTTACGCTAACAAGGCCGAAGGAACCCGAGTTTCAGACTGCCCACAGGGTCCGAGCAGTGAGGATGAAGAACTCTTCAGAGCTAGAGGAGGAAATGCTGGCCAAGATCCCAAAGTTCAGAGCACGACCGTTTAACAAAAAAGTGAGATTTTTCCTGAGTTTTGTGCTTTGACTTTGTTAATTGCATACTTCAGGGATGAAGCCTAACTGATTGCTGCTTCTGCTTTCAGATATCTGAAGCTCCATCGTTCCCTCCTCTGCCAAGGACAGCTCCACAGCTCCCTGAATTCAATGTATGCTTTTGATTATCATAAAAAATACACCAAGAACACCCTTTCTGTCCACTAATTAAGTCGCCCATTTGAATTTACTACAGGAGTTTCACCTTAAAACAATGGAAAGAGCGTCCCGACATGCGGACGCGTGTTCAGAAGCTTCTTCAGTGGGAACTGTGCGGGTAAGCATAGTAGTACGGTAGTATCTGGTTGCTACGCTAGGATGTTAAATGGTGACCATTACTGAAAGATAAATGCTTCAATCTTGTAGAGACAGGGTAGTAAGTCACTTAAGCAGACTGCTGCAAAACCCCCACAACTTGAGACAGCACTGCGTGCAAGGCCATCAAGGTATTTAATGAGAAACAGTAATCATTTCACTGTGCTGCAACATTTTATGTTCAACTCACATCAGCTTTAACAGGGTGAAAAGTTCTGAGGAGTTGGAACTTGAGGAATTGGAGAAGGCCCCCAAGTTCAAAGCCAAGCCACTGTGCAGAAAGGTCTATATCATATTTGAAGTTTATACATTTAACTGTATTATGCTCTGGAGCATCTCTCTGAACATCATTTCGTTGCAGATTCTTGAGAGCAAGGGCACTTCTGGTGTTTATAATAATCCAAAGCCTCAGGCAACAATGCCCAAGGAGTTCCATTTTCGTACTGATGACCGCTTGGGTCCTCCTGCAGTTGCGGATCTTTTCGATAAGGTGGGTGCAAATCAAAGAAGTGCAATACAATGAACTTGTTTGACTGGACCAAACAGCTTTGTCAGGATTTTATTACCATTTTTAACGTATGACCTATTTTGCAGCTTTCTCTGTATTCTGAATCTTCTTCGTATCATGACAAGAAAGATGTGCCAAGACTGACGATACCCAACCCTTTCAATCTACATACAGATGTGTGTGAAATGTGTTTGTACCTTTACAACAATAGCATTCTTCCCCATCTTTGCTGCAAGCAAATAACATTAGTGTACCCATGTTACAGGAAAGAGGGCATGACAAGGAGAGACAACTAGAAGCACAACTTTTACAGAAGAAGCTGGAAGAAGAGAAGGCCAGAAAATTCAAGGCTAATCCGTACCCCTACACCACAGACTATCCAGTGGTATGTGCAACGTGATATATGCTGATATCCTGGTTGCAGGCCATCTCTTAACATACGGATATATTTTCTACTCAGGTGCCACCAAAGCCTGAACCGAAACCATGCACGAGGCCAGAAGGTTTTCAGCTAGAGAGCTTGGTCAGACATGAAGTGGAGCAGCAAAGGTTAATGGAAGAAAGAGAGAGGATGGCGAAGGAAGAGGCTCAGAAGAGAATTGTCAAGGCACAACCGATACTGAAGGAGTGAGTAGCATATGCAATCTCTTGTTCTAAGTACCCTCTTGATTTATCTGGGAGGAAGGTTAATAATAGCCTTTTAATTTTGTTGCAGAGACCCCATTCCTCTTCCAGAGAAGGAGCGGATACCTCTTACTGAAGTGCAGCAATTTGAATTACATGTCGATGAGAGGGCGATTCAAAGATCAGAATTTGATACCATGGTCAGTAATTTTGCCAGTGTGCTCTTCCTTTCATTCATTGCGGAGCTGGGAAATATGGGTCGATACCTCTGAAAACATTAGATTGATTAGGAGGTTTCACGAACCATTTCATTTTGCGATGCAGGTAAAGGAGAAGGAGATCAGTTACAAGAGGTTGCGAGAGGAGAATGAATTTGCGCAAAAGGTACTTACGCATATCCAGCTGTTTGTCAGAATCTCAGATGTTGCAGTGGTGCAAGTGCAAGCACCTTTGTTCCTTCTGTTCTAGCGATTAACCAGAGTGTAATCTGTGTGTGAAGATTGAGGAAGAGAAGGCGCTGAAGCAGCTGAGGAGGACCATGGTGCCACAAGCACGGCCCCTCCCAAAGTTCGACAGACCATTCCGTCCACAAAGGTCAGCATAAACCACCAAAATATGTCATCTCCATTGGTCAACTTCCTAAAGTTTTGTCATCTCACAAGCTTCAACTGATGTTTTCGCGCAGGTCGACGAAGCAGGTGACCAGGCCCAAGTCTCCACAACTTCAGGTGAATGAAAGAGGGGCGAGAAAGCACTCTTTCATGAGATGATCTCACTCCAGCATATGTTGTACCTTCTTCTTTTTCCCCCCAGACGCCAAGATCATCCCCCTATCTTGTCGCTGCTGTGCATCAGCAGATTAATGTTGTCATTCTTTCTGATCGATATATAGGCCCCAGAATTCCATGGTATATAGTCAGTCAACACAGCTGACTCAGTGGTAGAGAAACTGAGATAGGGCCATTTAGGATTCCTGATTGATGTTTATTGTGTGTATAGTAACTCCAGTTTGTGATTTGTTTGCGTTCACGGTTTGATGAACCAAATGCCGCTTAATTGTCCTGTTGCTGAAATTTGGAGAACTGGACCTTTGCGACCTCTTCTAATTTTGATATTAACAACAAGCAACATGTACAATTTTCTTGACACAAAGCCAAACTAATTTGATTGAACACGACCTGCACAAAGCTAATTTGACTGAAAAAACAGACATTTAGAAGTTTAGAGGAGACCTTGACCTTTGCGACCTCTTCTATTACCTGCACAAAGCTAATTTGACTGAAAAAACAGACATTTAGAAGTTTAGAGGAGACCTTGACCTTTGCGACCTCTTCTATTATCTTTTTGAACTTTGACTCTAAACTTGTGAAAAGATGTTGTGATTTGTTGGATCAATAAAATCATTACATAAGTAGTTGTAACACTTTATCTGTGGACCAACACTACATTCCAAAATAAGCATTCCCCTCGCCACCGCCCGGGACTGATGCTCAGTAGGGCGGCAAAGCCTGTGTGGTAGCCGGCTGCGGTGGGCCTTCCTTCCTCACTCGCGGGTGTCTCTGGCTGGAGTGGTGCGGCGCCCTTAGAAAGGGTGGACACTGGCAAGATGCAATTTTTTCATGTGGACTTTTTTTTTGCGGGTAAGAAGCAACTTTATTACTTAGAATGGGTTCCAGAGTGATCAAGCTGAAGGAACTGAACAATGTCATCAGCCCTGAACCTAACCAAGTGAGAGTACAGCGATTTGTCCGTGCCAAATTAGCAAGGGAATGGCTAACCCTAATCTGAGATCGTTCCACCTTAACAAACTTACAAGCTCTTCCTTGAGAAGACAAGGATTTAATATCACTAATCAAATACATTAAAGAGGATCTATCCTGTGTTGAGGCCTTCACCGCGTCCACTAGCTTGGAACAATCCGTTTCAATGATAATTGGTAGTGTACTCTGCAACAACGCCTGCTCCAGCCCTTCTTTGCAAGCCCTTAGTTCAGCTTCAAAAGGAGACTCGCAGTTCAAAACGATAATTGGTAGTGTACTTTGATGCTAGACTAGATTGTGTCTTGACGGCCGACAAGCTTTTTTTTACGTGAATTGGAAAACGACTACTTTTGCTAGCCATCTATTTCACGGAGTGCCCATACAAAATCAGCATGAAAAACTTGCACCTAATTTGGCCAACCATTACAAGCTAGAAGCTATTAAGCCTTAAAATTGGAACGTCAACTACATGATGAGGTACACTCGGGCAAGAATTGACATTAACACCAATTGCAGCTAAATGTTGTTTGAACCGGGTTCCACCACCACCATTTCGAACAAGCCCACAATATCCACAACACCATCCAGCACCCACTGTTGATTTCCCATGACACCAAATATTACTGATATCATTTGGTTTACCTATAAAAAAAGGAAGTTCAATACATAATGAGTTCTATTGTACATTTATATGCATATAGAATGTCGTCAATGAGTTGCACCTTGAAATTTAAGACCATTATGAGACAAACTTCAGTACAAATGCAATATATGTTCTATTTTATATGTGACAACTATAACATGCTTGGATTTGCTAATAATTTATATGCAATATCATAATTTACCAGCAACAACTAGTGAGCTAGTGAACAAACAAAAAAAAAACTAATTTGGTCCATGGCAGATTGATCACTCAACACAAGAATACAAGAAATTACCAATAGGTGGATTCGGATTGGGCAGTAGAACCTCTGGGCCTCTGCTTATGCCACCCTGACCAGCTTCGCCTGCGGTAAATCCTCTCATAGCAAAGCTTGATGCTTCATGTCCGACGGAGAGGGACACACCGCCACGGCCTCGGCCTCGCCCTCTGCCAAAAACATTGATGGCCTCTTCATCTTGATCTCCTATTGCGCTGCCTCTGCCCCTACCGAGTGCGCCCCTGCCGACCGGATCTCCTCTGCCGCCATGAACGCCGGCAGCCAAGCTCTGGTGATATTCATCCTCCACGTCGTGCGCTTCCTGGGAGGCTCCCAAACCACCACCGGGCATGCTGGTTAGCGCCCAAGCAGAGGTTGACGCAGGACAAGCCTAGCCGGAGCTCAACACCAAAGGAGAGGGAGAGAGATGAAGAAATCGCCACCGCCAGCCACCACAAGTCGCCAGAGGAGAAGACGGGATTGGGGATCACGATATGGCTTGCTGGATGAGATCGCTAGGGTTCAACCCATTTACCGTGCATGGGCAAGGCCTTGTTTGGGCTGGGCTAAATTCAAAACGGGTCGGTAAAATTTGCTCGGTAAGCCCATTTACCGTGCCTGCTTGGCAAATGCGGTTACCGGTCGGTAACCGAATTTACCGACCGGTAACCCAATCATGGTAGAGGGAGCTTGTAGGTACCCAAGGAGACCATGAAGACAATTTTCCCATTAGCAAAGCTTATGCTCAGAGCTATGGAAGGAAAGAAACCAACGAGTCTTTGAAAAAAAGGATATGCCTATTTATGCCCTGATCACCAAAATCAAGGATGAAGCCGAAGCTTGGAGGGGCGTCAACGCCTATTCCTCTTGTCGAGCTATCTGAAGGCACACCCTTTGACCCCGGCTGAGTTCAGATAGCAAGTTTTTTTTACAAGAGGGATTGCCTTTCTAGCCCTCCTAGAACTCTTGTAAAACAACTTCTTCTAGTGCAATGGAAGAAGTTGAATAATAGAAGAGGGTTTAAGAAGAAAATCCAGAATAGACAGCAGCCGCTGTCAAAGAAAACCTAGCCGCCTCCCCTTCAATTTCCTCCATAGATTGGTTCCCCCTCCTCTGGCCGACCTCGCCAGCGTCGGGAGGAGTGGAGAACCCGATCTATGCGTGGAGTTTTCAGTAAAAGTAGTATTTCCAATATATTAGGTTAGGATTTTGGTAGCCGTCTATGTTGTCGCCTCCGCGTCAATGAAGATGGCATCGTCTATAATAAGTGACCTTCGGGCCTTTCTTCGACGACGAGATCTTCCTAGCATCAATGGTTGCGTTGAAAGATTAAAGTCTTCTATGTATGGGCCTTCAGATCTTGCTTCTCCAGGTCAATTTTGGATCTGTTCTTATGATTGCCGCGAGGAGGTTTGTTCTCGCAATATTTGTCTACGTTCTCGACAATGGTGATTCACACTTTTGGCTCTCCAGCTATGTCGATCAGGCTGTTCGGTCATGTTTCCCTGGTGTTGGTACTCTTGCCGATGGTGGTTGACTACTTTAATGATTGCACGCGTGCATGCAGCCTTGGCATTGCGGCTCTAATTAAAATTATAGGAGAACCTTCGTTAGTATTTACATGTCTATGGTTTGGTTTTATTCAGCTGCCTTCAAAAATATACAAGATTGTGTCATGAAAGAAGAAAGAGTATGAAGATCTCAAAGTTTTGCTTATTTCTTTTAGGCTTTATTTTATAATCAGTGAAGACAGTTTATATATCTCTACCATGTAATATTTGTTTCAATGAATATATATGGTATTGATTGTTAAAAAAATTTCTTCTAGTGCAATGAACACAACAGTTCTTCTGCTCTTATTCAAAAATAGTATCTTTTTTTATTCCTCCATGGCTCAGCTTTGAGCAGAATGCATGTTGGTGATAGACAGATGGTCCAAATTTTGTGGTCATGCGCTGCGCGACTGATAAGAGCTAGGAAATACACATCCAACATATCCCCATTTATTTAATTATAGATTAACAACCAGAAGTACTTCTTCACCTCCCCACACGATTACACGAATCATTCACGACTCTTGGCTGGAACACCATTGCTACAAGGTACAACACGGAAGCAAATAAGTAAAAAAAAACACCTCAGTGAGTACAGCCGCCAGTCGCTGGAAGCACTTCACCAGGGAGAGCGTTCTTGTAGCACTCTCTGTTGACGCATTGGCAACCACGGAGAGCTGTGATACATGGTAGCCCAAACAGACAAGATTCCCCACAAGGAACCCCACGCACCTTGGTTCCATTCTCGGACACCATTACGATGGAGCCATCTGGTTGCTTGTCCCAGGGCGAGCGAGCCATGGCCGTCGGAGCTCCGACCAACTGCATAAACACCATTGCAGCAACCAGCACGACCACGCCTATTGCCTTCTTACCACTCACCATACTGTCCTATCAGACTCGCTCGGTATGGTTTGATTGGTTTCTTTTGCTTGTATGTTTCATTCTTATCAACGTACGAGGGTGAGCCCTTTTATAAGCACTCTGTATGTAGTACTGTTGCAAGCTACTGGATCTGATTAAGGTTTCTGTGCACGCAGCTGCATCAAGTCAACTTTACGCAAGCCACTGATATCTTGACTTTTTCGACACATGGATAGCGGAGCCCAAAAATATGTAGTACACTATCTGAAAATTAGGGATTCACATCCAATTTTCTATATGCCCTTATTCATTCTGTCTCAAATGTAGTACTCCCTCTATCTTAAAATAGGATACATATAGTTTTTGGTCAAAATCAATCTTTTTAAGTTTGACTAATTATATAGAAAAAATATCAGCATCTACAATACCAAACGTACATCATATGAAAATGTATTTCATGATGGTCCTAACAATATCAATTTAGAATACAAATATTGGTATGTTTTCAATATAGTTGGTCAAACTTTGAAAAGTTTAACTTTGACTAAAAACTATATGGGTCCTATTGAAATAGAGGGAGTATATATAAAAAATCTAGATAAAATTAGGTATATATGTATTTTAGTAGATTTTTTGGTCTAACTCTAGCCACCCATGGTTCCCTAGTGTTCCCAATACTTCGTACGGATATGATATCTGGATCTATATTGTGGCTGTGTGCATCATTTGATCTTTGAGATGTAACACTCTAAACTACTGAACTATATTGTGGTTGTGTGCTTCAGTAGTTGATGCAGAGGCTGGGGCTATGCTCTCCTTTAAAAAAAAATTTACAGCTACCAAGACCACATTATTTAAAAATACTCACAGAGGACTAGTTAATTAGTTTCTTATCTAAATTTAGCCGCCCACAGTTTCAAAGCGTTTGTTTAGTTAAACTATCCTCGACGGGAAAAACCTAAAGGACGGAGTGCTTTTCCTCGAAACATACTGCACGCCGCCGCTGTCGCCGTCGTGAGATCGGGAGGATCTAGGAGCTCTTCCCGGCACCCTGCCGGAGAGGGAAATCCCTGCCGGAGGCCTTCTCCACCACCATGGTCACCTTCGGAATGATATGTGAGTAGTCTACCTTGAACTACGGGTCCATAGCAGTGGCTAGATGGTCGTCTCCTCCGCCATGTGCTTCATATTTAGATCTTGTGAGCTGCCCTACATGATCAAGATCATCTTTGTGTAATTCTACATATTGTGTTTGTTGAGATCCGATGAGTATTGGTACTATGTCAAGTTGATGTGCTGAAATATTATCTTTATGTTATCTCTATGTTGTTTATGTTCTTGCATGCTCTCCGTTGCTAGTAGATATCTTAGCCGAGTAGATGCTAGTGACTCCAAGAGGGAGTATTTATGCTCGATAGTTGGGTTCATGCCTCTAGTAATCTGGAGGAGTGACAGAAACCTCTAAGGTTGTAGATGTGCTGTTGCCACTAGGGAGAAAACAACATTCTTGTGTCCAAGGACATTTGCTTTATTTACTTTACGCACTTTGCTTAATGCAGTTATCCGTTGTTCGCAACTTAATACCCGATGGTTGCTCGGACGACATCCGGAGGGTGGATTATTAGTCATAGATGCAGTTGGATTACGGTCTATGTATTTTGTCGTAATGCCCAGAGTGAATCTCATAGTGATGCTCATGACATATGTACGTTATCTTTACTCTATCAATTGCCCAACTGTAATTTGTTTACCCAGCATGTTGTTACTTATCTTATGGAGAGACACGACTAGTGAACTGTGGACCCCGGTCCAATTTCCTTTACATTGCTATTACCGTTTATTATTTTATTTGCTTATTTACATTCTCGCATATTATTACCTTTTACCACTCGATACGTGATACGTCTCAAACGTATCTATAATTTTTGATGCTCCATGCTTGTTTTTACACCATTTGCCTATTGTTTCGTTACACTTAGTGGCACTTTTATGCATTTTCCGGAACTAACCTATTAACGAAGTGCCACAGTGCCAGTTTCCTATTTTCTGCTGTTTTTGTGTTTCAGAGTGATACACAGGAAATATTCTCGGAATTGGACGAAACAAGTTCCTGAAGTCTTATTTTACCCGGAAGCTTCCAGAGATCCGAAGAGGAGTAGGAGGGGGGCCACCAGGGGCCCACACACAGGGGTGGCGCGGCCAGCCCCTGGCCCGCGCCACCACCGTGTGAGGCCACCTGGCCCCACCTCTGACGACGTCCCTTCGCCTATAAAGACCCCCCGACGAGAAAAACCTAAGTACCCGATCAGTTTTCCAGAATACATCGCGATCCGCCGCCGCCGTCGACCCAAAGATCGGGAGGGTCCAGAAGCTCTTCCCGGCACCCTGTCGGAGAGGGGAATCGCCACCGGAGGTCTCCTTCATCTCCATGCTTGCCTCCGGAGCGATGGGTGAGTAGTCTACCTTGGACTATGGGTCCATAGCAGTAGCTAGATGGTTGTCTTCTCCACTATGTGCTTCATGTTTAGATCTCATGAGCTGCCATACATGATTGAGATCACCGTTATGTAATTCTACATGTTTGGTTTGTTGGGATCCGATAAATATTGGTGTTTATGATTAAGTTGTTGTACTGAATATTATCTTTTGTTATCTCTATGTTGTTTATGATCTTGCATGCTCTCCGTTGTTAGTAGCTATCTTGGCCGAGTAGTTGCTAGTGACTCCAAGAGGGGGTATTTATGCTCGATAGTGGGTTCATGCCTCTATTTCACCTGGGGGAGTGACAGAAACCTCTAAGGTGGTAGATGTGCTGTTGCTACTAGGGAGAAAACAACATTCATATGCTCAAGGGCATATGCTTTGTTTACATTACACACTTTGCTTAATGCAATTATCTGTTGTTCGCAACTTAATACTTGTGGAGTTCTCGGATTGATTCACCACAAGTGGATTATTAGTCATAGATGCAGTTGGATGGCGGTCTATGTATTTTGTTGTAATGCCCAGAGTAAATCTCATAGTGATCTTCTTGACATATCACGTTATCTTTATTCTATCAATTGCCCAACTGTAATTTGTTTACCCAGCATGTGTTATTTTATCTATGGAGAGACACCACTAGTGAACTGTGGACCCCGGTCCTATTTACATCATATTGTTATCACCTGTTTACTTTACTCGTACTGTTTACTTTACTCGCATACTATATTGTTTTCCACTCGATACACTCATAACCTTTGTTTCAAGCAAACCGGTGAGATTGACAACCTCATCGTAAGTTGGGAACAAAGTATTTGTTTGTGTGTGTGCAGGTTCCACGTTGCAGCTAGCAAGCAAAGCTTGGACGAGGCGCCATATATAAATTGTCCGCTGCTGTCGCAAACTAGTCTGCATCACCTTCAGTCGTCGCCGTCTCTCTTCTCCTGTTCGATAAACCTTGGTTTCTTAACTGAGGGAAAACTAGCCGCTACACTCATCATACCTTCCTCTTGGGGTTCCCAACGGGCTGGTCATTCACCACGCACAAGGACTTACTGCTCCACGTCAACTACACGCCAGCAGCCTCTTTTCTGGCGCCATCACCAAGTAGCAGCTTCTTTTCTGGCGCCGTTGCCGGGGAAGAGAGAAGACTTCTGCGAGGGGAGTTCTTCGCACACACATTCTTTACTTTGTTATTTGTTTTGCTTTACTTTATTTTATTTTACCTGCATTGCTTTTTATATCAAAAACCCAAAAAAATTAGAATCCTTGGTAGCTATTATTTCTTTACTTTAGTTTATCATGCTGTTCCCTAAGTTCGTTCTGGAGGACCTCTCAGTAGGTAGTGGTTCGATTATTGGCGAAAGTAACATTGAGGAGTTCTTTAATCACATTAGTATGCATAAGGAAGTTGAGGAAAAGTCTTGGGTTGAGCTTGCTCCTAGTATTGAAGTTGCTTCTGTTATATTAATTGACATGTTGGAAACTAGGTTTGCTAGTCTTAATCCTTTTATGCAATATATGTTCCTTAAGCTTCATGAAATTGAGGATCCCGAAAAGAAGGCTTTTATCTTGGAAACTTTGCGCCTAGAATTTAAGGATGTCGTTGTTGAAGCTAGGAAAGTTCTTAAACGTTTTAATAAACTCAGTTCACCTATAAAGGTTATTGATACTCATGATGAGGGAACCGAAATACCTATACCCTGCAAGCTTGTGGGATTGATTGATGCTTTCGAAAATAATTTTGCCTGGATTTGTCCTGAAAATCTTTTTAATGAGAATAGTGTACCAAAGCATGATCACAAAGGGTCTTCAAAAACTTATGTGGATGAAATACAATGCCTTATTGACAAGACCTCTTCTGTTGATCTTAATGCTTCTTCTGAAGGTACTTGATTCGCAATTTTCTGCGCCTAGCTCAAAGGCGTTAAAGAAAAGCACTCTTGGGAGATAACCCAATATTTTCTTTCAGTACTTTTTCTTTTATTTGAGTCTTGGAAGTCATTAATACTGTAATGACCGCTCCTTATCTTGTTTATTTCGTTTTTGTGCCAAGAGAAGCCTCTAATTTGAGTGAGGTAAAGATTTGGGGATGTTGCTGTCCTGAAACTGTTTTCGGTGCTGCACCGTAAAAATTCGTGAAAATTCTCTGTTTATCTTTTGGACCTGCGATTTCTTGTGCATATGCCCCAGGTTATATCCAAACTTTTCTTAGTTGAACACTTTTTGATTTGAGCAACAGAAAATCCCTAAAAAATTCGACCTTTGTCAGCTGTTCAGTTTTGACAGATTTCTGCCAATATTTGTGTTTGCCACTTTATCGCTTTCTTTTGAGTTCTTTTGATCATGGAACTTTTGGGGAGGTTGCTACAGTAGTATATGCTATATATGTGGTGGTTTTGAGTTGAAACCTGAAGCAAATAGAGGATTGATTATATGTTATGCTTGCACTAATGTTGCTAATAGATTTGTGTTTAGTTTTGTATGAAGGAAGTTTTCAAGTGTAGGGATTGGAGAATGATGAGATGAGTTGAAGAATGGACAAAAGCTCAAGCTTGGGGATGCGCATGCATCACCCCAAGAAATATCCAAGAAGTACAAGCGTCAAAGCTTGGGGATGCCCCCGAGGCACCCCTTCTTCATCGGCAAAAATCAGGTCACCTTTCAAAACACTATATTTTTATTGCTTCATGCACTATGTGTTTTTCTTGGAGCGTCAGTTGTTTTAGTTTTCTTAGTTGGTTTAGTTTGTTTGTTTTCTGCAATAAATGGTTGGACCCCAACAAATTTCTTTTTGAGAAGTTGCCTTGCTTTTCATTTGCCAAGAACGCTCTAGTTTTCACTCTTATCAAAAATCGAGTGTTCTTCTTTTTCTGCTACTGCTTTTGGTTTTCGTTTTCGCCTTGATTTGCATTCAGATCTTGTCATTCATCAAGGTGTATTTTTGCCTCTGATCTTTATTGGTTTTCATCAAAAGAGGTGTTTATAAAAATTTCAAATGGTGTTGGAAAAAAGAAAAAGCTTTGTGCAAAATAGTGATACAAGAAGGAGCTTGTGTAGACTGCGGCTTAGGCTTTTTCATGTCATGCTTGATGTCTTTTTGATAGTATGCTTAGTGGTTTTGCTGTAGCATGACTTGTCTCAAATAACTGAGATTGCTTAATGAGCCTTTGAAAAAATCATGCGTTGTTTTTATTGTATGGAAGCATTATTTTGGTTTTCTCCTTGATGCTTTATTTGGGCTGACTTGGCGCATGCTCACACATGTTAGACTCTTACAAAGTCGCCAATAGCCTTCATGATCATTTAGTTTTTGACTTTTGATGCCATCTTATGCTTCTTTTAATGTCGCTTTGTCGCTTTGCATGATTATGGCCATTATTGCTCTCTTAGTTGGTCGCTCCCAGTCCTTTGCTAGCCCTCACCTTGTACTGAGTATGAGCTCTACTCGTGCATCCAACTCCTAAAAGCCAAAGTTTTCCAAAGTGTCCACCATACTTACCTACTAGCAATTTGCTATTCGAAGTAAATTTGACTTGCTTTTATTTTCTCTTCAAATTAAACTCTTACCAGTGTTATGCGAAATTCGGTTAGTAAAGCTCTCACGAACCGGAAGGCACACTTTACTTTTTCCTATTCTTAAAAATTTCACATTGTGGCCTCTTATGTTGAGTTGTTATGCTTGCAAGTTGTAAGTTGGAGACTAGCCCAGCCATGCTGTCATGGGCAAGCTTTCAACATTGCACTTCTTATTTGAGTTGATATCGTGATCTTTTGTTTATGGATGCCCGCGGTGTGAAATGAATTGGGAATCTTGTGGGGATCATGGAGTTTGTATATGTGTTAGGGAAACGCCGGGCCGCCAATCTAAGCCATCCATAATTCATGGTGGAAATTTGCAGCATACCCATGGTGAACATTCGATGACGCATCTCACAATAAAAAGCTAAACAATATAGCAAATAAAAGAGATGTCGAGGTGTTCATTGTCTGCTTGTCCTGTCATTTTGGTGTGGGCTTGTTCCATGTCATCGGGCACGGAGGTACCCCATTGGCGGTTCTCAATGATATGCATATACTTACAATGACAAGAGCCTTGCTTGGGACTCTAAGTAAAGTAGCATGAGGTTTGGGTACTCGTATTCACGGGGCACGAGGTTTTCAACTTATGATTTGTCAAGCATATGCATCATAATTGTTCTCGCATTAACTTTAACCATTCAAGATGCTTATGATGGGGGCAATGAGAGCTCAAAGCCGGTAAGTACCATAATTTTTGAAGGTTATAAAACTTGCAATCACTGCTTCCCTCTGCGAAGGGCCTTTCTTTTACTTTTATGTTGAGTCACCACCTTCTTTCTTTATGCACCATTAAGAGAGCATAGTTGTCATTCTTAGTGTGATATGCATTGTCCCAAAGTTCATTGATTGACTCATATTGTTGGTTTCACTTGTTCTTAAATTATTTGTATCTAGTCGCCCTCTTAAACTTGAAGGTGTCCTATGCATTTATGTTTTGCTCTCTTTGAAGGACAAGCTGAAAACCATTTGTATGTTTTTTCTTATGATTTGAACACACGTTTGACTTTCATTGTTTCATTTTCATGATCTTTTGTTTGTGTTCATTTGCATGTTTACAACATGGTTGCTAAGTTCTTATTGCCATGATTATATCTTCATGCCCATGTTTTAAGTTCTATTGATCCCAGCTCACCAATGCTTACATATATGATCAAGATTGTGTAGGTGCATGTTACCTCAAAAATTATTCTTTTGTTATCACTTACCTACTCGAGGACGAGCAGGAGTTAAGCTTGGGGATGCTTGATACGTCTCAAACGTATCTATAATTTTTGATGCTCCATGCTTGTTTTTACACCATTTGCCTATTGTTTCGTTACACTTAGTGGCACTTTTATGCATTTTCCGGAACTAACCTATTAACGAAGTGCCACAGTGCCAGTTTCCTATTTTCTGCTGTTTTTGTGTTTCAGAGTGATACACAGGAAATATTCTCGGAATTGGACGAAACAAGTTCCTGAAGTCTTATTTTACCCGGAAGCTTCTAGAGATCCGAAGAGGAGTAGGAGGGGGGCCACCAGGGGCCCACACACAGGGGTGGCGCGGCCAGCCCTTGGCCCGCGCCACCACCGTGTGAGGCCACCTGGCCCCACCTCTGACGACGTCCCTTCGCCTATAAAGACCCCCCGACGAGAAAAACCTAAGTACCCGATCAGTTTTCCAGAATACATCGCGATCCGCCGCCGCCGTCGACCCGAAGATCGGGAGGGTCCAGAAGCTCTTCCCGGCACCCTGTCGGAGAGGGGAATCGCCACCGGAGGTCTCCTTCATCTCCATGCTTGCCTCCGGAGCGATGGGTGAGTAGTCTACCTTGGACTATGGGTCCATAGCAGTAGCTAGATGGTTGTCTTCTCCACTATGTGCTTCATGTTTAGATCTCATGAGCTGCCATACATGATTGAGATCACCGTTATGTAATTCTACATGTTTGGTTTGTTGGGATCCGATGAATATTGGTGTTTATGATTAAGTTGCTGTACTGAATATTATCTTTTGTTATCTCTATGTTGTTTATGATCTTGCATGCTCTCCGTTGTTAGTAGCTATCTTGGCCGAGTAGTTGCTAGTGACTCCAAGAGGGGGTATTTATGCTCGATAGTGGGTTCATGCCTCTATTTCACCTGGGGGAGTGACAGAAACCTCTAAGGTGGTAGATGTGTTGTTGCTACTAGGGAGAAAACAACATTCATATGCTCAAGGGCATATGCTTTGTTTACATTACACACTTTGCTTAATGCAATTATCTGTTGTTCGCAACTTAATACTTCTAGGGTGTTCGGATTGATATCCCCGGGGGTGGATTATTAGTCATAGATGCAGTTGGATGGCGGTATATGTATTTTGTTGTAATGCCCAGAGTAAATCTCATAGTGATCTTCTTGACATATCACGTTATCTTTATTCTATCAATTGCCCAACTGTAATTTGTTTACCCAGCATGTGTTATTTTATCTATGGAGAGACACCACTAGTGAACTATGGACCCCGGTCCTATTTACATCATATTGTTATCACCTGTTTACTTTACTCGTACTGTTTACTTTACTCGCATACTATATTGTTTTCCACTCGATACACTCATAACCTTTGTTTCAAGCAAACCGGTGAGATTGACAACCTCATCGTAAGTTGGGAACAAAGTATTTGTTTGTGTGTGTGCAGGTTCCACGTTGCAGCTAGCAAGCAAAGCTTGGACGAGGCGCCATATATAAATTGTCCGCTGCTATCGCAAACTAGTCTACATCACCTTCAGTCGTCGCCGTCTCTCTTCTCCTGTTCGATAAACCTTGGTTTCTTAACTGAGGGAAAACTAGCCGCTACACTCATCATACCTTCCTTTTGGGGTTCCCAACGGGCTGGTCATTCACCACGCACAAGGACTTACTGCTCCACGTCAACTACACGCCAGCAGCCTCTTTTCTGGCGCCATCACCAAGTAGCAATACGCTTAATCCTTTGTTTACAGCAAACTGGTGAGATTGACAACCTCATCGTAAGTTGGGGCAAAGTACTTGGTTGTGTTGTGTGCAGGTTCCATGTTGCTCCTGGTGCAAAGCAAAGCCCTGGACGAGGTGCCTTATAAATTGTCCGGAGCTGTCGCGAAGCTAGCGAGCATCAACCTTCTGAAGTTTGGCTTTCTCCTATGGTTTGATAAACCTTTGTTTCACAACTGAGGGAAGACTTGCTGATGTGCTCATCATACCTTCCTCTTGGGGTTCCCAATGGGGTGTAATCTACATGCCATCAATGAGCAGGCGTGTCCGGAGAGCTAGAACGAGCGGCATGGCAGAAACGCTCTCGATGACCAGGATGGGGACAACGGATACATCTGAAGGGCCCGCGGCAAGAGCTAACCTGGTGTCCACGCTCGAGGCACCGAAATTGAAAGGAATATGCCCGAGAGGCAATAATAAAGTTGTTATTATATTATTCCGTGTTCATAATAGATGTTTATTTCTCATGCTAGAATTGTATTAATCGGAAACATTAATACTTGTGTGATTAATAAACTAAAAGGGTTCCTAGTAAAGCCTCTCTTTTATACTAGCTCGTTGATTAACCGATGATCAAGGTTTCCTGATTATGAACATTGGATGTTGTTAATAATGGGGTCATATCATTAGAAGAATGATGTGATGAACACTCACACCCATAGTACGAATAGCAATACGATCAAGTCATCAAGTTCTTTGCTATATCAAACTCATACGAAATAGTTCTAATCCTCAGACCATGAGATCATGTTAATCACTGATACCGGAAGAGTGCTTTGATGATATCAAACGTCACACCGTCACAGGGTGATTATAAAGGTTGATTTGGGTATTCTGAAAGTATTAGTTGAGGCTCATGGATCAAGAGTGGAATTTGTCCGACCCGATGATGGGAAGATATTCTCTGGGCCCTTCTCGGTGATATTGCATTAGAATCGCTTGCAAGCATGTGACTAGGTCACAGGAATGCATTATCACAGAACGAGTAAAGAGACTTGTCGGGAACGAGATCGAACTAGGTATGGTTGATAACAAATGATCGGATCTTGGACAAGTAATAATATCGCGAGACAAAAGGAATTAACTATGTTCGTTACTGGTTCACACGATCACTAGTTCATCGTTCAGTAAGTGGGAGTCATCATGGATTTCCAGATCCCGCTGTTGATTATTGATCGGAGAGGAGTCTTGATCATGTCCACATTATTCACGAACCGTAGGGTGACACACTTAAGGTTCGCCGTTGTTTTTGAGTGGATACGATACTCCGATCGAATTACAAGACAGCATGAGGGTTATTTCAGAAAAACACCGAAACTGTTTTGGATATCGAAATAACTCAAGTGTGTATTTGTTAATGTTTGTTAATTGAATGAATTAACAAATATTAAAGAAATAAAAATGTTTTATTAAATCAATAAGTGTGAATTTTAATTAGCATGAATGTCATGCATTAAAATGGGGGTTACCTCATGTTGATGAGGGGGTTACCACCATGAAGGGAATGAAGAGGGAGGTTACCACCATGATGAGGAGGAGGAGCACCTCCTTGGGGCCGGCGCACCCCCCTTGGGGGCTGCCCCCTCCTCCCCTATAAAACCCCCCTCCCTCTCCTCCATGTCTCACACTTCTTGATCCTCCCCTCCCTCGCATAGTTGCTGCCCAATTTCCGTCTCTGCTTAGCGAAGCTCTGCCGGAATTGTAGTTTGTAGTTCATACACTTGGAGAAGTGTATGGTGGAGTGTCCGGCGGATCCCTTCTTCTGCTGCCCCGCTGGACCGAGGGCGTGGAGGAGTCGACGTCGAGCTGTACGTGTGACCGAGCACGGGGGCGCTGCCACTTGTGGCGCCGTGTACACGATCCTGTGATCGTCAAGTGAACCACTACGTCGACTACGTCAAGTGAACAACTACGTCGATTACGTGCGTCTACATCGACTCTCCATCGTCAACGTTTGTGCGGGAACGTAATCCCCGCTTACGGTCGTCGAGGGTTAGTCTCCGTTGCTACCACCTCGTAGAGTATCTTAGCTAGTTTATGTGTTCTTGCGTAGGAATTTTTTTGTTTTCTATGCTATGAACCCATCAGTGGTATCAGAGCCATATCTATGCGTAGTTGTTATGCACGGCTAGAACACATGTGGATGTGGGCGTTGATGATCATGTTATTACAATTTTTTGTATTTTGGATCATAGTGGCATAGTGGGATTGAAGCTGCCCGAGACTAACCTTACGTGACCACGTTCACGAGACTTGTCCCACACTTGACATGCTTCGGCATATGTGGCTTTGCGGGTGTACGTTTCTCCCACTATAGTTATGATCTATTTTACAAATAGTTGTTAATAATATTTTTTATCACCGTTGTGGTTTCATGTTCGTAGGTAAGAACGGTTCTTCCTAGAAAGCCCCAAACCACGTAAAATATGCAAGACAAATTAGAAACGTCTAACTTGTTTTTGCAGGGCATGTGATGTGATATGGTTAAATTGTTTATGTTACAAATTGTATGCGATGATCCATTTTGTAAGTTATAAACAACCGGCAGGAGCCATATGGTTGTCTTTACATTTAAATGGCCTGCGTGCCGAATATATATATCCAAGTGATATATTGTAATGGAGGAAGACAACCAAGGTGGCGCGCCATGGACCTTGGTGCTACGCCGGTGGAATGATGGAGATCATACCATGACGCACAAGATGGAGATCGAATGCGTGAAGGACCATATCATATCACATTATATATGCATGTGATGTTTATCCTTTTATGCATCTTATTCTGCTTAGATTTGATCGCGCGGTAGCATTATAAGATGATCCCTCTCACATAAATATCAAGATAAAAATGTGTTCTCCCATAACATGCACCATCAAGAAAGTTCGTCGTTTTGAGACACCTCGTGATGATCGGGTGTGATAGACTCTATGTTCACATACGACGGGTGTAAGACAGTTTTACACACGCAAATGTTATGGTTCTACTTGGCGAGCCTAGCATGTACAGACATGGCCTCGGAACACGAACCGGAAGGTTAAGCATGAGTCATATGGTTGATATGATGAACATGGTGATGTTCGCCTTTGAAACTATACCGTTGCACGTGATGATCGGTTGCTGTATAGTGAATTTGGTTCGTGTAGTCACTTAAGAAAACTAGGAGGGATGTTGTTTTTAAGTGGGAGTTCACGTAGAATTTGATTTAACCTGAACTCATTCTATTATGAACTTAGTCTAAATTAACTTTGCAAATAACTTGTAGATCATGGCACCACCGGCTCTAAATTTCAATGCGTTCATGGAGAAAGAAAAACTAGCCACCAATGGTAGCAACTTCACCAACTGGGCACTTAACTTGAGGATCCTCCTCAAGGCCTCTCAAAAGGGCTATGTGCTTGAAGCACCGCTAGGTAACCCGCCTGCAGAAGATGCTCCCGATGAAGAGAAAAATGTTTTTCTGACTCGTAAGGAGGACCACAGTTTAGTTCATTGCGGCATACTGTATGGACTTGAGCCGGAGCTGCGAAAACGTTTCGAGAACATCAACGCTTATGATACAATGGGAGAGTTGAAACTGATCTTCGACTCCCATACTGCCGTAGAGAGTTATGATGCTTCAGAAAAGTTCTTTAGCTGCATGATGGAAGAGAACATCTCCATTAGTGAGCACGTACTCAAAATGTCTGGGTACGCCGATAAGCTCATCTCTTTGGGAATAACGATTCCCAATGAGTTGGGAATACATCGGGTTCTCCAATCTCTCCCACCTAGCTTCAAGGGCTTTGTGATGAACTACAACATGCAGGGCATGAGGAAGTCTCTCCCCGAGCTTCTCTCAATGCTTAAGACTGCAGAAGTGGAGATCAAAAAGGAACATCAAGTGTTGATGGTCAATAAGACCACTAGTTTCAAGAAAGGTAGAAAGGATAATAAGTCCAAGGGTAGAAACAAGAAGGATGGCAAATCTGTTGCCGATTCTGAGCGGAAACCCAAGGCTGGTCCTAAACCTGAAACTGAGTGCTTCTACTGCAAGGAAACGGGGCACTGGAAGCGCAACTGCCCAAAGTATCTGGCGGATAAGAAGAACGGGAAGATTAACAAAGGTATATATGATATACATGTTATTGATGTGTACCTTACTAGTAGTCGCAATAGCACCTGGGTATTTGATACTGGTTCGGTTGCTCACATATGTAACTCGAAACAGGGGCTAAAGAATAAGCGGCAACTTGTGAAGGATGAGGTCACGATGTGCGTCGGCAATGGATCAAAAGTTGATGTGATCGCCGTCGGGACGCTGCCTCTACATTTACCATCTGGATTAGTTTTAAACCTGAATAAATGTTATTTGGTTCCTGCGTTGAGCATGAACATTATATCCAGATCTTGTTTAATGCGAGACAATTATTCATTCCAGTCTGAGAACAATGGTTGTTCGATTTATATGAATAATATCTTTTATGGACATGCACCTGAGAAGAAAGGTTTATTTCTTTTGAATCTTGATAGTGATGAAACACATGAAGGAAATATGCCCTAGAGGCAATAATAATATTGTTATTATCATATTTCTTGTTCATGATAATGTTTATACTCCATGCTATAATTGTATTAAGCGGAAACATTAATACTTGTGTGGTTTATGAACAACACCGTGTCCCTAGTACGCCTCTACTAGACTAGCTCATTGATTAATGATGGTTAAGGTTTCCTAACCATAGACATGAGTTGTCGATTAATAATGAGGTCATGTCATTAGGAGAATGATGTGATGGACAGACCCAAATAAAGCAGAGCAATTAGATCGTGTCATCATGTTCATCTTTGCGAAGCTTTTTCCTATGTCAAGTATTGTATTCCTTAGACCATGAGATAATACAACTCCCTGGTATCGGAAGAAAGCTTTGAGGTCATCAAACGTCATCCTATGTGAGGGTGATCATAAAGGTGTCTCTCAGGTGATCGGAAAGTACTTGTTGGGTTGTATGTATCGAGATGGAATTTGTCCCTCCCGAGTCGGAGAGATATACTTCGGGCCCACTCGGTAATCGATATCAACACCGCTTGCAAGCATGTGGTTAAGGAGTTAATCACAAAGTGATATCGGATTACAGAACAAGTAAAGTACTTGTTGTGAACGAGATTGAACTAGGTATGCCGATACCGATGATCGAATATCGGGCAAGTAAAATATCGCGAGACGAAGGGAATACATATATGGGATTAATTGAATCCTGGCATCGTGGTTCATCTGATATGATCATCGATGAATATGTGGGAGTCAATATGGGTTTCCAGATCCCGCTGTTGATTATTGATAGAAGATCTTGTCTGCATATTCTCGAACCCGTAGGGTCACACACTTAACGTGCATCGACGCTAGGATAGAATGGATAATTGGTTTATGAGTTTTTGGTCGGAGTCTCGGATGAGATCCAGGACGTCACGAGAGGTTCCGGAATGGTCCGGAGAATAAGATTCATATAAAGGAAAGCAGTTTTTGGATTCCGGAATCGTTTCGGAGTTTATCGGTATTGTACCGGAAGGTTCTAGAAGGTTCCGGAGTGGGACCAACGTGGGCCCACTTGTCGGAGGCCTGCATGGGCCTAAGGGGAAGTGCCCTGGCCACTTTAGGCCAGGCGCACAAGGCCCCTAAGGCCCAGCCGGTCAGCCCTTAGGGAAAACCCTAAGGAAACCTTCCAGAAGGAGGGGGGAAACTTGCCCCCCACTCTTCCCCCTTGGGCCGCCGCCCTAGGACTTGGAGGAGGGGCCAAGGCAGCCGGCCAGCCCCCCCATATAAGGGGGGGCAAGGGGCGCAGCCCCCTCCCACTCCAACCCTAGCCGCCGGCCAACTGCTGCCCCTCCACCTCTCTCTCTCGCGACTGTGCGTAGGCGAAGCCCTGCCGCAGAAACTCTCCACCATAAGCACCACGCCGTCGTGCTGCAGATCCAATCTATCTCTCCACCATACTTGCTGGATCAAGGAAGGAGGAGACGTCGTTGCACCGTACGTGTGCATCTCTCGGAGGCTCCGCCACTTGCAGCGTAGGATCGGATCAGATCGCGGGGAGGAAACAGCTAGTACGACTACATCATCCACGTTCTGTTGAACGTTTCCGCTGTGTGATTTCTTCAAGGGTATGAAGATATCATCTACCTCTCTCGTTGATTACATCTCCTAGATTAGATCTTGGCTTTCTTGTTCGCATCCGTAGGAATTTTTTTTGATTTACTATGCTGTGAAACCCTTCAGTGGTATCAGAGCTAGATCTATGCGTAGATGTGTTTCACGAGTAGAACGCAACATGCTTGTTGCGGGCGTTGATGTTTTCTGTTGCAAACCTCTTTGTTGTGTATTTCTTATGGCGCGGCATAGTGAGATCGAAGCGATCCAGGCCAACTTTACGCGACCTCGTTCGCGAGACCGGCTCCGCACTTGACGTGTGGCTTGTTCCACACATACGGCTGGTGGATGCCAGTTTCTCTCACTATAGTAGTCATGGGATTTACAACGGATGTTAGCAACCATAATATCACCATTGTGGCTTTTCGTAGGTAAGAATCGTTCTTAACTTGCTACTCCCATAAGCCACGTAAAACATGTAACAACAAAGTAGAGGCGTCTAACTTGTTTTTGCAGGGAGTGTTTTGTGATATGGTATGGCCACAAGATGTGATGTGATATATGTGATGTATGCAATGATCATGTTTTGTAATATTTCACGACTTGCATATCGATGAGTTCACAACCGGCAGGAGCCATATGGTTGTCTTTATAATTGTGTATGACCTGCGTGTCAACTTCTTATACGCCATGTAATAGCTTTACTTTATCGCTAAGTAGTTAGCAATAGTTGTAGTTGCTATTCGTGGTGGAGGCAATCATGGTGGAGTGATGAAGATCATGTCGGCGCGCACAAGATGGAGATCATTGCGCGGAGATTGGCTATACCATGTCACATAAAATTGTATGCATGTGATGTTTATCCTTTTATGTATCTTATTATGCTTAGATCGCGACGGTAGCATTTTAAGATGATTCCTCACTTAAAGATCAAGATAAAATTGTGTTCTCCCCTTGTATGCACCGTTGCGAAAGTTCGTCGTTTTGAAGCATCTCGTGATGATCGGGTGCTATAAACTCTACGTTCACATACAACGGGTGCAAGCCAGTTTTGCACACGCGGAAATACTTGGGTTTGACTTGACGAGCCTAGCATGTACAGACATGGCCTCGGAACACACGGACCGAAAGGTCAAGCATGAGTCATATGGATGATATGATCAACATGTTGATGTTCACTATTAAAGCTACATCATTCACGTGATGATCGGTCTCGGTGTAGTGAATTTGGATCATGCTTCACTAAACAACTTTGAGGGATGTTGAATTTAGTGGGAGTTCATTAGTAATTTGATTAACTTGAACTAATTATCTTGAACTAAATCTTGTTGTATTTGCATAAGTCGTTGTAGTTTTTGGCACCGTTTCCCACCGACACTTAGCTTAATTGAGTTAAAAGAACTATAGAATTCTGGATAATCACTTTACGGACTAGTACCGTTTAGTTAGAATGTCAAGAGTAAGGATTAAGTCTTATTGCAAACTTTAGCAAACCTCACTTGCTCCATGCGATTTAATAAGTTGTATTAATCTAAGAGCAATGATTCAAGTTTAGCATCTAAGATCATGTTTGCCTCCATGAGAAATTGATCTTCAAAATTGTTTGAGAATCAAAGTGATCTTGGAGCTGGAAGAATTGTTTCAGAAACTAACAAGAAGTGAAAGATATTTGATATCTAAAACTTTGATTGTTTGCAAAATGATTAAGTATAATTTAGTAAAAGAACATATGCTCATATTGTATGAATATATGCGAAGATTGAAGACGCTAGGCGTCCCGATCACCCAAAAGTTTGGGAAACTAATATTATACTTGCATTCATCCTTATAAGCTATAGTAGTTTCATCATGAAAATTGTCATGATAAGATGAATAAAAGGGTATTGGCTAAATTGTTTTTGCTATACCAAAAGATACTAAAAATAGAATCTAGAAGAACGCCAATTATATGATGATGGTGATCCACTTCAAAGTGTAAATTCCAAGGTCATTAGTATTTGACTAACATCCTTTGGACTATGTGTCAAATGATTGACGCCACTATTGATGTCGATAGATTCTTCTAAAAGGAGAGGAAACGCTAAATAGGATCTGCAAAAGTATTTGGTAGAAAAGGAAAAGACTGGAAATGTCCAGCACAGGTATATAAATGATATACATGTTATAGATGTATTCTTTGCTAGTACATAATGTAATTCTTGGGTATTGGATACTAGATTGTTGGTATGAAATGTCATACAAAGCAACAATACAAGAACTATGATGGCCTAAGTAACTAGCAAAAGAATGTGGTAACAATGCGCATCGAGAAACAAATAAATGTGTTATTGTGTTTTTCCGTCGGCATAAAACCTAGCCTTCTAGATTTGTTAAGAACTTAATAATTGCTATTTTGTTCTGGTATTATGAGAGCAATGGTTGTTCAAATTATTACCGTCTTCCATAGTCGATGGATAGATTATTATAAATCTTGTTGGTGAAATAGACATTTATAACACTGGTGCTAAAGGTCGCAAGACAAAACAAATTTCACTTATATATGACACCACCGTTTAAGTCATATTGAAAACAAAACATGAAAGAAATTCTATATTGATAGATTTTTGAGTCATTTGATTTTGAATTGATTGACGCTTGTGAGACTTTTCCTAAAGATGATTAAACTCCGTTCGTGGGCCATAGAAAGAACAAGCGACTAACTACATGGAGATCGTACATGTTGATGTATGTAGTTCATGTGTGAAGTCGAGCGTGGTGTATTTTCTATTTCATCAATGACTCGAATAGATGTACGGTATATCTACTTGATGAGATAGAAGTATGAAATTGCTCAATTTATGAAGTGAAAATTGTTGTAACAAGAATATTCAAGTTGTATGATTAGATCATAAAGAAGAATATTTGAGTTACAAGTTTAGCAAACATCTAAGAGTTAGAGGAATTGTTCCACAAACTTGCATCATGATAAACACCATAGGAGTATGGAGTTTTCGATGGATGTAATCAAACCTTGTTTGACATGGTTAGATCAATGATGAAATAAACTACCAATATAATTTGTGGATTATGCTTTAGAGACTACCGCTTTTCACTGAATAGAGCACCATCATAATCCGCTGAAATGACACCGTACAAGTTATAGTTGTCTTTTCTTAAATTTTGGTATGCACGGAATATGTAAAATGTTTACAACCAAAATCGGATTAGTAAGTCTTTGTAGGTTATCCCAAAGAATGTCGATGGGTATTCCTTCTACTATGAACCCAAACACATAGTGATTGTCGCTTAAAAGTAAATTTCTTATGAAGGAGTTTTCTCGCGAAAGGTTTAAGTGGGAGGAAGATAGAACTTGATGAGGTTATTGAATCTGAGCAAGATGATCAGAGTAGCGCAGCACCAGAAAATGTTCTGGAAGTGGCAACTGCATTCATAGCTCACGCGTCTACAATATGTTGTAGTCACGGCATCGAAGTTCCTATTTAACCAAGTTGGTCGTAATCAAATAGCAAGATTTGAGGACGAGATATTATTAGATAATAGTAACCAACAATATACAAAGAAGCGATGATGGGCCCTGACTTCGTCATATGGATTTTTCTAGCAACAATTACATATTGAGATATGATAGTTGAATAAACGAAACAACGTTCCTCTACCGGAATGCACACCAAGGACGTGTAACTGACACGACCCAATGGGTTTTGTTGATTCAAAGGTTGCTAGATATGTATGCAAACTTCTATGGTAGAAGTAAGCATAGCGAAGTTGGAATCTTCAATGAAGAAAATGTTAAAGTGTTAATTTCATCAAGATATTTGAAGATGCTTGTATTACAAGAAAGTAAGTGGGAGTGCTCAGACATATTTCTAATACTTTATGTGGACGACATATCGTTTATTAGAAATAATGTGTTTTTCTTGATATTGCTAAGTTTTCATTAAAATTAGTTTTTATGAAAGACTTAGGTAAAACCAGAATATTAAGCATCAATGTCTATGCAGATAGATTGAGGCACTAATATAGTTTTGCCAGAGTACATAGATGAAATATTGAATTTGTTCAATATGGAAACAATAAGAACGGTTCTTGTTGCATGGAAGAGGTTGGAGCAAGAATCAATTGTTTTGACACTTGATGAGTGAAACCACAAGAATGATTTTATCAATCTTGTATACCATGATATGTAGATCCAGATGTGTCCAATGCTCTAAAGGTTATAGCATTCATATGATGATCGTTGGACAATAGTAAAGATATTCTTATGCACTTTCAAAGAAGTAAGAATATGTTCTGTATGCAGAAGTGACAAATGGTTCATTGCAATGAGTTACATTGGCTTTGTCACACATACAAGTAAAATTTTATCTCAATTTTAAGCCATTTGTTTTGAGTTAGAAGGTGGCATAATAAGATGGAAGAAAGTTCCATGATGACTTGGATGAGTTCCAATGTTAATATTGTGGCGGACACTGCAACGAGGGCTAAGTATATAATCGCTTTAGAAGCGGCATAAAAGATGCAAAGTAGATAGTGATAATCCAACTTATTTGTGGCACTGTCGTCCAGGTCATATTGGCGTAAAACGCATAAAGAAACTCCATTCTGATGGACTTTTGGAGTCTCTTGATTTTGAATCATTTGACACGTGCAAGCCATGCCTCATGGGCAAGATGATCAAAAACCCGTTCTCCGGAATAATGGAGCAAGCAACGAACTTATTGGAAATCATACATACCGATGTGTGCGGACCAATGAGTATTTCGACGCACGGTGGATATCGCTATTTTTTCAAGTGTGCTAGTACCATGTAGTTCTATTGTATGACAATAGTGACAACATAGTCTCGGCAAAGAAATTGAGGTCTTGCCAGAAGACCAAGTTTATACGATGCCATCTCATGTCAAGATGAGTAATGCGTGATGACGCAAAAGATATGCAAATACAAACGGACCTGAAAGTGTCAGACCCGTAGATAAGGTTTACCACGTGCAACGCGTATGAGTAACACCGGAATGCCATAGGTGTTGAATGCGCAAGTATTAACTAGATTATTGACTCTAGTGCAAGTGGGAGACTGAAGGAAATATGCCCTAGAGGCAATAATAATATTGTTATTATCATATTTCTTGTTCATGATAATGTTTATACTCCATGCTATAATTGTATTAAGCGGAAACATTAATACTTGTGTGATTTATGAACAACACCGTGTCCCTAGTACGCCTCTACTAGACTAGCTCATTGATTAATGATGGTTAAGGTTTCCTAACCATAGACATGAGTTGTCGATTAATAATGAGGTCATGTCATTAGGAGAATGATGTGATGGACAGACCCAAATAAAGCAGAGCAATTAGATCGTGTCATCATGTTCATCTTTGCGAAGCTTTTTCCTATGTCAAGTATTGTATTCCTTAGACCATGAGATAATACAACTCCCTGGTATCGGAAGAAAGCTTTGAGGTCATCAAACGTCATCCTATGTGAGGGTGATCATAAAGGTGTCTCTCAGGTGATCGGAAAGTACTTGTTGGGCTGTATGTATCGAGATGGAATTTGTCCCTCCCGAGTCAGAGAGATATACTTCGGGCCCACTCGGTAATCGATATCAACACCGCTTGCAAGCATGTGGTTAAGGAGTTAATCACAAAGTGATATCGGATTACGGAACGACTAAAGTACTTGCTGTGAACGAGATTGAACTAGGTATGCCGATACCGACGATCGAATCTCGGGCAAGTAAAATATCGCGAGACGAAGGGAATACATATATGGGATTAATTGAATCCTGGCATCGTGGTTCATCCGATATGATCATCGATGAATATGTGGGAGTCAATATGGGTTTCTAGATCCCGCTGTTGATTATTGATAGAAGATCATGTCTGCATATTCTCGAACCCGTAGGGTCACACACTTAACGTGCATCGACGCTAGGATAGAATGGATAATTGGTTTATGAGTTTTTGGTCGGAGTCTCGGATGAGATCCAGGACGTCACGAGAGGTTCCGGAATGGTCCGGAGAATAAGATTCATATAAAGGAAAGCAGTTTTTGGATTCCGGAATCGTTTCGGAGTTTATCGGTATTGTACCGGAAGGTTCTAGAAGGTTCCGGAGTGGGACCAACGTGGGCCCACTTGTCGGAGGCCTGCATGGGCCTAAGGGGAAGTGCCCTGGCCACTTTGGGCTAGGCGCACAAGGCCCCTAAGGCCCAGCCGGTCAGCCCTTAGGGAAAACCCTAAGGGAACCTTCCAGAAGGAAGGGGGGGGGGAACTTGCCCCCCACTCTTCCCCCTTGGGCCGCCGCCCTAGGACTTGGAGGAGGGGCCAAGGCAGCCGGCCACTTCTCGGAGGCGCCGCCACTTGCGGCGTAGGATCGGATCGGATCGCGGGGAGGAGACGGCTAGTACGACTACATCATCCACGTTCTGTTGAACGTTTCCGCTGTGCGATTTCTTCAAGGGTATGAAGATATCATCTACCTCTCTCGTTGATTACATCTCCTAGATTAGATCTTGGCTTTCTTGTTCGCATCTGTAGGAATTTTTTTAATTTACTATGCTGCGAAACCCTTCAACACATATTCATAACGTGAATGCCAAAAGAATTAAGTCAAATGATGATATAGCCGCATACATGTGGCACTGCCGTTTAGGTCATATTGGTGTTAAATGCATGAAGAAGCTTCATTTGGATGGACTTCTGGAATCACTTGGTTATGAATCATTTGAGACATGCGAGCCATGTCTTATGGGCAAGATGACTAGAACGCCGTTTTCCGGTTCAATGGAACGGGCGATAGACTTATTGGAAATCATACATACCGATGTATGTGGACCTATGAGTGTGCCGGCGCGTGGTGGATATCGTTATTTTGTTATTTTCACTGATGACTTAAGTAGATATGGGTATATTTACTTAATGAAACACAAGTCTGAAATGCTTGAAAAGTTCAAAGAATTTCAGAGTGAAGTAGAAAATCATCGTAGCAGAAAGATTAAATTTCTACGATCTGATCGTGGAGGAGAATATCTTAGTTACGAGTTTGGCGCACATATGAGAGAATGTGGAATAGTTTCACAACTCACTCCCGCTGGAACGCCACAACGAAATGGTGTATCCAAACGTCGTAACCGTACCTTATTGGATATGGTTCGGTCTATGATGTCTCTTACCGATCTGCCACTATCTTTTTGGGGTTATGCGCTAGAAATAGCCGCTTTCACTTTAAATAGGGCTCCGTCTAAATCCGTTGAAACGACACCGTATGAATTATGGTTTGGAAACAAACCTAAGCTATCATTTCTAAAAGTTTGGGGATGCGATGTTTATGTGAAGAAACTTCAGCCTGATAAACTCGAACCCAAAGCGGAAAAATGCGTCTTCATAGGATACCCTAAAGAAACAATTGGGTACACCTTCTATCACAGATCCGAAGGCAAAGTGTTTGTTGCTAAGAACGGATCCTTTTTGGAGAAGGAGTTTCTCTCGAAAGGTGTGAATAGTAGGAAGGTAGAACTCGATGAGGTTATTGAACCTCCTCTTCATGAATTGGCGAGTGGCGCAGCGCCGGAAACCGTTCCGGTGGTGACTTCACCAAATGAAGTGGGAGCTAATGATGAAGATCATGAAACTCCAAAAGAGGATGCTACCGAACCTCGCAGGTCGACAAGAACACGTGCCACTCCTGAATGGTACGGTGATCTTATCGTAAATGCCATTGTTGAGAACGATGACCCTGTGACGTATGATGAAGCAATGATGAGCCCAGATTCCAACAAATGGCATGAAGCCATGAAATCCGAAATGGAATCCATGTATGAAAACCAAGTATGTACTTTGGTGGAACTTCCCAATGAGAATAAATGGATTTTCAAGAAGAAAACAGACGCTGATGGTAATGTGACCGTCTATAAAGCACGACTTGTCGCAAAAGGTTTCCGACAAATTCAAGGAATTGACTACGATGAGACTTTCTCACCCGTAGCGATGCTAAAGTCTGTTAGGATTATGTTAGCAATTGCTGCATTTTTTGATTATGAAATTTGGCAGATGGATGTGAAAACCGCGTTCCTTAATGGTAACATTGAGGAAGAGTTGTACATGGTACAGCCCAAGGGTTTTGTTGATCCTAAGGATGCTGACAAGGTATGCAAAATTCAGCGATCCATCTATGGACTAAAGCAAGCATCCCGGAGTTGGAATCTCCATTTTGATGAAGTTATCAAAGGGTTTGGATTTGTCAAAACTTATGGAGAAACTTGTATTTACAAGAAAGTGAGTGGGGGCTCTGTAGCATTTCTAATATTATATGTGGATGACATATTGCTGATTGGAAATGATACGGAACTTTTGAAGAGCGTAAAAGATTACTTAAACAGTAAGTTTTCGATGAAAGACCTTGGTGAAGCGGCGTATATTTTAGGCATCAAAATCTATAGAAATAGATCAAGACGCTTAATTGGGCTATCACAAAGTACATACCTTGACAAGATTCTAAAGAGGTTTAGAATGGAGGATAGTAAGAAAGGGTTCTTACCTATGTTGCAAGGAAAGATCTTGAGTAAGACTCAAGGTCCGGCTACAGCTGAAGATAGAGAAGAGATGAATAAGATTCCCTATGCCTCTGCCATAGGCTCTATCATGTATGCCATGTTATGTACAAGACCAGATGTGGCACATGCTATTAGTTTGACTAGTAGGTACCAATCTGATCCAGGTTTGGAACACTGGACGGCGGTCAAGAATATCCTTAAGTACTTACGAAGGACTAAGGATATGTTTCTCGTATATGGCGGTGAAGAAGAGCTCGTCGCAAGTTGTTACGTCGATGCTAGCTTTGACACTGATCCGGATGACTCTAAGTCTCAATCTGGGTATGTATTTGTTATGAATGGAGGAGCGGTAAGCTGGAGAAGTTCCAAGCAAAGCGTGGTGGCGAGATCAACAACAGAGGCGGAATACATTGCTGCTTCAGAAGCAGCGGAGGAAGCGTTTTGGATGAAGGAGTTCATATCTGAACTGGGTGTGGTTCCGAGTGCATTGGATCCAATGGTTATCTATTGCGACAACAATGGTGCCATAGCCAATACTCAGGAGCCAAGGTCTCGCAAGAAATTCAAGCATGTAAAGCGCCGATTTCACTCCATCCGTGAGCATGTCACGGATGGTGATGTAAAGATTTGCAAAGTACACACGGATCTGAATGTGGCAGATCCGCTGACTAAAGCTCTCCCCAAGGCAAAACATGATCAGCACCAGAACTCAATGGGTGTTAGATTCATCACTATGTAATCTAGATTATTGACTCTAGTGCAAGTGGGAGACTGAAAGGAATATGCCCGAGAGGCAATAATAAAGTTGTTATTATATTATTTCATGTTCATAATAGATGTTTATTTCTCATGCTAGAATTGTATTAATCGGAAACATTAATACTTATGTGATTAATAAACTAAAAGGGTTCCTAGTAAAGCCTCTCTTTTATACTAGCTCGTTGATTAACCGATGATCAAGGTTTCTTGATCATGAACATTGGATGTTGTTAATAACGGGGTC
Organism: Dactylis glomerata; assembly: GCA_007115705.1. Classification (NCBI taxonomy): domain Eukaryota; kingdom Viridiplantae; phylum Streptophyta; class Magnoliopsida; order Poales; family Poaceae; genus Dactylis; species Dactylis glomerata. Next base: position 7,458,573 of record QXEO01000548.1, read on the forward strand.
ATATCATTAGAAGAATGATGTGATGAACACTCACACCCATAGTACGAATAGCAATACGATCAAGTCATCAAGTTCTTTGCTATATCAAACTCATACGAAATAGTTCTAATCCTCACACCATGAGATCATGTTAATCACTGATACCGGAAGAGTGCTTTGATGATATCAAACGTCACACCGTCACAGGGTGATTATAAAGGTTGATTTGGGTATTCTGAAAGTATTAGTTGAGGCTCATGGATCAAGAGTGGAATTTGTCCGACCCGATGACGGGAAGATATTCTCTGGGCCCTTCTTGGTGATATTGCATTAGAATCGCTTGCAAGCATGTGACTAGGTCACAGGAATGCATTATCACGGAACGAGTAAAGAGACTTGTCGGGAACGAGATCGAACTAGGTATGGTTGATACCAAATGATCGGATCTCGGACAAGTAATAATATCGCGAGACAAAAGGAATTAACTATGTTCGTTACTGGTTCACATGATCACTAGTTCATCGTTGAGTAAGTGGGAGTCATCATGGATTTCCAGATCCCGCTGTTGATTATTGATCGGAGAGGAGTCTCGATCATGTCCACGTTATTCACGAACCGTAGGGTGACACACTTAAGGTTCGCCGTCGTTTTTGAGTGGATACGATACTCCGATCGAATTACAGGACAACATGAGGGTTATTTCAGAAAAACACCGAAACTGTTTCGGATATCGAAATAACTCAAGGGTGTATTTGTTAATGTTTGTTAATTGAATGAATTAACAAATATTAAAGAAATAAAAATGTTTTATTAAATCAATAAGTGTGAATTTTAATTAGCATGAATGTCATGCATTAAAATGGGGGTTACCTCATGTTGATGAGGGGGTTACCACCATGAAGGGAATGAAGAGGGAGGTTACCACCATGATGAGGAGGAGGAGCACCTCCTTGGGGCCGGCGCACCCCCCTTGGGGGCTGCCCCCTCCTCCCCTATAAAACCCCCTCCCTCTCCTCCATGTCTCACACTTCTTGATCCTCCCCTCCCTCGCATAGTTGCTGCCAATTTCCATCTCTGCTTAGCGAAGCTCTACCGGAATTGTAGTTCGTAGTTCATACACTTGGAGAAGTGTGTGGTGGAGTGTCCGGCGGATCCCTTCTTCCGCAGCCCCGCTGGACCGAGGGCGTGGAGGAGTCGACGTCGAGCTGTACGTGTGACCGAGCACGGGGGCGCTGCCACTTGTGGCGCCGTGTACACGATCTTGTGATCGTCAAGTGAACCACTACGTCGACTACATCAAGTGAACAACTACGTCGACTACGTGCGTCTACATTGACTCTTCATCGTCAACGTTTGTGCGGGAACGTAATCCCCGCTTACGGTCGTCGAGGGTTAGTCTCCGTTGCTACCACCTCGTAGAGTATCTTGGCTAGTTTATGTGTTCTTGCGTAGGAAATTTTTTGTTTTCTATGCTACGAAACCCATCAGAAATCACCTTCCTCGAGCCCAACACTTGAAGGCGAGACTATGCTCGAGACCTTCCTTCTAAAGCGAAGAATATGTCTTGCGGCCGAGGTGGCCACCCCGACCCACATGCACCCATCCTTCATCGATTGCAAGAGCGGCATCGAAAGCGAAGAGGTCGCCACAAGGCTCTGCAGGTGGCTTCCCATCATGCTGCACATCAGCGGTGACGAGCACCAAGCGGGAAACATCATCATTGGCGGAGGCCAACAACGTTTGTGGAGCCAACATATTATCGTCGTCGTCCTCGTCGGAGCTCAAAGAGGTATCCCAAAGCAGGCTCGAAGCCGACAACGATACACCAGCAGGAAGTGGCACCTCGGACATAGGCCCTCCCGAGGCTGCCGACGGGAGCGACAAGGACCCAAGCCCCTCAACTACCACTGTAGTGTCACACAGCAGTCCATCAAGAGGGCGAGAAGTAGCGGGAGGCACAACCGGCAACAATGCCAACAACGGCTGCAGGCCGGAGATGACGCCCGCGAGCGCAACAGGGGCGAGTGTCGAGCCAAGAGCAGTCGCAGGGAAAAAGGCAGTGCGAGGGGGGAGGCAAACATGCCCACATTCTCGTTCCTGAGCCTCCCGGGCAGAGGCAACCATTGTTATATGTTGATCCAATTTCTATAAGGAGGCCAACGACAGAGCGAAGCGAGGCCCGTCGCCGGGTAGGCTTGGGCCGAAGCAAAGCGTAGATGATAGCCCCCCTCCCGTGCGGTATGGATCGTTGTTGCCGTCTATATATACTCCTTGTAAGTCGTCGGCTAGGGTCAATCGCATCATAAGATAATCCGCTGCATTTGTAAACACTCCAGATATAGTGATGTTTTGCTGGCTGGCGCTCAGGTTTCAAGTGCGCGCGGTACATCCCGCGATACCGCTGCGCCGCCCTGCAAAGTAGGCCTAGGAATTTCTGCCAGGCCAACCGCATTGTTTCTAGCGGGCTGAAGCGGTCAATCCGCATAGTCCACTATCGCCTCGCAAACTTGCATAACCCGCAATACCGAGTGAAATGCATCCACCGTCCTCAAACTTGTTGGCTATGTCTGAAATAGTCCTTAAACTCAGAAAATGCCCTAAAATAGTCCATAATCTCGTTCTATATGTCCATATACGGTCCAAGCTACGGTTCTCCAGTCTCCACCGTATTTTGATGAGGGTCGCCACATGCCCACAACTTCTGGTCGTCGCGAAAGCCGGCGACTAGGATCAGCACTTCGGCTGGCGGCCGGGAGCAGTGTTGTGAGGAGGCGAGAGGCGGCACTAGTGCTGGGTATGGGCCGCCGGCGACCATGAGCTCACAGTGAAGCGGTTCATGTGGAGCCCTAGTGCCCCTACGGGTTCGGGCGCACCACCGTGCACTGGTGCACGGCCGTGACACGCTGTTGTCCTCCACGCAGTCGCTGCCGATATGGAAAGCTGACTTGCCGGCGCCCACGACGACACGCGCTTGCCTTTGACCAGCGTGGTGGCATCAGCGTCGGCCATGCCAGACCTGCACCTGCTCTGCGCTGGCCTATCTCCACTCGATGCCTACGGTGCACGGCGACGTTCGGCTGGCGAACATCCCCTCCGGCGCCCACCTGGTAACCACCGCGCATGTGCCTTGCTTCACTGAGCAAGGACGTCACCGCTGTCACGAGTCCGTGCGCACCACTCCAAGTACTCATGCCACACAGAGAGAGGGCGAGGACTCGAGAATAGGAAGGGAGACGGCGCAACATCGGGCTCGCCAGCTCTGACTCCGGCGATGGTCGCGAGTGGATGAGCTAGTCGACGAACACACTGCGCTCGACACAATGCCTAGAAGAGAGCAGTGAGTGCGACCGGATGAGCAGGGCGCGGTGCGGCATGGCCTCGAGCATAGGTCTGCGACCCAACGGCGCTGCTCACCCTCTGATTTTGTACGATCAATGTCCCGACGCACGCGTCGCCGGATCCCGACCCGTCATTGTGGCTCCAGAGCTACATGCAGCACCCCTTCTGTGGCGACTGGTTAAACTTGGTTTGATTTTTAGAAATAGGAGACACTTGGTGAAGATGACGACACAGAGTACGGGTGGTCTGGGAGGATACAACGACACGTCATAAAAAATACGGGGTTCGAGCAAGTTAGGACCGTATCTGGACATATAGAGCAAGATTAGGGATCGTATTGGTGCATTTCCTGAGTTCATGGACTGTTTTAGACATCGCCAACAAATTCGAGGATGGTGGATGCATTTCACTCCGCAATACCTGTCTCTCCCGATAGGGATACATCTCCCGGCAGCGGCGCAGAGCTGATGGCCTCCCTCCGCTCGCCTGCAAGCTTCAGGTGCTGGCCCCATGTCGTCGCGCCCTTTCCTCTCCTAACCGACGGTGTTCCTCAAATCGGTCGGAGTTCATGCTACAGTCGCCACGGCGGCGCTGCCATCTCCAAATTAGGACTGCGCTGTGGGATCTTTGGCCTTTGATTGAGGCACCTGACTTCAATTGGGCAGCACCGCTGCCCTTTCTTACTAGAACCCCCGCACAACATATATCAGAGAAATGTGGGGAGAAGATTTTGGCGGCGGCGGAGAAGACGTCATTCATGTTGGCAGCGTCGAATCGCGTGGAGGTGGAGGCGCGGAGCTTCCGCAGTTCTAGACATGGGGAATAGAAGGCAGGAGGAAGATAAGGGAGAGAGAGCGGTGCTGTGGGGCCCATCGGATGCGTGGTGTGTAGAGAAGCGAAGGCGTGCAGAGTAGAAGCTGTCGGCTTTCAAGTCTAGTTCAATTAAAGCCTGATGTTACAAAGCGGGTTAATGCGGGCTGATATAGCCTGCCGCAGCATCTCACACTCATTGTAGCGTGTTTTTGCAGCAGGGCGCGAGCAACCGCATCATTGACGCTGTCCCGCTTAGAGCAAGTACAATAAGATCTAGTCAGCAGGCTATAAGGATTAAAGTAGTATATTTATGCTTAGTTAGAGGTGAGAGAAGAGGAGAGAGAAGGAGAGTGAGCTCTCATGCAAGAGCTAGCTCTAGCACATGCTCCTAGGCACTTTGAGAGAGTGAAAGGTGGGCCACATATTGGTAAAGTAGTACAATTTCATAGCTTACTATTGTATATGCTAGCTCTAAGTTTGCTATAGATGACATGACACTGAGTTTATAGCCAGCAGCCGACTACACTATTGGAATTGCTCTTAGCTTTGTAGCAGGCAACCGCATCCCGCCCCGCTTGACACCTGAGCTGGCGCCTGTGGTTTTTACCTCTCTTTTCTTAAGAGAGTTTTTCACGTTAAAATCTTATGTCTCCGTGCTATAATTTTTTGTCGTTCTTCATTATTGCCTATCATATTTTATAACAAGGGCGATGAAGCGAGCAGGAGCAGCAGGTGCTTGGGCCCCGAGCGAGACGCCAGCGGGAGGCAGCGACAGCATGCCGACCAGGAAGCACCACTCGGCAAACGCGGAGTACCTTCAGAACCTTGCTAGAAGCCTAGAACCCGACTTCCAGCTGTGGTGCCTAACCATAACCCACATATAATGAACATTTCATTTTCAAAATTAGAACATACTAGCTGAATACCCGTGCGTTGCTACGGATTCTTAAATTTTCTTTCTTATTGACAAGGGTATAGTTAATAGAGCCCGTTAGTTGAGTACCCCTGAGGCCCGTTAAGCTAGGCCCAATTGTAATGATAGTCGAATACGAGTCTTTACCGTATGTCGATATTGTAATCTGTATCGGACCCTACCCGATCCTCGAGACCTGGCCACCTATATATAGGGGCCAGGAGGGGACGTTGTAGGCTAGATTAAAAGCAAGCCAGGTTGAACACCTAAGTTTACTTTCGACATACACTTATTTCGACTAATTTTACCTTCAAGTTCATCCGACGCCCTATCTCCCCGATCCTAAGTCCTTCATCTAGGACATTTGTCGAGTTAACCCTCGTCAATTGGTGCCGACCGTGGGGACTTGGGCGTTGGAATCATGAATTCGACGGCTTTTTCGCTTTTAGCCAACAGCAGTACAGAAGTCGACGAAAATCAAGAGATGGAGTTGACAATCGGAAGTTTAAGCATCCTCATCGGGCCATCAGGTTCATCTCGCCTTTCAGATCCGACGAAACAAGATCCGTCGGCGGGTGAGCCCAAAACAATAGCAATGATGGAATATTCTGAAGGCTCTTCCAACGAGGTAAACTCGCCGGTCAGCCTAGAAGAAGTGCAAAAAGGAAAGATCGCAGAAGACAACAAAGGAAAGGAAACTTTCGACACAGGAGTCCAACTCGACGATCTCATGATCTGCCTCGACAATATTTCAGACAAGTCAACAGATACATGGAAGACAGGATTAGAGCTTTCTGAGGATAGTAACTCGATTCTCTCAAGTTTCAAGGGTAACATCAGCAAACAATGCCAGGTGCTCGCCATTGTAGGAGATAACTCAGAAGAGTTCGACGAAAACGACAATCCAGTGCTAAACCTAGCAAATATCGACAGAGGAGCAAATCACCTAGCAGAAGGGCAAACACCGGAATCCCTCACAACCAGGGAAAAAATTCGACTATCAGTCGACGAATGGAGGATAACAAGAGAAGCCGTAGAACACGGCACGCCAATACCGTCAAATTCCAGCAAAGACTTGCTTTTGGGGTATCATTACGCCCTAAGGCAGCAGGCCAAGCAATTAGCAAAGGAGAAAATAGAGATACAAAGAAGAAAAGATTCAGGCATTGCAGCTAGTGAAGCTGCTCGAAAAGCACGAAGCGACGCATCATATAGTAACGCAAGGAAAAATCGTCGACACGGCTCAAGGTACGATAACCTCGAGTACTCCGACAGGCAAAGCATCTCCAAAAACCTCGACTCGTCCTTCTTGTCAGTTGACGAGCAGGGGAATATCCTACCAAAAACCCCTGAAACAGCATTAGTAGCAGCGCAAGCATATTTGCTTACAACCCGACCAAGTCCAGGAGATCCTAGGGAACATATGCATAGAGCAGCATTGAACGGACTCAACATGGTGGGCCACAAGCTATCAGCAAAAGGAGAAGAAGCATATCACCACAAGGAAGTGCACAAAGCAAGGTCACCTCGCCGTCACAACAGTCCTCGGCGCAGAAGCGGCAAGCACTGATCTCGATCGCCATCACCAAAACAGCACGGTGGAACTCGAAGGTCGCGATCACCAAACGAAAAACGCGATTATGAAGAAGACGAAAAAGAGATGGGGGCATCGTGCTTTACCCGAAGGGTTCGCACTACTCCAGTTCCTAAGGGATTCAAGTTACCTCATGATCAGCAAAAGTACGACGGGTCGCAAGAACCACAATCGTGGCTATCAGATTATCTACAAGCAGTGCAAATACTAGGAGGAACCAAAGAAACAGCAATGCAAAGTTTGCAACTACACCTCACCGGAGCAGCAAGGTCATGGTTGAGCAAACTAGAGAAAGAAACTATTGGAAGCTGGGAAGACCTCACAAAGCAATTCACAGGCAACTTCAGATCGACATACAAGCGGCCAGCATCAATAGAAGAATTCAAAGCGTGCGTGCAACAACGCGACGAAACACTACGGGCATACATCCAAAGATGGAGCCTTATCAAAAATTCGGCAGTCGAAGTTTCAGACGAAAGAGCAATAGATGCATTCATCATTGGATTAAGGTGAAGAGACCTAGTCGAAGAGATGGGTAGAATCAAGCCAAAAACAGTGTCAGACCTCATGGATGTAGCAAATAGATTCGCAGATGGAGAAGACGCATGCAACAACAAACAGACGCGATCCCCAGAAGACGATAGAAGAAATAGATATGGAAGTCAAAGGAGACGGTCCAGAAATTATGACAACTATGGCCCTCATAGCCAAGTCGCCGCAGGATACAAAGACAACAGCTACCAAGGAAGTGATCGAAGAAGTTCAGGATATCGAAGCTACGGAAAAGAGGACTATAAAAAATTCCCCGTAAGAGAATCCAGAGAATACAACCCCTCGCTAGAGGATATGCTCAACGGACCTTGTCATATACACTCAGCGTTCGTCGATGGGAAGCGAGTATCAAGGCACGCAATGAAAGATTGCACAACATTCTTAAAACTTCAAGAGGCAGCACTAAACAAGCAAATTGAAGCAAGGCGACAAGGATTCGAAGGAAGCAACAATCCTCCGACAAATCAGCAAGGAAACAACGGAGCTCTTCAAGGACAAGACCAGCAAAATAAGGGACACGATGACGACGACGGGTATGTTCCATCCAAAGGACACATCACAACAATGATACAACCCGTGCCCAAGTCGAACAAAGAAGAAAAGAGTATAACTCGACAAGTCAACCTAGCAGTCATCTCACCTCCAGCCACAACGGAGTATCTGCACTGGTCAGAACAACCAATCGAGTTCAACAGAGAAGACCACCCTATAACAGTACCTCGGCCGGGAAACGCGCCTTTGGTACTCAAAGCTCAAATCGGCGCATATGATGTCGACAGAATATTCATGGACGCAGGGAGTGGAATTAACCTGATATACGCAAAAACACTCCGAGCAATGCATATATCACTAGAGTTCCTAAAGCCAACAGATTGTTCCTTCCATGGAATCGTGCCAGGAAGCGCCAATTACCCACTGGGTCGAATAGCACTCAACGTTTGCTTCGGCAACTGACAAAACTACAGAAGAGAAAAGCTAGATTTTAAAGTCATGGACTGGCCATCTCAATATCACGCGATCCTCGGACGACCCGCGTTTTCGCGATTCATGACAGTACCTCACTATACATATTTGGTACTTAAAATGCCAGGACCAAGAGGAATAATTACAGTGAAAGGAAATTTTAAAGTTTCAGATCTCTGCGACAAGGAGTTCCACAAGATGGCGCAAAACTTCGGCATGATAGCCAACTGCGCAGAGAAGGCGAAAAGCACGACTACAGAGGGCGTCAAACCACTTGAAGGACACGCTGCGGAGCCAAAGATGAAGAAACCACCAAGATATGTTAACATTTTTGCTCTCTTCCTCCTCCTCCCTCTAGTAAAACATAAAACCACCAAGGCATGACAATGATGCATCCTTGTTGTCGTTCACACCGGTATTTTCTCCTAATTCGTGAAATTACATTCTCTTTTCACTCGGCCTAGGTTGGCATTCGAATAAATATGCCCATGCATTAAGAGCATTTTCAGTCGGTTGTCCCAAATCATGCCCCACACGGTTTTTTTGGAAAATCGTTTAAAGCATCCCACAGACAAAAAACTAAATTTAGAGACGGTGTTTACCGAGTCTTAATCCCCAAAAAATCCTCTCAAATTTCTCTTAAGCGGCGGTGGGCAAGGCAGGCAGCGGGGGTAGGACGCAACAACAGCGACGATTACACGGCGGTGGGCAGGGCAGGGCGGCATCGGGGCAGCGGTACTGGAGATGCTCTAAGTCTCAAATCAACGCTAAGTATTTGACAATTTAGATAGAACAACGAAGGGGTTGGCACATTAGAGATATTTAAATACAGAGCCAGGAAATACAATCGAATTGATCTGTAATATTCTGTATCGTGGACCAACGCGAATCAATTGTTTGCAATATTCTACTATAGCATTTGGTTTATCCTTTTCTTTCTCCATGGCCTCCTTTTTTTATTGTACTCCGTATTACTTTTTTCTGAAATAAAAAAAAATATCTGAAAGGAGAGGCAGCCCAGCAAGGCCTAGCCAGCCCAGCCAGGCCGATGTCTCCCACCCTAACCGCATGTATGCACCGAAAACGCGGATCTCCGGACCTTAGGGCGCCCGGACTCAATCTGTAACCGCACGAAGCTGTTGGAGATTCGTGCGTCCCATTGTTGCAAAAATGCCCCTGCTGTTTTCCCAAATCAACCCGCAGTCCGGGTTTGCCTTGGTATAAATTTTGGTTCCCAGGGGCGGAACCCTAGCATCCCTCCCGACCCCACCCCCCCCACCTCTGACCCGCCCCCGCCCCCCCCCCCAGATCCCGCGCCAGATCCCACCGGCCGGCGGCGCCCAGCGATCTTGACAGCTGGCGGCGCCCTACCAGCAAGCGCCGGCCCGAGGCGGCGTCGGGCCTCGGGTGGACGGCGGCCCTCCGGAGGCGTCCGGCCTCTGCTGGAGCTCTCCCTCTCCGGCGGATGACGACCGCCGGCCGGATCTACTCCGACGAGGGCCTCTGCTGGGGCACTGCCCTCCCGCGGTGGCCTGAGCTCTCCCTCTTGTATTCGCCAGATCTTGGCATGTATTTGAACCATTTTGTTTGGATTTTGTGTAGATCTTGGCCTGTAGATGTTTTTGTGTCAAGATCCGGATTCCAATTTCATTGATCTGTTTGAGGCCGGATCTTGGGTTCTTTGTATTTGTACCTAGGGTTCTGTTTGAAATAATCTGAAGATCTTGATGTATCTTGTTGGAAACCAGTGGATCCGACAGATCTTTGTTAGATCTTTTAATACAAAGGGATGTTACTTACAGAATAAAATGAAGAACCTTTTAATGTTTCTAGAAATATTTGAGGAGAACTTGAAGAACTTTGTATGAACATCAATAGATCCACTCAAATGCCTCTGCAGAACTTTTTGATTCTCGCATCTGTCACCAAACGTGTGGAGGACCTCGTAATAAAAATTCTGAAAATGTCAGGTACTTTTTTGTAAAACGGTCTCACCAATCTTGATGCATCTGACAGTTTTCGGCGGCTAGTGATAGGGTCCGGGCGCCCTAAGGTCCGGAGAAAATCCGTGTTAATGTATGCACGTAACGCAACCCCTCCCATCGTCAGCCGCCTCTCTATCTCTCTTCCTCACAAACTCCAGAGCCGCACGACCCGAGCCGACAGCCGGCCGCCGCTCACTCGCCGCCCTGTTCCCCACAGCTCCGCCCAAAGCACGCGCCAGCCTCGCGTATTCCCCTCTCCTCGCGGTTCCCTGTCGCCCATGTCGCCCGTCTTGGCCCGCCTCCCTCGCCTGCACGAGCTCGACCAGGAATGGCCGTTTACGCCGCCCAGCGCTCCCATGCCTCCCGCACGCGGGCGTTGCTCCCCCTCTTAAACCTGGGCATTCTCGGTTTAAGCCGGTCTCAACCGGTTCCTCAAACCAGCCCGTCGTACACAGTTTTATCTGGTTTGGACTGGTTTAAACCGTCTAGAGATGTGATGGTAAGATGGTTTGGTTTGGACTGGTTACACGGTGTAGTTGGTTTCGCACCGGACAACAAACTGATCGAGCTGCAAACTCACCGTTTCAATGGCTGGTCGCTACAATCTTCTCTAGTTCTTAGCAATTAAGCTACCTACCCTACAGCAATACATGATACAACTACAAGACGCAGATATGACGACGGCTCAACGGAGTTGCTGCGCGTCTGTCGGCGACGCCGGCTTGTCTTGGCCAATCGACGCCGGCTTGTCTTGGCCCGTCGACTCCCGTGTCCACCTCAACGGCGAACACGCAGGAGACCGGCACCGGCCGGTGGTCGGAGAACCTTGACTCGCGCCCAAAGGTACTGCGACTCCTCGATGTTGTGGCGACGGATTAGGGCGCGAGCTCTAACTGACGCCGGCGGCGGAGTACACGAAGGACTCACCGGCGCAGTAGGGCGCGGAGCTCCTCTGGTCTGGCCGGCTGGCCCCTCTACGTGGACTGCTCTCCCTGTCGTGGACTGCGGGTTGGTTTTTGAAAATCTGAGGGGCTAGAATGCAAAAAAGCCACAACAACGGACGTACCTACATACGGACGGTCGCATTGACGCTTTATTAATAGAGATATAATGAATTTCATTGCAAATATCATGCACCATATGTACACATACGTTTAGCTAGCCAAAGTTTTAATTACTACTACTAGCTATACATTTGAGAAAGCCACACAAAAATATAAAATATAATCTCTGCACATGCACCGATGATGATGAGTCTAATCTAGGTCGATTTCGAAATTTTTATCCGTACTCCCATCCCAAGCTTCGCCATCTGCAAGAACACGAGGCCTCGTGCAGAGGTGGTCCGTACGTCCTCGTCGAGCAATTGGACTCGTATTTCGAATTCGGACGCTTAGGCACACAACAGCCTGTCTCCGGATCTCGTTTACATATACTGTCAATACTGATATACGCCTATACGGCCACCAACAGCAGAAACAGATTGGCTAAAAAAAGCAGATACACATCGATCTCGATCCACGCAAACATGGCGACGGCGGCGTGGTACACAGACGGGGATATCAGGTCCATGGTGGACGCCGGCGTAGTCGATCAGCGCGTGGAGGAGGTCCTGAGAGCCATGCAGTCCGAGGTGAGCACGTCGCTGCAGGACAGAGCGGAGTTCCCCACGATCGGGCAACTGGACTGGGTGGACTACATCGAGGACATCGCCGTCAAGCGCGCCAGCGAGATGGCGGAGGACGCTGACGACCTGAGGCACGGCGCGGACGTGTTCGCGTCAAGGGCCGGCGAGGAGGCCCTGGTGTCCGAGCTCCGCAGTCAGGCCGCGTGGTGCGACGCGCGGCGCGCGCAGGCGGACGCGCTGGCGGCCGGCGCGCGGCGCCTGCGGGACAGGTACTTGAGGACGGCCTCGGGGATCACGGTGGAGAACAAGGACGGGGGCGAGCTCGTCTGCGCGGCCGCGACGGAGTTCCTGCAGCACGTGGCCATGGAGATGGACGGCGGCGGGGTGCCCGAGACCGATGCGGCGAGGGCGGAGGCGATGGACGCGGCGGCGAGGGCCGGGCAGGGCATCGACGCGCGGTTCGCGGAGATGTTCGTGGGGCTGGCGGAGAGGCTCAGGAGCCGCGCGTCGGAGTACGGCGCCGGCGATGAGGAGCTCAGGGAGGCTCTGCGGTGGCGCGCCGGGGAGGTGGAGGAGCTGTGCGCTGACCCGGAGGTGCTCGTGAAGAGGGTGTTGGCGTCGGCTTCATGGAGGGCGTGGAGGGTTATCAACAAGTACGCGTAACCTCGATCGTCCATGCCCTGAACGCTTCTCCTCTTTGATTAACCTTGATTATCTCGTCAAAGCATGAAACCAGTGGTCTGGAGCGTCATCGACTCATAGATGAATTGTTAGGTTTCTTTTTCGAGGAGTAGGTTTGGATTCTTCAAGCAAAATTATCTTCTTTTTTCTCATGTCCCCATAGTCCCTCTTTGGTTGAGAAAATACTCCATCTTTCATAGAAAAAAAATGCAATCTAGGCACCGCCATGGTATCTCTCGAAGGGACACATAAATTCAGTCAGAAAAGCCAACTGTTTATAAGTTTGACCAAACATATAGTATAAGTTGAGGCATATCGATAATTATGTGAGCGTCTCCGAGATTAAAGTCATAGATGATCTAAAAGGCTCTATCTAGACCTCCTCCGAAGGAAAGCCGCAAGCTCGAAACGAATGACTAGAAGATGAAGAAAGTGAACCAAAAGACCCCTGATGTGCACATGAGACTATCATTCATGCAGTATAAGGACTCTCACTTATAGGCAAGGCGCCACCAAACTATTAAAGGCACCTACACAATCCAAGATCTACAGAAGCGCCACACCGCAATCATTGTCATGTTTATCCAAAAGCCACATCGATTTAGGTTTTTTTCCGCTCTATTCAACCATCTCAAAACTTTGTCGAGATAATTTCATGATGTCGTAGCATTCCATAGATTGCAATCCTTCATATTTCGCTCATAGTGCAATCAACAGTCATAAGGAGGCGCAAACTCGGTCACGCATGTACCATTTATTGATTTGCACCCTCCCACGATAAAATAAATATATGTGCTCTCACTAGTATTCTTGCGACTTGCGAGATCGTAAGGATCCCCAAGTTGTATCCTTGAGACGATAGCTACAGTGTAATTGGACATTAATATGATAAACAACCTACTCCTATCTGATTAATATTGTAGCTCGGTAAAATTTAGAGTATATCGTATTCGAATACAAAATTTCCAACATTTACTAAAGTACACCTCGAGTATGTATAAATTCCTGTTTATATACCACCGACACTTATTTCTGCCAACAGTTAATTTCCAATCAGAGTGAGTACTTATTCTGCTCAAATAAACTAGCAATTTGGATTTTGAGGTGATTCGATGACAAGTGGTGATGTCCCACTTTTTCTGATGAAGTACTCCGTAACAAGCAAGCGCTTGTTCTTTCCGTGACAAGAGAGGAGACTACCACAAGTCAATGACTCATATTTGCCGGTTTCTAAAATTTCGTACAAACATAGGCATCCTCAGTCCTGCCTTTCACACCGCTTCCACCCAAACGTGAAACATGAAATGGAAAGGGGAAAAATCAACCGCTCTTTCCCTGTCCGCACCTGACATTTCCATGTCCCGATCTCCCTACCAATCTCAGGTCAACTGACTCTATCCAACAAGATCCAGCCCCCTTCAACCCAACCCCAAAGCAGACCACCATCCCCCACCCCCACCAACCCCTCCTCGCTCAATTATTATAAGTTCTTGGCATTGTTAATCACTTCAGAGTTCAGACCGATCCGTCCAACTGCCAGCCATAGTGCTCGGTGGAAGACAGCAAAGGAAAGGTGCGAGCTTGACTTTTTGAGGGGGATTCCAAGAGAACCAGCCAGGGGCGGTGGAGTTTCAGCGAAGAAGTTCTCAACCGGAATTTTCCAGGAGCAACCGATGGCCGGCAAGGAAATCTACAACAAGATGAAGGACAAGGTAACCGGAAATGGGCGAGGAGGAAATCATTTTGATATATGCTTTTGGTTGTTTTCTGTTTGCGCAACTTAGCCGAGTTGGGGTGCATATTGTTTGTTTCATATGCTTAGTTTCTTTCCTGCATCCAAGATGTGTGCTGGCGTTTGGGTTCCAAGAAATGGCAGATGTGATGAAGTCCGAGCATACCTTGAGAAATCTTGGAATTGGGATGGTCGATTGGGTGGTTTTGTTGGTCAATTATGTACCTTTCCAATGACTATTAGGGGGATGCAGATCACTGTTGTTTATGGCTCTGGTTTCCATTAATGGTAATGGGACCTGGCTTCCATGGATCTCTCTAGTACCTTTGGCTGTGGTGGTGGAGTCTGATTTATATATCAATAGCTGGATTATAAATTTACAGTAGGAGCGGTAACCTATTCTTCTACTAGTATTGGATATCCTTGAGAAGTTGACTGCTTTAAGAATGAAAATGCCTCAATAATTACAGAAAGCTAGAAGCTGAAGCTATATTTTGACTCATGCATTTGCACTAATTCACAACGCTTAGGCAATTAGTTGATTCATTGTTTGTCATTCCGGTAGCAGACAATACTCATAATTTTACCAGGTTCGAGCAAAAGCTTAAATCAACAGCTTAAACGGCATAGAGAACCATAGCTAGCAAAACGAGGAAATCCAGACAATACACATTTCTATGTTTCCTGCTGATAACACCAGAGAGAAGAAATATCGTGGAAGCAAACGCTTTATCAATAAAATAAATCATTTCAACATGTGGGTCACATGAGTCTGGTAAGAGAGAACAATACCACATACAATATTCACAGGTTTTGATTTGAGTTAACACCCAGAAACACAATCGCTAGCTTTGCTGGTTTAACATGAGTTTTGTTTCATTTACAATTTTAGAACTTTTGACGGGCTACGTTTCATGTTTATTTTCTGAACTCTGTTGAGAAATTTGTCCTTTGTGAACACTCAGTGATGGTCCATGGAGATACTTTTGATTCTCTGTTCACTTTGGTATGACATAACTGCATGCACAAATGGAATTAAATGTGTACAGGTTCATGTTTTATAGTACCCTCAGTTAAGATTCATATATTTTTAATTTTGGTTGTAGATATATAAAAATCTATATGTAGAGGTCCATGTTCCAATAATATCCACAGTTAAGCCCCGTTTTTGTATAAAGCCTCAGTATTTTGGACATGCGTTGGAAGCTGGAACTGAATGCACTGGAATGGAGGAAATTGTAAATATCTGCAATCTCTAGTGAAAATTAATGTGTGCCAGACCAAATCCTCGATGGCATTCTTATAGAAAAAGTGGCACTGCAGGTGGAAATCACTCGAAGTGCAATAGTGTCAATGAGATGGCGCTGTAGGACTAATCTTGTAGTTTATTTTGGTCCTCACTAATTCATAATTCATTCTGCTAATGGAGGCCTTACTTTTGTAAAATAACTTGTATTTGCCTACTTACTACCTCCGTTCCTCAAAAGAAGGCCTATAAAGTTTCCAAAGTCAAATAATGTGAAGTCTGACCAAGTTTGTTGGAAAACCATTAAGGTCTACAGTGGAGGCCTTTCTTTTGTTAAATAATGTGTTTTTTCCTACTTACCAAAAACAACGGGATTTATAAATATCCAAGGAACAAAACTTTTGGAGGTATATATTATCATCTGAGAACCCTTGGCAGTTGGGAACTAAACAAAACGGTACTTGGAAAATGCTTGATACTAGTTGATCATGGTTAGGAGTTTCAGGAGTTTGCGATCTAAGGTTAGAGATTAGTTGTTACCATGAAAATTGAAATGCATGACTGGATTTACACAGACGATCTCATTTTGTCCTCTGTGTCTTTCTTGTCTTGAAGCAGCTGTGATGTTGACTCATTTTGGTGCAATGAAAAAATAACATCTGTTGTTATCTTTGTCGTGCTAAAAAAACTTATGTAGTCATTTGTTTGCTTTGCTGAGTTTTGGGGATGTTCTCAGAATAACATGGTTGATAATTGATCTGTACTTCCTGACAGGTGAAAGATGCTTTTAGTTCATCAGGACCAGAAACAGGGAAAGGCAAGACAAAATTATCAGGCAGGCGTGTTAAGCATGGTTACCATCTTGTGAAGGGGAAATCAAATCATCCAATGGAGGACTACTTAGTGGCAGAGTACAGGCAAGTTGGCGAGCATGATTTGGGTTTGTTCGCAATATTTGATGGCCATCTGGGGCATACTGTTCCAGACTTTCTGCAGGCGCATCTGTTTGATAACATCTTGAAAGAGGTAATGCCTCGACCCGACTTAAGTTCAAATTTTTTGGGCTCAAAGTTCACTAAATGCTGCAATGCCTAAATGCTCAAATTTTGCACGTTACTAATGTGAGTACTGTAATTATGTCTCGAGTGTTTGGTTATGGTAGCTTTATATCTGTAAGGTGAGAAAAAAAGTATCCAATCAGCAATGTTAGCAATACGCTTTAACAATGTTAGAAGCGTTGGATTTTGGTTGTAGGTTAAGAAGTATCAAGCATGGTTACCAGCTTGTGAAGGGGAAATCAAACAGCTTTAAATTATGCTTTTATATATGTGCACACCACATAGTCATCTGTATTCACAACTGTACTGATTTTTTATTTTATTTGCATCCTCAGCCAGAATTCTTGAGTGACCCAAAAAATGCTATGAAAAAAGCATATCTACTTACTGATGAAAAAATATTGGAAAGAGCAGCTGAGTTGGGAAGAGGAGGCTCCACGGCTGTTACCGCCATCTTAATAAGCTGTGATGATAGTGTGAAGCTAGTGGTCGCGAATGTTGGAGATTCACGAGCGGTCATTAGCACGAATGGTAAAGCAAAGCAGCTTTCATTTGATCATGAGCCAAACATGGAGAAAGATATTATTGAGGAAAAAGGTGGATTTGTTTCGAACCTACCAGGTAATGACTATCTCTTGTCAATGCCTACCCCAATGCCTTTAGGACTGTATGCCTGGAAAAATATCTTCATTCCGTTTTAATGCTTCTGAATATATGTATTTTTTCTCCTGAGATTTGTCTAGCGACATGTGCAGATAATTTTGCTACCAAGCAATCTGCAGTGTCACTTGCTCGGAAGCTGCTAGCAGCTTTCTTTTCTGTAATGGTCTTGCTCACAAGCATAAGATCTGTAAAGTATCGATCTTGAATTGCGAACATGTCTCACTTGCAGGAGATGTACCACGAGTTGATGGTCAGCTTGCCGTTGCAAGAGCATTCGGAGATCGGAGCTTGAAAAAGCACCTCAGCTCTGAGCCACATTTAGCTGAAGAAGTCATCAATGAGAGTTCTGATTTTCTAATTCTAGCAAGTGATGGCTTATGGAAGGTGATGCTTATAAAACTTACACCGATCATTCCTGATAGATTGTACCTAGATAGATGCATTCGTTATTTAAGTTCAGTGCATGGGACTGTGTCCTCTGACATCTCGGCGTGATCTACATTTGCATTATTTTGAACATACTGCAATTGTGCTTTATTCCGAGGTAACGGATTATGCGTCGCACGTCATGAATCGAGAACCTTAATTCTTCTCATTCTTGTAGCATGTACAACACTCATCCATGTTTTCATGTTTGGCTTCATTCATTTTTTTTCATAGATTATATGATAATTTTCCAAACTAGTAAGCGGGCACGTGCAACGCACGATCTTCACTATTGATTATACATTTAAATATATATTTTCATATTATTTTACCTATATATTATATCTACCTACTTAATTGTGCATGCTTTTATAAATACCATTAAAACTATAAATAACCTTCATTAATTTGTTAGTCAATTCATCTAGAAGCGCATGTATGCCCGTGGGAATATTCACAATATTTTGGAAATAATTTATTGTTTTTGGTAAAACATGCGTGGCACCCTGAATCAAAAAATATCTTAGCGTCGAGTGCATGTTGTCCGCCGGCAGAACATTGCATCTTAACCGTCGATCTGATTAGCGGCTAGTTGATGTAATGTAGACTGGTTGATTTGTCTAAGGTGATTAGATCCAACGGTGTTGATTATCTTGTGTACAATTGGTGGTGTGGCTTTAGAATAATTTAAGTTTGCTCTTTTATTAGTAGTTTAGATAATTGGTGGTTTGCTGAGTCCATATGTATGGGTCGCTAAGTTAGATCAGCTATGGCTTTACCTCTTACAAATGACTAAAATACAAATATGGCACAAACTCAGGTGATGACCAACCAAGAGGCGGTCGATGAGATCAAGGACTTCAAGGACCCGCAGGCAGCCGCCAAGCATCTGACGGAGCAGGCCCTGAACAGGAGGAGTAAAGACGACATTTCCTGCGTTGTTGTGAAGTTCCACTGCTAGCAGAGCTTGAAGTTCCACTGCGTTGTTGTTATGTCAGATTGGTTTAACCGTTTGCTGTTGTTCCACAAAAAATGTGTTTAATCTTTTCTGGTTGGGAATAATCTCCCCAGGGGATCAAGGCTTGTAGAGTGTTGTTGCTATTTGTTAAAAAGGCCTAATAAAAACATGTTCTTTTTTTTATCCTTGCAATCTGATCTGTAACAATTCAGTGCAACTTCACCGTATGTTGCAATTTCGGAACATGTCACTGGATCGCGAGTTTTTTTTTTTTTTGAGGTAGTCACTGGATCGCGAGTTTACTAGTGAAGACTAGCCCCAAGACTCCAGAAGTGCTAAATTACCTCTAGCCTATACATGCATGCCATGCACAAGGTTTGCGTCACTTGTTTTTTTTCTCTTCACCCTTTTCTCCGACTCTACTTCATTTTTGTGC
This sequence comes from Dactylis glomerata, assembly GCA_007115705.1. NCBI lineage: Eukaryota > Viridiplantae > Streptophyta > Magnoliopsida > Poales > Poaceae > Dactylis > Dactylis glomerata. The sequence continues at coordinate 7,477,538 of QXEO01000548.1, forward strand.
TTTCACCTGGCTCATAGTTTCGAAGTGCTGTCCTGTTCTAATTTTTATAACTCTTGTACAAAGAGTCTCAAGAACATCTAGGTCTATTAAAGTTAGACAAATAATATTAATTCTACCCTGCATTTTATCTCTCATGTTTGAAAAGCACTAAATATGCATTTGCAAATTGCAACCTGGTTAGGGACATCGAAAGGAGCTCAAACAAACGAGAAAAGGAAGGCATCCCTTGGCGGGGGACTTGTAAAATCTAACCTAGGCAATGCTTAAATGTGGGTGGGGATATTATCGGAATTCAGTCAATCCACCTCCTATCTCGAAATACAGCTGCTTTTTTATCCCAGCAGTTTAGTATTTTAGTTGAAGTGATTTTTTTATAAGGAGCATATATTAATATCAAGATGATACCAATTACATCCAGTCTCTGCAACAACCCAATGTCCTAGTGACAAATACGGGTGAAAAAAAATTATAAAAAGAAAAGTCTCGATCAATTCCTTGTAGCAGCATCGCTAACACCATGAATACAACACTAGAAGTCAAGCTTCTCCAAAAGCGACGCTTCCAAGAAGGAAACAGTGTACAAGCGCCATCGTCACCTGATCATAGACCTTAGGTTTTCACCCTATACCTTCAACAAGACCATTGCCAGGCACAAACAACTAATGTCAGACCTTGGATTTTCACTCTACAAGGTAGAACTATGCACTTCTCCTATGATGTCGTCCCCACTTGCCGATGTCGTTGCTACAAGTCAAGAAACACCAAGCAAGTTCCTCATCGTCACAAAGGCTCGAACCTTCGATGCTAGTACTCAGAAACTCGACTTTCATGTCATTCTCTGCGTCTGACTTCACCATGGACCATAAGATGTGTCTCATGATGGCAACAGGCAACCGAGTTTTGCCACGCTCCCTCTGAAACCAAACGGCCAAAAAAAACATGGGTGCGCACGACCGAATCTCGTCCGATCTAGCAATCTCCAGACATGACGCGCCCCATGGAGTTCGCCGGCGGGAACTCGACACTCCAGGCAGATCAATGAGGGCATGCATCAAGCAAATCTTCATCTTAGCGCAAGAGAAGCCCTAGGACCGCCACCTTTATTCAACTAGCTGACCAACTCCAGTGAAGAAATAGGCCACCACCACCACCATGCTCGGACCGTGGCCCTAGGTGACCTTGTGTTGCCGGTCTAGCCCAGATACGTGCTCGTCCTCCGCCCCGATGCCACCACCAGAAGCCGACCAACCTGCACACCAGATCCGGACGCCAGGTCGCCGGATCCGCCACCCCGCGGCATTAGAGGATCACCACCGCGATCTAGGGCCACCGCCCCAACATCCCATCGCCAATGAAGCGCCCGCTGTCTTCCCAGCAGAAGCAATCATCGTCGCGCGAAGCAATCTCCCTGCCACCTTCGTAAGCGGGGACCACCGCCACCGTGGCGCCGGACAGCACAGCAGCGGAGGGGAGGCACCGGAGTGGGGTCGCTGGCGGCGCGAGGGTTTCGCCCCCGGTGTCGCGCTGGGAGCGACATGGGAGGAACGCGCTGGGAGAGTGGCAATAATTGGGTGAAGTGATTAGGTGGATGCAATTATATACACCTGGTAGTAGATTATCTCTGTATTTAAAATTCATAAAAATAAAACACGTGTATAAAAATCAAGTTTACATTGTAACTGTGTAAAACCGCACAAATTCGAAATTCAAATCCGAAACAGGGATCTAAAAAAAAACTGCAAATTTAAAACCGTCCGGCCCTCTCAACGAATCACCCAGCCGGGCCACCGCGGCCCGGCACAGCAAATCCTCACGGTTTCGCGGCCGCCACGCAAGAACCGGCCGGCCCAGACTCACCCTTAAACCCTAAAACCACGTGGAGCCCCATCTTCTCCACCCTTTCCTCCTCCCCCAAATTGCCGCCTCTCCAATCCTCTGCTCCGCCGGAGAAGGGGAGGATGCCGCGGATCACCTCGGTGGAGAGCCCCGGCTGCCCGCCGCTGCGCGCCATCACCACCGACACCCTCGGCCTCCTCAAAGGTACGCCCCCCCTCACCCCGCCTCTGTCAGCCGCCCTCCATCCGCCGCCGCCACCTGGTGCTTACTGTACCTGTTCCGTGCGCAGTCGTCGAGGCCCGCGCTCGGCCGGCGGGCGTCGCCAAGGTCGTCGAAACGTGGGGCGAGCCCGACGCCTCCAGGGCCGTCCTCGTCGCCTCCCTCGCCGACCGCGCCGTCGACCCCGTGAGTCACCATCGCCCCCCTCTCCACCATCGCTGGAATCGCAATTACCTGTTACTCTAAAATTACGCTCGGGCCCGGGTCCTTACACCGTTCCTTGTTCCTTTTCAGGTGTTAGCTGTGGCAAGGAAGAACGGTGTGGTGAGTGGCCAATGTTCCTGATAGCTTCTACCCTTACCTTGCGCGTCTTTCAGCTGGTTGTTCATTCAATACATTTTTGTGTAGGTTGAGCTGCTAAATCCCCTGAACGGGGACGCTCTCGCTGTCGTCAAGGCCTCCGGGCAAGAGCAAACCGACGGAGCTGTGGAAAATGACCCCGTAGTCGCGCTTCACCTGTTCAAAAAACACGCGCCTGACTTGTCCACGTAATACTCATATACCGACTAATTTAGTTTCCATTGTAGAGGTTACTACTACACCTTGCTGCTTTCCATACTGTGCCATTGAGAAGTCCGCTGCTCTTCTGCATTTGGTGACGTTTGCCAAATCGTACTTATCTATAGTTGCCTGTTGCAGGTTAGGTACATTTCTTGCTTGTACCCAGAAGGGCAAGGCGAGTGTGAGATCTGTCGCGAAGGAGAACACGGCGTCCGCCTCGGATGTTGGGCCATCAAGCACGTGGGATGTGTGCAACACGGGTAAATTGCAGTTTTCTTCCGTGGATGCTGGTGAGAACTATGCGATGTTCGGAGGGTGAGTTGAAAATACCCTTTGAAATGCGATTATCTAATATGATTAAGAAACTGCTGTTGTGCTGTAATCCTTTTTTCTGATTGAAATGCGAAAGCCTTCCAGGAATTTTGTGGCGTAACCATATTCATTCATTTCAGGAATGGTATTGAAGTGAACTTGTGGGATATCACATCTTGTTGTAAGATATGGTCTGCGAAATCTGTAAGTGCTCATTGATTTTTCAACGTATTACCTGACGTTCTAGGAAACATTCATCGACTAATCATTTAATCTTATTTTGATCTGAAGCCTCGAGCTAACAGCCTTGGTATATTCACCAAACCTTGGTTCACTGCTGGAACTTTCTTGTGCAAGGATGATCACCGTAAAATTGTAGCCTGCACAAATAATCATCAGGTACAGTATACCATCACTCTTCACTGTTGTTATGCTAACAGAATTCCAAATTTGAAATTGTTTGCATCAAAACTGGCCTACTTTTTTGTTGCAGTTTAACAAATTAAACCAATTGAACTGGTTGAATGGATTTTCAGCTATCTGACTGCAAGGCTGCTAGTTGATGTGGTTTTGTTTTGTTGTCTGTTACATGTTCAGCTATGTTTAGTCCCATAGCTCTTAAATAATGAAACTGTGCCATCTGTGTAATTGGGGTGTTTCTACTTTGTTGTATGCTAGGCAGTGCATTAGATGTTTACGACCATTTTCAGCTACTGATGATGACTGCTCAACTGTCATCAACTGATGGTACCTTTATTTCTGTTTGCCAGGTTCGCTTATACGATACTTCTTCACAAAGAAGACCTGTTATTTCAGTTGATTTTAGGGAGTCACCAATCAAGGCAGTTGTTGAGGATCCAGATGGGCATACTGTCTATATTGGGACAGGAACAGGAGACCTCGCTTCCTTTGACATGAGAACAGGTATGATAAGCACACGGTCTTCTGTACTTTTTGCTGGCACTGAGTATTTTTGGAAACAGGTTGTGTGCTCTTTCAAATGTTAGATTAGCTTAGTTACAAATTTTTAAGCTACTGAATGTTCACTGTATGAATTGTGAAATATGCCTCATTTTAGAACTTCAATCCCATGTGTCACAAGTCTGTTCATTTTTAATCATCACATGTACTTCATGCTGTGGTTCCTTAGATAGGTAATGAAGGTACTACTGAACTGGTGATTTAGTTCAGTTCTTTTTTTTTTCTGATCCACAGTTAATTAATGAAATGCAGTTGTAGCTAAGGGAGTTTGTAGAGCTGAAATATATACCAGTACTTGTACATGTTAGATTTAAACGCACAAATTTTAAAATTGAACTATTATTTTATATACTAATCAACATTCCTAGTATATTCTTGAAAAGGTTATTTTCTCCATGCGTATTATTAAATATAAATGAGATGGACAGAGGTTTATTTGCTTATAACAATCCAATGTACAATGGATGAATAATTGCTATTTTACAGTCTTGTGGTTGGTTTTACTTTATTTTTCCAGGAAAACTAGTCGGATGCTATGTTGGCAAATGCAGTGGCAGTATTAGATCGATAGTTAGGCATCCAGAGCTGCCTCTGATAGCATCATGCGGTGAGTAATAAACAGATCGGTTGATTTTAAATGTAATATACATATTTACGGTCCCTCAGTTTTCTGTGTACATCTGTATTTATAACTATGTTATTGCTTTGATCTCTGTAGGATTGGACGGCTACCTGCGAATCTGGGATACAAATACAAGAGAGCCGCTTTCTGCGGTATGTTTAAAATTAATTTCACAGTATTCAACTCAAGCTTGTACTTTGTTGCTGCTTCTTGCAATAAAGTGGTGCTATTAGTTTAATATGTTTGTCTATTTTTTTTGTGGTGCATTTATATGATTGTGTATGTCTTTATAAACATTTTGTTATTGTGGAGCATGTACATATCATTAACTGGCCAAATATTTTATGACTTAATCACTTCTCTTTATTAGTTAACAATAAAATAGTATACGCACTCCCTAAAAATGATTTTGCCAGTGCATTTAAACTTATATAAATGTTTTTTTTTGTTTTTGCTCTCTGGGCTACCGTTTTACTCCTAGATCCTGTGTTTGTGCCACTGGTCAATGGTCATACACCATTATTCTTCTATTTGGAACTGTCCGCTTATCCAAAGTTTGCTAACAGGTCTATCTCAAGCAGCACCTCACAACCGTGGTTATTGATTCACACTTCTCAACTGAAGGTTCGTATCTATTATCTGTAGATGTTCTGTGTTATGTCCCCTGTTTTCCGGTGTTGTTCTGGCAAGTTAGATGTGAGAGTGTCCATGCTAATGGTTGTAAGGTGAAGTTTTTTTTAGAACTGGACCATGATGACTCATTAAATATCAGTCTGAAACTAGAAAAATAGTACTCCCTCTGATCCAAATTAATTGTCGCAGATTTAGGCAAAATGTTGCCTAAATCTGTCTACGATCATTGAACCTGCGGCAACTAATTTGGATCAGAGGTACTCCCTCTGTTCAATATTGTAAGGCATTTTAGATATTTTAATGTGGACTAGATACAGACCGAAATGAGTGAACCTACACACTGAAAAGCATCTGCATACATGCATTTTCAAAAAAGCTAAAATGTCTTACAGTAGTGAACAGAGGAAGTAGTAGTTAAGATTTATTGCTTCTTTTAATAATTAATACTGAACCCTTCTGACCCATATATTCTTAAAATGGCATTTGTTATCATATATCTTAACTGTATCTTGAATTATATTTTGAGGTTTGGTGTACTGTGCTAACGCTGCCTCTGTGCCCAGAATCTGGGGAGGCTAAATCCAAGCAGCCAGATCCCTCAATGGTCACTGAAGCTACAATCAGAAGGGAAAAGAAGAAAGAGAAGAATATATTTGTTGAGGAAGATGATGAAGGTACTCGAGTCGTTGACGGTGATGAAAATGATGCTGAAACAGTAAGAAAGGAGAAGAAAAGAAAGAAGAAAATGGTTGCGAGAGATGATGAAGGAAATCGAATAATTGGCCCTGATGACGCTGATGCTGAAACAGTCAAAAAGGAGAAGAAAAAGAAAAACAGAAAGGTTGCAGAGGAAGAGGAAGGGACTCAGATGGCTGACCCTGATGACAGTGATGCTGAAATGTATGCCTCGAAGAGAACAAAATCTGGCGAAAAAAGCAAGGGTACGAAAAAGAAAAGCAAGAAGCAACAAGTTGCCTAGGACATTTCTCATGCTGGACTTGTTCATCTCTGACCACGGTGCTTGTCTTTTTGTCTTGAAATATTTACCTGCAACAAGTTCTGTATGATTTGTTTGTATTTTTGTCTTGAAACAGTTACCTGCTTTTTGTGATATTACTATAAGCATCTTGAAAATGGTAGGCATACTGTCATCTGATTGTTGCATTCTCATATTATTCTGTACCAAATTAACAAGGACCTAACAATGTTGGTCTCATTGGTGTAGTGGAATAAATGCAATTTGTTCCTTGACAACTGAAAGTTGGACCTTTTTTTGGACGAAATGTGAAGGATCTCTGCCAATCAGTAATAAGATGATAAGAAGTATATGTACAAGGGTGGGTTTATCATATAAGATCTGGACCATGTTCTTAAAAACCATTTCCATAACTCCATTGGATTAGGGTGCCAAAATTCATTTTTTACATAGGAGACCCCCTAGGCTATAACTTCATCTCAAAACATGAACAGTGCTTTTCCATGTGAGCCTTTGCTCACCTATAAATTATTTACTCAAAATATGGAACCAAGCCATTTTTTTTTTTGGCGATCTTCCTTGGTACAACAACAATCATGTCACTGCCAAACAGCCCAACTGTGCTGGATAACTTGCTGAATCAAACAGCTTCAGATCTACATCCCAGCTTTCAGCTACCGCGCTGTCATTGTTTCCAGCTCCGAGGATGAAATCATCGAAGCTGGCTAATGTTTTCAGTTGCGTGCTCAGTGAAGCTATTGTTTTCTGGCAATCTGCCAGTTTCCCTGCAGCATGAGCTAGCTCTTTTTCCTGCGGAAAGTAAGCGTATTTCAGTTACTCATTAGTAACGTAATAAACTTTCTGAACTTCTCACTGCCAGATTTGGTTGTAATAAGTGTGTCAATAAGTGCCGTAAAATTACCTTTGTGATGTGCAGGTCTGTACTTGCCACAGATTTCACTTGCACTGGCTGATGACCAGGAGCTCTGCCAGAGATCATCTCTTTCAAGTTCTTACATTGTGCTGTCAATTCCAACGATTGTGTTCTCTCTTTGAGAATTTGCTCCTCCAGCAAACCGATCTTTCTGTGTAGCTCCTCTGTTTCATTCTCTTTGAGCTCGAACCTGTTCGTCATTTTGTTCTTCTGACCTTCTGAGGCATCCAGTGCCGTTATGTAGGCTGATGACAAGTTCTTCTGTGTCTCCAGTTTCATTTCTAACTGGCCGGCATTCTCCTTCAAGCTCTTGATTTCAGCTTGCGCCGACTTGAGTTGACATTCCAGTTCTGCAGTCAACGGCTTTTGTCTGTCCAGAGTCTCCTCAAGCACTTTAACCTTTTCATTCAGGGTAACGATCTCTGAATTTGCACTCTGCAGTTGAGATCTGAGCTCATTTCTCTCTGCAGTCAGTGCCTCGAGATCGCGGCAGCGGTTTGCGGATTCAGCAGACAAGGCCTTCTCTTGCTGCAGTTTCAGCTCCAGGCTCCCAACCTTCTTTTGGAATGAAACAATTTCTTGTCCTGCCAACTCCAACTCAATCTCTGCACCCTTCATCCTGTCTTCCAGAGCTTTGACACCGCGGCATTTCTCCGTGAGCCGCACGGAGAACGCCTTCTCCTCCTCCAGTCTCCTTTCTAACAATGTGATCTTATCGCTGAGCTTTCTGGCGTTGGACTGAGATGCCTCCAGCTGAATGTGCAGCTCTTTCTTATCTGACTCCAGGGCATCAGTCTGCTGATATTTTGCTGCGAGCTCCAGCGTCAGCGCCTTTTCAGATTCGAGCCGTTCCTCCAGGATGCGCCCCTTGTCCAGCAAGCTCGCGATCTCGCCGTGTGCCAGATGAAGTCTACCCTCCAACTCATTCCTCTTCGTGTCGCCGGCTTCCATTTCGGCCTCCATGGCATGCTTCTCGCCATTGAGAAGATTCAGCTGTCTCTGAAGCCCTGCTGATCTCTCCTCTGCCACCATCGCCCGATGGCGGCAAGCCCTCAGCTCGCGCTGAGTCTCGTGGAGCGCCTTCTCCCTGTCGGCCTTCTCTGCCGTCAGCTTCCTGGCCTTCTCCTCCAGCTTGACCAGCTGACCACCGGCGTCCTCAGCTTCGCTTCTCCCGTCCGTCGACGCGAGCTTCTCCATCTCAAGGAAGTCGTCCATCATGCCGATGTCAAGTGCGGCTGCACTCCTTGTGCTGCTCTTCTCGCTCTTGGACTGATCGAGCTCGGCGATCATAGCCGATGCCCATGAGTCGGAGCAGTCCGACTGGCAGTCTGTCACCGACTCAGCGCAGAGGGAGCTCGGAGTGCGCCGTAGGTCGCTGCTGAACGAGGGCCTCCGTGCGCTGGCCTGCAGCTTTCTGCACTCGGCTTCGAGCTTAGACGCCTTCCTGATGCTCTCGAGCTGCTGCTTGCTCGCCGTCTCTGCCGCTCTTCTGTTCAGCTCCTTCTCGACGGTCCTGAGCCCCAGTTCCTCTGTCTTGGCGATCAGCTGCGCCTTCAGAGCCGAGTTCTCCTTCTCCAGAGTGGCCAGCCTCGAGCTGGCATCACCGTCAGTTGTCATGGAGCGCTCGGACTTGGCTTCGAGCCTTGCCTTGAGCTCTACGATCCGCAGCTCGAGGTCGGTCTTCTCGGACTCCCATTGCCGGGATTGCAGTGCCATCGCTGCCTCGACTTTCTGATCCTGCTCCTCCTTGGCGCGCCGGAGTTGCCGGACGCATTCCTTGAGCGCGCCATCCAGGTGGACGATCCTGTCATCCAGTGTGGAGTTCTTGAGAGTTGCAGCATTCAGCTGTGTTTTCAGTGATGCCATCTCTTTCTCGGCTTTCTCCCATCCTATATAGCAGAAGAAATGCAGGTTTCGTCATTTAGAATCGGCTTGTAAATTGTGTTCAAGAAAGTATCATATAAATTAATACTACCGCTTCTTCTCGATTTAAGCTCGTGATTCAAATCTTTGGTGCAAATATAAGTAGAGTTTTATATAGGAGTATTTTCCTGAACCTATTTATGTCAGTTCCTTTTTCTGCTGAATTTTTTCTTAGCACACTTCACCTCTCTTATTCACTCATGTTTAAATAGCATACCTAGAACAGCTTCCTCTGCAACTTTGGAATGCTGCTTCACAAGAGCATCTTTTGCGCGCATATCCAACACCGCAGACGACAAACTCTCGTTCAGCACCTTAAGCTTCACATTGCTGTTGTCCTGCGCTTCCTTCGATGCGATCTCCGGCGACGGAGTAGATTTTGGGGAACTCTTCAGGGTATCCTAATCAAGAGAACAGAGTCAAACATTGTTGTTCCCTTAAAAAAAGAATCATGCATTGTTTAGACTAACTTGGTTCATTTTTCAACTTGTAGAGAAAATAATGTAGAAGCTCAACTTTGGACATCCCAACACTTGTTCCTCACTGTTGCATCAAAGATTTCTAGGGGTTGATGGAGAAAGACACCCTTGGTCAAAAGACTGCAAGTGAGGGAACAACCAAGTGGTACTGGTGCACATGAACAGAGCTGGAATCTTGATTGCTCTGTGCCAGCAAACATTATGAGCCATTTGTGTTGGCCCAAAGGTGATGGTGCAGCACATGGAGTGGCCACCAAAACAACTGCATCTTGCCCTTGTTGCAGCCATAATGTTGGCAGAGAAAAGAGTGCCAACTAACACATCATCCTTAGTGTCCATGGATAGGTAGGCTTGTCCTTTTAGCCCTCCTGGTATAGAGACAATAGGACCTCTCCTCCCATTCTCTGCTTCAGTTGGAGGCCTACTAAAATTGCCAGATAGCCATGAAGAATCGTCAAATGTTACCCACCAAAGTATGAATGAATCTTGCAGTCCATTATTGTCATGTGGCCGAGATGAAATTGTGTGGCTGTACTAAGATGGTTGAGCTGTTGTTCGGAGGTTCTACTTCAGTACTTCTATGGTTATATGGGCATTCATCCTAGTATTGCTATATAAGAGACTAACCCCAAAACAGAATTGATGAAACATTAAAAAGGGAAATTCTTGTATTCCATAGAATGACAAGTAGGATAAACTAGGGTCAAGAACAATTGAGCTCTTTTATGCAGACGATCTCCGATCCAGCCTTGGGGAATCTGTATCTAGTCCTATCCGCTGTGGGACTTTGATTTAAGAGTTCATATTGCAACTTGGTGATAGATTACCCACATTAGAGGCCCTACAGATCTGGCAATGGATGAATCCTCACATGCTTGCCATGTCACATGGCCGCCTTAGTTTCTCTGAGGTGCACATGACTTGATGATCTGTTAAGGGGAGAAGGCGTGTAGGACTCTCAAAGTCAATAATCACCCATGAAAATGTCTGAACTTCCTTGTAAAACACTCCTAGACACTAGACACGAATTATTCTTCAGTATCAAATCTTTTCACTGTAGGTCAATTTCCTTTTCTTGCTCCTTGGACCCGTAAACAGTTGGCTAAATGATGGGAAGCAAACAACATGAACAATGCACACTTGTCCGTAAAACTAAATCGAACATCTTAGTTATGTCACGTGGGCTATGAAACAATGCAGAACAGTCTGCACCATCAATGCAAGAAGAAGGATAACGACAGTATTTTCTCTTCTGACCTGTTCATCAGTTAAATTCTCGGATGGGCAGGAGGTGGAGCTCTCGGTTTCGGTGGGGGCGGAGGCCTTCTCCGAGATCGACTTCCGGCGCCACGGCCAGCTCCGGCGATCCATCCCTTGAGCTCCTTAGACTGTCCAATTCAATCTGCGCCCCTGTTCAGCAATCCACTGAACAGTCCACGATCACATTAGACACCAAAAGGAGAACAGATTGCAGTTTAGTCCGTTTATTATACAAGACAATTCATCAGTTCATGCATTTCAGCCTAAGTTCAGATGTTCACTGTTGCGTTCGAAGAAATTGGCAAAAATTAATCCCAGTAATTCAACGATACGGACACCAGAGCCAAATTTCATCCAGTTCATCCGCATCAGAAAGAAAGAAACAAGAAAATCATTCATGGAGAAGAGCAACGAACACCAGCGACGAGGAGGAGGAAGAACAAGACACCATTCAGAAGATAAACACTGCACCACTTGGCACCAAAAGGAACCGAGTTCATCAAGAAATATCACAATTCAGAACGCCCTGCTCTCCACAGCAAATCACCGACCAAAGAGAAGGAGAAGCAAAAATCCAATTGCAGAAAGGACAATTGAGGCCAAGAAATGGAGGACAACGAAGCACGCACCTCGCAGCGGCGGCAAGACCCAGGAAGACAGGAAGTTAGCCCCCGAGAACCGCGCCCTTTTCTCCTCGACCAGGCGACGACGGTGCGCGCGAGCCTATGGAGGCATGTCGTCTGCAGTTTTGGGCGCAAAGATTCTCTACTCCTACCTGGGCCTAGCCATTTTAATACTGCGAGCTCGGAACGTACGTACAAATGGGGAATAGCCAGGCGAGGGAAAAATGGGAATTAGGTGTCGTCTCCTTGCAATGTTCAGCTCTGGCTTTACACTAGCGATAATGGCGATGTGATTGATCGTCGTGCGAACGAGTAGTACGCCGTAACCACTAATCGCTGAGCTTAATTAGCATGGCGAATCTCAGTTTAATCTTATTTTTCTTCTGGTTCATTCTGCTCTGAAATTTCATGGCGACAGGAGTATTCTACAAGTTCTGCATAGACAATCCGCTCTGGAGTGCAGGAATTAGGGAGCAGCGTACCTGAACTAGTGATACGCCTAAAGAGAAAAGAGTGTTCTTGCCAGGCAAAGTGAATGACCGCCAAAAATGGCATCCTGTACACTGACGCTGAGAGTGAGAGCGACGCGCTGTCTCGCACTCGACTGTACTGCTGTCTCGTACTGGCAAGTATTTCCATTAATTCTCTATATGGGTACAAAAATCACAAATTAATTTAAATCGGAATATGACATAATTGTGATCAGGCTGGCACCTTGTGTGATTCTGAAAATGACTTGGACGATAAATTACATTGAAAAGTATAGGGTCACCATCGAGTCATCGTTTTCACGTTCCTTTCTTTTGTGGTAAGTAAGGAGACAATTAGTTTAAAGACGTACGAATTAGTCAAAATCCGTTTTCTAATTGTCGTTCCAATCATCCCAAGTTATGACGAAAATATTTGACATGTATTGGCTGCCAACCATTCACTCACCTCAACGAGTTGAGGTTTTGTGTATAGCCTAAGAATACTACTCTAGCGTGTTTTAGTGTATAAATACATGCGTATTTGGATAAAAAATGTAATATCCTTTTCCGGGTAGAGGAATTATATGTTTCCATAGTAGGAGTTGAATTGAAGGTTGAATCAATCTACGGCCTACAATGCTAACAAACTCCAAACCTCGTACCCTCCTCCAGTTAAAAAAAATTAACTATCGATAGCTACAGTTGATGCTATAATGGTATGTCTTCAGAACGCAAATAGTAGAATGAAACATGGAGAAACGAGTTTGCACGTGAAATTACTTTGGTGGCTAAATAAAATCGTTTACCACGGAAGTGGAAGGAGAGGTGTAAAATGACAGTTGAAAGGTCATTGAAACTGTGAAACTCCGCAATCAAATTAAGGTGGGTTCTCAGTTTGAAAATCTTTAAATCTTGTCCTGCTGCAGACTGGTGAATTGACAGAGAACCAGGAGCTTCATCCCTTTTAGCGCTAAAGAAAATAGGTAGAATAAATTGAAAACAGTGATTATTATCTGAAGTATCACATACTTAAAAATAACAACTTAGGTCGATTAACATCCTTGGGCTAAACCTTGCCGCTCTAGACCCCTCGAGAGACCTTGGACTGTGGAGGAAACTTGGGATGCTATCAAGAGTATGCCGGTGGATAAGGCGCCGGGGTCTGATGGCTTCTCCCATAACTTTTATCATAAGTGTTGGCATATTGTCAAAAATGACATGGCGGTTGCCCTTAACTGTATGTTCTTCCGTCAACATAGTGGGTTTGCCTTGATTGTCATGACGCCGAGAAAGTGGATGTGGTGAAAACGATGGACTATAGGCCCATCAGTCTTGTGCACAGCTTTGGGAAAATCTTCTCCAAGCTCCTTACCGCAATGCTAGGACTGCGCATGCCTGAGCTTGTAGCCATCAACAAAAGTGCTTTTATTTGTGGTACATCCATTCTGGATAATTTCATATTGGTTCGGAGTGCCATCAACACTCTTCATCGTAAGAAAGCCTTGGCAATTTTCCTAAAGTTGGACCTGGCTAGAGCGTTAGATTTAGTCTTGTGGCCTTTTATTTGGAGGTTCTACGTGCCCATGGTTTTGGTGAGCTTCGGTGTGCGTGGATCATCTCTATTCTTTCGATATCTAGCTACAAGATTCTGATTAATGGCCACTCGGTGGATCGCGTGTGGCAGAGGTGTGTCCTTAGTCAGGGAGACCCTCTATCTCCCTTGCCTTTTTGTGATTACTATGGATGTTTTGGCCACCCTTTTTTCTTGCGGCTAAAGATCGGGCCTTGTTTGCCACACTCTCGGCCTTTGGGGTCAATTTTTGGCTATCGCTTTTTGCCAATGATGTGGCCCTTGTGCTAAAACCTATGGAGCGCGAGGGTTAGGGTGGCTTTGGAGGTTTCAACCTCTTCGGTGATGCCTCCAGCCTAAGGGTAAACTACAATAAAAGCTCCGCCACCTTGATCTGTTGTATTGATTTCGTTGTGGAGAAATTGAATACCTTCCTGCTTTGTACTCCCTCCGTTCGGAAATATAAGATGTTTTAGCTTTGTGAAGTGAGTGTATTTAGACATCTTTTAGTGTATAGATTCAAGCGAATCTATACACTAAAACATGTCTAGATACACTCACTTCACAAAGCTAAAACATCTTATATTTCTAAACGGAGGGAGTATGTCGGTTCCTTTCCCTTGTACCTATTTGGGGCTTCTGTTTTCGATATCTTGCCTCACCAAAACTCAATTGCAATCATATGTGGAAAAGTTAGCGAAGCGGTTACCAACGTGGAATGGCAATTTGTTGGATGTCCAGGGGAGGCTTGTTGTAAGGGTAAATTGCCCCTAAGTGTGTTTTTGGTAATTAATGACAATCCCTATGGACTAATGTTTTCATTGAGCTTTTTATGAAGGAATTGTTCATAGGAATTGCTTGAAGTCCATGTGTTGGATTCAAGGCTTGGATGCCATGAAGATAAAGATATATCTTAAGTATTGGCATCAAGATCATTGAATAAGAAGAGATGAATCCAATATGATCAAGAAGAAGAAATAAAGATATAGTTCTTGTGTAGAACTCAATTAATCCATGCTCTAGCTTATGTGCTAATCCAAGGAGTCTCAAGATCTTGAGAGTTTGGTTACATGAGAAGAATTCAAGATATGGCTCTATGTCAAGGTCATGATGGTCTCATGAGTTGAGATATGATTGACTAATATCTAGAGCATACAATCAAATGAAGAATTCTTTATGTGGCTCAAGATATTGTGATAGAGCATGAGAAGATTCAAGGTTGACCAAGGCAAAGATCAAAGATTGGATTCTAGTTTGGTCAACACATGAAGCATAAGGAATGTGCCACATGGGACCAATCGGTCTTGTGATATGGTATGGTTTGTCAATTATGCTTTGTGAACTAACCCATTACATATGTGTGTTTGTGTTGTCTATGTGGGTTAGGTATTGTGTCATGGATATGCATCACTAGTGATTTTACATATAGCCCATGAGAAGATGACATCAAGTGGTGGCTATCATCAAGGTTGTGAAGTGCAAGTTTCAAGATAAGCATCTCGAGAAGATCATATGCTTGAAGCTTTTCATCTATTTGGTGATAATGAAATTGTGAAGACATTCCTTAGTGAAGGTATTCCATAGTGGTGTATGGGGGAGCATATTGGAAGTCTTCACGAAGCAATAATGATCAAGTGAAGCATTCCGGCTTGACGGAAGCATGAAGCATCATCATCAAGATCAAGCGGGGTGCACAAGGCAAAGGTTTGTCCTTCCTTGGTTTTCCTTTTACCGGTCTCAAGGTGTTTGTTGGGAGACCAGGTTATAGGATAGATAGCCACACTATCAAGAGGGGCTTTCGGTTGGGTAACTTGATCACATCGTCTTAGGGAGCTCAATCATTTGCATACTTTGCTTCTCCCTACTTTGTTGCTTATTGGTGTTCCTCTTTGTGAGGTTCTTGAGCTTGTTGTTAGCTTTCCAACAAGTCCAAGTTCATTGAAAACGAAATTCGTATGCATCTCTTATTGCGTTTTCGGGTTTGGAGGATTTACCGGTTCTTTCCTATGGGAGGTTCTCACCTCTCCTTATTTGATTTTTTAACTCTTACTAATTCTTGGGCTTTATGTGGTTCATTAGATAGGTCTTTCTCTTAGCTTTTCAAAAAGTCTAAGTTTGCTAAAATCGGAGTCCGGACGCAAAAGTTATAACCGTTTTCATCTTCCGAGTTTTTCAGATTGGTGCAAATCCGGTGGCGCCGGGATTTTCACCGGGAGGCCGGTTTCGGGCCGGCGGCGCCGGGCTGTACACCGGCCGGTCCGGCGCACAGCCCGGCGGCGCCGGGGAGGCCGGCTTTTACGCCGGTTCAGGACCGAGACCCCCACCAGAACACCAAACCGGTTGGGGGCCGGTGCCTATACCGGGTGGTCCGGCGCAGAGCCCGGCGCGACCGACTTTTGACCGATTTTTGCCTGAGATTTGCCCCCAACGGCCCTATTTCGATTTTCTATAAAAGGGGCTTCTTCCCCAACGGTTTGGTAGGGTTTCTAGTGTGTTCTTGAGCTTTTTTCTCACCTCCATTGTTGAACCTCTTGAGCTTGCTCCCTCTCTCTTCCCTCCAATGATTCTTGCATATTTTTGAGGGATTTGGAAGAGGAGATCTAGATCTACAACTCCACCAATCAATTCCTCCTCTAAGTGAGGGGAATCCATTGGATCTAGATCTTGAGGTCATTAGTTGACCTCCACCCTTGTTCTTCCTCTCTAACTCCTCCATAGCATTTGTTGCCTTGGTGGGATTTGGGAGAGAAGGATTTGAACACTTCCCCTTGTGTTCTTGCTTTGCATCCTTGCATAGTGTTGAGCTCTCCATTACGATTTGTTCGAGTGAGAGACCGTGAGCTTGTTAATCTTGGAGGGTGACCTCCTAGTTGGCTTGGCGGTTGGTGCCTCGGTGACCTCTTCGTGGGAGGTTGTGAAGATGCACGGGCTTCCCCTTCGTGGGAGTTGTGAAGTGTTTGTGGAGCTTGCCATCTCCGGAGTGGAGGAAAAGCTAACCATAAGAAGGGGTCCCTAGCTTCATGGGGGACTCGGAGAAGAAGGTGAGCCTTCGTGGCGTTCGGGGGCCTTCGTGGTTTTCCGCATCTCTCCAACGGTGATTAGCTTACTTTATGTAAGTGAACATCGGGATACATCTTCGTCTCCGCGTGCCTCAGTTATCTCTATACCCGAGTTTATTTCCTCGTGATAGCCTTCGTGCTTGAAGTACTCATATCTTGTTTATCACTTGTGAATTATATCTTGTGCTATCTTGCTTATCTCTAGTTGTTGTTGTTGCACTTAGTTAAGCCTAGCGTATTTAGGTTTTGTGCTTGAAGAAAATAAACGTTAGTTTAATTCCGCATTCCTTCAAGCCAATTCTGTAATTGTTTTTAAAACGCCTATTCACCCCCCTCTAGGCGACATCTCATCCTTTCACTTGTTCTTGGCAAAGCGGTCCTAACGAAAATGTTGATCTATATCATGATGGCCCTAGACCTCCCGACATTGATGATTAGTGCGCTAGAGGGTATTTATCATGGATTTTTATTGTGGCATCAGCCAAAGGGGCGCCTGCCCCATGGCTTGGCCGATGGTTTATAAACCAATGAAACTTGGGGGGCCTAGGTATTAGAATCTTGCATTTTTTTGAATGGTGCTCTAAGAATGAAATTTCTTCGGGTGTGTCATACAAATGTGGATAAACCTTGGACTTTTGACCGTATCCTATACTCGGATAAGGCTAGGATGCTTTTTTTAGGCGTTCGTCCTTACGACCATTGGGAATGGTAAGTCATGCCTACTTTGTTGGGATAGATGGATTAATAACCATAGCAATCACTCCATTGCCCCTCTCTTTCTTAACTTTGTGGATCCCAAGCTTCAACTCAAGCGCACCGTGGCATAGGGGCTTCAGACTCAATCTCGGGTGAGAGATATCTCGGCTAGTCTCTCGGTGCTGGCCATGATGCAATTTCTTGATCTGTGCAATCAGCTTGCCTCCAGTCATTTGTCTTCGGGCGTGGATGTAATACCCCGACCACCCCGTGGCTCGGGCCTGTTACCCTTGGCAGCTCTCTAGGATCTCTAGACTAGCCCCACAGACCAACACTAGTCTTTTCTGCGTACTTTGTCCTCACTCATGCGCATCCGGGAAGGACTTCTCGGTCGGTCACCCATCCCCAAATCGCTCCAGGCCAAGCACGCTTAACCCGGAGTTCTTTTCAGATGAGCTTCCAGAAAAGAAGGTATACCTTGTTGATATGAGTATCCTATCAATCCTATTAAGCCCTGAGCCAGGATGTCACAGTGGATGACTCTTTCTTGTGGATTTGGATGACTTCCATAGACTTCACAGCTATATCAGCTTACTTGGAATTCTTTGAGGGTCAAACAATTTGGCATATCTACGACCCATTTGGAAATGCAAAGCTCCGCTCAAGCACAATTTTTTTTGCTTGGAAAGTGGTGTGGAATATGTGTTGGAAGAATGAGCGTCGCAAAAACCATGGGCTAGCCATTATCGATACTTGCTCTATTTGTTTGCATGATACATAATCAATTGAACATCTTCCCCTCCATTGCTCCTATTCCAGATTGATTTGGTTCCAGATCTTCTATAGTCTTGGTCGGCCCTCCTTGTCTCAACCTCCACTGACGAGCTGCTAGAATAGTGGCCGCAGGTGCTTGCAACCTGGTTGGTCCTCTGAGCCAACCAAGTTAGATCCCTCTTCCTTCTTGTCTTTTGTGTAATTTAGATTGAACGGAATATAAGGACTTTCAAAAACTAGAGAACAGAATTGGGGCCATCCTTCTAGATGATATTATCTCCAAAGCGGATAGGTGGAAGCTCATTTTTGTTTGTTTGAGATTTTGAGTTTATTCTTCTTTCTCGAGGCCTTTGCCTCCTTGTGGATTGCAACTTTGTATTTGGCTCTATTAAAAGAATCCATGCAGTCTCGTGTGTTCCTGAAAAAACAACAACTTAGATCTAAGACAATTTTATGGCTGCACGCCTTTTCCATCTAAAATCACATGCCCTCATTTTGGGAAGAATCACTAGTAACATTGCACATCGTAAACTTGTTATCGACATGCAAACTCATAATAAACAAACATGCAAACTGTTTAGTCAATTTAGTCCAAATTGACCTATCTAGATCCATGTGAACCTTGTCAAGATTGTAATTTTGCAACAAAAAAACCTCGGTACACCCTAGAATCACTTGCTTAAGTCCAAACTTATGTCCCCCATGATGAAATGTCAAAAAGACCTCTTCTCACTATTATTTTCTCACTACTCGTTCGTCTCTCCAAGAACTTTCAACCATGTGGCTTGTCAGGCCCCCCTCAACCTCGAGCATGTCGGCGTCGAGGAGCACATCGCGGCCGCCGATTTTGCCGAATCCTTACCTCAGTCCCTTTGAGGAGGGGCCGCTGGACTATGTGATGTTCTTTTCCCTCATTGTATCATCCGCTTTTCATTATTCGGGAGGGGCTTTGGTAGGGCTTAGGAGCAAGATGATACAAGCCTATTTAGGTCTCTAAGTAGTAGCATTAATTAGGTATTATTGAGCCATACCTGCCGGAAATAGTGTGTAAGGCCTTTCACAATGGTTTTTTTTAGCATAGTATCCTAGGCAAGATGCCGACGTGTCAGTCAATTTAATGATGAAAGAGAGTGTCATTGTAGCTTAGTTAACATACAACCTTGGCACGTATCATAGGCAAAATACATTGCTAGCCCAATCATATATATGCATGTACCCAAAATCATTAAATGTAGATACAATATCTAAAAAATAATGCATTGTGGTAGTTGTTGTCACTACCTAGAATAACGCGCTAAGATACAATGCATTATAGAAGGCCTAAGGTGCTGATTTTTATCAATTTATTAGACTTGTGATACCCTGTTTCTGTGTGATCTTGGGCATGGCACAATGTTGTGTTTTACTAAATTTTTGTAAGTAAACCGGAATAGTTTCACAGGGTACAGCCATGTTAGATGTGAAATCTAGGTATAACTATGAGAAAATGTGGAGTGATCATCATTTTTCTTCTATCAAACTTATTGTTGAGAGGTCCAAGAGCACCGGTCATGCTTAAACTTTGAATATTGTTTAAAAAATTTATCATAAATATTAGAAATATTTTAAGTAATTTTCTGTAGGAGGGGGGCCATAGCCCCCCCCCCCCTCCCCTAGGGAAGCTTCGAAGAAGGGGTCCTCAATATCGTGTCACTCTAGGGATCACAAATCTATGGACTAACCCTAAGAAGAAGAGGTACGTACTGCAAAAATTACTAGTGAGCCATAGCCAGATCCGCCAACATACCAAAGTGGCATGCATGTGTGTATTAAAATCAATTAATTACACGCATATGTATTAAAAACTTATTAGTTGCATGTGAGTATATAAAAGCCGTTCCATAAATATCTCAAATACTTCCTCCATACCGAATTATTGAGCATTATGTATTTTAAGACAAATTTTAAACATTAATTTTAATTAAAAAAATATAAGATATTTGATATAAAAAATTATCAATTAAAAAATTCTTTTAAATATGAATTCAATGATATAATTTTTATATAATATATCTTATATTTTCTTAACTAAAATTAAAGATCAAAGATTGTAATCCGATATAAAGAGAGTATGTAGCCATGGCACATCACAGGCAATAATCGAACTACAGCCGATTAGGACGGTGCTGACGTACGTACGCCTCCCTCGTGCGAGAAGTCAATGTCACGACAGATAACCCACATCAATAATACAGCCGGCCGCCACATCACTCGCAATTATTCGCAAGATTAGATCGGACTCTGCAGGAGAACATTCAGACTTCTACGTGGATGACATGCTGGTTAGTATGTTCCACGTTCAGAATTCAAGTCGATTATCCATATATCCTAGCCGCTAGTTTAGGCCATCTCCAACGCGCGTCGCGTTCCGAATGTGTCCGTACGGCCTAAAATCAGTTCTTAACGGGGAGGTGCAAATGGACTGCGCCTCGCGGTGGGTGTATCGGAATCGACGCATTTCTGGCCTATATTTGGTTTTGCCCTTCCGTGGACAACGCACGTGGGCAATCCTATCGGTCCAGGCCCAAAAAATACCACCCAACTCCCTCCAGTCGCATTCCTCGCCGCCACTTCTATACCCTAGCTCGCCGCCGCCGCTATACCCTAGCTCGCCGTCAAAATGGAAGCGACTCTGGTCCCCATGGTAATCGACGTCCGATGCTGGGCGGGCCGACGTCGAGGTTGTCGGTCATATGGCCGTGAGTGGGCCGGCGAGTTGCCATGAAAGCGTTTCGCCGAGGCGGCGCTGGCCCAGAAGAGGGTGGACGCGTTGGAGCACGTCGCCGGCGTGACAACGCGTGCCAATGCCGACGCCCTTGCCGCCCAAGCAGTCCTCATGGTGAACGGGCAGGCGCTGACCAACGCCTCCGCCGCCGCCCTGGCCATTGCGTCGAGATCCGCGTCGATAGGAAACAATCCCCCCGTTCTGGATAGGCACAGCCGCTGACCCGGTTCATCACCGGCAGGGACACGTCACCGGAGGTTGGCGAGTCTTTCTCGGAGGTGCGCGCAGGTAGCAACATCGACCTGAACGCCTCCCTAGCGCCCAGATCGTTAGGTGACGGCCAAAGGAAGCCACGGAAGCGCGTGTCGCTGCCCTTGGCCACTGCCTGTGACCTATTCGGCGAAACAAATGGCGCGCCACGGTCGCCCTCCGATCCGGTATGGCCTATGTTTCTTTGCATTTTGTTGTCCCATGCGATGTCCGAGGATTGTGCCCGAATGCGTCCGACATTTGTGCACATATTGCAGACCTTCTTCCACGATGAGGCCATGATCGACATGATCAATGATCATGTCGGCGACGACACCCAAGTTTTAAATGAAGAAGACACCGATGATGAGACCCAAGATGAGACCGGGCAAGAGACCCACCTGGAACAAGGCACTCAAGATGTCCCGATCTCTATTGATGAAGCGCCCTTGTTCACCCCCCAAGGCCTCGTCCGAGGTTGTTCGAAAAAAACCGGTGCATTCATGGAGCTTGAGGACTTGGTCATTTGCGATGCTTGGATGGAAATAGGACAAGATCCAATTTGTGGTGCGAAACAAAAGGGAGGCACGTTTTGGAGGAAAATCTACAACTATTTCCATGAGCAGAAGCACTTGGGTGAGCATCCATTCGAGAGCAACCAGAGTGAAAACTCCATAACAAAGAGATGGCAGCTCATCGCGGAGCAATGCACCAAGTTCGCCGCCGCATATGACCATGTTAAGAAGCAGCAAGTGAGTGGCCTAGGAGTCGACGACTTGGTGTTTCAAGCTTTGGCCCGGTTCAAGGCTGCCCACGAAGGTAAATCCTTCAACATGGTGCATTGTTGGACGGCGGTGAAGGATCCCCCCAAGTGGCAAGAACTATACGAGTCATGGAGCAATAATGGAGGGCCGCAATCCAATGTGGTCGACCTTGAGGGTGGCACCCCAAGTGCCACAACCCAAGGATTGCGGCCTAGGGGAAGGAACACATCCAAGGCCGAAGCAAAGCGGGAGGCTGCATCCCAAGTAATCATGGAAACCATCAAAACTTTTCTTGCCGACAAGGAGGTGTCGACCGAGAAGAGAGAAGAGAGGAAGCGCCGGGATAAAAAGGAGGCCGTGGATAGCTATGTTGACATTCGAATAAAGAGGCTCGCAATTAAAGAGATAAATGCCCAAGCTAAGGCCAAGGAAGCTGACAACAAGCATCACCAAAGACATGGATCTAATTGTGCGTTCATGGTTGGAGAAGAAGAAGATGATCCATGACCGAGATATGTGATCGCACTATTATATGTGTATCTTAAATTTGCCTACTTTTTAATTTGCCGGTGAAACTAGAACTATTTATGTTGCTATTATTTGTCTATCTATTTTGTAAATTTATATTTGTGCTTGCAAAGGGTTTTGGCCCAAAACCCTTCCTAGCCGCGGACCGAAATGCGCCGGCCCATTGGGGGTACTGTCACCCGCAAACAGACTGTGCGTATACGGACCAAATCGGATCGATTTACGGTCCGAAATGCGATGGCCTGTTGAAGATGGTCTTAGTTCAGCGGTTTAAGGTGAATCCCATGCGGGAATTATGGGCTATGTTCTTACGATATTTATTATGTGTTTTTATAAATTCCCATAGGTACGCCAACAATTTGTTCATCCACAGAAAATTAGACAACAATTAAGTAAGATTGTATTCGCATTGTGTCGGGAGCGTACCATAGCTTTTTTTTTTGGTTGTAAAGAAAGTCACAATCACTCATCATGTTCCCGCCGACAAACAAACCATATTCGGCAAGAGGAAGATTGCAAATTTTGTCATCTCCCTGGATACTCTGCTCTACTATGTACTATCATACGTCTTCAATAAGCTCTAGCTAGCCGGATTCTGATTATTCTACTACTAGTGAGCTATCTAGCTAGCTAGCTACAGTTCTTATCACCTGAAGGAGACAATTATATATATAATAGCCCAAATTAAATAAATTAACATACACACGGGCCTTGTTGTCTTTTGCCAGGAAATTCCGGCAAATAGTTGACGCAGATGCAAATCTTAACGTAACAAAAGAAAACCTTGCCGGAAATTTGCCATACAGTTTCTGCAGCAGATAGAAACGAATAATACGAGCCGGAAGCTTCTTCCGGCCGTAACCTCCTCCATGATTTCTTCTTGGTGGTGGTGGTGGAGCGAGCAGTTCTCGGTGAATTTCGGCACAGGGTCGAATATGTACAGGAGAAGAACGTGCATATATCGATCGGCAAGTCAGGACGCCCATTGTTTGGCTTGGCCAGTACCGGGGGAATAAAAAACGTCGTTGCCGCCTCTCTGCGGGGTCCACATATACACACTAACACACTGAGATAAGTTATACTCTCTCTGTTTTAAAATATAAGATGTTTTAGATTTATGAAGCAAATGTATCTAGACATGCTTTAGCATGTACATTCAAGTAAACCTACACACTAAAAGATGTCTAAATACATTTGCTTTACAAAGCTAAAACATCTTATATTTTGAAACGGAGGGACTACGTACTACTCTGCGTCTCTGCGCAGTATATGTATGCATGCGCCTCTCTCAAAGTCAATACTCCTTGACTTGCATATCCACCTGCTGCACGCCTGCTTGGATCTGTAGCGCTGACGCGTCGTATCAACATTTCACATGTTTTCTTTTAGCATCACACACATTACATTTTCGAGGTGATGAGGCTGATTGCAAGTCGAGAGCTTGTGAGAACAGCACTGAAAACAGAAGCCTCGCTCTCAGAGATTGAGTTGTGGTTTTCTAGCTGCTAGCTAGCTAGTTAGTTGTTCTCACTGCCGATCGACTGAAACCAAATTAAGGAGAGCCGATTGGAAGTGGACGTCTTGTTTTGTTTGGCTTAGGGTAACCTATTTTCTGCCACCCGTTAATGAAGGGGCACACAACAAGCGGACTAGCCCATCTGGCCTGGACAAAAGAGATAGTACTTGGCAGTCTGAAAAGAAAAAAATTACTTTCAAAATTAAGTTATCGTCCTGAACCTTAAACCTTAAATATATAAAAAATGAATTTCAAAATTAGTGTACGCCTACCCGCTTCCCGTAATCCGTTCCTGCTTGCCTTCAATTTAGATCATATAGCGTGTGGTGTCACGTCATACGGGTAGCTCATCCTCGTTGCCCTGTCAATTTTTATACAGGGCATTAGCGGCAGCTAGCCTGCTTTAGTATACTACACTGTTGCTTGAGAACCGTCATGTGTGTCAGTCAGTCATAGAAATTCTCTTGCTAAACACTGATCATATATATACTCCTTCTGTTTCAAATCTCGATACCAGTAATGGATTCAAGCCCCCCCCCCCCCCCCCCCACCACCCCACCCCACCCCCATAGTGATCAACTTTATTGCTTCTTTGCTACCTTATCTCCCATTGTTAGACTAATTTGTGCGTGTAAATCTATGGAAGTAGAACTGTAGAAACTATATACAAGAAATTCCGTGTCTTATTTTTCTTCTAGAAGTACACGAGACAAGTTTTGGTGCTTCCAAGTTCATGCCCTCCTATGCCCAATTTTTGGCTCTGTCCCTGATCGATACATATGTATCTAGAAATGTTTTAGTGTGTTGAACAAAGGAAACACGTGATGCTCCATGACGCACACATGCCTGTTTACTTAATAGATTATTACGTTTCGACCTCAAAACGCAATTAAATCAACCTACTATTCAAATAAAATGAAGCTTTCTCACACTAAACATAATACTCAATTGTACTTCTATGATGTATTGGAATTTTTTCATTTTTTCTCTAGACAGTTTGACTTTTGAGTCCAAAATTTAGACCAACCATGTCTTTTGGATCTTAATTGGAAGGCATCGATACATAATCATATCCCATCGATGTATACTCATATCTCGCGACCAATCTACTCCGAGATAATGTTTGTACTGATCGCATAGCCATGTCACTAGTTGCATCGCATCTATAAAAGTTGAGTACGTGTTATCACGTGTGAAACCGTTCTACCTTCATTCGACTGATGTGTCAAGGATGTTTTTCATGAAGCAATGCAAGGATTTTTCTTTTCTTTGGAGAAACCTCTCAAAGAGGGAACACATTCCTGCAATGTTGAAGAATAGAGGTGACACGAACAATCGGGTAAAAAATTGTTATAAGATAAACCAGCCTAGAAAACCGCACAATTGAGGGAACATCGTCGTCCACATGATGCTAGTACCGACTTGCACCAGTTGGTACCAACGACGCACTCGAGCCACAATATGCATGAAGACTCGCCCATCTCGTATCCCTGGCTACCCGGGCGACTATCCGCAGTCCTTGAACTCACGTCGAATCCGGGGTCATCGCGCCGAGGTAGCTGCCAGATCGATCTAAGTTGAACCAACCAACTCGATGCTCTCGCTGCCCCCACAGCTTATAGTGGCTATCCAAACCATGCTAGATCACGATCGTGCCCCATAAGACCGTCCTTGCAGTAGATAGGGACGGATCCAAGTGTTGCCTTGCGGGTGCACAAGACACCGGGTAAAAATAAGATTCTTTGTAAACTGTCTATTTTTTACCTTGTGTGACACCCCTAAAACAAGTATTTTACCAGTTTGGGCACCTCCGTGCACCCCCAATCTTTAGTCTCTAGCTCCGCCACTGGCAGTAGACCAAATCCGTTACATTGACTCACAACCACCGTTCGGGCAGCCATCCCACCTCACATCCGCCTCCCTAACCATGGAGTCACCATGCCCAACTGTTGTGAATCAGTCGCACTGCAAGAGCTAAGAGCTCCAAGGCAACGTCTTCAAGAAGGTAGCAATGCGTTCGTTCCCATTGCACCGGAACTTTGGTTTTCACCCAAGATCTTAGGATTGCTAGCAGTAGGTCGAGATAAAAAACACACAATGACGCAAGCAAAGAAAGATATTTCTTATTTAGTCACGCATACAATACAACTTTGCGATTAAAACCTCCGAATCGAAATTGTTGGGAATGAAGAAAAGTAAACAAAAAATAAATATGAATAGCACATAGGCCAAATAAACACGACGCACAAACTGCACATTATTCTCAATAATTCTTTTGGGCCACAACAGCCGCACCTGTTTGTCTACACAGTTTGTTAGGGAAGAATCAAAAGAGCACCAGATGCCTAGTATATACGTCCTTTTTTTTTGGTTGGTACATGCACTAATGCACAATCAGACATGAACATACGGCCGGAGCAGCATGAGGTCGTCTGTCTCATGAACAAGGGATTTCGGATGACATACAATTCCCAAAGAAAAAAAAGGATTTCGGCTGCCATACGTTGCCGTCGTGTACCCCTGGTGGGCCGTAACTTTAGGGGGGAGGGCGTGGCCTGGCCTATATATATGGCATGTTTTAGCAAAGCATGAGATCTGGCAATTCTTATTCAGCGCCCATTGCGCCAGTTAGCCCGCTCGACGTTTTGAAGCAGCCGGCCCAGCAGGGAATCACAGCTGTTGGGTTTCCACCGGTTTTGGAAATTTTCTGGAAGTTTCAGGCTGGTTTTCCGTGGCTATTTTCAGTTTTCATTTTACAGTTTCTTGTATTTCTGGTTTTTGGTTGTTGAGAAAGTTCGGTTTCCTTTTTTCTTCGTTTTCTTTTCTTTAAAAATCAAAACATTTTTAAAAATCTGGATGTATTTCAAATCTAAATTTTAATTTCACCATTTTAAAAAATAATTAAAAACTAAACTAGAACCAGAACCAAACAAACTAAACTAGAGGCAAATAAAGTGGGCCGGTCCATCTGGGATCCCGCTGTAGGCCTCCACCCCATAACGCGCGCCGAGAGCGCCGAATAGGGGTTCCCATGAGATCTTCAGACTGATTTGCGGGCCGCGCTCAAGTGTAACCCTGTTTTCGGTCTCCAAAAGAAAAAACCATGGATCCTATATACAAGTCGTCGGTTGGGTTTTTCTCGTGTTGTAGTCTTACCGATGTTGATTGACTATTTTAATGTATGCATATGTGTATATAGATTTGGCATTGCAGTTTCAAATTAAAAGTATGTAAGAACCTTCGTTTGTGGTTTGGTTTTTCTTTGGATGTTTTCAAAAAAAATACAAGATTATTTTGTGGAAGAAGAAAGAGTTTAAAGACCTCAAAGATTTGGTGGTTCTTTTAGACTTTATTTTATAATCGTTGGAGACATCTCAGACATGAGAGGATCTGAGGGAAATACTCGCCCAGTCAGATTAAAATGCTAAAGCAGCAGATAATACTAACAGTCCATCTAAATTTATCCAACAATGGTAGGCATGTAAAGCAAAGGTTGAAATCCTAAACAAATTAATCGATAACAAAAATTGCTATTTTTGACACCTGATTTGGTCATCAACTTAAAAAAAATCTAATTATCTATTTCACTCTTGGGTACCTAAAGTAACCAGATAAATCTAAAAATATATGAAAATGCCAAACTACTACTTGGCAGATATAATCCCAGCCCAGTCGACAACAACCTTTGGTCGTGAACGACCATAGGCAGCCTCCTATCTCTCATAGTCTCATGCAAGCATATGGCAACTACCCCCTCCCCTGGCAAGGGTGTATTGGTACATCATCATTTATGTGAGTAAAAAATCTATTTTTCTCTATCAGTGTAGACATAACACGTATCTATAACATCACAAAAATTTATATCCAAACACATGACAAGGAACAATAAAACAAATCGAGATGTATTTTATTCTTTGTTTCCCTGGTACATATTGATATTGGACTTGAAACTTTGTATGCATATAGTAATAGATACATGTAATTTAAATCCTATAATTTGTTTTCATATTTTAGCGACATAGACGGCATTGTCGGCAGGCCTGTTGTTGGGCCGCTGGACCCTCTGCAGATGTAGATCGGCATCTACATTAAACTCGGCCCTGCACACCTGTCCCCCCCCCCCCCCCCCCCCCCCCCTGTTTGCCGACGTGTACACGTGTGCCGCGTGGTTGGACCCAATGGCAGCCAAAGTCAAAACAATCTGAGTTATAATTGGACGGGAGGGGCTCCCTGTAAAATCTACCATCCGTATATCCCCACTACTCCGCGGCTCACGCCGGGGAGGGGATCAAAATAATTCCACCGTCCCTGATCTCTGCCGGCGAAGGTTCCAACTACGCGCGGAGCCTCGGCCTAGGTGAGTGCTCCCAGTCTCCTTCTCCGGCGAAGATTAGTCCCCTTCTCTGATTTTTCCCCCAAGTTCAGCTAGCGCTTCAGTTTAGATTCGGGGTACTAACAGTGCTCTCACTGTTAATGGTGCCTCAGGATTCACGTACTATGCATTTAAAGGTTTAGTTTCGTTAGAACCCGGGCTGTCGAGTTGGATGCTTGAGGAGGTAGGTGGGAGGTGCATATATAGGACGGTGCGGCGGCGCATCGCCATGAGCGAGGTTGTAGGTCCCTCGACGGCAGTCGGTTTGGTGCCTTTTACGGAACTCCAGAGAGAGGTTGCGATGGGCTGATGGTGACGGGGGTTTATGTAGGGGGGTGTTAGAGATGAGAAGATCAATTGGATCAAAACTTGGTGGCCCAAAATTTGTGTGTTTGCTACGAGTAGCAAAACTTATTAAGTTCTCTGTATGCACGATGCAGTTTATATTTTCTGTTATTGTGCAAATTGCCTTGAAGCAAGTTCGATGTGTTTAACAGATACTCTGTGCGGGACATGCCTGTTCTACTATGCCTTAGATGATCCGCATGTAGTATTTCATCTATCATATCGTCAGAGGTCACATTTTCTTGATTGATGTGCTGCCGATTTCTATTATTTGGGGATGGCTCCATCAACTTTTTTTCCAGCAACCACCTTGAGCATAAACGTGCTTGGAGCTGGATTTGTGTAGTTCTTGTTATATCATTTTAGGTATATGTATTTTGTCCTGCTCTGCTTGTTTATTTAATCTCCTCCAACATGTCCCAAAGCCTGTGTCATATTTCATTACAAGGAGAATACCGAGAAGGCGCAAAGTGCAACCCAAGGAAAACAAGCTCTGCTTGTTTATTAAATGTTCACAACATGTTTGTCTGCTGTTTCATTAGCCGGCAGCATAAACTTTCTGTGGACTTAAAACGTCAAATTATAAGAAATCCCTTTGGTCATTGGTCATTATTTTAGTGATTGGTCCACTGCTATGACATAAACATTACTTGGTGGAGTAGCTTCCCATTTAGCTATGCCCTGTGTACTTAGTGATTGTAACAGAAAAACAGCACTCTCTTGATCCATTTAACATGTAGCTTATTCTCAACTTGACAAACGTATTCCAAGTGATGAAGGCATAATATAGTGCCTCATTCAACATTTCCATAAAGGAAACTGAAGTTTGGTCTGTTGAAATAAAATACTCGCAGGTCTCAGCTCTAGTGTCCTTGATGCACTCTTGATTTCTCTTTGTGCAAATCTGATGCTTACGCTTATATCTGGTGATACCAAATTTGCAATTCCATAGTTGAACTTTGGTGTCTTCTGCATTTATGCACTAAAATCTTCTACTGTAGGAGTTTGATGCTAGTTTCGCAGTATTTATTTTATCTTATCTTTTTTTTTGCTTTTTTAGTTGCCATTAGAGCTGTTTTCTTTGTTTTGATTCTGGGCTTAAGACCCAGCATTCGTAAGTCATTCTTGTTTTTTCAATGGAAATCAGTGCCTGACTGTGTTTTCATAAACATAATGTGTTTCACAGTTCTCATCAGTCCAACCAACTCCAACATGATCTCCAACTGTTCGGTTTAATTAACCCTATTTTGGTCAAGTGAGTATTAGTTACAGTCATTAGCTGCATGCTCTAATTTGACACAGTTGAGTTATGCTACATAAATCTTTACCATGAGAAAAAAATTATTTGTTCCTTTTTTAAAGTTTGTTACTGTAATAATTCATCAGTTGAAAACAGTTTTCTTACATCATCCCAGTTTAGTTAATACTGAGCATTCCAGGAAAATAGTTAAGATGGATAAGAAAGGGATTATACTCCTTCAAACACACAGTGGTGCATGATTCTACTTTGTCTTTTTGTATCAAATTCCTTCCCTTGGGATATCAGCAAGTTGTCTGTCTAGTAATTAATTTACTTAAATCCTTGCCTCTGCTATTATATCGAGTTCCATGTGCCAAGCAATTTACTTGTAGCTAAAAGTATGTACCTTCAACATCAAGAACTCCATGTGATTTGGTGGTGCCTCCTGGTTCACAAACCAACATAATTTTTCATGCTGATCATTCACACGGTTGTTTCTACATATGCACAGTTTACTAATGACTAGACAGACAACATTTATTTTAATTGTGCAAATCTGATGCTTATGATCATATCTGGTGATGCCAAGTTTGCAATTCCAGTACCAGTATAGTGAACTTAGGCGTCTTCTCCATTTATCCACTAAAATCTTCTATGTAGGTGTTTGCATTTATCCCTTCTATGTAGGAGTTTGATGCTGGTTTCACAGTAGTTCTTTTTTTAGTTGCCGTTAGAGCTGTTTTCTTTGGTTTTGCTTCTTCTGGGCTGAAACCCAGCACTTGTAACCCATTATTGTTTTTTCGATGAAAATCAGTGCTGACTGTGTTTTCATAAACATAGTGTTTCTTAATTTTCATCAGTCCAACCAACTAACATGATTTCCAACTGTTTGGTTTAATTAACCCTATTTTACTCAAGTGAGTGGTAGTTCTAGCCATTAGTTGCATGCTCTAATTTGAAACTGTTGAGTTATGCTGCATAAATCTTTACCATGAGAGAAGAACGAATTGTTCCTTTTTTTCTGTTTGTTACTGTAGTAGTTCATTAGTTGAAAACAGTTCATTCCACTTTAGTTAATACTGAGTATTCCAGGAAAATAGTTAAGATGGATAAAAAAGGGATCTGTTCCTTCAAAACACAGTGGTCCATGATTCTACGGTGTCTTCACGTATCAAGTTCCTTCCCTTGGGATATCAGCCAGTTGTCTGTCTAGTCATTTATTTACTTAAATCTTTGGATCTGCTACTATATCGATATTGAGTTTCATGTGCCAAGCAATTTACTTGAAGCAGAAAGTATGTACCTTCAACATCAAGAACTCCATGTTATTTGGTGGTGCCTCCTGGTTCACAAACCAACATAATTGTGCATGCTGATCATTCACATGATTGCTTCTATATATGCACAGTTTATTTAGTAAAGCATGTAACATTAACTCCCTTATAGTTCATTAAGAGAACGTGCTGATAGCATGGTGGTAAGACCCTCAGTTGTGGGGCTGCCAACCAGGGCTCGAACTATGGTTCTCACAGAAAAAGGCCCCTCGCTGAGTTTGTTCTCCACGCGTCTCAGGCTGCCAACTGCGACGCTGCAGGGAGCCGGCGTTCGGGGCCTTTCCTCGACCTACAAAGCAATGCCCCGGGTTTCTTCCCCCAAGGGTCGAGTTCTTTATGTTCATTAAGAAGTACTGCTTGGTGCCAGCTCCTTATTGTTTGTTTGTAGTTTTTTAAAAGCGACGTATAGCCTTGCCTGTTCTGTTGATACAGCAGGAGCCTTGCTTATGGTTTGATTTATGTGTTCATTCGTATCTCCTGCTCATACATCATTCCATGTTCATGACAATGGAGTTCGCAATGCTCCAGTAACCAAGTTTAATCACAGAAAGAATGACATATGAAGCAGTTTAGATCATGAAACCATATCTGAAGTTCTATCAAATATAAACAATGCCAAAAGGTATCTTGAAGATACCAACCTTTATTCCCTTGTTGTTTTATTTTTCTTACCATAGCTGTACCTTTTTTGACTGAGTAGTTCCTTACGTTTGTATCCCTGATGAATAAATGTGAATGTATATATCTTCAGGCACCATGTCGATCTTCCCGGGAATGGATCTTACTAAAATGGATCCTCCAACTCTTACGCTCCTTGGAGCAGCCTGTTGTGTAATGCTGTCTATGCATTTCACAGTACAATTGGTGTCACAGCATCTTTTCTACTGGAAAAATTCCAAGGAGCAGAAGGCTATACTCATTATAGTGCTAATGCCTCCATTGTATGCTATAACTTCCTTTGTTGGTCTTCTAGATATTAAGGGAAGTGAAACTTTTTTTACATGCTTGGAGTCTGTAAAAGAATGCTATGAGGCACTGGTGAGTTCTCTTGTGTCAATGGGATTTTTCAGCCTGAAGTTGGTGATTTCGCTAACTTTTCCTTCATCTTTTAATTTTCAATTGGCAGGTGATTGCTAAATTTCTCGCATTGATGTACAGCTACTTAAATATCTCTATAAGCAAAAACATTGTACCTGATGAAATCAAAGGGAGGGTGCTTCATCACTCTTTCCCTGTGTCTCTATTCCTGGTATCTTTCTTAATCCTTACATCTTATGGGAAGTTTGATGAATGTTGATATGTGGTTGAGTTTTGGTAATGCAACCTTTACCATCAATGATAAATTAATGTTGATGAATGTTGCTATGTAGTTGAATTTTGGTAATCAAGACTGAACATCACCATATTTGAAAGATGATGTATTAGCATTAATACTACAGTGGTTCATTGTCTTAAAGAAAGGGTTATATATGCCACTAAGAAAGCACACATTCAGATTGTAATGCCAGGATTTATTGAAGCATTTACCTATGAGTGTCATGCTTATTTTAAATGTGATTGTAACTTAAGTTGCTTCATGTTCAGGAAAGTCTCTATATGTATGTTCCTAAAATGATGTTGTGTCTTGAACCTGTCTTTGTATCATATGGCCGCTGTTGCATATTCCACCTATAACCTGCATATTTTGTCTGCAAGCTGTTAGTAATATTGTTAAAGCTTTCCGCCTTGTTCATTAGTTTATTTTGTGTGTATTGAAAGTAACCAATATGCTTCTGGCAGCCCCGCAATGTTCGGTTGGAGCACAAGACGCTAAAGCTTCTGAAGTACTGGACCTGGCAATTTGTTGTTGTTAGGCCTGTGTGCTCCATTCTGATTATTGCACTTCAGCTTCTTGGGCTGTACCCCAGCTGGGTCAGCTGGACGTTCACAATTATTCTGAACTTCTCAGTCTCCATGGCATTATACGCCTTGGTCATATTCTATCACTTGTTCGCCAAGGAGCTGGCACCTCACAAGCCTCTTGCTAAGTTCTTGTGCATCAAAGGGATTGTCTTCTTCTCCTTCTGGCAGGTAAATAACGACATCCCCATGCTGAACTGAATCAGAATCTACTTATGAATATCTTTAGGGGTCTTACTTTTTCCGTGTATATGAATGGTGTTGGTGTAATTTTACCCCAGTTTCTGTTCATGACTGCATCTGAACATCTGGTAGAGTGTAGCTGTATTTGTGTAGTAACCCGATAGTTTAGACCTTGTGTTCCTGTCAAGTTGTTTGCCATGATTTTGCATGAGCTACTTTGTAGGTGTCCTTCAGGTGACATCCTCGCATTCGACACCTGTTCCATCTTCTAACAGAGTTTCTTGAACGGTATTTTCTTCTCCACAGGGCTGTGCGCTGGATGTTTTGGCCGCCGCAGGCGTTATTCGATCCCACCATTTTTGGCTGGACGTGGAGCACATCCAGGAGGCCATCCAGAACGTCCTGATCATCCTGGAGATGGTCGTCTTCTCGGTCCTCCAGCAATACGCGTACCACGTCGCCCCGTACAGCGGCGCCGACAGGGCGAAATTCGAGAAGAAGAACGAATGATCCACTTTTTTTTTGCACCGAGGAACATCTGCAGCTGATTATATTGTATTATGTCTTGGTGTGTATGTGCTGGGAACATGGTTTCCGTATGTTGTAGAGCACAGGCATTTCCTTCCGGACACGTGTAGATTATGTCGTTGTACCTTGAACATTACGGAGAAAAAGCAGGTTGGTGTAGAATATATGCGAATGGTACCGTGTGCCGCGGGATTATGGAACGCCTGAATAAGGAAAATCAGTAGGGTTTCCGACTCCAAATTGCCCAGAACTGAATAAATTCTGGCTGTGTTTGCCGAGATCACTGTGTGTATGTTGATTCTACATATATGATTGTTTTTAGACTTTTGCTGTTTTTATTTTGTGAGAGGCGGCGGTGTGTCCACAAAACATGTCGGGGTATGAACTGGACGCCCATTATTGGTGCCATATTTTTCTTCAAGTGAAGAAACGTAAAGAGAGAGGATCGAACGTGGAGGCGATTGGTTGGGGGTCGAGTCAGTCTACTGTGTAGGCGGTACCTGAAAGCAGGTCGGACCGCACACAGTGGCATAGTGGGCACGGGCACTGACTGCTGACTGGTGTGTGTGCGCGTACGTGGGGTCATGTACAACTCCTGTAGATTCCTAGTACGGCCCCTCGGCCCGACTGGCCTTCCCGTGACCTTTTCTCATCAGCCTTTACCGTGGCCACTAGCGTCTTTTCTCCTCCTGTCCTAGCCTACATAGTGTGGTACCAGAAACAGTCTCTTTTTATGTTTTTTCTTCCCTCTTGCCCCTCTTCCATTATTACTACTACTTCAGAAGAGTCGGAGGGCTGAAATTTCAGGGAAACAATGTATGATTTAGAGGTTTTCTTTCATTCGTCCGGTCATGTAAAAGGGTCCTGGTCCTATATTAATTATATCGTTGTATTGTAGTTTATGCATATGCATATACATCTTCAGATTTTAGGGTTTTATCCTAGCCGCCGCCATCTGCTCTATCTTCGTCTGGAAATCGACGGGTCCCCACCTTCTCTGCTTGTCGCTCCGACGACGTGAGGGGGTGGGGACCTCGAACCTACGCTCGACATTGTAAGAAGGTTCTTAGATTTAGAGTTTGATCAATCGGCGATGTTGTTAACGGTGGCGACGATGTGTCTGATAAGAATAAGGTGCGATGGTTGTGTTGCATGCCACGCGAGCATATATATGATCCGCCAAAGAGAAAAGAAAATAAAGATAAAAGGAATGGAGACGGTGAGAATGGTAACTGGAAACCTTGTCCGCACGCGCAGGCGTGCCATCAATGGGTCGATCGGTGTACAGTGATCTCGAGAGGACGGTGAGAAAAAGATGTAGAGAGAGAGACGGCAGTCGAGTCCCTTGCTGTTGCTGCAGAAGCTTTATTCAGTCGTGGAGGCCGGAGGGAGGCCTTGGATCACGTGCAACTGCAGCCCTAACCCTAAGCTAGAGCTAGGGCTAGGCCGAGGCCTCTGTCACTCTCTCACTCGTGCCCACCGCGCGCCAATACACTCCTCTAGCTAGCCTCTGGCACACTGGCACAGCACACTGGCTCAGCTATACTACTCTTACGTAGGCCCATCTATCAGCGAGTGATGGTCAGGAGACCTGATCTGGCCACGCGCGCGCGTGGTGCGGGTCAAAATGAATGAATTTGACATTTTTTTCAAAGTTTAACATAAAATGAACCGGTTTCTGAAAATTTCTACGATCTGACCCTTTTGTACGGCGTCCGCCCCCACGGCGTTATGGTTATATTGCGCGGCATCATAGGGTACGACGTTATGGTATTTAATTTTGGAGCACGGCGCCATCATGCAGGACCATGATGCCCTACTCCATAACGCCGTGCAATACAAGCATGGCGCCGTAAGGTAGGACCACTGGCGGAGCTATGTGGAGTCAAAACCAGACCATAGCCCGCCCAAGATTTTTGCCAGAAAAGACTATATACCAGTGCATTGATAGCCCAACAAGCAAAGTCCAATTCACCGAGGCCATGTATAATGGGAGTGCTTAGAGAGGGTGCTTATAAAAATAAACTAAGTGTTTTGTTAAGCACTGATGCTTATTTGTATAGGAGAGGTGCTTAGTTAGGCATCTGCCTAGCCTATATAAGCACTAGTGCTTAACTAAAAACTGATTTATTTACCTAAGCACCTCCCCTAAGCATCTAGCATTGTAGATCCCCTGATACTGGCAAATAGCAGACCAGCTGCCAAGCCCATTCCGGTGGTACCAGATTTTTTTTTTTTTGAAACGAGGCAAAAGATTTGCCTATTCCATTAATTAAGGAGGAGGAAAAAAAGAGTTTAGGTTACAAAGGAGCGGAGCTCCTAAACACAAAGGCCTACTCTCGCGGCATCAAAGCGCTCAAATGCTTCGCTCCGGCTATTCCCCAAAGGGCGGCGCTACTCTTAATGGAAGAAATAATCAAAGCGGGCATGGATGCTACATTTTTTAACACTCTCGCATTTCTTTCATTCCAAAGCTCCCAAGCGGTGAGAAGGAGCAAGGATGTTATGCCCTTCCGCCGTAAACCATGGGTTCCGGAGATTGCACACCACCAGTTTTGAAGGTTGTTGTAGTTGCTCCAAAGGCTCGTGTCGAAATCCCCTAGGCCGAGCCAATCCCTTAAGCCGTTCCAAACGCGAATGGAGTATCTACACTTGAAAATGAGATGTGCCGCCGATTCCGGCTCTCTTTTGCAAAGTTGGCAAGGTCCACAATTTGGCCACCCCCTCCGCAATAGGCGATCCGACGTCCACACCTTATTTTGGAGGATCAACCAAGCAAAAGTTTTGCATTTAGGAGGAGCCCAATTGTCCCAAACCGCCGGAATCATGAAGGAGGTTGGAGTAGCGGTGAATTGAGCTTTGTAGGCCGTAGAAGAGGAGTATGAGCCGGTAGCGGAGAGTCTCCAAGTAATAGAGTCCGGCTCCTCGGTAAGGTGGATTTCTTGAATTTTTGCCCATAAGCTTGAGAACTCCATAATTTGAGTCACCTCAATCCCCTCCCCGAAGGATAGGTTTGAAATCCAAAAGTCTTGCTCAAGCCCTTTCCTCACGGTGATATTCTTCTTCTTGGAAATGGTGAAAATAGATGGGGCGATGTCCTTAGGAATAAGCCCGTCGACCCATGGGGTGTGCCAAAATTTTGCGGTCTTTCCGTCACCAATGCTCAAGTTAATGCTATTGTAGAATAGGCTCATATCTTCCTTGTTGCAAGGGTTCCCCAAGCCAACCCAAGCGCGTTCCGGGTCCGTCCATTCATGCCAAGGCCATCTAGCCCTTAGCGCTCTTCCAAACTTCTCTAGGTTTAGTATTCCAAGGCCTCCCATATTCTTTGGGGAGCACACAACATCCCATTTAACTTTGCATTTCCCCCCCGGAAACCTTATCCGAAGCCGCCCACACAAAAGCGCGTTCAAGCTTCGTCATGGCCTTCAAGATGCCCTTTGGAATCGGCAAGACGGTAAGCGGGTAGATGGCTTGGGATGTGATGACGTATTTGATCAATTCCACTCGTCCGGCGGTGGTGATGTACTTTCCTTGCCCCAAAGGAAGTTTGCTTGCCATCTTGTCAACAATATATTGGAATTCGCCGCTACGAAGCCGGTGGACCGAGAGGGGTAGCCCCAAATATCTAATAGGGAATGAAGAGCGCAACGCGGGGAAACCATTGAGGATTTCATCAAGGTTAAGCTCGGAGCAACGAATGGGCACCACCATACTCTTTTGCACATTGGTGACAAGGCCGGTCACCTCTCCGAAGTCTTGGAGAATGCGGGATAGCGTCTCCATATCATCCCTTCTAGGGGCCATAAAGATGACCGCGTCATTGGCATAAAGGGAGGTGCGCAAGGTGGTGGCGCGGCCCCGTAGACGATGGAGTTCTCCGTTCTCCGTCGCTTTGGCAAGGATGGCTTGAAGTGGGTCGATTGCAAGGACGAAGAGTAGCGGTGAGAGGGGGTCTCCTTGACGCAAACCTCGTCCATGGTAGATAGGGGAGCCCGACACCCCATTCAAGAGGACCCTAGAAGTTGCGGAGTGTAGGATAGCCACAAGCCAATTGAACGGATCGTAAGGGCACCTAGAGGGGGGGGGTGAATAGGTGCTACTCAAATTTTAATTCTTTTTCAATTTAGGCTTGACACAAAAGGTAAATTCTCTAGATATGCAACTAAGGTGAATTTACCTATATGACAACTAGCAAGCTAAGAAAGATACAAGATATAAAGGCAATAAAGGATAGAGGTAACCGAGAGTGGAGCACACGGAGACACGGATGTAATTCCCGTAGTTCCTTCCTTTTTAGGGGAAGTACGTCTACGTTGGAGGGGTGTGGTTGCCACAAAGGCCTAACCAACGCCACAAAGGCTCACCCTATTCTCCGGTGCAAGCTTCCGCCACAAAGGCCTAGCTCACTTTCCACTAAGGGATTCCTCAAGGCGGAACCGGCCTTTACAATCTTGGGGCACGCATCCACAACCGAATTGGAGGCTCCCAAGCACAACACAATGCTGTCAAACAACAAGTAGCAAGATATCAAATACACAAACAAGGTCTTGGGACACAAGGGAACCCAAGACACAAGGGCCCTCAAGCAAATGAGAGGGGAAATCAAATCGCTTCGGTGAGGATGTAGATGATGGTCTTCTCCTTCGATTCTCCAAAGATCAAGAGCTTTGGTGGGTTGAGGGAGGAGATCTAGTTGATTTGGTGGCTCCAATAATGGTGTTCTTCTTTCTTGGGACGAGCAGCTCATTGGGGAAGAAGGTGGGGGGTATTTATACCCCCCAAAATCAGACTGTTGCCAGCCAGGAAAGTCCGGCTAAAGCCGGAGTTAAGTCCGGCTAAAGCCGGTCACACCGGCTAAAGCCGGCCTCCACACCGGCTATAGCCGGTCTGAAAAATCCGGCCTTGCCGGAAATAGCCGGACAAATAGCCGGGTTACGCCAGAGGCGCAGAGCTTCTTCCGAAACAGGGCAGTCCGGCTATAGCCGGTCTAGGGACCGGCTAAAGCCGGCCTTCCTGGCCAAACTTCATAGAAACCATCTCCCAGAGCATATTTGAACCATTTCCTCAAGAATTTCCTTTGGGCAATATTAATTCTCAAGTATAATATAGGAAACCCAATATCTTGTGCAAGAATATAATAAAATCCTGCAAAGCATAATCACCACATTAATAGATAATGTATTATTAACAAACGCCAAAATAAATTAGGCGGGAAATGCTCTTTCAATCTCCCCCTTTTTGGTGTTTGATGACAATACATAATTTTGCATGTTTCAAGCAATATAAAATATCGACGGAGCTCCCCTTGCTATGTGCCTTATTTTGAATTTTGTATTTGAATATAAAGGCACATCAACAATAAGAACTCCCCCTAGATTTTATAATGTGATCCATATGTGCACAAGATATATAATAATTTAATAGCACATAATCAACAAGCATATAATATGACAAGATATATAGCAAGTAGGATCAATTAGGATAATCATAAAGACTACTACACATGATAATAGCACATAGTTCAACACATAGTAGTAGGTGATAAACCAAGTTCAACCATGGGACACAAGCGAGCAATCACACGATAAGAGCTTGTGACCCAACCAAATCCAAATGGAAAACCATAACAAATCCAAATGGAAACGACACATGCAAATAGGACTTTCTCCCCCTTTGGCATCAAGACGCCAAAAAGGGAGACAACAACATGAGATCACTCCTCAACGTCATCAAAGTCCTCATCATCCTCATCATCCTCGTGGTCATCATCTTCTTCCTCTTCATCATCATCTCCATCTCCTTCTTCATCTTCTTCATCAATGGCTTCCTTGCCCTTGGACGTGACTTCGGCTAGCTCCTTCCAATCAAAAGATGAGCCCTCATTCCACTTGCCAAATGAAAAAGTGTCCTCGGATAGATCTTGCTCTTGGGACTCCTCTTCATGGCTAGCTCTTTTGCCCTTCTCCACAGCCCTCAAACGAGCATCCAAATCCCTTTGCTTCTTGTGAATGTGCTTGCGGTCTACATAGTCCTTGTATTGAGTTTGACGCTCATCATTGTTCATGCAAAACAAAGCCCTTTGCCACCACTTGAGCTTCTTCATCTCTTGACCCATTCCACCACTTGGTGGATCCGCGTTCTTCCTCCTACAACCACTAGCATAGCGGTTGCCACCCAACACATCGCTCAAAGAGGGAAAAGCACTTGAGGTGCTAGACACCAAATGAGCGGTCTTCTTGTAGAGCTTGTTGGGCTTGTGCACTTCCAACTCTTCATCTAGAAAATCTTGCTCAATCTCAAAGTCTCCTTCAATGCCTCTGTCAATGATAAGCCTCATGATAAATGGAGCAAAAGGAGGGATTTTCTTGTCAAGCATAGCAATCTTCATCTCCATGAAGATAAAGTACATCACATCAAGCTCCATCCCTTCACATTCCCTTCCGGCCTCGAAGACAAGACGGGCATGGTGGAGTAGATGCACAAGTCCACCTCTGATAGAATCATTGTTGCCCCCACTTGGAGCAATGTTGGCACAAAACATCCGAAGCAGAATATCATAGAGGGGAAGGAGATTTGCAGTCTCTCCCGCTCTACCCCCGGGACCATAGAGACACTGGATCTTCCTCTTGTTGTACTCTGTGGTGTCAAGATGCAAACGGGCACCTCTAGGTCGATGAATGCCATCAAACCTATAGCCCAAGAGCTGCCCGAAGCGAGAGATGGTAGAGCTCTTCCTCACTTCACCTGACATCCAAGTGAAACCAACCTCATCCCGAGTATCAAACTCCAAAGTGGCAAAGAACTGCTGGATCAAACGAGGATTATAGTCTTATCTGAAGACCATCAACTTGTGCAAACCCAACTTCTGAGTGACCCAGAGAGCATCAGCAAAGTACTCATCCCTGGACAACGATGCAATGTTGGTGAACTTCATGGGGCAAACCTTTGTGCTCATGGTCTCATACACCTGCTCATAGATCCTCTGATGCTCTGACCGGTAGAAGGAACCACTGTCGATGTCCCTAGGCAAGGCATAGAACTTCTGTTCACGGAACTCACGGTACTCTTGCTTGGACAACTTCTTGAGATCACCAATGTTAGCAAACAGAGATTTCTTCTTTCGTTCTTCCAACCGCTTCTTCTTCATAGCAGTGGTCATACGTGCATCGTGATGTTCTTGACGGCGGGCAAGAGAAGGATCAACATAGCGAGACCGCTTGGGTCGAGAACCACCTGCAAACAGCACATAGGTAGATAGCATATAGGATGAGCATGCATGCCAGAGGATCAAAGAGCAATAGCACAGAAGGGAAAAAACAGGATAGTCGTTGGTGATCTACACCGGCTATTTCCGGTCTCAGGCCGGCTTTAGCCGGTCAGGCCGGCAAAAGCCGGTCTGACACCGGCTTTAGCCGGACCAGATGAGCAAAAACGAAATCTCAGGAGTAGGCCACCAAAACTAGTCAGGTGTTTTCAATCTATGCAATGCAGGAGGAATCATGAATCCAAAGTCTCCCAGATGAACAACAAGGTACCAAGAAGCAATCAACCCTAACCCTAGGGAGACCTAGGGAGAGAGAGAGAGAAGAAGTTAGGGGAGAGTACCCTGATCCATGGGGGAGGTCGCCGGAGAGGATGGCCGGCCGATGAGGGGGTACCGGCGGCCGGAGGAGAGGCGATTGACGGCGGCGGCAAGGGAGAGGCTCGAGCGGAGGAAGATAGGCATGGGGGGGGGGGTAACTAAGGAAACCCTCACCCCCACAGCCTAAAGAGATGGGCTCGAAAACCCCAGGCCGGCTATAGCCGGATGGGCCGGCTAAAGCCGCACCCCGGCTATTTCCGGTGAAGGACCGGCTATAGCCGGTCAAGATGGCACAAAACAGATGACTTTGATTTCAGGAAATTCTGGGCATGCAAGAGAGGATGCTTTGGCTTTAGATAAGTGGGCTTAGGATAGAAAACATGCATGGAGTGGTTCTCAGCACTTGACATTGCAAACACATGAAAACTTTGGAAAATCCAATGCAAGTGCCTTCCCATTTCAAGGATAGATACAATGACGAAAAAGGCTCAATAAAGCTCAAATAGGATTTGCAAGGAATCAACTCTTCGAAAAGAAGAGGTCGGTGGCCGAGGCCACCATGTATGAGTGTTATGGCATTGGACCGCAAAGATGTATCTTGGGTCCATAACCAATACTCGTCATTGAAACTCATATATCACAAAAATGATAGAAAGAGAACAATTTTGTTACTATCGGCATTATGGGGGGAGGGATAGCCCAATTGATTAGGACCGCACTCCCCCTATCTCCATGCCCACACCTAAACCAAACAAGTATTGAAAAATAGGTGTATTTGCAAGATGCTCAAGCCACACTCCTTGAATCAATGATATTTAGCTCGTTCCTCAAATATCCAAATCTTGCTTCATCAAGGGGCTTCGTGAATATATCGGCAAGTTGATCCTTGGTGCTCACATATGCAAGCTCAATATCACCACAGGCAACATGATCTCTAATAAAATGATTCCGGATCTCAATATGCTTGGTTCTTGAATGTTGCACCGGATTATAGGCTATCTTGATAGCACTCTCATTGTCACATAAAAGAGGCACTTTGTCACAATTGACACCATATTCCTTTAAAGTTTGCCTCATCCACAACAATTGAGTGCACCCACTTGCGGCGGCAATGTATTCGACTTCGGCGGTGGAGAGAGATATACAATTTTGCTTCTTAGAAGACCAACACACCAAAGACCTACCAAGAAATTGGCAAGCTCCGGAGGTTGATTTCCTATCATCCTTGTCACCGGCCCAATCCGAATCCGTGAAGCCACAAAGGGAGAAATCCGAGCCTTTGGGATACCAAAGCCCATAAGTTGGGGTATGAACCAAATATCGAAAGATTCTCTTAACCGCCATAAGGTGGCTTTCTTTAGGAGCGGCTTGATACCTTGCACACACACCTACACTCAACACAATATCGGGTCTAGATGCGCAAAGGTAAAGCAAAGAACCGATCATAGAACGGTATACCTTTTGATCCACATCTTTACCATTGGGATCAAGTTCAAGATGACATTTTGTGGCCATTGGTGTGGCGGCCCCATTTAGTTCCTTCATCTTGAACCTCTTGAGCATGTCTTGGACATATTTGGCTTGATTAATGAAAGTCCCTTCTTTCAATTGCTTGATTTCAAAACCAAGAAAGAACTTCATTTCGCCCATCATAGACATCTCGAACCTATCGGTCATAAGCTTTGAAAATTCATCATTAAAAGCTTTGTTAGTAGAGCCAAAGATAATATCATCAACATATAGTTGGCATACGAAAAGCTCCCCATTGACCATCTTAGTAAAAAGAGTGGGATCGATTTGCCCAACTTCAAACCCACGGTCTAACAACAACTCCCTAAGGTGCTCATACCACGCACGTGGGGCTTGTTTAAGGCCATAGAGTGCCTTATGGAGTTTGTAGACATGGTTCGGAAAGTTGAGATCCTCAAACCCCGGGGGTTGCTTAACATACACTTCCTCTTTCAATGGACCATTTAGAAAAGCACTTTTAACATCCATTTGTTGCAACTTAAAGTTATGATGAGTGGCATATGCAAGAAGGATACGGATGGACTCAAGGCGAGCCACGGGAGCATAAGTTTCTCCAAAGTCAATTCCTTCCAATTGAGAGAAACCTTGAGCAACCAATCTAGCCTTGTTCCTCACAACAATTCCATGCTCATCTTGCTTGTTCTTGAATATCCACTTTGTGCCAATCACATTGCGGCACTCCT
The DNA here is from genome assembly GCA_007115705.1 of Dactylis glomerata. Taxonomy (NCBI): domain Eukaryota; kingdom Viridiplantae; phylum Streptophyta; class Magnoliopsida; order Poales; family Poaceae; genus Dactylis; species Dactylis glomerata. Next base: position 7,520,986 of record QXEO01000548.1, read on the forward strand.
TTGGCTTCTCCACTAACACCCATACATTATTGCGCTTGAAGTTGTTGAGTTCTTCATGCATAGCATCCAACCAATCCGGATCTTCAAGAGCTTCAAATACTTTCTTGGGTTCAACCATGGAGATATAAGCATGATGAGAGCTAAATTGTGCCAATTGACGCCGGGTTGACACTTTGCTTCTTAAATCTCCAATAACCCTCTCAAGGGTATGACCTTTAAGCTCCAAATCCCTTTCAACTCTTTTCTTGCGACGGGCTTCGATCTCCTCATTTGACCTTGGAGGAGTCACTTGATCATCTTGATCATTTTGGTCCCCGTCTTGACCATTAAATTGACCTTGATCATCATTATCTTCATGAGTAGGTTGATCTTGGTCTTGTGAAGAATTGGGGGCGGTTGAGATAACCGAAGAGGATGGTGGTGCCCCTTCTTCTTCATGAAGGTCCTTGTCTTGTTCTTCGGTTGGTGCATTAGTTGCTTCCTTGGGAGAGGCTTGTTGAGCTTGTGAAGATGAAGGCTCCACTTGAGTAGAGCATAGTCCTTCTCGGTCCGCCACAAGGTGTCCCTCAATGGGGCGGAAAAATCCCACGCCCATTCTTCCTATGGCTTCTCGAGGTATTTCATCATCTACATCACAAGAAACAACATCTCGCCCCCCTTGGGAGCCGTCATTCTCTTCGAATACCACACTACAAGATTCTTCAACACGTCCGGTGGACTTGTTGAAGACTCTATAAGTGTGGGATTCGGCACCATAACCAACAAAAATACCTTCTATTGCTTTCGGATCAAATTTACCTAAACGAACTCCTTTTCTTTGAAAGAAACACTTACACCTGAAAATCCGGTAGTAGGAGATGTTGGGCTTGCTTCCGGTGAGTATTTCATATGGAGTCTTGTTTAGGCCTTTGCGGAGGAAGAGCCGGTTTGAAGAGTGACAAGCCGTAGAGATAGCTTCGGCCCAAAAGTTGTATGGAGACTTAAACTCCGCCAACATGGACCTAGCCATATCCATAAGAGTCCGGTTCTTCCTTTCGGCTACACCATTTTGTTGAGGGGTGTATGCAGCGGAATATTGATGACGAATCCCCTCATCACTAAGAAATCCATTTAAGGTGTAGTTCTTGAACTCCGAGCCATTGTCACTTCTAATTGCCAAAATAGTTTGCCCATGTTGACGTTCAACTTCCTTGGCAAAGTCGATGACGGTTTGTTGAGTCTCACTCTTATGCTTGAAGAAGTAGACCCAAGTATATCTTGAATAGTCATCAACAATCACCAAACAATATTTCTTCCCACCAAGACTTGCATGAGAGGGAGGACCAAAAAGATCCACATGAAGGAGCTCCAAGATCCTCTTGGAAGAAATGATAGTCTTGCTTGGGTGGGGAGAATCATGCATTTTCCTAGAATGCAAGCCCTGCAAACACGATCTTTGGCAAAAGAAACATTCTCTTTTAGACCGAGTATGTGGCCACCCTTGTGAAGGCTTTGCAAAGTTCTCATATTGACATGGGCTAGTCGGCGATGCCAAAGCCAACCCACATCGGCCTTTCCAAATAAACACATTGCACTTGTAGTGGTCTTCCCCGAGAAGTCCACCACATACAAGTTGTTTTCAATGTGCCCAACGAAAGCGACCTTTAGAGACTTGCTCCACAAGAGTACCACAATTTCATTATCAATGAAGACGGCAAAGCCCATCTTACCAAGTGCACGAACTGAAAGTAAATTGTAACCTAGGGTCTCAACAAGCATGACGTCCACAAGGGAAATATCCGGTGCGACCACCACCTTGCCAAGACCCAATACCTCGGATTATGACATGTCTCCATAAGTGACGGTTATATTGTTGTCATTAGGCCTCATCTCCGTCATAATCTCCTTGCTTCCGGTCATATGACTTGTGCATCCACTATCAAGCACCCATTTTGATCCACCGGAAGCATAGTCCTACAAGAGATTATTGCTTGGTTTTAGGTCCCCATTTCTCAATGGGTCCTCTTTTGTTAGTAACAAGGGTCTTTGGAACCCAAATAGACCAAGCAACATAACCATCATTTGGACCAACATATTTTGCATAAACATCACCATAATAATCACAAAATAAAACATAGTGAGGGTTAGCAATTCCCGCATGATCATCATGAGTGGCTTTGCCACCCACAATAGGATCCTTCTTTGCTTGTGCGGGCTTGGCCTTCTTTTTCTTGATGTTCTTCTTCTTCTTTGAGACAAAGCCAATCCCCGTTTTATCACCAAATGCCTTTTGCTTACTCAAAAGGTCATTCAAGTTTTTCTCACCTATGGGAATGGAGGACTTGGCAAGCTCATCTTTCAACCTAGCATTTTCTTCAATAACATTTGCATGATCACAAGTAGAAGTAGAAGAACTAGGCACATTATTCTTAGTCAATTGAATTTGAAGTTGTTCATGTGACTTGGTAAGAATAGAGTGTTCACTTTTCAAGGCCTTGTGAGCCTTGTCAAGATCTTCTAAATCCTTAACAAGTATATCATGACCAACACCAAATTCAACTTTTTTCTTTTTAAGCATTTTTACTTTAGCACGAGCATGGTCACGCTCTTTAATGAGTTTGGAAACAACTTCATTATTAGCTTCCTCAATGGAATCGAGCTTCTCTTCAAGAGTTGCTCGTTCCTCTTGCTCTTCTTCAAGAGACTCGGTTAGTGAGGCAATATCTTGAGCATATTCTTTTTCAAGCCTCAATTGTTCATCTAGTTTTTCAAGAGTTTTACCATATTGGCTCAATAGACGTTCGAAGTGAAGCTTGTGAACACCATCTACACTAGACAAATAATCATCAAAAGCAACAATTTCTTCCTTTACTCTAAGACTAGCAAGATCATTCAAGGAAGCATCATTTGTCTTAGAGGAAGAGAAAGATGTGGGTGATACCTCGAAAGACTTGGCCATAAGGCACTTGACGTTCTTGAGAAGAGAGTCCTCATTGGGGGATTCAAAGAGTGATGTGGAGGAAGTGGAGGTGGTTGCCATTGCGGCCATCTCACTAGTTGTGGTTTCTTCTTCATCACTCTCACTTGCGGAGTACTCTTCTTGAGTCAAGAACACAAATTTTGGTTGTTTCTTCTTTGGTCCACCCTTCTTCACAAATGGCTTCTTGGATGGTGACTTGGTCTTGCTTTTGAGGATGAGCTTTCCACCATGGTCTTCTCTCTTCTCATAAGGGCACTCGACAACAAAGTGGAATCTATCATTGAAATTGTAGCAAGTCCTCACCCTTTGACCATTGTTGTCATTCCTTTGATAGCCACTTGACTTGCTTCTTCTTTGATTGTCTTCTTTAGCCTTGTGTGGATCAACCCAAAAGGTTTTTTCCATAGAAGGCCATGTGCTCATTGTACTCATGTCTTATGTCCTCGGGACACATCTCAAGCCTTGCTTCAATGCTTGCTTGATGTGGAACCTCTTTCTCAACCACACTAGCTTTTAATGCAAGATTGGAGCTTCTTTGCATTCCTATGGCACGAGCACGAGCATCTTCCGCATTTTGTGCGGAAACCTTGTAGGCTTGAATCTCTTGCATCACTTGATTGGAGGTCATCTCATTGAAGTTGTGCTTTCCTTGAACACTCTTCACATCCGCGGGCTCATATGGAGTGAGAGCAAGAATGTACTTCATCTTGATCCACTCATCATCAATATGGTGAGCACCGAGGTTCTTGAAGGTGGTAGCAATAGCCTTGAGTCTTCTATACATCTCTTGATGATCCTCACCATCCATCATGAAGAATCCCTCCGCTTGATTTGAGAAGGCAATATATCTTGTTTTCTTCATGCTCTCATTGCCAACGAAAACATCGGAGAGACCTTCCCAATCTTCTTTGGCGGTGGAGAAGTGTTGGATGTGAGGCAAGTCCTTGGGCCCAACGGCGACTTGAATCATGTGGAGAGCGGTGGCATTGAGTTGACTATTGACCGTTACTCTTCTTGTCATGTTGGTGGGATCCACGGCCTTGAATCCTTCTTCAACAATCCTCCAAAGCTCAATGCAAGAACTGCGCATATGAGAGATCATTTGATATTGCCATTGACCAAAGTTTAATGCATCAAGCTTAGGCGGATCACCTCTATGGTTAATATGAGGATGAGGAATCGGCGGGTCGGGTGAATACCAATGTGGGTATTCACCTTTCCCGTCGCCCTTGGTGGAAGACTTAGCATCGCCATTTTTGTCGGCACCCTCCTCATCTATCCCCACATTCTCCACTTGTGGAGTAGCGGGTTTTTCCGGAGGTGGAGAAGCATTAGTAGTTTTAGCTTGCATGAGTTGCGCTATCATTTCACGCAACTCACTTATTTGAGATGTCATGGAAGTCATGGATGATTCCAAAGATTTGAACTCATCCATAGAGACTTGACCCGAGCCCTCTTTAGGTGGGGGATCCATACTCTTAGGCGGTTAAGCCCGAATTAAGAGCCGAGGCTCTGATACCAATTGAACGGATCGTAAGGGCACCTAGAGGGGGAGGGGTGAATAGGTGCTACTCAAATTTTAATTCTTTTTCAATTTAGGCTTGACACTAAAGGTAAATTCTCTAGATATGCAACTAAGGTGAATTTACCTATATGACAACTAGCAAGCTAAGCAAGATACAAGATATAAAGGCAATAAAGGATAGAGGTAACCGAGAGTGGAGCACACGGAGACATGGATGTAATTCCCGTAGTTCCTTCCTTTTTAGGGGAAGTACGTCTACGTTGGAGGGGTGTGGTTGCCACAAAGGCCTAACCAACGCCACAAAGGCTCACCCTATTCTCTGGTGCAAGCTTCCGCCACAAAGGCCTAGCTCACTTTCCACTAAGGGATTCCTCAAGGCGGAACCGGCCTTTACAATCTTGGGGCACGCATCCACAACCGAATTGGAGGCTCCCAAGCACAACACAATGCTGTCAAACAACAAGTAGCAAGATATCAAATACACAAACAAGGTCTTGGGACACAAGGGAACCCAAGACACAAGGGCCCTCAAGCAAATGAGAGGGGAAATCAAATCGCTTCGGTGAGGATGTAGATGATGGTCTTCTCCTTCGATTCTCCAAAGATCAAGAGCTTTGGTGGGTTGAGGGAGGAGATCTAGTTGATTTGGTGGCTCCAATAATGGTGTTCTTCTTTCTTGGGACGAGCAGCTCATTGGGGAAGAAGGTGGGGGGTATTTATACCCCCCCAAAATCAGACCGTTGCCAGCCAGGAAAGTCTGGCTAAAGCCGGAGTTAAGTCCGGCTAAAGCCGGTCACACCGGCTAAAGCCGGCCTCCACACCGGCTATAGCCGGTCTGAAAAATCCGGCCCTGCCGGAAATAGCCGGACAAATAGCCGGGTTACGCCAGAGGCGCAGAGCTTCTTCCGAAACAGGGCAGTCCGGCTATAGCCGGTCTGGGGACCGGCTAAAGCCGGCCTTCCTGGCCAAACTTCATAGAAACCATCTCCCAGAGCATATTTGAACCATTTCCTCAAGAATTTCCTTTGGGCAATATTAATTCTCAAGTATAATATAGGAAACCCAATATCTTGTGCAAGAATATAATAAAATCCTGCAAAGCATAATCACCACATTAATAGATAATGTATTGTTAACAAACGCCAAAATCAATTAGGCGGGAAATGCTCTTTCACCAATTCCGGAATCTTGGCGGGAAGCCAAGCCTTTGGAGGAAGTCCACAAGGTAATCCCATCACACGGAGTCGAAGGCCTTCTTAATGTCAGGCTTTAGCAACAAGGCCGGGGTTTTTGCCTTACGAAGGCGTCTTGCATAGTTGCGGACGTAGAGGTAGTTGTCATGGATGCTTCTTGTCTTAATGAAGGCGCTTTGGGACCTTGAGATTAGGACATTCATGAAAGGTGCAAGCCGGGTTGCCATCATTTTGGTGATAATCTTTGCCACGGCATGGATGAGGCTAATTGGCCTGAAATCGGAGATGGATTCGGCCCCTTCTTTCTTTGGGATCAAGACAATGTTTGCGGAGTTGAGCCAATGAAAATTCTCGGAATGGAGGTTGGAGAATAGGTTGATGACATTCATAAGGTCTTCCTTGATGGTACCCCAACAAGCTTTAAAGAACACTCCGGTGAACCCATCCGGTCCCGGCGCCTTGTCGGAAGGCAAGGCTTTAATGGCCCCATGGACCTCCTCTTCCATGAAGTTGTCGGCAAGGCTAGAGAGGTCGCATTCCGGGAGATGAAGGTTGCCCCAATTAAAATCACGCGACCGTCTTGGTCCTCTCTTCATGGTCTCTTTGAAGTGCGTGTGAATGGTTTCCTCAATATCCTCATGCTTGGTCACCCATCCCGAACACCTCTTTAAACGAAGGATGAAGTTTCTCCTTCTTCTAGCATTGATTTTCATGTGGAAATATTTGGTGTTGGCGTCGCCTTCTTTTAAATTTATCATCCGTGCACTTTGTTTCTTCCTAGCCCTCTCCATAATGGCCAAACTTGTTACCCTCCTCTTGAGGATTTTCCTAATGTCATGCTCCTCCGGAGAAAGGGCACGAAAGTCTTGTGCCTCATCAAACCGGAGGATTAACTCAAGCGCCATGTGAAGGTGAAGCTTGGCATTCGAAGAGAATGACCTACTCCAAGACCTTAGGCTTTTGGCCACTCTACTTAGCTTGTGGAATAAAGCTTGGCAAGGCTCGTGGTGCTCCGTGGTCTCGCTCCAAGACTTCGCCACCACGTCCTTGAAGCCCGGCATTTTTGTCCAATAGTTCTCAAACTTGAAGGCTCTCGGTTTTTTGGGGCCTCGGGCACATGCAAGGAGGAGGGGGCAATGGTCAGAGAGCGAAGACGAGAGGGCATGAAGTATGTGATCACTAAAGGTAATATCGCACTCGTGGTTGCCAAAGACGGCGTCTAGCTTGCTCAAAGTGGGATTTAATCTCTCGTTGCTCCAAGTGAATCGACGATTTTGAAGCGGGAATTCATTGAGCTCACAAGCTTGGAGGGTGTCACGGAATCGGGTTAGCCGCCTCCGGTTGACGTTGCTCTTGTTTTTATCTCTTGCCCGGTATATTTGATTGAAGTCTCCGTTTACCATCCATTTAGTCCCCGGTGGCAGTTTATGCGCAATAAGCTCGGCAAAAAATTCCTCCTTCCGGCTGTGTCTTGTTGGTCCATAGACAGAGGTTAGCCTGAAGGTGAAGTCATCTCTCGTGCTAGTGAACGTGAGGGAGATGCAATAGTTGCCCATGGTGATGTCGTTCCCTTGCACGACATTTTCATCCCAAAGGATGATGATGCCACCTTTGGTTCCCACCGCTGGCAGATATGCGAAGGATCGGAGCCGGAATCCTCCGATAAAAGCGGCCGTCGAAGCATCTAAAATCTGTAATTTGGACTCCTGGAGGCAGGTGATTGCACAAGACGAGGAGGCGATGGTTTCGTTAACAGTGGTGCAGCGGTCCGGGTCATTGAGCCCACGGACGTTCCAACTCAAAAACGACAGCAACTCCAGAAGGGTGTCACTCATTGGGGAAACAATTGCAGCTCATTAACTTAGCAGGATGAACTAACAAGTTCTGAAACAGGTAGCATTTGGGCGACTCCGAGGTTCTCATCCAGCACGAAGGCTTGGCATAGCACGTACAGACACAGTGCACTATCATAGCTAACATGGATACAACTCGCGGCACAAACGACATAGACTGATGCACCATTGATCACTGGGCTGGATCAGCATCCTCCTGAGCAGCGAGTTCCGGCGCCGCCTGTCCGCCAAACCTGATGAGCGCATCTTTGACCGCCCGAGCACGATCGCAGTCCATCTTGAACATTGCCCGGAGCGCGGCGATGGCGGAGGGAGGCAACTGCTGCCTAAACAGCTGGACGAAGTCGTTGATGGCCTCCTGGGACACATCATCTCTGTCGTCGACGATGCCTAGCTTGCGAAGAAGGTTGCGCTGGGCCAGCTTGGCAATGGGCGCGCCACGTCCCGAGGCCTTGAGCCGCAGGCTGCTGCGAGTGGCAGTGAAGCCCAAGGCTATCGTCTTCCTCCGGTTCTTTGGCGGAGCAGGTCTCGGTGAGATCACCGGGTCTGGCAGCAGCCCAGCCTGTGCCTACACAAACAGGCTATCCTCTTGCACTTGTCGATCGCTGCCAAAACCCGGTGGCGATGCCAGCATCACGGACCTGGCCGGGGACGACGTGTAGAGGAAGCCAGGAGGCCTCGTCGGCGTGGAGGACACCTGCAGAGGGCGGAGCAGGGACTCTGGCGAGCAGACCGAGTGTGCCACCGCGCCCAGCTCATGCAGGAACAGGGCCGTCGACTTCCTTGACGCTGCAGAAGAAGGGAGGACCGAGACCGACGACGAAGGCGAAGCTGTGGGCGTGATGAGTTCCCTGGGGAGGCGACGGGCAGCGCGCGGGGACGGCTGGCGCTCCCTGGAGCGTCCACGCTGGGCGACAGATGCACCATCAACATCAGGCTCAAAGGAGCCTGCAGCAGTGACCTCTTCACGCCTAGCTGCAAGCGCAGAGGCCGCTGCAAGCTGAGTAGCGGACAGGGTTGGCTGGGCTGGCGCTTCCTCCATGATGAGCACCGGCTGGATTGCCGGCGAAGACAGTTGGTCGGCGCCCTCGGTCACTGGAAGCTCGACGCCACTGTTCTCCATGATGATCGGCTCCCCAGGCAGCTGCCGGCGACGGCCATCCCGCTGGCCACGCCCGTCCTGGCCACCACGGCCTCGGTCGTCTCTGTGCTCCCTTGGCGCCCTCGAGAGGCTCCTTTTGAGGGCGCCGCCCCAGCTGCGCGACCTATGGCGGGCATCACGACCACCACGGTCGTCGTCGTCGTCCCGACGATCCCTGCGATCTCCTTGGCGCTGCGGAGACCCACGGCTGCGGCTGCTGTTGCCCTCGCCGTCCACATCACCGATCCTGAAGGGCAAAGGATATGGTGGCGGTGGGTTGCCATTGGCGTCCTCCGTTGTGAAGTCCTCGACGATGGCGAGGTGAATGAGCACCCGGTGACGCAGCCCGCGGCGCCCTCTTGCCCTGCTGCCCGACGCCGGCGGAGAGCGAGCCGGCAGCGTTAGGCGCTTGACCTTGGGTATGAAACTTGGGTCCTCTGTGTAAGCCCAGACCCAGAGGAGGTCTGTGCTCTCCTTCCGCACCGACCGTGCCTCGATGTAGTCCACTGAGCAGGAGCTGCCCAGGACGCGCATGACGGTGTGGAGGTTCCAGGCGTGCAGCGGCACGTTCTCGAGCCCGATGCGGATGTGGTAGTCCATGCCGACGTCCTCGGCGTGGGCCTCGATTCTCCATCGCCGGACCTGCAGGGAGTGATTCTCGACGGGGATGGAGGGGCGGCCTACCGCGTTGGTGCAGTGATGCGGGTGGATGAAGGTGATGAGGAACTGCTCCGGGTGGTGGTGGACGACGCAGATGTCGTCCTCGAGCGCGCTGCACGCCGCCGCGACGGCCTTCTGCACGGCCCTTGTGGAGACGCCCTCGCGCAAGCCCTCAATCCAGGCCACCGCAGCGTTGGTGCCTAGCAAGGTGGCCTCCTGCAGCATCTCGGTGGTGGCGTCGATGTAGACCGAGTCCTCCGCCGGCCTTGTCTCCGGAGCACCAGCCCTAGGCATCCTGGCGGCGGGCACAGCAGCAACGAGGAGCAGGGGCACCGTAGCCACAGGTGCCGTGCCAGCCACGTGCACTGGGGCTGGTGGAGCTTGACGTCGAGCCGGAGGCGGGGGAGGCCGGATGCGGGCGCCGGTGTCGTCGCGCAAGATCTTCTCGCACTTGCAGTCGCTCTCCCGGTGGCCGCTTCTCCAGCAGTTGTTGCAGCGGATGGGGTCTCGGCAAGCCCAGGCTCGGTGTCTTTTTGAATGGCAGCGGAAGCATCTCCCCTTGAGCCATAAAGGGGCGGGAGGCTTGGCCGGTGCAGCCGCATTGAAGCCACGGCCGAAAGCCGGCGATGGAGGAGCCCGATGTGACCTTGAGGTGACGAGCGTCCAGGGCCTCTCCGCATCCTCGCGCGGCGTCGCAGGCTCCCTGTCGGCTCCAGCTGTAGCTCTCGGGCGCTCTTGAGAAGGAGGGAAGCACGCACGCCAGCTTCCACCATTAATGCGGTGAGATCCACCTCCCTGCCATGCCGATTCGCCCCGCCCAGGCGCATTGAAGGAGATCGGCGCGTGCTGCATCTCGGGCGGCGTCACAGCGACACGGGAGACGCCCTCCCGAGCCAAGAGGGCCCCATTGGCCGGGGGCGCCGGCGCCGGATCCGGGTCCGCTCGGGAGAGGTGCAGGGGGACGACGACCGGGAGAAAACCAGGGGGAAGCTTACCGGGGGCGGAGGCGGCACAGGGTCGGGCTGGTTGGCGTGGGGCCGGGGGTGGCACGGCGTGGCCGGAGCGGCGGACGCCGCCGGGGGGAGGACGCGGAGCGCCTCGGGCCGTCGCGAGAGCACGACATGCTTTCGTTGCTTGTGGTACCAGATTGAATCATTTGCTCCATGACTTTTCCTGTTTTCGCGATCAGATTCACGAGATGAGGAGATGGTTGAGTTGATTTGACCATTTTCTCTGCTTGTTCTCTTGCGCAGCAACTGGATTTTTCGGTACATAAAAATGTGGATTTATGGAAACGATTGTAGACAAGCGCCAGCAAGGAGGTAGAGCTGCCTGGCAGCGTCAGTGAGCCCATAAATTAATCGTGCAGCTGCGTAATTTCCCTCGATTGCAGCAAGACAACGTGCTAGCACGTCCATATTTTTCTTTCCCAAATTCTTAACCAGCGTTGGATAGAAAATAATCCCTTCTAGCTCGGAATTAGTCTTTAAAAGTAGCAACGTTTATTTTGGCCTTCTTTAATTGGCCCGCCCAGGTATTCGTTTGAAGCTCCGCCACTGGGTAGGACGTCATGCGAAAGGGGTCAATTTGTGAATTTTTTCGTAACCAATTTATTTTGTGTTGAAAGAAGGGTCAAATTTATCCATTTTCAGGTGGTGGGGCCTTCGCCCTGTACCGTACGTACAGGCTCAGCTATACTACTCCTACGTAGGCTAGCTTGTAGCTACTAGCTACTAACATATTTGTGTATGTATCACCGTATCTGGATTGATACGGCAGCCTGGTCTTCCGCCCACTCAGCTTTTTGCCGCCCTTTGGAAGGCTCCAGAAATTTTTTCACAAAGCAAAGAAAAGACGAAAGAGAGAGGAAATCTACACTATTTTTGTCTATATATATGCGAACCATAATACACACACCTTCACATTGTGCAATTTTCTGTTATTTTTTACTTCTCTTTTATTTTATAATTCTTGACTTAACTTTATCTAGATTTACGTATATGTAGACATATTTTAGTGCTAGAAACATACTAATCTAGATAAAGTTTAGTCAGATGGAATACTTAATACATACCATTAGATTAGTAATACTAATCCTTCTGTGTCATAAAACTACATCCTTTTCAGCGACAAGTTTTTTTCAGGAATCTGTAGGTTGATGAGCTGGCGACTAAGATTTGGAGGAGTGCTGCCCCAATGAAGTGCAAGATCTCATGCCGGCTTGCTAAACCTCGTCGCCTTTCCACCAATGAGAGATGGTTTCGGCATCGGCTATGGGATTTGGTTTCGTGTCCCTTGTGCGCTCAAGATGAAGATGTCGACCACCCTCTCCTATCATGCCAGCTGCCATGGTGCCCGCGAGGTGTGACACTTCTTCCCGCTCGACTTTGCCGACCGCGACCCATGCACTCTCGCTGACCTGCTCCTCTCCAGCTGCAAAAGCTTTGAAGCGACCACAATCAAGGTTGCCATCGCTTGGAACATTTGGAAAAGAAGAAACCCTTTGGTTTTCAACTTCGAAGATGAAGAACTCTCCACGTTCACTCGCCGTTGAATTGAAGATGTTCGGTCAAACTCGTCGTCCTTCCTTAATTATTGGTGTATTAGCTTTGATCCTCCCTAAATCCCTCTGAATACATGTAATGGACCTGCCATAGTCTTGGTAAAAAGAAAAGTAAATACTCCCTCTGATCGGAAATAAGTGTCGGCAACTTAGTATAAATTTTATACTAAATTAGTACAAAATCACCGATACTTATTTCTGATCGGAGGGAAATACTAAAGAACATAAATATACACTTTATACATAAAATGAGGTATATCTATCATGTAAAAGTTTTTCATAACTTTTCAAGCATCGGGTGGGCATCGTGTCGGCCTCCAGTCCGATCGGACACTAGCTAGCTAGGATGACACCAAGCCATCAAGCATGTCAACTCTTGCCGATTCGCCCATCTATCGCGAATCCAGGCGAACGAACTTGTGCCGTCGATTAAAGCGGCTTCTTGTACATGGTGATGCCTTTCCCGTGCGGGCCGTGCGGTCGTGAACAGTTCCTCACAAACATAGAGACAGTTCTTTGTCCCGAGCGTGTGCGCGGCGAGTATCAAAGTGCATGTAATTTTTTCCCTGCGACCTAGCCTGGTTGATTGTGTTCTTACATCGGCAATAATTTAGCAGGAGGCTAAAGTTCCGAGCTTCAAATTTCAAGATGCACAGCCAGCTAGATTATCTTACCACGAAATACTGTCGCTAATATGAAGATAAAACAACTTTCAAGAAGTAGCATTGTACGGATGCTGCCAACCATGCTTGGTAAAAAGGCCACGATTGATTTGATCGTATCTACAGTAATATGTAAAAACTGTGGAGTCTACATTTTTTTGTAATGGGAGCTTCGATTAACTCAAAAGCCACATCAAGACAATAAGAAAATACTAGAGTTTACACCCATCCACTGCATAACAAGATGCACGTAACAGATAACGACAAAATAAAGTAAAATGGATACACTTATAGTGTGGCAAAAGAAGAAATAGCCTAAGATGTCAAGACATTATTGGACTCGACAAATAGAGTTAGTTAGGTTAGAAAATTTCTAACACAGAAGAGCGTAATCAGCATACTATATTTAGTAGCAGAACTGACTTCGAATTCATGATAGTAAAAGCAAAGTCAGTTTGTCTTCGTAAACCAACTCTAGCGATTTCTCAGACCATTTGGGCGTAAATAAAGGTCGGTTCTGCATGGACAACCGACCAAGGGATGTACATAAATGGCCTCCTCAGCTCAAACACTATGTCGCTAGTCTTTGTCACATCAGTTATAGCTGGTTCTCGCTTGGTTTAGTTGTCTTGGAAGAAATTGATGCATCAATTTGTAAAGATCTAGGCTTCATTAGACGGGTCGAGTGATGTCAGATTTTTTTAGCTTGAGGCCTTGAGGGCCAGAGCTTTTATATGACATTTTCTTTTGGATCCAATAGGAACAATACTTAGTGCGTCACCTCTTTTGTGAAGACATTTCCTTGGAGTACCATGATGACATGGGTGATCTAGCCTTCATTGGCTCTAAGGTGAAAACCCTTATCGTTTCATTCACTGGTTAGTTCTCGCAATGATGGAGTGTGAGGGCTATGACCTTTTTTGTGTTTTGTCTAGCATGTTAGCTCGATTGGTGCCAAGTGTTGTTTTGGTGTACGTGTGCGTGTGTGATTTATTTTAAGAGTGGTAATTACACTTGTGATGACGGGATTCCCATGGTTAGCCATCACATGACTTCTTTTAGTTTTTTTTGTAATACAATTGGTCTCGAATTTTTTGGTTATCGTTTGAGTAAAATTTACTTGTGTACTACTAACGTTCCGATGAATGAGGTCTATATTTTTTCTATCAAGTTAAACTATGTAAAGTTTGACCAAATATTTAGGATTCCGGATAAATGTATGTAACATTAAAGTTGTTGATAGTTTCTCTAAAAGTTATATCAAGCTTACTTTGCTTGACTTTTCAGTTTCAAAAATATATAACCTTTATTCATTGAAAGGGAGGGAGCATCGCAAGATACATAGGCCAAGAGAATGATTCTTACATTGTCAAGAAAAGGAAGATGTATCATTAGTGCTCTGCGTGTGATTTGATCGTTGGCTCCGCGGCAGAGACAACAGGTGAGGTCTGATTAATCCGAGAAGAACTTATTCGTGCAATTCTCTTCGATCGCTACCATTCGGGCACAGTTATATTCAAATTCTATTCTACGTTACCCAACATTGAGAAGGATGGCCGCTAACGACACGCATGATCAGTTTAATTTGCTCGACCCCGCAAAGCAGAAAGCAAGGAGAAAAATATCGCGTAAACAGAGACGGAGAGATTGCGATGCCTAAAGCCTATCTAGCATAGCACTGTTTGCTTTGACATTTCGTGAAGCATTTAGAATCGATCCCAGAGCGAGTGCGATGCAATTGATTTGAGATTTTGAGCGAGATATGAAGCCACGACGCCACAGCAAACACCTGAGAGGCTACTGCTACTCCCCAGTCCCCACCCCCACCACCGATAATCTCAGTCGTACTAGTGTGGGTGACTGGTGAATCTGTACGTGATCATCACGTAAAATCCTCTATGGAAAGGCCCTTTGAGAAAGCAAAGCTCAATTATTGGTCATCATATCATTGATCCGCCACAACCCTTTTACCATTTCGGCGTCGCGGCTCGCGAGTCCAACATCCCAAACTCGAAATTACCGTAAGTAGCGGTGAAAGCCTCCACTTTTACGGACGGGCAAAGAATCATGGTAGTGCCGTTTACATCGGTCACGTAATTCTCTAACTCTTACCACAAATGCAAAAGCTTGCTCCCCATAGCCGTAGTACGTCGTCGCAGTCCAATTAATCTTTACCAAAGATGGCGACGCATATTTCCTCTTAAAACACACTGGTTTATGTCCAATCAACGCTCACAAATTTACTTTCTCCCCTAAAGTTACCACGGTGAGATCGACGAAAGAGACAGATGGCCTGGTGAATTTTACCGGCGCGGTAACTCCGTATGGTACGTGATGATTGGATGGGGTTGGGTACGTACCCGGTGGCCGGCCAGCCGGACGGTGGAGCACGGCCGGCCGGCCGGGACCCTCGCGGCGTCGCCTCAGGGCTCACCTCACCTCACCAGCAGCAGCAACATGGCGGGCCCCGCCGGCGGGGCGATCGACCTTGGTGGTGAATGGTGATGGTGGTGTACCGTGTACGGGTCGCTGGCGCACGCTCGTGGCGTATATGATTTCCACGCCATGAATGGAGCTGCCTGCCATGGCGATAGCTGCCCTCCCGCTGGGCGCTGGCTCGACGCTCGTCATCGCTCTGCGGCGCTGCTGCGTGGTTACGTAGAGCGGATCGGATCACTGGCCTGCGCAGGCGTGATCGGCTTCAGAGTGATCTCCACGCAAAGGCCTCTGCTGGCTGGTACTATTATGTTCTTGCAGCGAAATGGGAGCTGATTGGTGCACACATTTCACGCGCACAAGTACAGGCGTGCGTGCGTGCTCGCGCCAGCGGGCAATTGATACGTCTTAGGTCCTTATCCATTTCTGAAAAGTGCAACTTCTAACAAATCTTTATCGACCGAGATGCTGCAGTTGAACTAATTGTTACACACTGCTTCATCTTTTGGTGGAAAGCAGTCGTTTTTACGAATTGTTGTTACTCGACTCTCATACTGTTATGAGCCAATCAAATTGCTAAAAAAAACTTTCCTTAGCCAGTCGACAAAATTTTTATCCTTTAATTTTGTTATTTATGTACTTTTTGGTTAAACAATTAAGATCATGAAAAATAATAATATCAATTACATATGGTCTCTGCAAAAGTATTATATTAGGAGAGCAAAAAGAACCCTTTTATGTGCATTTTTTTGCTTTTGGAAATGTAACATGTTGTCCATTCCAATTCCATTTAAAACGCTCTTCACGTGTTAGGGCTAAATTTCATTACCCTTTAACTTGTCATATCATTCATATTATCTGCACAGCATTATGTCATGAAGTGAATGTTGCTCCATTTTTTTTGGGTGCTTGTTTTTTCTTGATGGAGCACAAGTCCGAGGTAGATACCGATCACACCAAAGAATAGTACTTTTCCATCAACATACAAGGCACGACTAACCCCCTTTTTTGTGCATCTCTAAATTCTACTTTACAAGCTTACTTTGTGTCTCCACAATATAATTGAGTGTGCTTGGAAGGTCTTTTGTCAATAGACAGATTAGACCTAATATGATGCACAATCTATTCTTGTAACCCATGTATCTGCATCGACTAGATCATTTATCTATATGTGATGCTTAGCCATGCTTAGCTTTGTGACCCGATCCATTCAATGATGAATCAGAGTTGTTAATGAATCTATTATGATAGGAAGATGTGGAAAGATCATGGATGTGTGTGTGTGTGTGTGTGTGAATCTTGCTTATTGGCTTAGATGAGAGGCCACATCAATAATGTGGCGGGTTGTGTAATTTTTGCTGCCGTAGCACCGAGTTTTCATCTCTTGATCAAAGACTGAGTGTACAACTGAAATGACGAGATGTCTCCTAGAGGGGGGAGGGGTGCTGAATAGATATTTGGCTTGTAAGAAAGCGGAATTAAACTAGCAATTATTATAGAAGCACAAAACCTAAATATGCTAAGCTCAACTAGGTGCACCACCAACAACTAGAGCTAAGCAAGATAGCACAAGATATATTTCACAAGTGATAAACAAGAAATAAATTTAAGCTCGATGGCTATCAAAAGGAAATAAACTTGGTATAGAAATAACCGAGGCATGTGGAGACAAAGATGTGCGGGTTACCACGAATGACCCCCATACACTATGAAAGCTCACCTTCTTCTCTTAGCCCCTCCGTGAAGTTAAGACCCCATCTTATGGTTAGCATTTCCTCCACTCCGGAGATGGTAAGATCCAAAACCACTTCACAAGCTCCACGAAGGAAAAGCCCATGACTCTTCACAATTTTCCATGAAGAGGACACCATGGCACCCACCTCCAAGCCAACTGGGAGGTCACCCTCCAAGAATAACACGGTCACGGTCTCTCACTCAAACAAATCATGATGGAGATATCAACACTATGAAAGGATACAAATCAAGAACACCAAGAAATGTGATGATATCCTTCTCCCTCAAATCTCACCAAAGAAACAAATGCTATGGAAGAGTTAGATAGGAAGAGCAACGATGGAGGCCAACCAATGACTCTAAGATCTAGATCCAGTGGGTTCCCTTCACTTAAAGGACAAATTGACTTGTGGAGATTATAGATCTAGTTCTTCTCTTCAACCTTCAAGAAGATGCGAGAATCACACGAGGGAAGGGGGAGGAAGCAAGCTCAAGAGGTTCAACAACAAAGGTGAGAAATAAGCTCGAGAACTTAACCTAACCATAGGGGAAGATGCCCCTTTTATAGCAAAACACAATCTAGCCATTGGGAAAACCGGCCAAATTGACTCTCACACTGGACGCTTCCACGCACGGCTCGGGGAAACCAGCCCACACACCAGGTGTTGCGGTGCACATCCCGGTTGAACAATCCGCACACCGGGAGTTTTTCTGAAACTTACCAGAAGAAAATCTTGTAAGGCCCAGTTCCATATGCCTAGTTAGGACCGGTAGGACCGAATCCACTGCCACAGAAAACTAAGCATACGAAAAGGTGATATCTTCTGCGTCTGGAATCCGATTTTAGAAAACTTGGGCTTTCTTAAAAGCTATAAAACCTAAGAAGGAGCAAGATATTAAACACCAAAATTTGGGTAGGTATGAAACTTTTGAATCCAACAAACTAAAAAACGCAATAGAAGATTCGTATGTATTCTGTCTTCGATGATCTTGAGCTTGTTGAAAAGCTGGCAACAAGCTCAAGAACCCCACACAGGGAAACAATGAAGCAAAATGGCAGGGAGATACAAAGTATGGAAATGATTGAGCACCCTAATTCGATGTGATCAAGTTACCCGACTGAAAGCCCCTCTCAATAGTATGGCTCTCTATCCTATAACCCAGTCTCCCAACAAACACCTTAAGACTTGTAGAAGGAAAACCTATCAAGCCATAGCTACCTTGCGCATCCCGCTTGATCTTGATGACAACACTTCATGCTTCCATCAAGACGACATGCTTCACTTGATCATTGTTGCTTGGTGAAGACTTCCAATTTTCTCCCCTGTAGACCACTATGAAAAAGCTTCATTAACGCATGTACTTACATGTTCATAAGCACCAAATGGACGGCAATATTCAAGCATATGATCTTCTTGAGATGCTTATCTTCAACTTGCACTTCTCAAACTTGATGACAATCACCACTTGATGTCATCCTCTCACGGGCTACATGAAATCTTCCATTTAATGCAAGCTAATAGAAAGATACCTAACCCCACAAATCATAGAAACACACATAGACAACATGTTAATTAGTATACAAATCATAATTGACAATACTTATCATACCACAAGATCACTTGACCCCATGTGGTACATTCTTTATGCTACATGTGTTGACCAACTTGATACAATCTTTTCTCATCGTCTGACCAACCTTGTATCTTCTCATGATCTATCACAATATCTTGAGGTACATAAAGAAACATTCATTTGATTGCATGCTTTAAGTCTTGGTCAACCATAGCTCAACTTATGAGTCCATCATGACCTTGAGAAATCCATATCTTGAATTCTTCTCATGTAATCAAACTCTCAAGATCTTAAAACTCTCTGGCTTAACACATAAGCTATAGCATGGCTTATTTGAGCTCTACACAAGAACTCCAAATTCATTTCTTATTCTTGATCATATTGAATTCATCTCTTCAATATGATGATCTTGATGCCAATAGTCAACATATATCATGATCTTCAAGGCATCCACCCTTGAAACCAACACATTTGTTGTCCTAAGTATATCAGAGAAATAAATTAGCAAATTATTTATTCAATAAAGTTCAACAAAAATATTTGTCGTTATGTGTAGTCTCCTTGATATGGTTGCCTCCTCTGCTACTGGTGAGCTTACCCAGTAGTCTAACGGAACAGAGAAAGTATAGATAGAGCTAAGAAATTTAGAATACTACTAATAAATTAGTAGCACATAATCTTAAAAAAATCATGACATTACGGCTACACCACAAGCTCACAAACAAATTCTCGTGATGCAACATAAGTTCATCAACCGAGGGGTACCACCTCGCAAAATAAATAGACATGGCAACAATTTTCATCAAGTCCTAGCAACTCCATCATATATAGATTATCATCAATGATCGCATCATCACCACCACCTGCAGCACCACCACCATAGCCACCACCAGCACCACCATGGAGTCGAGTTCCCACAAGTAGTGCTTGTTTAGTAAGGCAGGCAACCACCTCATCCTGCAATTAAGGGTCGTCGCAAGATATCTGATACCTTTTGATTTGTTCTCCACGAGGTGGCTAATATAAGAGCACGATGTAATGCAGTCATAGAGATGGCAATGTGGAAATATGAGCTCCATAGAGATTATCATCTATGCATAGTTCAAAATGGGTCTATTGATGTACTCATCGTTCTTCAAGTGATCCTAAGTGAGAAACAGTTAGTTAATTTTGGTTCATATGTGAGCTTATGAAGAAGAGAATTTAATGAATCATTGTAAATTATTCTATCCTAATGTGGGCAAAGTACTACTTGTTGTCCATCATAATAGCCATTGTCTCCTCCTCCCAACGGAACTTTTGAGCTTGAGGGACTGAGTCCACCTAGTACCTAGATCTCTAATTAATGCCTCTGTGGTTGTAAATCTTACTTCCTTAAGTAGGTTTGCAATTGTAAGCATGCATCATGTCAATGTAGTACGCTGCAAGAACAATGGTAAGCATGCAACTTAACATCACCACTTACGATATGCAAAAATTTGCCACTTCTAACATACTAACAGACGGTGTTAACAAGAACAATGCAACAATACAATGTGGACAAGAAGTGTATGCTTTCGTAAAGCTTGTTCAATGATTTTTTTTATGTCATGCCTAAGTGGATTTTTGGCACAAGTAGAAGAACTATATATTTAGAACCAATCCCCATACCAACTATCGCACTTATACATGTACTGCACGCCAATGAAGATCAGTAAACTGAACCCACACTACCAAAAAACATGCATCTGGCAAGATATATCGTCTGATATGCAACAACATTGTACTACAAATTCTATGTAAATACATGTATACCTCATCCTCATACTACATCATTAAGAAATAGTTGCAAAATTTACCAGACTACATCTCATAGAAATAAGCTACTAGAGCTATGACTAGATGTTAGTCACAACGCTCTGAGCATCGGGCAATGAAGGCGACATCTTGGAGAAGTGGACGAAGAAGAATTGCCTCCATGGACCTCCACCGACCGAAGTAGATGACACCGCTTAGTTGTTCGTCGGTGAAGACCTGGGATGAAGAGCTCGAATGGGAGGAAATAGTGGCGCGAGATTTGTCGGTGAGGGGAGGGGGTAACAGGCAATGTGAATCAGCAAGAGGTGACTAAATTTCTCCCACCGGTGTATCATGGTCGTTGTGAGCTCCCATCATCTCTTTCTCGCACGAGCTTGGCGTCGTGTTTCCTCTCCTCGTGTGCAAAGAGGGTGGCTCACTAGAAACTGTCTATTCTAGCGTTCCTCCTCGTGCTTGCTCCGGGGTGATTTAGTAATCGTGCAATGCGAAGATTCTGTTGAGCCTAGGCAACCAAATGGACAAAGCTTGTCTTACAAGGAACTGCATGGACTCAATGCGGGCAACCAAACTCGCCCATTGTCTTTGTTGAATAACAACATTCTCATTGTTGAAGACCCGACGAGTGAAAAAAAAAATGACGGTGTGTGTCGATTATGTCGACAACCTGATTAGAGACATATTACCATAGTTGAAGCGGACTGATATTAGGGAAAAGGTAGTGCTATATATGCGGCGCCATATCCATTTTGACGTTCGGTTAGTGAAGTCATTACCATGCGAGTCCAAATGACAGTAGATACGTGGATTGAACTTGTCACATGTATACGCGCGTGTAACACATAGGAGTAGTATACATACACTTAACGTACGCGAGTACTCTGTCGTATACTCGACCGTATTGTGTAGTACCGCGCCCACATGTGATGTACGCACCCTGCCTTCCACACATACAGCACCCGCCTTTATATCCCTTTCCACCTTTCCTCCCACACCCCTCTGCTTCTTCTTCTCCTTCCACGGTTCTTCCACTCATGAGCTAGCTACCTTCGCCACCGCTAGCTCCACGGTTCTTGTTCATCGTCTCCGTTCTCCTTCACCTCCGCGGATAGCATGGAGCGCAAGGACAAGTCCCGCAAGTCTTCCTCCGCGGCGGCCATGGCCGCGCTCGCCGCCGCAGCTGCAGTCGGAGCCGACGGCATCATGCCTCCGTCCGGGGAGGAGGACAAGAAGCTGAACCTTGTGAACGTGCCCGTGATCACCGTCGGCGCCTCGAGCTCCTCTTCCGCGGCTGTGGCGGTGAGGAGGAACGGTGGTGCCGGTGGCGCCGTCGCGGCCGGGGCAGGCGGGCCGATCTGCCAGGCTGAGAGGTGCGGCGTCGACCTCACCGACGCGAAGCGTTACCACCGCAGGCACAAGGTGTGCGACGCGCACTCCAAGGCCGTCGTCGCGATCGTCGGCGGCCTCCGCCAGCGCTTCTGCCAGCAATGCAGCCGGTAAGGCCACGCTCGCCGAAATCTCTGGCCGGTGCAAAGCACACAGAAGACAGAACGCGGTTTGGCTTAATTGGCAAACTCAAAAGTACATCCGCGTAGGATTTACTACGGCAGGATTGGTTCGTCTAAATTTAAAGGTGCACATGAACTGCATAGATAAACAACCATTCTTGGATCGTGTGCTGTTTGGCTCCTGGCTTTGCAGCAGAAGTTTTGGCGATCTTGCACAAATTATTTGAGTGTTACTGTTAAAGTTACACTGCAAATTCTAAGTCAATTTTTAGTTATATTCACACCAGCTACCTACAGTTCTTGGTAACCTCATAATCAACACAGTTAGCCTGGGATAAGAGTAGGTCAGGTAGCTGTAGAGATTGAGATTGTTGCACTCAGCTTAACCCAGGAGACTGATTAGGAGTGCAGGTTACTTTCATGGGTGCTGCACATGTAGGTAGTAACTCTGTCTGCATTTTCTCCGGCAGGGTGATAACAAGTAGGGATAAGGAAACCAGGTTTCACATTTCATTCGGAGGATTCTTGCTTTATTAGTGCACCATCATAGAGACCATAGTGCACATCATTGTCCGTTCTTGTTTGCTTGGAAAGGATAGTGTGTATGTGGCTGTAGCTGTTCTTTTGGGAACATGGACTTTTAGCTCCTGTCGGTGGAGATGATGAGAACTTGACTTGGCCCTTGCCTTTTGCTGAAGCTCAAACAGATGGCTGGCCAGGATCCAACTTGTTGTCTTGTGCCTCTCTCTCCAAGGCAGCTCTTGGCCTCCAAATTTAGCTACATACAGTCTCTGCCTTCACTGCTAGCTACGTTTGAAACTTTGAATGCTTGAGAAGGTGTGGTCAGTCCTAGATTAATTAGTTCACCTGTGGTCCGACCAAAACTAGCCTGGTTTCCTCATGATTTTTTTTTCAGATGCTTTATGTTTCTTGTGCAAGTCATCTTGCATGTCACTACTGTCACTACCTATATATACACAGATATCAGTATATCACATTGGTATTTTTCCAGGTAAATGAGTCATTTAGTGTTTGCATTTTTACATTCTAGACTTCTTGGATTCCTGTGAGCAAAGGAATTAACTTGGTAGTAGCTTGACATTAATCTAGCAGTAGTGGTACACTGAGCTCCCGCAGTAGGTCGCTGGCCCTATTCATGCTGTCCTTGTGCTGTTTAAGGTAACGATAAAAACATTGCTACAGTAGTTCTTGATTACTCATAGGTGGAGAATTCAAGTGGAACAAACAAAACAAAACATTGTTCTCTGATTCAGAACGCCATCATGTTCTTCATAACGTGTAGTGCGAACGGTAGTTCACTTCTATCACAGACTGACTGCTGTCGGTATGACATGACACTCTTATATACTCTATCACTTTAGGTCCCCCTCGATTGCCTTGCTAGGAACAAGTTTCTAGAAGCTTTTCGGCTGATAGGAAGTAGGGATTAGCCAGTGTCTTTAACAACTCCCTGCATGTGTAAAATGATACTGCTATATGATGAAAAGGCAAACTGAATAATGCTTTTGACGATGATATATGAGAGTTCAGAACCACGCCAGAGGAACATTACCGATCTGTTCTTCAGGTACTTCATGTTAACTGATCAGTGGTAAATTGCATTGCTAGAACTTGGAGATTAAAACTTGGCGTGCGGTACATATGGAATAGGACTAAATACGACCGCGTGTACTGTTGATTTTGCTGTCTCTGCTTTTGCATGCACATGCATGTGCACAGCTCCAGATTCCACTAGTACAGTGCAAATAAATAGCTTCCGTTCAAATTACATGCAGAGTTTGTAATGAATGTTTCATTTTCACGCGCTTCACGTAGTTTTCATCTCGTGGTAGTACTTGTTTCTTGTTGCTGTCAATGCCGTGTCTGTTGGTTGTTGTCGTCATATATCTCTGTCTGAAAAACTGCTGCTCTTGATCGACATTGCAGGTTCCACGAGCTTGTGGAGTTCGACGACACCAAGCGCAGCTGCCGCCGGCGTCTAGCCGGGCACAACGAGCGGAGGAGGAAGAGCTCATCGGACGCCAACGGCGGCGACGGATGCCGCCACGCCGATCAGGACGGCCGGGGCCATCCGGGGAACCCTCCGCTGAACCACTTCCAGATCAGATAAACCTACCTAAGCATGCTCCCTCTCTTCTGTCATGCAGCCATGCTACTAGCTCCTCTCTTCTGTCATGCAGCCATGCTACTAGCTACATGTATCCACCGACCTACCTACCTATCCACTACCCAGTGTACTAACTGGCAGTATGTATGATCTCCTGTACTGCTATATATTTGCACAGGAGGAATATGTGCTAGCTACTATCTGCCAAAAAAAACCTAAGCTAATTGTAACCTGGGATCTAATCAGGTGTTAGAGTGATTGTGTGTGTGAAGTGTAATCGTATGGCCTGTGCAACCGGGACTTTCTGCAGGCTGTTGTAATATTCCAGCTGCTCTGGGATATTTGTGGCAATGTATGCTATTTATTCGAGTAACTACTGGGGTTTCAAGACTTTATTGATTATCTTAGATGGTCAATAATTGTACACATGCATTTCCCTGCTTCATGTGCACTCTGATATGGCTGTAGCAGCTGTATCAAAACCACCCAGTGTAGTTCTTGAATTCTTGTTTACATAGCATGTCTTGCACAAACAGTTATATTTTTTTTTTGGCAGTAGTAAGTATTTTGCGCAACTGTTTGTACAGAGTCGATTGAATGTTATCCAAACAGTTTGAACTTTAGATACTCAGATAGCGCGGAGCTATGATTCTGAAGAAGCCCTCATTTTGAAGAGAGTTAACTATCTTCTGCTGATGGATTGTGCAAGCTGCTGCTGTTGCCTGCAGGTTCCTCCAATCCCTGGTATCCTCCTACCTACTTAGGCAACGACGCGGCCGCAATGTACATCACTCGAATCAACAAGCACAAAACGATGCAGGGGAACATATTGTTCTTGGTTTGCTTTGTGTTTCTTTTTTCTGTCAATGGACCTTTCTGCATGCTTTGGGTGTGCCATGTAATCTATGTCTTTTAATATAATCAGAAAATGTTTCATCAAAGAAAAATTTCTTGTTACCCTGATGCCATAGGGCCATAGGGACTCTAGTGCGAAGTTTCACATGCTGTTATTGCAGTCAGGATGCTAGAAAAAGTGAAGTTTCAGTTTTGATATCTGCAACCGCCACTATAAAAACTCTGTTATTTCCGTTCGCAGTAATGGAATAGATTTTGTGTAACAATGATGCATGCTAACACTCAATAAAGGAAGCTACAAAGATGCAGGTGAACCCTTGTTCTTGGTTTGCTTTGTATTTTCTATTCTCCTTGAATGGTCCTCTCTGCATATTTCCACCATGCAATCTATTTTGTTCACAGATTTGGTTACACAGATTGAAAGGAAGAAGTATCATCATCTGAAGGGGTTGAACCGCTGATGAAGAGTGAATGAAACCAGATTGGCATGCGAACCACGATGCCACTACAATCTTGGCGGGAACCGATGTCTCATGCCAACGAAACACGCCATCGTCGGCTCGCTTGAGCTCATCCTAGAGCTCAAGTCGACACCATTGGACAGTCAACCTGACCCAAAAAGAACACCTCACTAGACCAAGCTGTTAGATTGATCTCACAGAGACCGAGTCCAACGACTCGATCTCCTCCCTCTCTCGCGCCCTGATCGGGGGCGTCCAACCGAAACATGGTTGGTGGGCCCCTGTGGCAGCGCTATATAAAGAGGTGGGGGCCGGGGCACACGATAAGAGATTCGACGTGCTGCCAATCGCCCCACCGACACCCCTATCCGATCTACGGTTAGCGCTAGTCACGGGAAGCTCCGCCGCCACCACACATCCACGCTCGCGCCACCGTCCGTCGCCATGGCCAGTGGCTCGAGTTCCTCGAGCCAAGGTGCAGGTTATCTTCCTTCTCTCTCTCTCTCCGATCTCTCTCTCTCAAATATATCAAGTACAGAGTACCGATATTGATCTAGCCTAGATTCAACATTGGTATCAGAGCACTTTCTAGTGTTAGATCTCTTCGGTAGAAAAGAAAAGGAACCCTATTCATCCCGAGCACCCTACCTCACTGCAAAGATACCCTAACCCGAAATTAAAAGAGGGAAAGGGGAAAAGAACAGAGTACTCACCGGCAGGGCCTCGGCTAGCCGGAAAAGTGCGCCGCCGTCTTCGGCCGCGCTTGTTCCTCTCGATTTCATGCGCATCCGATGGAGGCATGGGAAGAAGAACTCGGGCAGTGGGACACTTTGCCTTCACCACTGCCGAAGGGAAAAGGTCCCGTTCGGGGGCAAAAGCACAGAGCCATCCACCGCTCCTCCGCTCGCCGGCGGAAGCGCCGTCGGGCGCGACCTCCTCTGCGGGCTCGTCGCCGCCGCCACGGGCGCGGGAGAGGCGAGAGAACACAGAGAAAAGTTAGAGGGGAATAGATGGGGAAAGGCTCGCCGGCCATGGGCTCGCCGCCGGTCGCCGGCGGGAAGTCTTCCGGCGCCGCCCTCTCTCCGGGAACCTCCAGTCGCCGACGGGAGCAGAGAACGGGACGAAATGGGGCTAGGGTTTCGGACCCAACATGTCAGGGTCGTTTTGACCCAGCGAAGAGCCCGCTCGGCCGTCGGATCTCATTCGACGGTCGGGGGCAAACGGCGGGCGCTAGCAGGCTAACGGGCCGCTCGGGCTGGGCCGCCAGAGAAGCGGCAGTTAAAACCCGCCGCACAGGTCGGCGCGCGCGCCTGGTAGGCCTTGGGCCGCGTTTTGGCTGCGGGCCGAATAGTTTTTTCTCTGTTTTATTTACAGTTCACAGTTTTAATTGTTTTTGTTCAGATTTTGAGCAAATTTCAAATAGTTTTCTCTATTCAAATTATTCCAACGAAAAATTTGTTTAGAGAATTCAAAAGTTACAGATTTTTTCTGAAAAGATTAAAGTTAATGAATTTCTTAATTCATGTTTCCGCTGCATATAGTTAAAGTAATTGCTTTAAAAGCAATAAAGTGATGATTAAATTTTTTAAAAGATGTGATAAAGTGACTTTAAAGTTAATTGTGATTCTGTTATTATATGACCAACGTTGTTAATAGCATGATCATGATTTGTTTATTATATGTTAAATGGTGCACTTATCTCTATTTTTGCCCAACGGTGATGTAGTTTTAATTGCACAAACAGTTGTATGTGTTGATTTATACCAACGTTGGATTAATGCATGCAATTGTTTTGTTATCTCACATCTTTGTGAATTTCAGGAGGCTGCAGTCTGATGAGTTGCCTCAAAGATGTTCCGACGCTCAGGGGTGACAACTACACTGAGTGGAGGAAGAAAGTTGATCTGGCTTTTGTCTGCGCTGAGGTCGACTGGGTTGTGGACACTCCACAGCCGGTCAAGCCGACAGAGCCAGTCAGAGATGCAAATGATGATGATGCTGCATGGGAGAAAAAGAAAAAGGACTTTGCTCCAGTGGAGCTGGCATATGTGCTAGAGAACCAAAAGTGGGTCAATGCAAACAAAAAATGCATGGCCTTTATAAAGAATACGATTGAGAACGCCATTGCGGGCTCAATCGCAGAGTGCACTTCCGTTGGGGAGTTTCTGGAAAAGATAAAGAGCCAGTTCACTGGCTCTTCAAAGGTGTATGCTACCCAGCTGCTCAAGCAGCTGGTCACAGAAAAGTACACAGGAGGTGCACATGGCATCAGGGAGCACATCTTGAGGATGAGCAACATGGCTTCTAAACTGAAGCCCATGGATGCTGATCTGGAATTAAAGCCTGCTCTGCTTGTTCACCTTGTCATGGCATCATTGCCTAAAGAGTTTGATAACGTTGTTATCAACTACAACATGTCGCCTGATAAATGGGACATAGAAAAGATGATTGCCATGTGTGTACAAGAGGAAGATAGGCTTAAAGCCTCAAATGGTGGTTCAATCAACTATGTCAAGGACAACAGGAAAAGGAACTACCAGAACTTCCAGAACAGCAATCAAGGTTCTCCCTCCAAACCATATGGCAAAGGTCCCCAACAGTATCATCAGCCCACTCTCCCAGTGGATAAAGACCAGTGTCTCCACTGCAAGAAGACTGGGCACTTCAAGAAAGACTGTCCATAATGGCTCAAGTCCATAATGGCAAGGAAAGGTATAGATACAGTTTCTTTTGTTAATGAATCCTTGTATTCACAGTTTTCGAAATCTACTTGGTGGATTGACTCAGGTGCAACTGTTCATGTTGCTAATTCTTTACAGGGATTCCATTCGACAAGGACTATGAAAAGAAACGAAAGATGCATTGAAGTTGCGAATGGAGTTCAAGCAGACGTGGAAGATGTTGGCGACATCTCCTTGGAGTTAGCTGATGGTTTTTCGATTCTGCTTAGAGATGTTTTATTTGTTCCTTCACTTCACAGAAACTTAATAAGTGTATCACGTTTGGATAAAGACAGTTATGAGTGTTAGTTTGCACACGTCGAGTGTGCCATATGGTTTAAAGATGCTTGTGTGGGTGTTGCTTTACTTCACAACGAGCTTTATTTGTTATCCTTACGTGAAAAAGTGCATTCTGTGTGTAATGTGAATGAACAAACTTCCTTGTCGAACAAAGAACAAAAGAAAAGAAAGAGAACTCATGACTCATCGAAGTTATGGCACTGTCGATTAGGCCATATTTCGAGGGGAAGAATAGAAAACCTCGTTAAAAGTGATATTCTTCCTCCGTTAGAGTTCTCCGATATAGAACAATGCATAGATTGCATAAAAGGAAAGTATGTAAAGCAAATTAAAAAGGGTGCAAACCGAAGTACAGCAACACTAGAAATAATCCACACTGATATTTGTGGACCATTTTCTGTGAAAAGTGTGGATGGCTATGACTCATTCATAACATTCACAGATGATTACTCCCGATATGGTTACATTTATCCAATTAAAGAAAGGTCTGAAGCATTGGATAAATTTAAAATATTCAAAGCAGAAGTTGAAAATCAACATGATAAAAGAATTAAAATAGTCCGGTCCGATCGTGGTGGGGAGTACTACGGTCGGCACACTCCATATGGTCAAGTACCTGGACCTTTTGCAAGGTTCTTACAGGAAAATGGAATAGTCGCCCAGTATTCTATGCCGGGCGAACCTCAGCAAAATGGAGTAGCTGAAAGGCGCAACCGTACTCTTATGGATATGGTGCGCAGTATGATGAGTTATTCCACCCTGCCATTGGGATTATGGATGGAGGCACTTAAAACCGCCATTCACATTCTCAACAGAGTACCAAGCAAGTCGGTGCCCAAAACACCGTATGAGTTGTGGACAGGGAGAGTTCCCTCCCTGCGCCACTTAAGGGTCTGGGGGAGCCCAGCTGAGGCAAAAGTATTTAATACAAATATTGCAAAGTTAGACCCCAAAACAGTAACTTGCCACTTCATTGGCTATCCTGACAGATCAAAAGGTTATCGTTTCTACTGTCCAGACAAATACACAAAGTTTGTAGAAACGAGACATACAGTCTTCTTGGAGGACGAACTGATGAGGGGGAGCATGGTAGCTCGGAAAATTGATCTTGAGGAGAAGAGGGTGCATGCACCTAATCCGATGATTCAGGAGCCATTTTTCTCGCTACCTGTTGTGCCTGCACCAACAATCCCTGAGGTTGCGGTGCAAGCACCTGTTGTAACTCCACCCATGACAACAAGGAGTGAAGTTCCGGAACCTGTCCGTCAGGAGCCGACTGAACCCTTCGTTGAGCATGAAAGGGAGCTGCAGCAGCCACCTCTAATAGATGTACCAGAAGTTGAGGTACATAATGAGCCAGAGAATGAGGCCCTTAGAAGGTCCAAAAGAGTTAAGAAATCAGCTATTTCTACTGATTATAAAGTTTATAACACAGAAACAGTTCATATGGAAGGTGATCCCACCTCATATGAAGAATCTATGGGAGGCCCCAACTCATCGAAGTGGCTAGAAGCCATGGAAGATGAAATGAGGTCGATGAGTTCCAACAATGTTTGGGACTTAGAGGAAATTCCCAAAGGAGCCAAAATAGTAGGCTGTAAATGGGTCTACAAAACAAAGTATGACTCTAACGGGAACATAGAAAAGTATAAAGCGCGTCTAGTGGCAAAAGGATTTACACAAAGAGAAGGGGTAGATTACAATGAGACATTTTCTCCAGTCTCATGTAAGGATTCCTTCAGAATCATAATGGCACTAGTTGCACATTTTGATTTAGAGTTGCATCAAATGGATGTAAAGACGGCATTTCTAAATGGAGATTTAGAAGAAAAAGTGTACATGAAACAACCCAAGGGTTTTTTCATGGAAGGGAAGGAACACATGGGATGCCGTCTAAAGAAATCCATTTATGGATTAAAGCAAGCCTCTAGACAGTGGTATCTAAAGTTTAATGATACCATCAAAAGATTTGGATTTAAAGAAAACATCGAGGACAACTGCGTTTATGCAAAGTTTAAAAGTGGGAAATATATTTTCCTAATCTTGTATGTGGATGATATCCTGCTTGCTAGCAGTGATGTTAGTCTTCTGCGAGAAACAAAGAAGTTTTTGTCCTCAAACTTCGATATGAAAGATCTTGGTGAAGCTTCATATGTTTTGGGCATAGAAATTCACCGAGATAGAAAGAATGGAGTGTTAGGACTATCACAGAAGGCATATTTAGAAAAAGTTCTAATAAAGTATAATATGCATAAGAGTAATGCCACACCTGCTCCGATAGTCAAGGGCGACAGTTTTGGGGAATATCAATGCCCCAAGAATCAATATGAGATCGATCAAATGAAAGCAGTACCATATGCTTCGGCTGTTGGAAGCTTACAGTATGCACAAGTGTGCACTCGCCCTGACTTAGCTTTTATCACCGGGGTACTCGGTAGATATCAGTCAAATCCAGGCATAGAGCACTAGAAGATGGTAAAGAAAGTATTACGTTATGTGCAAGGCACAAAAGACCTCATGCTAACCTACAGAAGATCTGATTCCCTAGAGATAAAAGGGTATTCAGATGCAGATTATGCGGGAGACAAAGATGAAAGAAAATCCACAACAGGATATGTGTTCACTCTCGCAGGAGGGGCTATTTCGTGGAGAAGTTGCAAACAGACAATAGTTGCATCATCCACGATGTATGCCGAATTTATAACATGTTTTGAGGCCACGAATCAGGTGTTATGGCTAAAGAAATTTATACCCGACTTGAAAGTAGTGGATTGTATTGACAAACCAATAAAGATGTACTGTGACAACCAGCCTGCAGTATTTTATGCTCACAACAACAAGTCGAGTAAAGCTACCAGACCAATAGAAGTAAAGTATTATGTTGTGAAAGATAAAATCCAGGATCAAACTATAAGACTCGAGCATATAAGGACAAAGGATATGCTTGTGGATCCGCTAACGAAAGGCTTACCACCCAGTGTGTTCAAGGAACACTTAGCCGGCATGGGTTTAATGGCAAGCCTATGATTTCTGGATCATAAGAGGCCCAAAAGTAACAGAATTTGTTTCAAAACAGAAAAGTGTATAGTGGCTGTCTGATTCTATCGGCAATCGAGCTGTGACGATGAAACATGCTCTATGTACTGATCCGTGATGAAACGAGTAAAGTGTAAAGTATAAAGTTAAAAGTAAAGTTGAGATCAAGGGGGAGAATGTTAGATTGATCTCACAGAGACCGAGTCCAACGACTCGATCTCCCCCCTCTCTCGCGCCCTGATCGGGGGCGTCCAACCGAAACATGGTTGGTGGGCCCCTGTGGCAGCGCTATATAAAGAGGTGGGGGCCGGGGCACACGATAAGAGATTCGACATGCTGCCAATCGCCCCACCGACACCCCTATCCGATCTACGGTTAGCGCTAGTCACGGGAAGCTCCGCCGCCACCACACATCCACGCTCGCGCCACCCTCCGTCGCCATGGCCAGTGGCTCGAGTTCCTCGAGCCAAGGTGCAGGTTATCTTCCTTCTCTCTCTCTCTGATCTCTCTCTCTCAAATATATCAAGTACAGAGTACCGATATTGATCTAGCCTAGATTCAACACAAGCAACACCATTGCAAAATAACATCACTATATTCACCTCACAGACTTCCGATGAGTATAGTAAAATGAGCCTCAAGGTAGTGCCTTCTAGAAGGGCACATGGCAAGAGCGTCTTCGCTGCCCGAGTTTAAACCCGGAGCACCTAGAGACAAAGAGAAGCCATAACAACACCTTCAAGAAGGAGGTGCCGTCTATGGACGATGGACCTCGCTGTCCCAAGACACTGGATGATGTCGTACTAGGCATTTACCATGGCATAAAATCTCACATCTAGATCTCTATACGGTAGGTCACGAGGCACAACAGACCTCACTCAGCTTTATGCCTGGGCATGGGCAGCCCGGCCCGGACGGTTTGCCTAGGTCCGGACTGAAAATCATGATACTGAGCATGACATGGGCTAGGAATTCAGGCCCCCGGACTCTGTCCTAGCCGATGAGGCAGATAACACTACGGCCCAGCCCATGACCCAAGGCCTGACAAGCTTTTCCATGGTTAGATTGGGCTTACATCTCAATTATAGGCCCAATGGCCCAGCCAGGCTTGTTTATTTTGCTGCGGGTTTTGTCTGGTCTGGCCTAGCCTAATGTTTTGCCTAGGTCTTCTCTCCAAACATCGTGCGCTCTCCTAGCCATATTTGCCGGCCAGCATGTGAGCCACGAGGCCCACACACATACCTTCGTTACTCCTCCGCCTAGACTTGTCACACGTAAATTTCCTAGCATTGGCACGTGAACCACCATGCAGATGTTTCACCTTTCATAAATATTTGTTGAATGTAAAAAATTTAATTTTGATTCGAATTTAAATTATTCTTTTGTTAAACATAATTGTAACCACTACAATAAGGATTAAAAAGAAAGAAAAAACTCGATGAAAAATGGTGAATTAAAAGACGAGTGAGCGAGAAAGTATGAAAACACAAATAAGGAAACAAAACATAAAGAATGAAAGATCGGACTACCCGGTGGCACTGCATTCTTGGTCGCTTCGTACGGTGGGTGAAACTTAATATCATCTCTAGCAAAACTCTTAAAAGTGGCATAATCTTAAAATAGCCGCTTTTACGGTTTTGCATTAAAAAGGCAAACCAAATCCTGTAAAAGTTGCGAACCCGTAACTTTTTTAAAAGCCCTAAGAATACACACCCCAAAACATTGTGTCACATCTCGAAGCCAAAATGTTCACTGCAGTGTAAATGACAAAACCGGTTGGTGAGAGGGAAATTTCAGAACACGTCGATGCCCTTTCGCCGCGGAACTCGCCGGAATTCGGCCAACCTCTGTTTCACATCATCACGGTCACACCAGAAACTGAATGCGCGGTGCAATAAATAGGAGAACCAAAAAACATAACCCAACTCCCCAAGAATTAAAAATCGAATAGGCCCAACGAAAATCAAAATCGATCGCGTAATGCCCATGTCACCGATGACTCGCTGGAGGCGTCGTCCTGGCCGTCGTCTACGGTCTCGTCTTCTCCATGGTCGGAGCAACGCGGCATTGGTGGCCCCGCGGCTGGGGCGAGTCGGTGGGGCTATTCACGTCCAGGAGGAGGTTGAGACACAACTAGGAAAAAAAAAGAAAAAGAGTCATTCGAGGGCGTAGAGGTTTTTGAGGGCTCTTATCGGTATCTTCTCGGTTGGATGACTTTGCAAACCTTAAAAACCCTATTTTTAGTGGTTTTTATAGCCATTTTATGTGGTCGTATTTTAAGGAATCTCCTAGAGATGCTTGTAATAAAGGACCGACAGCTTGCACGCGAAAGTTGATCTTTCAAAATGGCTAGGTTAGAAGAAAAGCTGTCAGACTAGCAGACAAACGCAGGCTTGCAACCATGGCAGATTAAACCCTAAATCCTAAACCCTGAGTACAAATAATCTGGTGACAACAAACACAACTACCCTCTTCACTAAATACGGTAACCATGCTAAAATGTGATGGCAACTGTCTTGTCAATAATTTGGGAAGTACATAGAGGTAAACCGATAACGATAAAGACACGCATTCCCTAAAAAAAAATACACGCATGAGAGATGACACAAATATAGGGGCAACTGTTTAGTAAATAAGGTGGTTAGTAGAATATATGTGAAGTTTTCTACCATTATGCATTAATTTCCTAAAATTATTTCTAAGTGTCTACCATTATGCATAACTTTTCTACAGCTAGTACTAAATTGGCTGGTACCATTATAGTGAAATTGCAAACCATTATCGTGAACTTGCTTCTCGATATGCCTAATGGCTATCATAATTCATAAGTATCAAGTCGCCTAGCACCATTTGCGGCTAAGTTGTGCACCATTTTTATGAAGTTGCATGTCGTTGCCACTAAGTTGCCTACATTGAAAACTAAATTGTAAACAATACTATAAATCCAACAATACTATAGTCACCGTACATCACAATACGCTATTTAGGATCACCAAAGCTCATCTAGATCACTGGGTGGTGGTAGAGGTACGTAATTTTCTCACGTGGCAAGTGATTGGCCCATCAGGCCCAGCCCGATATAATTTTACAAAAAAATCCCTAAATTTTCTTTTCCTTCCTAACTATGGTCCCTCCTCAATTCCGCCGCACTGGCGCTTCTGCAATGCCATCGTCCACCCGGACCGGACCGAACGCCCATGGAGGCCAGCATTGGTTCGAGCAAACCAGCGTGAGCTCCCAGGCCTGATTTTTCTCCCCCTTTTTCCCGAGTGAGAGCGCGCTGGACACCAACACCATCACCGGCTCCGCTTCGACGAACGCGTTGGACACCAACACCATCACCGGCTCCGCTTCGACGAACGCGCCTTGGAGGCCCCGGATCTTCTCCATGGACTATTTCACGAGGGCGCTCTGGCCGAGGATCAGGTCTGGCGCGTCAACCACGATTCGGCGACCGTATACAAGAGGAACAGCCATGGCTTGTGCAACATGGGGACCACTGTGCCCTCGCCGTGATCCGCGATGGTGGCGGCCAGAAGGGGGATAGATGAACAACGTCATACATGGGCTTCCTCTCTAGTGATGTGGAAGACCAAACCATCTCCTCAACGGCGGCAGAGCATTTGGACGCGCGCGAGCGGTGCTGCAACAAACGGCGGCGAAAGCATCCTTCGGTCACTGGCGCCATGCACGGCCGCCCCTCGTGTTGTCTTCCACGGCCTCCCCGCGTGCTGGCCTCCACGGGTGACGGCGAGCCGCTCGAGGCAGGGTAGCTGTCGAGGAAGAGGTTGAGGCCGACCATGCCGCCACGGTGAAGTGGATTGAGGTCTTATCCTTCTGTCAACTTTGCAATTTAGCCCATCCTATTTCTGTTGTTAGTAAATGGTCTATATGGACGGTTAGGGCCTGACAGACGGGCCCATCACTTGCCATGTCAGCAACATATGTAGCTCCATTACCACTTAGGGACCTAGATGAGTTACGGCGCATATTTAGTAACCGTAAATCGTGTATTTTGATGTACAGTGATCATGGCGAGTAATGACCTTAAATTTAATGACCTATGATAAATTTTATTCGACTAACAAACACTAGCCGCGTCCTAACAGGTACCCCTTCCGATTAAAAATTAGTGTCGATGATTTTTAACTTATTATAAAATTTGTATTAAGTCATCGATATTTATTTTTGATTGGAGGGGATATATATTGTTGGATTTAGAGCATCTCTAGCAGTAACTGAAAAATTGCGAACTGAAAAATGCGAGTTCAGGGCACTGAACTCGCATTTTTCAGTTCGTCAGAGCGCGGCGCAGATTAGAACCTGATCTTGCGAACTGAAGAAGTGAAAATTCAAATTTTGCCGGGAATAGGTACGATTTTACTAGTCGTTCGTCAGTTCGTGCGCAGATCGATTGCATACATACAAAATTACAACAAAAAACTAGAAAATAATTAGTGGACGAGCTCCCCTAGGGCTTCATGCGCGTGTGCGCATTGTCGACGGGCCAAAATGGAGCTCGTGGTGGGCACGGTGGCCGTCGCGGCGCCGCCTAGTCGTCGAGGACGATGACGTCTTTCTCCTCCAGCTCGGCCGCCTCTGCCGCCGCGATGGCAGCCTCCCGCTCCGCGCGCTTGGCCACCTCCACCGCCGCGATGGCGTCCTCCATCTCCTCCCGCTCCCATCGCAGTTCCGCGCGGAGCGCGGCCTCCGAGAGGCGGATGGCGTCGTTGAGCGTGACGCGCTCCTCGTCGTCGTCGTGCGCCCAGAAGTGGGACGGGGACCTCGTTGTGCTCCGAGAGGCGGGCGGCCTCGGCGGAGCGGGGACGGGGACCTCGTCCTCGTCGGCCAAGCCGATGGCCGCGGCGAGGCTTGGCGGAGGCCGCTGCCCGTAGTTCGTCCACCGGCGCGCCGCGCGGCGCTTGGCGCCGAGGCTGCGCACCGCCTTCTTCCGTGCTTCGTCGTCGCCGCACGGATGCGGCGAGCGGTCCGACGGTGGGCGCCTCCCACCGCCCCCGCCACCGCCCATGCGGCCGCCGCTAAGGCCGCAGCTACTCCCTACGACTGACATCGGCGCAGATCCTGCGGTGTGGGCTAGCTAATTTCTCGCCGGAGTTCGGGTGTGCTTGCGGTGCGGGCGTCGGCGGCTAGGGTTTTCGCGGCGGAGGAGAACGGGTTCGAAACCGAACTCGCCTCCCCGCGCGGTATAAGTAGGGGCCGGATGGGCCGTAGTTGGGGGGCCTGAGAATTTGGTTTTTGGGCTGGGCCGTTTACGGGCTCCGTTAGCTCGCAGGCCCAACACTGAAACCGGATTTCCCGGCGATTTACGGTTACTGCTAGAGATGCTCTTACTATGGTCCCGTTTGTGATGAAAGTGTGGTATGGAAGAACACTGCGATGACTACCAAGAAATTCAGTTAAGAAGGAAAAATGCTCTAATTTTATAGTTCACCTGCACCTCGTTGATACACAAGACAAGACTAACTGACGAATATAATCTCATACTACTATACTACAAGAAAAAAAACTGAATTTCTACATGGTAACAACGGAGTCGACATAATCTGCCTATCCGAATAGCAACTCGGCGTGTGGGCCCAGGTCCTTGTGGCACACCTCCCTGATGGTCATCTCGCTGACGCCGGTGGCCACCGCCACTTCACGGAGGGATTTCCCGGCACCGGCGCGCTGTACTGCCATGTAGATGACGGCGGCGGCGATTGAATCGGGGTTGCGCCTGACGTCCAGGTTCTTCTCCAGCCTCCGCGCCGCCTCCAACGCCGCGTTCACCTCCTCTTCGCCTATCCCGACCAGCGAGCCGAAGCGGCGCAGGTAGTCGCCCGCCCGCACCACGGCGCCCATCAACATCTTCTCCCCCGCCGCCTGCCCGCCGTCCTCCTCCCCGAGATGGGTCTTGATGAGCTTGACGAGCCTCCCGATGTCCTTTATCCCGGCCGTCGCGCTGTCGCCAGTCACCTGCGCCAGCTCCTTGAACGTCCGCGGCGTGCCCACGGCGCGGCACGCGACGTGGATGCAGGCCGCGTACAGCGCGTTCCGGTTCCGGAACTTGCCGCCCCTGGGGACCGCCTTGGCGTGCTCCACCTTCCTGAAGACCTCCCTGGCGCGGTCCGTGGCGGCCGGCGCGATCCCCAGCCGTGCCGCCATGTCGTCGATGGAGCGGAACGCGTCGGCGACGGACCTGTCGGATACCGCGCCGCGCATCTTGGGCATGATGGCGGCCCCGTCCCGTGAAGGACCTGCAGCAGTACCGCCCGCGCCGCCGCCTGTGTCGTCGTCGCTGGATTTCGGAGACTGCACGTTGTCTGCTGAGGCAGGGCAGGGGATGGTCGCGTCGGCGAGATTGCTGGCGTTGGCGACGAAACGGTCAGCGGCGCCGCCGACGGGGCCGCCGCCGTCAATTCCCCCAACGCCGTAGAGGAAGGAGCGCCACTCGGAGGACTGGTCGACGTAGCGCTGGCCGAGCACGCGCCTGCACTGGGCGCAGACGGGGCGGCCGGAGGCGTGGTCGTGGACCACGGCGACCGCGCGGTTGCAGGCCGGGCAGTAGCGCATGCTGTTCGCGACGTCGCACATTGCTGCTCTTGCTACAACTACTTCCCCTTCGATATTTTTGGCGAATTGCTGCCTTCCAAGAAGATTTCGGTCTCGCGATTCTGCTTCTATGGCTTCTTGGAAAGGAAGTTGGAACTTGTTGGCGTCGATCGAGATGGCGCGGTGCTCCTTTTATTGATCAGAAGTAGGTCGGTGGGACTCTGAGTTCGGAGCCGAGTAGGAGTCGCCGCCGCTGCGTATGCAACTCCGTGTCCAATTACGACTACAACGGCCCGTCAGCTGAACACGCCCTAGTGCGACGGCCCAATAAAGCTACGGAATCGCACTTACAGGTTGACGTGGATCCATTTACGGCCACGAGCACCAACTCATTTGCTCCAGCTCGCTGCAGCCACGACGTTCCGTAAAACCATCCCTTTTTTTTTATAATGGGCGCTTTATTATTCAGGATCAAGCATTACATCCAGCCTCTGTATAACTAAGATGTACATAGTCGTTCAAGTCTTAAGGTACCACAAAAACTGAAAAAAAGACGAGATCCATATTAATCATGAGCAATTGTAAAGGAAAATGATTCACCTCCTCTGGAGGATTTCTCATCCGCATCCTCCGCTTCCAGCGTGTTACACGTGCCCCCTCCACGTGGGTGAGATGCAACGACAAGTGAGGGCCTTATCCCTTCCGGGTCGCTCTCCTCCACCCATCTCCTTCTCATCCCCTTCCTTTCTTCTTTCTCCGGCCAGGCCACGCGCTGCCGCTCGGGCACCATACTAGCCATGTGCCGCCGCACCGCCGCTCGGCTACCATCCCAGACGTCGTGGGCTTCTCCTCGGCCATTGAAGATTCATATGCACCTCCAAACACCAAAGCTTTTTTTCCCCAAATCAGCAGCGATGCAGGCGAAATCGGCAGTCATGGAGGAAGCCCCGCCGCCGTGCCACCAGCCCATCCCACCACTGTGCGTCTCTACTGTTATTCCACCGCCCAAAGCCACCTCCCGTCTCTCCTTATCCCCAATCCATCGCCCCCTTGAAGCTCCCATGAGCGAGCTCGACAAGCTAGTCGAGGAACCGCCGTATGCGAGCTGTGGCTGTCGGCGCTGCGAGGAGCACTCCATGCTGCTGCCAGCGGTGAGCTAGGATGCAACCAAAGCAGGCTGCTACTGCTTCGAGCGGCGGACGACCATGCTGCCATGCCAGGACGGCGGCGTTGTGGTGGTGCGGTGCTAGCGCGGTGATGGCAAGGCAGTGCTGCCATGGCACGCCTATGATTCTTCAAAGGTAGCACAGTGGTGCTACCAGCCAGGGGCGTCGGTGCTGCCATGCTGGCACGGCGGTGCTACCAGCTGGTGCGGCGATGCTGCCGACGGCGCTGCAAGGGAGGGGTGGCGGTGCTGCCATGGTACGAAGATGCTGCTACCATGGTGGCACGGCGGTGCTACCAGCCGGTGTGGCGCTGCTGCTGGCGGCGCTGCAAGGGAGGGAGGCGGTGCTGCCATGGCACAAAGATGCTGCTACCATGGCGGTGCTACCAGCCGGTGCGACGGTGCTGCAGTGCTGCCAGCGGCGCTACGAGTGCTACAAGGAAGGGGTGGCAGCACTACCTACCGGAGTTGACGTGGTGCTGCATACCGGAGTCGAGGAGATGTCGGTGGTGTCGCGGTCCTGGCGGTGGTAATAGCTGCATGTGCATCGGTGTAAGGACAACGCGGGGATGTCGCTCGCATTTTTCCTGTCCTTGTGCGGAGACTTTTCCTTGTGAGTACGAGTGGGCCGTTGGACACGTGTCAGAACCTGGAGGCGGAGGATCGGGGGCTAAAATCCCCCGGAGGACGCTCAACATTACCCAATTGTAAATCGTCTAAGGAGAAGGTGGAGGACCAATCCGTAGATTATGCTGCCACCCATGTAGGGAAAAAGTATCCCTCGCCTAGCCTCCAACCATGTACAGACCTCCGTAAAGAGGTCGCGATTCTCCACCCGTTGCAGCGGCGACCACAAATGGAGAATACCGGTACATCTGTAGATAACCTACAAGAGAGAACAATTCTTATCATTAAAAACTTTGTCATTTCTACATAGCCATAGCGACCATATAACGTCTAGCGCTCCCACCCTGATAAGCGTTCTAAACTTGAGATCAATACCATGAAGCCAATTCCCAAAGATATTGGCGACACTAGTCGGAGACTACAGTTTAGAAGCTACTTGGATGATTGACCATATAGATCTGGCAAAGCGGCATTGAAAGAATAAGTGTTTTATCATCTCATCATGGTGACAGAAAACACACTGACTGCTTCCATGCCAATTACGCTTAACAAGATTGTCTTTGGTTAGGATTACTCCTCGACGCAAATACCATCCAAAAATCTTAGTTTTTTGTGGTATTTTCATCTTCCAAATTTTCTTATTGCTCTCAACTGGTAAATCAAATGGATAATTGCATTGTATAGAGGACTTACAGAAAACTTCACATTGGGGTGTAAGTTCCAACAAAATTCATCCGTTCCTGAGGCCAGCTGAACAGGTTCCAAACGTTGAAGTAAGGTATTCCATGCAGCTAGCCTAGACACTTTAAATCACGTCTAAACGTCACATCGGGAGGTGAGGTGGCCATTACTGAAGCAATGGTATCACTTTTGCAACGAACAATGCTATATAACATGGGATTTCGTTCTCTAAGAGGACCATTTCCTAACCATGAGTCCTCCCAGAAACGTATCTGCGATCCATCTTTTATGGAGAAAGTACCATATTTGAAGAAAATTTTCTTCGTAGCCATCAGGCCGGCCCAGAAATGCGAGTCCCCAGATTTCCAAAGGATCACCGATATACTTTCTCTTAAGCAGTGTTTGCCAAACACCATCTTCTGTGAGCAGCTTAAAAAGCCACTTGCCGAGTAAGGCTGAGTTTTTGACCTCAAGGTCATGAACACCCAACCCACCCTGATCCCTAGGTCGGCAAACAATGCTTCATTTAACCAGTCGATATTTCTTTTTCTTAATATCCCCTTGCCAAAAGAATCTAGATCAATAATAATCGAGCTTGTGTAGAACACCTTTTGGCAGAAGAAAGAACGGTATCATATACAGTACCATATTAGTTAGTACTGAATTAATCAGTACCAATCTTCCTCCTAGGGATAGCAATTTGCCTTTCCAGCTACTAAGACGTTTCTGAAGTCTTTCCTCCACTAGTTTCCATTCAACAATTGTTAATCGCCGATAATAAATCGGGATCCCCAAATATCGAATAGGAAACTGGCCATGCCCACATCCAAATAGCTCCGCACATACGTTTGCTGAATTCTGGGATTCACCGAAACAAAACAATTTGCTTTTTTGGAAATTTATTTTGAGCCCCGATAATTGCTCAAAAGCTGCCAAGATCAACTTGAGATTTCGAGCTTTTTCGATATCATGTTCCATAAATAGAATTGTATCATCAGCATATTGAAGGATTGATAAACTGCTATCAACTAGATGTGGAATCACCCCTTCAATCTGACCATCAGCCTTAGCACGTTCGATCAAAATGGCGAGCATATCAGCCACAATGTTAAATAACATTGGTGATAGTGGGTCACCTTGGCGTAAGCCTTTCTTTGTCTGGAAGTATCGACCTGTGTCATCATTGACTCGGATCACAACACTACCTCCAGACATGAAATCATTGATCAAAGCACGCCACTCAGGAGAAAAACCTTTCATCCTAAGCGTCTGCTGAAAAAAATACCATTTAACTTTATCATAAGCTTTCTCAAAATCTAACTATAAAATTACCCCATTCAACTTTTTAGTGTGCAGCTCGTGCACCGCCTCATGCAATACGACTACCCCATCTAGGATATTCCGTCCTTGCATAAACGCGGTCTGCGACTGACAAGGGTATAGATAATAGAGCTCGTTAGTTAAGTACCCCTGAGGCCCATTAAGCTAGGCCCAATTATAATAGTAGTCGAAATACGAGTTATTACCGTATGACGATATTGTAATCTGTATCGGACCCTACCCGATCCTCGAGACCTGGCCACCTATATATAGGGGGCAGGAGGGGACGGTGTAGGCCAGATTGAAAGCAAGCCAGGTTCTTCACTCATGTTTACTTTCATAGCCACCTTGTTTGACTAAGTTTACCTCCGAGTTCATCCGACGCCCTATCTCCCCGATCCTAAGTCCTTCATCTAGGACATTTGTCGAGTTAACCCTTGTCAGCGACGGTTGCACCACATGATCAACCACTGAATTAAGTCTAATGGTGGCCACTTTCGTGAAAATCTTGAAACTTACGTTTAAAAGGCAAATAGGTCTATATTGTTGAATCCTTTCTGCCTCATTAAAAACAGACGAGCAGTCCTGATATATCAGAGTTTGATCGTGGTAAAAAAAGAGTTTGATCGTGGTCCACAATTTGCGGAAGGAAAAGAAAAAGCACCAACGGGTGGCTCCATCTCAGCCTGTAAGAATCAGTTTGTATGTAGTAATTTCGTAGGTAGGATATTTGAATTCTAACTGATCTCCTAAAAGAGGATCAACCTAAGGTTGGATGATTAGGAGGATGGTTGTACTCTAGCTTACCAGAGTTCAAACCCCAGGTTTAACATTTGTGTCTCTTATAAAGGCGAAATATTCTTTTAGTGAGAGGCGATGTTTTCATCGATAGTGAGGCGTCTGTGGTGACTTTGTCAATTTCAAAACCCAATCTGCCGACTCAGTCTTTCGAAGATGCTCATAGGGGTAGGATGTGCGTGTGTGCGTTCATAGAGATGAGTATATACGCGTGTATATGAGCGCTTGTGTTTGTACTATGTTTCTAAAAAACTGATCTCCTAAAAAGGTCACCCTATGGTTTTGGCCTCGATAATCAACTCAAGGATATTATTTCGCCAAGGAACCCATCTACCCGCCTACTCCATTTCGTGGGCGATATAGCTGTCCGCGTTGTGATCTCTGCCCCGCCGTTATCGATGTCAGTGAAGCCGCTCATGCTTGACTTGCCATGATTGAAATTGATGGCATGCAGTCTTTTTTTTGAAGTGGGAGCAAAATGGCCCAACCTCTACATCAAGCAAGCACATAGCTTTCTTTATTACTCCCTTCGATCGGAAATAACTATCGGTGACTTAGTACAAACTTTATACTAAGTTAGTACAAAATCTCCAACACTTATTTCTGATCGGAGGGAGTACTAAGTTTTAGAGTATAGAGAGTATTACAATTAAGGATCGGCTAGGGTTCACACATGTATGAGCCAACAAAAAATGGAAAAGCAACAAGTGGCTATCCATTTGATATTCTATTAATGTTTGGAAAAAGAAGTCCTATGCAACCATCAACAGTCGGTTACAGCCAATATCTATAAGTTCCCGCTGATCCGCTGGGAGAAGGTAGGACCAAAGATGAATCTAGTACGCAGCCATTTGAATAACCTGCAAAAAATTGAAGCCATTTTGTTGTTAAAGATAATATTGTTCCGGCAATTCCATATTGCCCAACACACTGTAGATACGCCAAAGTGGATTATCCATCAAATAATGCGAGCAAAAGGACAAGAGATAAATAGATGATGTAGTGTCTCCATTGAGTCACAGAAACAACATTTAGTAGATCCATTCCAATTTTGTTTGACCAGGTTATCATCATTATTTGGAACCTA
Source organism: Dactylis glomerata (assembly GCA_007115705.1). Lineage (NCBI taxonomy): Eukaryota > Viridiplantae > Streptophyta > Magnoliopsida > Poales > Poaceae > Dactylis > Dactylis glomerata. The sequence goes on from QXEO01000548.1 coordinate 7,564,319, forward strand.
GATATCCACTACTCGTCTTCATCTTTTGTACTTTCATTGCTTGTGATTAAGAGGTCAAACAAGCGGCCATCATCATCATCGATGGTTGATGGACAGGCAAGCTGTCCCTCGATGTACGCCTTTTTTGTCCTTAATTTCCGTCTTAATTTCCACTTTTCACTCAACATAGAACTTCAATTCCATCTCAGCATCGTCGGGATGATTCTTCGTCATCTCCGCCATGGCCGGCTCATCTGCCTCGGCGAAAGCAAGTCGCTGCTGCGCATGATGGTATAGCCTCTTTTTCTGCAGGTGATGAGTGTCGGCGGCAGGGCAAGCATCTTCTCCTCTTCCCGACTCTCAATATTAGGGAAGTTCATGTCGGTGCGGCGGTGACATAACCTCCAATACACAACTTCGTATGCGCATGCGGCCTCAGGCGGGGAGTCGGATGTGCCTAGCCACACTCGCATCACCGTGACATTGTTCTCGCAGCAAAACACACATGCACACCGAGGAAGCCGGTCGAGCTGTGGCGGAGGTGCTGCGCCGGCATCCCGACAGTGGTTGCAGCTTGGGTTTCACATTGCTGGTCGATTTCAAGGGGGAAACGGATGGCGCGGCTTGATGGCGGCGGAAGGTGAGCAATCTACAGGGAAACGTGTGGGACATGGCAGAGGGGCGGGGAGGTTGCGGGCGGTGTGTTGCGATGAGGTCGTAGGCGACAATGGAGGAGGAGGGGAAAAGTTCTAGACTTTTGCGTGCGGGGGCAGTGTGTGTGTGCGGAGTGGCATCGCAAAAAACGCCTCCATTACCTGCCTACGTTTTTGGGGTGATGATACGTCCATTTTGCATCACTATTTTGTATCATAATTTATTGTTATTCATTGATATATTTCACATTTAGAAATGATACTTATGTCGTTTCCTCTATTTTTATATGTTTGATGATCATTGGAGGATTTGCTGCCGGAGTCCGGATTCTGCTGGAAAAAGGACCATCAAGACATCATATTTCGAAGATCAGGAAAATTCCAGAAAAATACCAGAAAATTATATTTTATCAGAACACTGAAGAAGCCAGAAGGAGGAGACGAGAGGGGCCACAGGGCAGCCTCACCACCAGGGGGCGCGGCCCAGCCCCTGGCCGCGCCCACCTGTGGTGAGAGCCCCCTGGCCCACTTCTGCCATCGCCCCTTCGCGTATTTCATCATCCCTGAAAACCTAAGTCAAGGGGGGGCTCAGAGATAGACACCGCCGCCTCTGCGGGGCGGAAAACACCAGAGAGAGAAAAGCTCTCTAGCAGGCAGAAATCTGCCGGGGAAATTCCATCCCGGAGAGGGGAGATCGTCGCCATCACCATCGCACCGGACTTCATCGGGATCATCATCGTCATCATCTCCATCACCAACACCTTCATCTCCACCATCACCACGCCATCCCACTGTAACATCTTGAATTGAATCTTGTCAAATTCTTAGGGGAAACTTTCCCGGTGTTGATTACTCTTGTGGTTGATGCTATTGAGTGGAACCATTGAATTAAGGTTTATGTTCAGATTGTTATTTACCATTATTTCACCTCTGATCATGATCCATATGATGTCTTGTGAGTAGTTCATTTAGTTCTTGAGGACATGGGAGAAGTTAAGTCGTTAGTAGTGGAATTATGTTGAGTAATATTTAATGGTTTGATATTTATTTGTTGTGGTGCTATTTCACTAGTGGTGTCATGTGAACGTCGACTACATGATACTTCACCTTTTATGGGCCTAGTGAGATGCATTGTGTATTTGGCTACTAATTGTGGGGTTGCTGGAGTGACACTAACCTAAACCTCCGTTAGGAAACCATTACACCAGGGAGCGTAGGATCTTAGAGTTTAAGGCTGTGGTTAGATTTATCTTAATTACTTTCTTGTATTTGCGGATGCTTGCAAGGGGTATAATCATAAGTGTGTATTTATCCTAGTAAGGGTAGTGCGCTAGCACAGGTTCACCCCCATAACACTTATCAAAGCACTTGACAGAAACTCCCGTGTGTCCTCGAGAACGTTTGGTTATCATAAGTTACACAACCGGCTTGTCCTTTGCTCTAGAAAGGATTGGGCCACTTGCAACGATTATTACTATTGTTGACGAGGGGTTAACTCGACAAATGTCCTAGATGAAGGACTTAGGATCGGGGAGATAGGGCGTCGGATGAACTCGAAGGTAAACTTAGTCAAACAAGGTGGCTATGAAAGTAAACATGGGTGAAGAACCTGGCTTGCTTTCAATCTGGCCTACACCGTCCCCTCCTGCCCCCTATATATAGGTGGCCAGGTCTCGAGGATCGGGTAGGGTCCGATACAGATTACAATATCGTCATACGGTAATAACTCGTATTTCGACTACTATTACAATTGGGCCTAGCTTAACGGGCCTCAGGGGTACTCAACTAACGGGCTCTATTAACTATACCCTTGTCAGTAGCCCCTGAGATTCTATCAGAATTGTAGATTCGGGTTGAATCTCTAATCTTCAAATCTTCGACTTGATCAATTCTTCGACTTCTTCTTATCTTCAAATCTTCGACTTGGTCTTTCGACTTATGTTCATGATAATTTGCTCGCAAGGGGTCTTGATGAACAAGCCTGACAACTCTAACGGATCAAGAGGTCAGTTAACTGCCGGAACAGATACTTGTCACCTACTTCAAATTCAATCCCCTTGGACTTGAATTCGGGATACCGGTCAAACCCACTCTTCTGCCGCATTTAGGACTTACAAAGAATGAATCCCAGTGATTCTCAGGGTACCCAGTGCGTCCACCAGGATTTTTCTTCGCGTCGTAGACACGGATACATACCAGCAGAGCGCATCCATGTGCGTATACCAGGCCACACAGGACGGATCCCGGGGTCTTACCTTCGTGACAGGTCACGGCATTCGAGTTACATTGCGATAACATAACTCGAGAATCTTATGTCGCAGTCAAATTTTGACTGAAAATATTCGGGTTTTAACAACCATAAACTCGCTCCCGATGGGAGTAATCTTTTTGCATTTTGTCGACTATATAGTCGAAATTTGTGTGATATACTTCCTTCATCCTTGATATTGATTATCTCATCCTCTATCAGGTGCGCGCTCAGCGCTCCCGATGGGAGTAGCCCCCGAGGCTATGTTTGAATACTTGTAGACAAGCATAGGCTCAAAATTCACTTCGTCTTCTTCCTTCGAATATTTCCTGTTTACAAGCCCCCGAGTCCAAGGCGAGGTCTTTTATATCGTGCTACCACACTCTCCTCTTCTTATTTGTTCTCCTTTGGCGTTTATCTTCTGCTACGTGCAGGATTTAACTTTTTTGTAGAATACGTTGATGGGCTTTGCTTATCACGGGGGCCCGATAATACGTGCTTATAAATAAAGCTCCTTCTGGCAAGGGTAAAAACCCTAATCAGATTCTTCCTCCGCCGCATCATCTTCTCTTTCTCATCTAGGGTTTTCTAGCTTTTTCCCTTGTCCACATGGCGGACGCAGATGGTTCTCATCTGAACCTTGGTTCTCCGGTGGCGCCGCGAGGTCGGAGTCGCCCTCATGGAAGCAAGAACAAGAGCAACACAACTCCGGCCGCCGCAGGAGCGTCATCAGCCGCTCCGGTGAAGCATCGTCCCGGCCGCCCACCTGGTAGCAAAAACAAGCCCAAGGTGACTGGCGCTGCCCCAGGTCCGAGCGCTCCTCCTCCTGCTGCTCATGTTGTTCTTCCCAGGATCTTTTCTTTCTTCTGCATTGCCATGGCGCAGTGCCGCGAGATTCAGCGTCTGCCATTGAATTTCACAAAGTTCATGGATGGGCGTGAACTGCGAGAAGCGGTTCTTCGCGAGCAATCTGGCAGCAGGACTCCATATGAAGTGGAGGTTTGGTATGATGGCAATGGCGAATAGTACTTTAAGGGTGGCTGGTCGCAGTTTGCAGAAGACCACGACATCCACCAAGGCTTCTTCATGGCCGTCGACTTCCACATCGGCACGTCGAAGTTCGACGTGAAGATCTATGACGGCACCCAGTGCCAGAAGAAGTATGAAGCTGAAGCCCACTTCCACTAGGATCTGTTTTTTATATAATTTCGTTTGATAATGTCCTTGCTGCCATGTTATCTGTAATGAATACTCGTACTCTGTTTTGATGTTTTTACTAGTACCATGAAAACAAGTCACTTGTTCTGAGGTATGCTTGAGATATATCGGGTTCTTTTCGAACCAATTGGTATGAAGAATATCGGGTTCTTTTGTGAACCAAATTGTTTGAGTATTATCGGGTTGTCTGCATAACCTTTATAATGAAAAAGGTCTCCATGTCGCGATAGAAATTTCGTTCATACGACCCGAGGGTTGAAGCCCCCGAGCGGAGAAAGGAAAATACTTGTACAATTTTGTCGAGTTCAACCCAAAGAACCTGACCTATGGCCTCATGTTCTGGGTTCAGAGGGGTAAACTCAAGTTTAATTGCACCACTAGATGTAGTCTACGCGTAGAAACGTTGTAGCTGCTCTGCGTTCCACGGATTGCTCTCGTATTTTCCTGTCTTCTTGTCTTGTAGTCGATATGCCCCCCCTGGTATTACTTCTGTGACGATGTAGGGTCCCACCCAAGGGGACTCCAATTTGCCATGGCTGTCTTGCCTGAGTCGCAAAACTAGGTCTCCCACCATGAAGGATCGTGGACGAACTCGACTACTGTGGTAGTTTCGTAGGCTCTGTTGATACTGCGTGGCTCTTTCTAATGCCTTATCCCTTGCTTCATCTAGTGCATCGACATCGTTTTGCAGTGCTTCTGTCGATGTTGTCTCGTCGTATGCCGTCACTCTTGGGGCCTCGTGTGTAACTTCGACTGGAAGTACGGCTTCTGCGCCATGGACCAGGAAGAAAGAAGTTTCTTGAGTTGCTGCGTTAGGCGTAGTTCTTAGGCTCCAAAGAACGGAGGGCAATTCTTCTACCCAAGCGCTCTTGGCTTTCTCGAGAGGTGCTAAGAGCCTCTTTTTTATCCCACTACATATCAGGCCATTGGCTTTTTCAACTTGCCCATTTGTCTTCGGGTGCGCCACAGATGCGAATTTGAGCTTGATCCCTAGTCCTTCGCAATAACTCTTGAATTCCTTTGAAGTGAAGTTTGTCCCGTTGTCTGTGATGATGCTATATGGTACACCAAAACGGAATACTATCGACTTGATGAAGCTGATTGCTGCTGTCGAATCCTGAGTTGTTACCGGGGCCGCTTCCACCCACTTGGTAAATTTATCGACTGCCACTAGCATGTAAACATGCCCTCCTGGCCAAGATTTGTGCAACTTTCCCACCATATCGAGGCCCCATTGCGCAAAGGGCCAGGACAATGGTATTGTTTGTAGCTCTGCTGCTGGTGCATGCGGTCTAGATGCAAATCTTTGACACGCTTCACACTTTCGAACTATATCTTTTGCGTCTTCGATGGCTGTTAGCCAATAAAATCCTGCTCGGAAAGCCTTTGCCGCTATTGCTCTGCTGCTAGCATGATGGCCGCACACTCCACCGTGTATGTCTTGTAGTAATGTTTGTCCTTCCTGGGGTGTTACACAACGCTGCAAAACGCCGGTAATACTCTTCTTGTATAATTTCCCCTACAACACGACAAACGCCTTCGATCTTTGAGTTATCCTCTTGGCCTCCACTGCATCTTCTGGTAATTGTTTATTTATCATGTATGCAAGATATGGCTGCATCCATGTTTCTTCTATCATCATGACCTCCTCTGGCTCCGACGGAGCCCCCGAGTCTGCTGCAGTAGTCGAGCTTTTCCCACTTTTTATTGATCTTTCTACTATTTCTTCCCAAAATACTCCGGACGGCACGGGTAAACACTGTGACCCGATATTTGCTAAATTGTCGGCTTCTTCATTACTATTCCTGCTTATGTGCGATACTTCGCATCCATCGAATGTTCCTTCGAGATAATGATATAAACTCTTGTAGGCCATCATGTTGTCATTGATTGTGTCACATCTGTTCATAACTCGCTAGACAATAAGGTTGGAATCTCCAAATATTTTTTGGCGAGTTGCTCCACATGCTTTGGCCATCTTCATTCCGTGCAACAAGGCCTCGTATTCTGCTTCGTTATTAGAAGCCTGTGGAAAGCTCATCCTTAAGACATACTTCAATTTGTCGCCGTGAGGCGATATCAAGACCACTCCTGCGCCTGCGCCTTGAACTCTCTTAGAACCGTCGAAGTACATTGTCCAAACACTGGATAAGTCTGGTGGTCCCGTGCTTTGGAGCTCCAGCCACTCTGCCGTGAAATCTAGCAAGACTTGCGACTTGATCGCCTTCCTTTTTTCGTACGTGATGTCCATGGGAGATAACTCGATTCCCCACAAAGAGACACGTCCTGCTGCTGAAGGGTTGTTCAATATGTTTGATAGTGGTGCTTCATTGACCACTATAATTGGATGCACCGCAAAGTACTGTCGCAGTTTTCGTGCAGTTGTGAAAACACTATATGCAAGTTTCTGATAATGCGGGTACCTCTGTTTTGTCGGAGATAACACTTCACTGATGAAATATACCGGCCTCTGGACGCCGTGGGCTTTTCCTTCTTCGCTTCTTTCGACTACTAATACTGTGCTCACCACCTGATGGGTTGCGGCGATGTAGAGTAGCAGTGGTTCTTTTTCTTTTGGTGCGACCAGCACTGGCGGCGTGGAAATCACTTTTTTCAACTGTGCAAAAGCTACGTCTGCTTCTTCCGTCCATTCAAATTTATCATCTGACTTCTTCATAAGTGCATAGAAAGGAAGCGCCTTTTCTCCCAATCGAGCAACGAAACGACTTAAAGCCGTGACGCGCCCTGCAAGTTTCTGTACGTCGTGTAGTTTCGTGGGTTTCCTCATTGTCAAAATTGCTTGAATCTTCTCTAGGTTCGCCTCTATTCCTCGTGCTGATACCAGGAATCCTAAAAGTTGTCCTGCTGATACGCCGAAGGAACACTTTGTCGGGTTAAGCTTAAGCTTGTACCTGCTCAGGTTGTCGAAGGTTTCTGCCAAGTCGCTGATTAGAGATTTCTCCTCTCTTGTGGTGAGGACTACATCATCAATGTAGACTTGGATGTTGCGCCCTATTTGGCTTCCGAGGAAATTTTGCATCATCCGTTGATAAGTTGCTCCTGCATTTTTTAGGCCGAACGGCATCACTTGGTAGCAAAACACTCCATATGGTGTGATGAAGGCCGTTTTTTCTTCGTCTTCTTTCTTCAATTTGATCTGATTGTAACCAGAATATGCGTCCAAAAATGAAAGCCTCGCGCATCCCGCTGTTGAATCGATTATCTGATCGATGCGGGGTAGAGGGAAGGGATCCTTTGGACAATGCTTATTGAGAGATGTGTAGTCGACACATACTCTTTGTACGTCTGTGTTCTTCTTGGGTACTATGACTGGGTTCGACACCCAACTCGAAGTTTTGATTTCTCTGATAAATCCGGCATTTTCTAGCCTGTGCAACTCTGATGCTATCGCCTTCCTTTTAGGTTCATCAAATCGTCGCAATGGCTGCTTGACTGGTTTTGCCTTGGGATCTACATTTAATGCGTGCTCGACGAGTTCCCTGGGAACCCCTGGCATGTCTGATGGACACCAGGCAAAGATTTCCCAGCGCTCACGGAGGAACTCGACAAGCGCGCTTTCCTATGCGGGATCCAAGTTCACCGCAATTGATGTCGTCTTGTTTGCATCTGTAGGGTGGACCTGGATTTTCTTCGAGTCCTGAGTTGTGTCGAAAGCCTGATCTGGCAGGGATCGTCCAACGTCGGGTAGTACATTATGATCCGTTTCTCCTTTTAACCTCTCGTATTCTGCTGTCATGCCGAAGGTTTGCGCCATCCTGTTGAATTCTCTATCGCATGTGTTGGCTACTTCAAAGCTCCCTTGTACTGTGATTGTTCCTTTGGGTTTTGGAATTTTTAACGTAAGATACGCGTAGTGTGGTACTTCCATGAATTTTGCAAATGCTGGGCGCCCTAGGATTGCATGATATTGTGACGGCCAGTCCATGACTTCGAATTCCAGCTTCTCTCTTCGGTAGTTGCCGCTACTGCCAAAGCAGACATCGAGTTCTATTCTTCCCAAAGGGTAGTTTGCGGCTCCTGGTACTATTCCGTGGAAGGAGCAATCTGTTGGCTTCAGACTCGACAGTGAGATGCACATTGCCTTTAGGGTTCTAGCATATATTAAGTTTATGCCACTCCCTGCATCCATGAACACTCTTCCGATGTCGTACCCTCCTATTTGCGCCTTTAAAACCATAGGCGAGTGGCCTGGCCTGGGAATTTTCTTCGGGTGGTCTGCTCTACTGAACTTAACTGGTTGGTCTGACCACCGTAGGTACTCTGTGGTAGCTGGTGGTGATGATATTGCTAGGTTTACTTGCCTGGATATGCTTTTTCGCTCCTTCTTTGACCTGGGCATCGGTTGAATCATGGCTGATATGTAAACTTTTGACTCTAGGTGCCTTACTAGCCTTTGAATTTGATATCCTTGACTTCTGTGTTGTTCTCCTTGCCTCCCTCCTTGGCTTGAGCCCATGGCGCTTTGCAACCTTAGGAATGTTCTACAATCCTTCATCTGATGATTTGAGACTCTTTTCCCGTTGAGATATGCGTAGTGGATTCGACAAGGTCCGTATAGCATATCCTCGGCCGAAGGACCGGAGTATCTCAACTTTTCTACTCCTTTTGCTTGAAACCTCCTACTGTCATATTGTTCCTCTTCTTCTACTACGTAGCCCGTGGCTACCTGACTTCGCCTTTCTTGGTTAACCCTGTTGCGGTATCGTCTCCTCTGTCTGCTTATTCTGTCGACTTCTGGTGAACGTCCTCTTTTGTTATTGTATGCGTCTTCTCCATCAGCGAATTTGTTGACTTGTTCCATTAACTCGGCTACTGTCGTAGGTCTTGTTCTTCCTATTTCTTCCACGAGATCTGAGCGACGAAGTCCGGCCGTAAAGGCGTCTATTGCTCGTTCGTCGGAGATGTCCTCTGCTGAGTTTTTGATTATGCTCCAGCGTTGTATATAAGAATGTAGAGTTTTGCCTTTCCTCTGCACGCACGCCTTAACTTCCTCCAGTGATGTTGGGCGCTTATATGTTGAACGAAAATTTCGTGCGAATTGACTTTCGAGTTCCCCCCAACTTCCGATGGATTCGTTGGGTAGGGTATTCAACCAGGACCGTGCTGCGCCGGTGAGGTGTAGCTGCAAACTTTGCATTGCAGTCGCCTTTGTTCCCCCCAATATCTGTACTGCCTGCAGATAGTCTGATAACCATAGGGTAGGTTCTTGCGACCAGTCATACTTATGCTGGTCATGTGGCAGTTTGAATCTTTGGGTACCGGCATTTTGCGAACCCTGCGGGTAAAGCATAACGCCCCCATCTCTGTATCGTCGTCTTCATAATTCTCTTCCCTCCAAGCATGACGCAATTTGTTTACTCGAGCTTGCGCTATTATATTTCTTGCGTCCTCTTTCCTCTTCTGTCGCCTTTCCTCTTCTGATGACTCGCTGTACTCGTTATTTGCGAGGTTGTATCTGAACTTCTCCTTTTGATTTTCCTTGCAGCTTGTCGACTTTATCTCTGGGCCTTTTTCCCTGATCTTGCTTTCCACTATTCCAAGGCTTCGTATCGCGGCTCGGTGCATATCTTCTCGCGGGTCCCTAGGTTCTGGCCTTGTAGTTAGTAAATACGCTTGTGCTGCTACCAATGCTGCTTCTGGCGTTTCTTGTATGAAGTCGTCTTCCTCCTCTTCTAGCTGTGGGGTAGGGCTCCTTGAGTACCTTTCTTCTCTGCTACGCGCCGTCACCTTTCTATTGTGCTTTGGGTCTCCGTGCCTTTCTCTGCTGTACTCTGAATCTTCGCTATGGTCTTCCCAGTACTCCTCCCTTGATATACTGTTATTGTCTTGAAAAACCATGTCTCTTTCCTCCCTTAGTTTCTTCCTGTGTTGGTATAATGCATACTGATATCCCATTAGAACTTCTCTTCTCGATCCTTCGGGTACTTCTGTACCATGATTGATAGCTGATTTGATTATTCTCCATTCGCCAGCCGAAACGTGGACTTTCCCCTTTTCCTTTTTGTTGTGTTCTTTCATTTTGTCGACTAGCCTGTCGACCTTTTTTACTTCCTTCGCTGTTGTTTTCTTCTTCTGCTTCGGTGATAATAACGCATAACTGATGTACTTTGGAGACGCCGCTGCTTCCCACAGCGAAGTCCTTTGCGTTGTTGTGCGTCTGGCACGCTCTTTCTTCCGAGTCGAAATTTTCCCGAATTTTGTCGCCTTCTGCGATTGGTGCTTTGTCGAAGCTGACCGGCGAGTTTACCTCGCTGGAAGAGTCTTCTGATGATTCCCACGTTTCCTCTATTTCAGGCTTGTTTGCCGACGGATCTGATTTCGTCGAATCCGAGAGGCGGGATGAACCCGATGGCCCGATAATGATGCTCAAACTTCCAATGGTTAACTCCATCTCTTGATTTCCGTCTAGTTCTGGACTGCTATTGGCTAAAAGCGAAAAAGCCGTCGAATTCATGATTCCAACGCCCCGGTCCCCATGGTCGGCGCCAATTGACGAGGGGTTAACTCGACAAATGTCCTAGATGAAGGACTTAGGATCGGGGAGATAGGGCGTCGGATGAACTCGAAGGTAAAGTTAGTCGAAATAGGTATGCGTCGAAAGTAAACTTGGGTGTTTAACCTGGCTTACTTTCAATCTGGCCTACACCGTCCCCTCCTGGCCCCTATATATAGATGACCAGGTCTCGAGGATCGGGTAGGGTCCGATACAGATTACAATATCGACATACGGTAAGAACTCGTATTCGACTATCATTACAATTGGGCCTAGCTTAACGGGCCTCAGGGGTACTCAACTAATGGGCTCTATTAACTATACCCTTGTCAATTGTCTTTTATTTACTTGTACTTTATTTACTTGCATTACCAAATACACCTGAAAACCCGTTTGCTAGTAATTACTGTGAATCCTTGATCAAAACCACTTGTCAACACCTTCTGCTCCTCGTTGGGTTCGACACTCTTATTTATCGAAAGTACTACGATACACCCCCTATACTTGTGGGTCATCAAGACTATATTCTGGCGCCGTTTCCGGGGAGTGAAGCGCTATTGAAGAGTGGATTTGGTAAAGGTAACCATCGCTGTAAGTATTGTTTTTATTTTTGTCTTTTACTTTTATTTTATTTTGCTATGGAGAATTCTCCATTTGGTTTCCTATTTGGTAACACTTCTACCACTGCTGCACGTGTGGATGAACCACCACCACCACCTGCTCAATTAGATCCTTTTAAAATACCTATGAAAATTGTTGAGCGTGTTATGGATAACTGCTATTCAGGAGATGGAACTGTCCATCCGGGTGATCACTTACTTTTTATACATGAATTATGCGAGTTGTTCAAGTGTGCAGGTATTTCACCGAGCCAGGTCAAGAGGAAGCTATTCTCTTTATCATTGAAAGGCAGAGCTGAGGAGTGGTATTGGCTGCTTAAAGATGGTCCATCTATTGCATGTGAGGAAATTGTGCCTCTCTTTTATTCCAAGTTTTATCCTCCAAGTGAAATTCATAAAGATCGTAATCGGATATATAACTTTTGGCCTCATGATGGAGAGAGTATTGCCCAAGCGTGGGGGAGATTGAAGTTACTAATGCTCAAATGTCCCATTCATGAGCTTCCCAATAATATTGTTATTGATAATTGTTATGCGTGACTTGCTCTTCATGATAAGGATTATTTGGATGCTTCCTGTTTTGGATCATTTACTCATATGAAGGAAGATGCTAAGTGGAATCTCCTTGACCATATCCAAGAAAATGTTGAAGGATGGGAAAACAACAAAGGTAGGAAGTCAGGTATAAATTATGATTATGAATGCATTAAAACCTTTATGGGAACCGATGACTTTCATAGTGTTAGCATTGCTTATGGTCTTGATTCTCAAATACTTGCTAATTGTCTTAAGGCTTTTGCCTCTTATCTTGATGTTCCAAAGAAAGATTGGAACAAATATCATGCGCCTTATAAAGATTCTATTAGTCATATTCCTGCTGCAGCTACTGAAGTTTGTACTGCTGATAACATTGTGCCTGAACCTTATTTTGAGAAGACACCTTTCCCTGCTAAGGTAAAAGAGTATTCTACTTTGGTAAGTGTGTCTAATAAAAGTACTAAGAAAGCTGTAGAGCCTGATGAGCAAATTACTATTAAGTCTCTTGTAGCTATATTGAAGGACCTTGTTACTAAAGATGTAGGGGATGAATATATTATCTTTTGTGAAGATGCTTCTAACATTATCTCTCATCCTAAAAGGCATAGGAAAACAAGTGTTCCTGTTATTTCTGTCAGGATTGGCGATCATTGCTATTATGGTTTATGTGACATTGGTGCTAGTGCAAGTGCCATTCCTTTAGAGCTCTACAGAGAAATTATGCATGAGATTGGCGCTTGTCAACTTGAGGATATTGATGTGGCTGTTCAGCTTGCTAACAGAGAGACTGTTTGGCCTCTGGGTATTGTTCGAGATGTGGAAGTTCTTTGCGGTAAGACCAAATATCCCACTGATTTCCTAGTACTTGGTAAGGAGGCTAGTAAAACTTGTCCTATTATTTTTGGTAGACCCTTTTTGAATACTTGTGGTGCTGTGATAGACTGTAAGAATGAGAAAATTTTCACTAAGTTTAATGGAGAGTCTTATGAGTTTAATTTTTCTAAGTTTGCTAAGACTTCTTATGAAAATGACATGCCTGATGAAATTTTTTGAGTTGAACAGCTTGCTTCTATTGCTCTTGCTCCTAATAATGCTTTGCAGAAATTCATGGAGGACCATGAAAGTAATGTTTACAGGAAGGAAAGAGAAGATATTGACGATATTTTCCTTCGTCAACAACCGTTGATCAAGCACAATTTACCTGTGGAGGATCTTGGTACCACTTTGCCACCTAAGGAAGATCCTGTTTTTGAATTAAAACCTTTCACTGATGATCTTAAATATGCTTATATAGATGATAAGAAAATATATCATGTTATTTTTAGTTCTAAGCTTTCAGGAAAGGAAGAAGAAAAGGTTATTGGAGATATTGAGGAAACATCGAGGATCTATGGGATATACTCTTGATGATTTAAAAGGGATTTCTCCCACTTTATGTCAGCATGCTATTAATATGGAGGAAGATGCAAAGCCAGTCATCGAACATCAATGCCGCTTAATTCCCAAGATGAAGGAAGTGGTAAGAAATGAGGTATTGAAGCTCCTTGATGCTGGTATTATTTATCCTATTGCTGATAGTAGATGGGTTAGTCCTGTTCATTGTGTTCCTAAGAAAGGAGGTATGACTGTTGTGCCTAACGAGAATAACAAGCTTATTCCTCAAAGGGTAGTAGTTGGTTATAGAATGTGCATTGATTTTAGAAAGGTAAACAAAGTTATCAAGAAAGATCATTATCCTTTACCGTTTATAGATCAAATGCTAGAGAGGTTGTCTAAGAAGACGCACTTTTTTTTCTTGATGGTTATTCCGGTTTCTCTCAGATTGCTGTTAAAAATGAAGATCAAGAGAAAACCACTTTTACTTGTCCCTATGGAACTTATGCTTATAGACGTATGCCGTTTGGTTTATGCAATGCTCCTGCTACTTTTCAAAGATGCATGTCTGCAATTTTTCATGGCATTTGTGAAGAAATTGTGGAGGTTTTCATGGACGATTTCTCCATCTATGGAACTTCTTTTGATAATTGTTTGCACAAACTTGATAAAGTTTTGCAGAGGTGTGAAGAAACTAATCTTGTTCTTAATTGGGAGAAATGCCACTTTATGGTAAATGAAGGAATTGTCCTTGGACATAAAATTTCTGAAAGAGGTATTGAAGTTGACAGAGCAAAAGTTGAGGCAATTGAGAAAATGCCTTGTCCCAGAGATGTTAAAGGTATTCGTAGTATTCTTGGTCATGCTGGTTTCTATAGGAGGTTTATTAAAGATTTCTCTAAGATTTCAAAGTCTCTTAGGTAGCGTTTGGATGTTTGTATTGAGGCTAGGTATTAGACATTGGGGCATTCACAGCCTGAATACCCCAATTTGAAGCGTTTGGATGTCCTTGGCATTCGGTCGGTATATTTGGGCTGAATATTGACCAGACCGGTTAACGCTTCACGAGACCCCTTCCGAATGACGAGCCTCTGGCCTTGACATCCCTGGATATTGAGCGCAGCGGGAGCTCTCTCTTTCCCCCACCGTACGTCCGACCTAGCTTGGAGGCCGCCACACCCAAATCGAGCGGCGGCACAGGTAGAACTCGGCCGGCTTCCCCTCTTGCACCTCCGCCGTCCACCGGCGCCCTTTCCCTCCACCTCGCCCTCCCTCCCTTGTCCATTCTCGCCGCCCCATCTCCTCTGCAGGTCGGGCGAGATCCACCACCGAGCAGGACGCGGGAGCTCCAGCTCTGCCCTCCGGCGTCCAGCGCAGCTATGCGTGCTCCTTCCTGCCCATCTGGCTGCCAAGGACGGCCGGCATCTGCCCTCCCTCGCCCATGTCCTATTCATAGTCTCATACAAATGCAATACATCACTTTTATCATCCAAACAGATTTTGGCATTCAACTGTGACATCAATTCTAGGTACCAAATATCTAAACATCCAAACAAAAATATTGGCATTGATCTCAATGCAAATGTCACATGATATTGATATTCCACTGAATGCAATGCCAAGCCTGCCAATACAAACATCCAAACAGACCCTTACTAATCTTCTTCAAAATGATGTACCATTTGTCTTTGATGATGATTGTAAGGAAGCTTTTGAAACTCTTAAGAAGGCTTTAACTACTGCTCCTATTGTTCAACCACCTGATTGGAATTTACTCTTTGAAATTATGTGCGATGCTAGTGATTTTGCTGTTGGTGCTGTTCTTGGACAATGCGTAGATAATAAGTTGAATGTTATTCATTATGCTAGTAAGACTCTTGATGCTGCTTAGAAGAATTATGCTACCACTGAGAAAGAGTTTCTTCCTGT
This sequence comes from Dactylis glomerata, assembly GCA_007115705.1. NCBI lineage: Eukaryota > Viridiplantae > Streptophyta > Magnoliopsida > Poales > Poaceae > Dactylis > Dactylis glomerata. The sequence continues at coordinate 7,579,391 of QXEO01000548.1, forward strand.
TGTTTTTGCATGTGATAAGTTTGGACCTTACATTGTTGATTCTAAAGTTACTATTCATACTGATCACACTGCTAGTAGATATCTTATGATGAAGAAGGATGCTAAGCCTAGGCTTATTAGATGGGTGTTGCTTTTACAAGAGTTTGATTTGCATATTGTAGATAGGAAAGGTGCTGAAAATCCTGTGGCTGACAACTTGTCTAGATTGGAAAACATTTCTTTTGATCCTATTCCTGTTAATGATAGTTTTCCAAATGAACAGTTGGCCTCAATAAATGTAACTTCGTGAGACCTTCCTTGGTATGCTGATTATGCTAACTTTATTGTTTCCAAGTATTTGCCTCCAACCTTTACAGCTCAGCAAAGAAGAAAATTCTTTTACGGTTTGAGGCATTACTTTTGGGATGGCCCACACTTATATAAAGAAGGAGTTGATGGTATTATGCAAAGATGCGTACCAGAATATGAGCAACAAGAAATATTGAGGAAATGCCATGGAAGCGCTTATGGAGGACATCATGCTGGAGATAGAACCGCACAAAAGGTTCTACAATCACGTTTTTATTGGCCAACCCTCTTTAAAGATGCTAGAAGGTATGTTTTATCTTGTGATGAATGTCAAAGAGTTGGTAATATTTCTAGACGTAATGAAATGCCTATGAGTTACACTCTTGTTATTGAACCGTTTGATTGTTGGGGATTTGACTTTATGGGTCATTTTCCTCCTTCAAAAGGCTATACTCACATACTTGTTGCTGTTGATTATGTTACTAAGTGGGTAGAAGCCATACCTACAAAGAGTGCCGATGGTGAGACCTCGTTAAAAATGCTTAAGGATGTTATTTTTCCTAGGTTTGGTGTGCCTAGATATCTTATGACTGACGGAGGTTCTCATTTTATTCACGGTGGTTTTAGAAAAACTCTTGCTAGATATGATGTTAATCATAGAATTGCTTCTGCTTATCATCCCCAAACTAGTGGGCAGGTAGAGCTTTCAAATAGAGAGATCAAGTCTATCTTGCAGAAGACTATCAATAGATCTAGGAAAAACTAGGCTAGCAAGTTAAACGATGCTTTATGGGCTTATAGAACTGCTTATAAGAACCCCATGGGCATGTCTCCTTACAAAATGGTTTACGGAAAAGCGTGCCACTTGCCTTTAGAATTAGAACCCAAAGTTTTTTGGGCAGTGAAAGAGCTTAATAGGGATTTTAAACTTGCCAGTAAGAAAAGGTTGTTAAATTTGAGTTCTCTAGATGAGTGGAGAAATGAAGCCTATGAGAATGCCAGACTTTTCAAAGAGAAAGTCAAGCAATGGTATGATAAGAGAATTCTTAAAAGAGAGTTTCATGTTGGTGAGAAAGTTCTATTGCATAGGTCTCGTCTCAGATTTTTTGCAGGAATATTACTCTCTAAATGGGAAGGACCATATGTTATTGTGGAAGTGTACCGCTCAGGTGCGATAAAGATTGCTTCGTTGAAAGATGACACTATACAAGTGGTGAATGGGCAGAGACTCAAACATTATATTATTGGAGATTCTTATAATGAAGATGTTGATGTAATTGAAACAGTTTCTCCGGAAGAATTCATCCAGGACAATTTGCAGGAACCTGCAGAGTCCGCTTTCGAATAGGTAACAGTTCTAGTCAGAAAAGGTTCGCTAAAAACTTTTCCATTAATATTTTTGTCGTTTTTATTAAATATGAAAAATCATGAGACAAAAATGGGCAGGAGACGGAGTCCGATGGCTCCTCACCACCAGGGGGCGCAGGCCCACTCCAGGCCGCGCCGCCCTATGGTGGGACCACCCCGGAGCTCGTTTCCGTCCCGGTTTCCTCCTATGATTTCATCTCGATGTATAATTTTCACCTATATAACCCCCCGGAGTCCCCGAGGTCTGTATATCATTTTCTCGTCGTGTTTTCTTTCGAGCTGTTTCTGTCAGGAGTTGATCTTAAGTTTTGAGAGCACCATGGCCTCTTCAAGCGACGACAAGGGAAAGAGGCCTAGGGAAGAAGACCCCAAGCTGAAGGAGGAACAGGAGGCTGGAAAATCAAGGGCGAGAAACTCTAGTTTTGTAGGGTCAATGAACACCGGACGTGCCTTTTCTCATGATATGCGGGGACCAATGTTTCCAGTCTTGGATTTAAATTTCATGCCTATAATAAAAGAGGGTATGCTGGTCACTGACGAGCTTTGTGCCCAATACCGAATTTTGGAGAGGGAGATACAGATACTTCAAGAAGAGAATCTCAGGCTTCGCAGAATGGTGGAATATTTCATTAACCCAAGGGTGGTCCCACCACCACCGATGGAGTAATTCATCATCGGTATTGGCATCCCCTTGGTTTGTTCCAAGCTTGGGGGAGTGCAGCGGTATCACATCATCACCTTTTACTCATTTACTTTTCAAGTAGAGTCATATCATGAATAGAGAAGTTATCTTATAAAATAGTTTGCAGTGTGGAAGTATCCTCCTTAGTTGGTTATCTATGTATCCCTTGGTGTGAGTTGCGGTAATGAAATATTAATGAGAAGTTTTATCGTTTACTTTCCGCACACTTTATTTTAGTTTGCAATGTTTCTTATATGATTAGTCTTGTCGATTAGTATTGGTATCACTTTGGGAGCATGAGTAAATTTAGTTGGTTTTGGCAAACTTAGCTTGGTCAGTAGCAACATTACCTTGAGGTTTGAGTAGAAAAGAAGAAAGAAGTGTTTGTAGTGACATCACTTCAGTTTTCCTTCATGATTAGCTTATAAGCATTATTATTCTCAAAGTTAAAATCATTGTACCTTCAAGGAAGTTTGCATGATTGTTCTTATTATATGTATGTTTGTTTGTTTCATGCAACTCTTATGCTTGCTACCCAGCCTTGCTAGACAAAAACCTGTACTGAGAGGAAATGCTTCTCGTGCATCCAATTCCTAAAAACCAAGTCACTTCCAAAGAGTCCACTATAAATTCCTATGCATGGTATTTCAAGCCATTCCAAGTAAATTTTCATGTGCTACCTTTCAAAAACTTTCAAACACTTCTCATTTTGTGCCACTGTTTTTAGCTCATGAGGTATGAGGACGTAGTGGATGGGTTTGTTATCTTCCATACTAAATTAAGTACCCCTTGACTAGGCAGCTTTATCTGCTCGTCATTAATTTTGCAAGGGAGCTGGTCAGACCATTATAATCTCAAAAAGAAAAGAAAAAAAGGCACTCCTCCATGGTATGTGAAAGTTGGTCGGCACCCGATAGAATCGGTTAGCCATGGTTTGAGAAAGGAAAAGGTGGGGAGGAGTGCCAAGCTATAAAAGAGCACCAATGTGCCAATTAATCAAACATCTTGGAACCGCTCTCACTTGTTTAGTATGGAAGATATCAAGAACTCCGCTGCTAGTCGTTGACAAAAGCAACCACCTCTCAAAACAATTTTTACCTCTGTTTTACAAATGAAAAGCTCTAGCACATGTTTAATCCCTGCTTCCATCTGTGAAGGGCCTGTCTTTTACTTTCATGTTGAGTCAACCTATTCCCTTCTATCTCAAGCAAGCATTTGAGTTGTTATGTTTCACTCATCCATATATTGATCCGTTTAATCATGTTTATTAACTTCTTTTGTTAGTACAATGCTTTTGTCTGAAGGAATATATCTTTGAAAGCTTTCTATGAATGCAGAAAGTTTGTTTCATTGAGCATATGGTTTTTGCTATATTAGCTCTGTTTTAAAAAGGCTCCATTCAAAAGCTAGGATAGTTTGTTCATTATTCTCTGACCAAGAACTAAGGTTTGCCATCACCAATTATAGTTTACCTTGTGCATCTTTATTTGTGATTCCCTTTTACTTATTGCAAGTCTATATCATATAAAGGGAAGTTGTTGTCTATAATAACTTGTGCCTTGGTGAATGTGATGCTTCTTGTCCGTATTTTGATTATCGACACTTCACTCCATAAACCTGTGGTCATGTTTACCGAGTTTAGTTTTCGCTTGGGGACAAGCGAGGCCTAAGCTTGGGGGGGTTGATACGTCCATTTTGCATCACTATTTTGTATCATAATTTACTGTTATTCATTGATATATTTTACATTTAGAGATGATACTTATGTCGTTTCCTCTGTTTTTACATGTTTGATGATCATTGGAGGATTTGCTGCCGGAGTCAGGATTCTGCTGGAAAAAGGACCATCAAGACACCATATTTTGAAGATCAGGAAAATTCCAGAAAAATACCAGAAGATTATATTTTATCAGAAGACTGAAGAAGCCAGAATGAGGAGACGAGAGGGGCCACAGGGCAGCCTCACCACCAGGGGGCGCGGCCCAGCCCCTGGCCGCGCCCACCTCTGGTGAGAGCCCCCTGGCCCACTTCTGCCATCGCCCCTTCGCGTATTTCATCGTCCCCGAAAACCTAAGTCAAGGAGGGGCTCAAAGATAGACACCGCCGCCTCTACGGGGCGGAAAACACCAAAGAGAGAAAATCTCTCCGGCAGGCAGAAATCTGCCGGGGAAATTCCTTCCGGGAGAGGGGAGATCGTCGCCATCGTCATCACCATCGCACCGGACTTCATCGGGATCATCATCGTCATCATCTCCATCACCAGCACCTTCATCTCCACCATCACCACGCCATCCCGCTGTAACATCTTGAGTTGAATCTTGTCAAATTCTTAGGGGAAACTTTCCCGGTGTTGATTACTCTTATGGTTGATGCTATTGATTGGAACCGTTGAATTAAGTTTTATGTTCAGATTATTATTTACCATTACTTCACCTCTGATCATGATCCATATGATGTCTTGTGAGTAGTTCGTTTAGTTCTTGAGGACATGGGAGAAGTCAAGTCGTTAGTAGTGGAATTATGTTGAGTAATATTTAATGGTTTGATATTTATTTGTTGTGGTGCTATTTCACTAGTGGTGTCATGTGAACGTCGACTACATGATACTTCACCATTTATGGGCCTAGTGAGATGCATTGTGTATTTGGCTACTAATTGTGGGGTTGCTGGAGTGACAAAAACCTAAACTTCCGTTAGGAAACCATTACACCAGGGAGCGTAGGATCTTAGAGTTTAAGGCTGTGATTAGATTTATCTTAATTACTTTCTTGTATTTGCGGATGCTTGCAAGAGGTATACTCACAAGTGTGTATTTATCCTAGTAAGGGTAGTGCGCTAGCACAGGTTCACCCCCATAACACTTATCAAACCAGTAAAGATTATTTAGCGGTATGAAGCGAAAGCACTTGATAGAAACTCCCGTGTGTCCTCGAGAACGTTTGGTTATCATAAGTTACACAACCGGCTTGTCCTTTGCTCTAGAAATGATTGGGCCACTTGCAGCGATTATTATTATTATCTTTTATTTACTTGTACTTTATTTACTTGCATTACCAAATACACCTGAAAACTCGTTTGCTAGTATTTACAGTGAATCCTTGATCAAAACCACTTGTCAACACCTTCTGCTCCTCGTTGGGTTCGACACTCTTATTTATCGAAAGTACTACGATACACCCCCTATACTTGTGGGTCATTAGGTGTCAACACACAAAACGCCACCAGCCACTAAAATACCAGCGCCTTACCGACAAATTAGTAAACTAGTGTCGTGACGACTAGCTAGCACGCCATCAGTGTACAAAGCAGTTGTGACGTGGAGCATCTTATTACGCCGTTGTTATTTTTTCTCTCGGACAGGCTGTGGGTCCTGCGTGAGCAGTGGCACACAACTGCTGATGCACGTTGGTTGGTACTTACCGGTGGCGTGCTGGATTCTGGTACACTGTGTTTTCCTAAAATAGTCGCGGTGTTTCCCTTCGCCGTGACGCCACTAATAAATTGTCCCCTATATGCTACTAGTGTCCGAAATACCACGCCAGGCCAAGCATCACGGTGACAAGGGGGTGACGAACCCCTCTCCGGGTCGGGGGTGCGGAGAGACGTCCTGGAGCGCTGCCAGAAAGAAGGGCACGACGAATAAGACAAATGGGGCGTGGAAGAAGAGCTGAAGAGGAAGAGCCACCCGGCTATTAGAAACCACAATACGCTCTCACTACACTTATTTAGGAAGTTATATTAACCAGAACGCACCGTGCACGAATTATCTCTAGTGTCCTAAATAAGTGTTGTTTTTAGTTCACGAGACTTACTCCCTCTGTTTTTATACATAAGGCCACTAAGTATTTTTTAGCTAAAAGTTTAACTAATAATTTGACCGATAAAAATATAAGTTATATGACATAATAAAAATATTGTTGAAAACATCTTTTCAATATGAATCCAATGATACACTTTTGGTGACATATAATTCATGTTTTGTTGGTTAATTTATTAGCCAAAGTTTACCTTGAAATACGTGGTGGCTTTATATACAAAAACAGAGGGAAGTTTCTAGGATCAGAGAAAATAGTAGAGGATCAGTGGGAATAGTAGAGAACTTATTTGTCGCAAAGTGCATTCTCGCTTACAGTACATAATTTCCTCGTCGTTTCGCCGAAACATGCAAGCGCCTATGCTGAATTGGTTGGGACTTGGGAGATGACCCAAGCAAGTCAAGCGCATCCGCGTCTCGTCCCCACCGATGGTGACACCGCGTTCTGCTCTCGGTTCTTTATTAAACCGTAAAGCACAACCACAGAGCGCGGTTGAATCAAAGGCAACCGCGCACTACTTCCGAGCCTCGATCCTGTGTGCAAATCACTAGGCGGCTGCCATGGCTCTGTGGACCGGGCTGAGCCAGGCGGCGACGGTGGCGCAGCTGGTCGGCGCGGACGTCGGCGGGCTCATCTCCATGATCATGCAGGCTGCGTTGAGGGCTCGGCAGAACAGGAAGGAGTGCGAGCAGGTGGCGCGCCGTGTCCTCATTATCGCGGAGCTGCTGCCGCACCTGCAGGCATATCCGGAGGCGGTCCGGCCTTTGGCCGGGCTGGGCGACACGCTCCGGCAGGCGCACGAGCTCGTTGTATCCTGCCAGGGGAGGAACCTGGCGTACCAACTCGCCATGGCTGGAAGGCAGGCCGACAGGTTCAGGGATGTCCAGAGCAGGATGGACTCCTACCTCATCCTCTTCCCCATGATCAGCCATATCGGCATAACCCGCCGCCTCGACCGAATTTGCAACATCCTTGTTCCAGATAGCGCCAGAAGCTCGCCATCTCACTTCTCCAATTCGCCCCAGGTGCAGGTATGTTTACAAATTGATCGAACAGTGCTTTTCAATCGTATCGTTCCTTCCGTGATGAGGAGTATCAAAAAAGGTTTGGAAGCGATGCACTTGGCTCGCTGGTGTGTTCGATTATATATTGGACAGACATACAGGGTAACGATCGATACCATCGATCTCTAGGTCGGTACAAACACCGACATTGACTCATAACGTGTTACACACGGAGTCCTAGACAACTACGTACAATACACGGTTTAACACTCCCCCTCAATCATAACTTATCTAAGTTAAGATTGCGACGAAATACTTCTAGTTGTCTAGTAGACAGTGACTTTGTAAAACCATCAGCCACTTGATCCCCTGAAGATATAAACTTAATGTCCAATAACTTCTGAGCAACTCTTTCACGAACAAAGTGATAATCCACTTCGATATGTTTAGTCCGAGCATGAAACACCGGATTGACAGAAAGATATGTTGCTCCAATATTGTCACACCATAGTACCGCTGCTTTAGATTGTGATACTCTCAATTCATTAAGCAGAGTTTGTACCCACATAATTTCAGCAGTAGCATTAGCCAAAGACTTGTATTCAGCTTCTGTACTTGATCTTGATACTGTAGCTTGCTTTTTAGCATTCCATGAAACAAGATTTGATCCTACATACACAGCAAAACCACCTGTAGACCTCCTATCATCTGGACAACCAGCCCAGTCTGCATCAGAGAAAGCACTGACAACAGTAGAAGAGGACTTGCTCAATCGAAGTCCAAGGGAAATAGTTCCACGCAAATATCTCAATATGCGTTTAACAGCAGTCCAATGAACTGTTGTAGGTGCATGTAGAAACTGACATACTTTATTGACTGAGAACGCAATATCAGGTCTAGTCAATGTGATATATTGTAGAGCACCAACAACACTCCTGTAGTTGGTGGAATCATCACCACTTAACACTTCACCATCAGTCAAGGATAGCTTCTCAGAGACAGATAACGGTGTATCAACAGTTTTGCAAATTTGCATATTAACACGACGAAGTAAATCATTGGCATATTTCTCCTGTGATAAAATAATCCCATCATGTACCTTTCGTACTTCAATGCCAAGAAAATAATGCAAATCTCCCAGATCCTTTAGAGCAAAATCAAGTCCAAGATCATGAAGAAGAGCATCTACGGCCTTCTCTGACGAACTAGCAACAACAATATCATCAACATAGATAAGCATAAATATAGTTACTCCCCCTTTGTTGTAGAAGAACAGAGAAGTATCAGCCTTAGATGCACAGAACCCAAGAGACTAAAGCTTAGAACTGAGGCGGGAATACCAAGCACGAGGAGCCTGTTTCAGTCCATAAAGAGCTTTATCAAGGCGACATACATGACCCAACCGAGTCTCATATCCAGGAGGTTGTCCCATATAGACCTCTTCTTCCAGAACACCATGCAAAAACGCGTTCTTTACGTCTAGCTGTCGAAGACTCCATCCACGAGAAACTGCAAGAGAAAGAACCACACGAATAGTGGCAGCTTTGACAACAGGACTAAAAGTCTCTTCATAGTCAATACCATACTGTTGTTTAAATCCTTTGGCAACAAGGCGTGCTTTGTAACGATCAACAGTACCATCAGCCTTACGCTTAACTTTATAAACCCACTTGCAGTTGATGACATTCTGCCCATGATGAGAAGGAACAAGATGCCAAGTGTTATTTTTTATAAGAGCATCATACTCCTCATCCATAGCAGCCTTCCAACGAGGATCTGAGAAGGCTTCAGCAGTAGTAGAAGGTTCACCAGTAGAGCAAAAATATGCGTATCGGATAGTACCATCTGTGAACTTCTTTGGTTTGGAAACACCACTTTGTAGTCGAGTACGCGGTCGTTCAGGCATCGGTACAGGATGGACTATAGACTGACCAGCCACTACGGATCCTGATACAGTACGCAAATCAGAACCAGTTGCCACACCTGATCCAGCAGCAGGTGTACCTGACCCTGTAGCCCCTTGTGCTGCCACTATTAAAAAAGGTTTGGAAGCGATGCACTTGGCTCGCTGGTGTGTTCGATTATATATTGGACAGACATACAGGGTAACGATCGATACCATCGATCTCTAGGTCGGTACAAACACCGACATTGACTCATAACGTGTTACACACGGAGTCCTAGACAACTACGTACAATACACGGTTTAACAAGGAGAAGCTCAGTACTCTTTTGCGGCAATTTGTTCCTCAGGAGCCGGCACAAGTCGCTCGGGAGGTTCTTCCGCACGGAACCGAAGAGTTCACGTTGGCAGAGATCATGGCGGCCACCAATAACTTCGCCCTTGATGCCAAGATCGGAGAAGGCTACTTTGGACTTACCGGCGGGCGGAAGGTGGCCACCAAGTGTGTCCGCAACCCGACTATTAGCAGCGACATCATCGAGGACCAGTTCCGCACGGAGTTGGCCATCCTCTCCCTGCTCCGGCACAAGAAGATCATCCGCCTCACTGAGCTCGAGCATGTTCTTGGCCTAGGAGTACATGGCGAAACGCGCGCTCGAGGACAACCTGCACCACCAACGACACTCATCCTCGGCCGTGGCAGTGTCCAGTTAGATGCGCATCGATCTGCTCCTAGTCCTGGACATCCTGTACCACCAACGACACCTGCAACGCCACGCCGTGCCGCCAGTCATCCACCGCGAGATCAAGTTGTCGAACATCCTTCTTGACTCCAGCTGGGTTCTTGTGCATTCGGCCCAAGATGTGGGATTATCTTCAGCCACTACAGAATTATAGCCACGAGAGACACACTAGTGAGTGGAGGGGCGCTATCGGACACAAAGTTCACTTAACCAAGATAGTTCACTGGACACATTGTCTATTTATTTTACGCAGATGAATGCTGCTCATCCCCAGGTTGCTCAATTATATCGCTGAGGGTAGCAATATGAACCTTCTCGGTTTCTTATCAAGTGTCATGCCTGTACGCTTTCTGTTGTAATAATCCATATGCTCTGTTGTATATATTTCAATTTTGCACAGAAGTTTACAGATGTGTGCAGCCTGAATTCTAGAGTATGTCTACCTGTACTTGCAGTAAGATCCTTGCCTATGTTGATCTGATTCGAGATAAACTTTTCAAGCAATCCATGGTCTACAGGTGTGAGTCCAATGTTCCAGCTCCGACATGGACTCCACCGGTGCTTATTAATTCTGATGCAGCTATTTTTGAATCTGATGGTCGCATGGGTATTTTTGAATCTGATGGTCGCATGGTCCACATATGTTGTCGCCCGTAATCATCTTGGTACATGTCTTGTTGCTTGCCGTCAGCGCGTGAAGGGCGTGCCGTCACCAGAATTTGCGGAAGGTTTGGCACTTAAGCATGCAGTCTCGACGGCTATTGATGAGGGCTTCGACAAGGTGATTTTCGCATCGGACTGTCTGTCCCTACTTCAGCGCCGTAACAGATCAACGATGGACAGGTCGGACGTTGGTATTCTAGTTGATGGCATCAAGCTCAGGATGACTTTTTTATGGTCTCGGTGATCCATGTCAAGCGACCGCTTAATGAAGCAGCGCACATTTTAGCAAAAACTTGTTTCTCTTCTCCCTCTAGCGAGGTTTTTTATTCAGTTCCGGAGTGTATCCGGGGAACAATTTGTATCGATATTATTTGATAAATAAAGCGCTGTTTTCTGCCAAAAAAAGTCATCAAAGACATATCCCGATGTGCATATATGCTTTTTTAGAATAAAAGGCATAGCTGCCCGACTTTAAATTAATAAAGCCCAAGAGTTTACAGCAGCCCCCACAGGGGGGTACAGACCAGCAGAGTTAATGACAGACACCCAAATTCTGCGCAACACATGCAGCAGGGGTGGACACAAAGGCAAGAGCAGAACAAGACATAGTTTAGAGATCAAAGATCAGCAAATGCAGAGCTAAGCTAGACGGACGATCCTGGGGGCGGAGTAGGTCTGGTGTCATGGTGAAGCTTGCGAAGGAGGTCATCCAGGATCTCCAAAGCCGCCAGGTCCTTATGCTTGATCAGAGGGCGCCACTGCTGCAAGAAAATAGAAGTTTTAAGCACACAATCAGCGGGGTGGTTAGGAAAGGACTGCTCCATCACGATTTTATTGCGGATATGCCAGAGCGCCCAGCTCTGAGCTGCGAAAAGAATCCACACTGCTCGCGCATGAGCAGGGGAGAGGCCAGAAATAATACGAAAAAACTGAGCGAAGGACAAAGGGTTCCAGTTAACAAGAAGAATAGCTCGAATCCCACTCCACATGAAAGCAGCAAAGGCGCAAACAAAGAAGATGTGATCTGCCGATTCAACCTGACCACACAGCACACAAAGCCCATCCGAGGGGCCGAGTCTATGATTAATTTGCTCACTACACGGGAGGCGATTAATGGCAAGTTGCCAGGTGAAGATCTTAATTTTCAGGGGAAGGTTAGCGTTCCAAATAAACTTTCGCAGGGCCAAGCCGCCCCCTGTAAGAGATGATTATACATGGAGTTTACCGAAAAACGTCCCGAGGGCTCGAGGGACCAGGACACCCTGTCCTGTCCTTCGGAGAGGTTGCACAAGGCCAGCTCCACCCTAAGAGCTGACCAACTTTGAAGGTCAGCCGGATTTAACGAGCGCCGAAAATGTAAATTCAGAGAAGAGGCCTCGAGGGCTTGGTTAACCGAAATCGATTGATCAGAGCAAATAGCAAAGAGAGAGGGGAACCTAGCAGCCAAAGTTGCATCACCATGCCAAAGGTCCAGCCAGAATCTCGTACCACGCCCATTGTGGATATGAAACCTTGCCCCAGAACTGAAGATATGTCTGATCTTGAGAATACTATTCCAAAACTGGGAGCCACCCTGACTCCCAGAGCTAAACAGAGAGAAAGAGTTTGGATATTTGGCAGCTAAGATTTTAAACCAAAGGGAATTGATGGAGTCAGGTTGAAGAATTCTCCAGACCCACTTTAACATTAAGGCAATATTCATAGCTCTAGTATTGGTAAGCCCCAGACCCCCCATGGACTGCGGGACACAGCACTCATCCCAACGAAGCCAATGGTACTTCCTCTTCTCTCCGACACCTTCCCAGAAGAAACGGGCCAGCACTTTGTCAAAAGCAGCATGGGTTCCCTCAGCCAGCAGGAAGAGCCCCATACAGTGCAAGGGAAGGCTAGCCAAAGAGGCATTTGTCAGGATGTGTCTAGCAGCAACTGACGAGAAGCGACCCTGCCAAGGGTCCACTCTGTGGCCAACAGTTTCTACCAAGTAATTCATATCCGCAATGGTGAGTTTCCTATCCGCTATAGGAAACCCTAAATAAGACATAGGGAATTTACCAACTTTACAGTTAAACATGCGAGCAACCCTAGCTTGCTCTATTTGCGACGCCCCAGTCACAATCACCTCTGATTTGGAGAAGTTTATTTTAAGGCCAGAGAGGATTTCAAAGCAGATTAGGACGAACTTTAGGTTGGCAATCGCTAGATCATCCAGCTCAATCAAAAGGATCGTATCGTCAGCGTAAATCGATGCTTTAGGATGTGCATATATGCTTGAGGATGCTTCTATCGGATTATGCCATACTGCTATTACTTTTGGAGAAAAAGCTTGAATTGAGCCCAACTTTAAATTAATATTTAAATCCATGATCAGCTAATAGTGTTACCAAGAATTTACATATCATTCATCCGTCATAATAAGGTGTTTTGTGGTACTCTCAAATGAATAATAACCCTCTATTTTTATTCATCCAAAGGTTCACAAGGTTTGATACTGGTATAAAAAACATGACAAGTAATATTTCAAAATCTGTAAAAAAGGGAAACCTTCATGAAGGGAAGGCCGGACTGCTCTGCACGCAACACGTGGCGCAGTGTGGTGCGAGGAAATTTCCGGGAAGTGGTCTCCCTGCTCACCACTTGTCACAAGGAGAAGCAAAGTAGGATGAGAGATGAGAGAAAAAGGCACGGGGAGGGTGGATGTCTCGCCTTCTGCTTCGGTACACCCCCCCTTTCTAAACTCAAACACAATAACGGCTGAGATCACATTATACCTCTTCGTAACAAAGGACCTGATGGTAATTAACAAATTATTAAGTCACACGTATAGCACTACTGAAGCTTGTACGACTATGTACAAATCCATACGCCTACGTATCAGTATCTATATGTAATCAGTTATTTGTGGAGGGCCCGTCTGTGTGACTGTCATATGTCCGCCGTCCTCATCGCCGGCAACCGGTCGCCCGGCTCGGCGGTGGTGGCCGGCACGATCAGCAGCCAGCTGAGCACTCTCGACCCTCAGGGGTCACCAATGACGAGTTTCAGCGATCGATTTACGGGAATGGGATCCAAACCAGGACCATCGAGTGCCTTGACGGTGCAGCCAAGAACGCGTGTGGGGATACCCTTGAATCCATGTCAATCACAAGCAATCGGTGCAATTATTCATGTGACCTTCAAAGAATAATCATTCATGTGACCTTCCAACTCCATTCACGATCGATTCCCTGTAACCAATTGTTCTACTTGTTCTCTTAAATTCACATGCGGATCTAGCTCATGTTTCCTGGCCGGCACTAATCGGAGGATCAGAAAGCCGCTCGTTCAGCTCTAAACAAATTCAAGTGCGAGCAAAAATTGCTTTCGATCTGATGTATGAAAGGTTGTAGATAGATCCGGTGTGTGCCGTCGCAGACCGCCGTCGATGAATCGATCCCTGCTAGATAGCGCAAGCGAGGAGTTGAGGCCACCGGCAAAAAAAATGAAGCCACGATCGGGGATATGGGGATAGGGAGCGGGGAGGTGGGATCGGTACGAGCGATATAGTGTACAGTATTAGGTGGGTATACAGGAATTAGACTTGGGCTTCAATCTAATTAATCCGTTTGGGTAGGGGGCAAAATTCATTTTCATTTTTCTGAGTTTGGGGGAGGGGGGGTGTACTGAAGCATGGGCCGGATGTCTCAGTTTTCCCTTTCATTTTTCAAAACTATTTTAAAAAAATTAATATATCTTGATAACCGTTTGTTAAAATTACAATCCGTTTTCATTTTTGAGATCCTCGCATCGAGAAGACATCGGAGGTAACACGCGCGGCGGCGGCGGTCAAACCCAGATCACACTTGAAATCACCATTGTTGTGAGAGAAAAAAATGTTTTGCGCACCTATCACTGACCGGATTTGGCGTTTTAGTGACATCCGATGGTAGGGGAGAGTGACTTTCCCCATATCCCCTTGAGACGGCTAGCACTTTTCACACGTTTCATAAAAAACTAGAACTCCCTTCGATCCATATTACGCTTCGCTAATACGGATGTATCTATCACTAAAATATGTCTAGATACTATATCGGGTTTGCTAGAAATTAGGCATCTGATCTCTAACTAGAGATGTGTCGCCAGATCTAGCCGTCCGTTTTTTTGGAGATTCGTGCAGGCGAATTTTTTTAAATTTTTTTTCAGATTCGAATTTGTTCATATTCGATTTTTTTCACACAATGAATTTTTTTTCATATGCTTAATTTGTTCAGATTCAAAATTTATTCAAATTTGAAATCTATTCATATTCCAAATTTATTTAGATTCAATTTTTTTAATTTCGAAATTTGTTCGAATTAGATTTTGTTCACAATTCAAATTTGTTTTTTCATATTCCAAATTTATTTCAAATCCGTTTAAATTTTAATTAAATTTTGTTCACAATTCGAATTTAGTTTGAAAAGAGAGGATGACATCAGGCGACTGATCTCAAAGAAACAATCCATTGGCATAAAACATATCTGGATTGAAAAGGCAACTAAAACACTATTAAGAAAAGTGTCGGAGACTTCAAAAATAGTACAATCCTGTGTTTTAGAAATTCCAATATTTAATGGGCAATCCAATGGCGCAAGCTAAGACTCGAGAATGAAGTATGAACAGCAGGCAGAACAAGAACTGCAGCCACTAAACACTCCGACTCCAACGCAGTTTCTCCACATACCTATGTGGGTACTTGTCTTATCCAACGGTGTACATTGTTTCATGATGCGTGTTATTCATTTTTACAGTTACATCCTTTACAGAGTACATCTTCACACTCCTATGAGAGTCAAAGTGGACACGGTACATAATCTCTCTCCTTATCCATCCACAACACCAACTCCAACTCTCTCTTCCCCATCTCTCTCCACGAGTTGGGCGCTGAGCGGTCGAATGCACAGGGGCGTCGATTTCCGTAGTCGGCGTGGCCGCCCGTGTCAGGGAGCGGGCGCACGGTGGCGGTGTCGGTGACGCTGGTGGGCGGCGGCACGGTGGGGTTGCTGCCGATGAACGGGTACCCCTCGCCGCTGGCGGGGGCTCCGACCGGACGAGCCGCCGCGACGCCCACCGTGGGCTCTAGCGAGAACCCGAAGTGCGGGTGCGGCGTCGTGGTCGCCTGCTGCGGCTCGTGGGACGGCAGGTCGTTGGCCCCAGCGGTCGGCGTTGGAGCAGAGGAGTGCAAAGACGCCGGTTGCGGAGCGGAAAAGTGCTGCGACGCCGGCGCCGGCAGCGCCGGAGAGATACCGAGGTGGTGGCGTTGGCGCGGCGACACAGCAGGGCCATGGTAGTATCCTCGGCGCACAGCCACAGGGCCAGACGAAGGCTGCCGCAAAGTTTTGTGAGCACGATTTCATACAATGTTGCTGCAGTTCCCCCAAGCTCCGCAGATTTCTTGAACTAATTACAGATTGCCCATCGATGAACATCGCTAATCGTCGATGTATGGCATGCATGCAGCGGTGGACGGCGACAGGTTCATGGCAGTGAAGCTTGGGATCCAGAACATGACGGGGGATGAGAAGCAGCAGGCGCTGGCGCTGCGCGTCAAGGGTGACCGGGCCATCTTTTTCAACTGCTGGATCGACGGCCACCAGGACACGCTCTTTGCGCAGGCCTACCGCCAATACTACCGGAGCTGCATCATCTCCGGGTACCGTCGACTTCATCTTCGGCGATGCCGCGGCCGTCTTCCAGCGCTGCGTGATGCTCGTCAGGGACCCGCTCCCGGGGAAGCCCGGAGTGGTGACCGCGCACGGCCGCCGCGACCGGCAGCAGACCACCGGCTTCGTCCTGCACCAGACCGGCATCGTGGCCGATGACAGCCTCGCCAGCAAGTCGGCGACGGTGAAGACCTTCCTTGGCCGGCCGTGGAAGAGCGCCTCCAGCTTGCTGCAGTTCCCCAAGCTCCGGGGGATGCCGCCGACGAGGAGGTTCCCGGAGAGATGGAGGTGCTGCAGGCTGCGTCAGCCGGCACCGCCCAGCTCGCCGGGGATGGCGCCGCCGAGGCGGTTGGAGGCTAGCGAGAGGCGGCGCAGCCCGTGGAGCGAAGAGGAGGGTGGGGAACAGGGATGGCCGGCGGCGGCGAGTTCGCCGGCGGGGTGGGAGCAACGGTGGTCAGTGGAACTGCTTGAACATGTCCGACTTGTTAAACATAAATTGGTTCCAGATTATGTTGATATGAACGTGAATAACATATTCTGATGAAACTGAACTGATGAAAAACTAGGGATTGGTAGATTAAAAATTGTAGTAACCTAGGGGGCTTTCTACAATGTCTAGAACCTAGAGCACAGATCTCAAAGCAAGCTTGTATGGTACCAGATAAGACCAAGACCCACATCCATATGTGGTTTTACTTTTTCGCTCCGACTCTCCAAGTTCAGCTTCCTATATGGAACTGTTCTTCGTGTTCGGCGACTCTAATTCATGCGCGCTGCGCCTTTGCGCATATCCTCGGAGAGCCTGCCCAGTGCAGAATACGAGGACCCTCCCTCCTCGACGGCCTTCCTGCAGGCAGCCTTCATCTCCGCGGCCTTCTCCCTCGCCTTCCTCCCGTCCTCGGAGTCGCCGTCCATGAGCGCCTTCACGGCTCGTTCCAGCTCCGACGCCTCGACGAAATTGTTCCTCTTCCTGTCCACCTCCATGGCCACGGCCACGCCCATGTAGGCGACCAGCGTGAACGCGTTCAGGTGCTGCTCGGCGTAGAGCGGCCACGGCACCATCGGCACGCCGAACCACAGGCTCTCCAGGGTGGAGTTCCACCCGCCGTGCGTCACGAAGCCTCCCACGGCGGCGTGGGCGAGTATCTCCTTCTGTGGCGCCTTCGTCGGCCACACCAGGCCCTTCTCCTTTGTCCTCTCCAAGAATCCCTCTGGCAGCAGCTCCCTGAGGTTGGCGTCTGTGGGATGTAGCGTGCCGGCTGCCGGCGGGCCACGCAGCACCCACAGGAAGCTATGCCCGCTGCGCTCTAGCCCGTGTGCTACCTCGTGCGCCTGCGTCGCGGTGAAGGACCCTAGACTCCCGAAACAGAGGAACACCACCGAGGCCTGCGGCTGTGTGTCCAGCCACCGCACGCACTCATGCGGCTGCTCGGCCGGCGAGCTCGAGGGCAGAGAGAGCATCGGGCCTACTGGATAGACCGTCGGGGCAGGGATCCCGTGCGTGCACCGGCCTTCGGCGATGGCAGCAAGAACGCTCTGCTCCAGCTCGGCCGCCGTGTTGATGATAACGCCGTCGGCTTCCACGAAACGCCTGCCGTGGTACACGAACCACGTGTAGTTGGGATTCTTCTTGTCCATGACCGGCAGCGGGAATGACGAGGGCGGCACCGGCGGCAGCCCAGGCAGGTCCACCATGCCCTCCATCTCCGCGAACTCGACGGTCACCTCCTCGTGGAGCGCCGGCAGGCGCAGCAAGAGCGCGTAGAAGGCGGCGTCGGCGGTCATGTACACGTAGGCCGGCACGGCGAGCTCGCGGCACGCATCGAACAGCGTCGTACCGAAGAAGTCGACGACGAGCGCGGCTACCGGGCACGTCAAGGCGGAGATGGCCGCCTTCACGTGGTCGGCGTGGAGCTGAATAAATCGGGAAACGAACTCCTCGACGCCCAAGCAGTCCGTCGGGGGCTCGACGGTGGGGAGGTGGTTGAAGCGAATGTCCAGGCCGGAAGCTTCCTCCCGGCGTATGTGGGCGGCGAGCTCGGACCTGTCACTCTCCGTCGGCGGCTGCATCACGAGCACCGTGAGTGACAGGGCGCCGCCGCTGCGGGCAAGCAGCCGCTTGCCGGCATCGAGCATGGACATAAGGTGGCCGGCGGCCCAGACGGGCAGCAACACGACGGTCGGGGTTGCCATCTGTGGCTGTCGAGTAGGCCTACTTGCTTGGGAAGTTGGGATAAGATGAGCGTTGAAGTCGAGGGAACGATACGGTGAGGATCTGGTTTTGAAGTACGGACTGACTACTGACGAATGTGCTGACGACACTCCCGGCGGAGCAGCCGCATGAGTACTGCAGACTGGCGGCGGCTGGACCTGAACTTCCTTGTTGGATGGCTGGTGGCTCTTGCATCCAAATCACGGTGGTTGAGATTCTACAGTATGGCTGAAATTGCTCGGTTGTTGGTGGTTCTTGCATCTGTTCAAGTGAGGCTAAAGTGTTCTCAAGTCTCGGATTTCAGTTTTGCATCCAAATAGGACGAGCTTGTCCCACGCCCAAAATTGTTGGTGGGTTCTTACAACTACTGCTCGTATTCATTCCGACTAAACAAAACTATCTGACGCCCATGTGGGAATGTGGGATCCTGCATTAAATTGATTTTGTTTTGTTTTGAATAAAGAGGGTCCCAAAAGACCTGGAGCTTAAACACGATACTACTTCCTTTATATAATCTTTACTATAGGATTTTAGTTGGGATGGTGAAACCACTTTTGGTTAAAATATTTGACTTCCCAAAATACCCCTAAGAAAAAATACAACAACAGGCTATATTTAGGCTATATTTATATCACGGAATCACGCAATCCCAAAATCACGCAATCAACAAAATCAGGCTATATTTAGACTATACAGGTCATACACGGCGCATGCACCAAATTTGTTTCTAAACCTGCCCTTATTAATTGGTAGTTTCTCCCTACTAATTCTCTTCTTAATTCCTCAGTAACCGCGCTTGACTCCTTGATCCTCTTCCATAGTCGTGCGCACTCTCTCTCTTTGAGTAGGAAGAGATATTAAGTACTCCATAATTACAGTCCAATACGCATCATGCACATTCCTTTGTGGTGAAAAATCTGAAAAATCTTTACTATAGGATTTCAGTTGGGGATGGTGAAACCACTTTTGGTTAAAACGTTCGACTTCCCAAAATACCCCTAAGGAAAAAACACAACAGCAGGCTATATTTAGGCTATATTTATATCACATAATCACGCAATCCCAAAATCACGCAATCAACAAAATCAGGCTATATTTAGACTATACAGGTCATACACGGCGCATGCACCAAATTTGTTTCTAAATCTGCCCTTATTAATTGGTAGTTTCTCCCTACTAATTCTCTTCTTAATTCCTCAGTAACCGCGCTTGACTCCTTGATCCTCTTCCATAGTCGTGCGCACTCTCTCTCTCTCTCTTTGAGTAGGAAGAGATATTAAGTACTCCATAATTACAGTCCAATACGCATCATGCACATTCCTTTGTGGTGAAAAATCTGAAAAATATTCACGCCTTCTCAATAGAAACGGAGGGAGTACTTGCAACCGCATGAATCACGGTATTAAATCATGCGCCAATCTCGGTATTAAATCACGGTATGAAATCACGCGCCAATTATGATATTAAATCATGCGCTAATTATGGTATTAAATCACGGTATGAAATCACACGCCAATTATGATATTAAATCATGCGCTAATCATGGTATTAAATCATGGTATCTCTACTAATACCCGGTGGTTCCTATATACTCCCGAGTCATGAGAGACGAGATTGCGGAGACTAAACCGACCACGACATAGAGACGACATTGAGGTCATCGGCCTGGCGATGGAGGGACAAATCAAGGATTGCTTATGGATTGCCTTGTTCAAGGTGGTTGTGGCGTTCTCCGCTGAGCGAAGCTGCGCCAGGTGACGGCGGCTGGTCGCAGGCGAGGGAGACTTGGTCTCGCCGGACATGGGCGTGCATCGGTTATCATAGTCTGGACCAAAGGTCCAGTGAACGGCATATCACACCCGTTCATGATCTGTTGGAGATCTGTGCAACTGCAATGAATCGTATAGATGCGTCTGTACGTCCTCTGTACGCGTGGTTCAGATAGTAGATAGGTTCATTTACTTTTGTATAGACCCGCCGTGGGATCGTATTGTACAGATACGATTCAATAACTGGCCGTGGAATCCATGGCCGAGCATCTGCCTATGGATTGCTTGGTCGAGCACACGCCAGAGCGCCAGAGCACCGGAGCCGACTATATGAGGAATATGGAGCACGAGGTCGCCGCCGCCGGTTTCCGTAGTTTCATCTCTTTCTTTTCGTGTGTTGTAAATCTCCACCGATTGATCACACGCGTGGACAAGGCCTCGGCCCAATGAGCGAATCCATCGCTAATTCATCCAGCTAGCGTCCGAGTCTAGGGAAGAAGTCCAACACCGATGCCGAGGGAGCATCTCAGGTGGATGCCAAAGGGGATGATGCCGTGACGGAGCCGAAGTCTCTTGTTGAGCTGAAATTCCTAGACGAGGAGCAACGCAGTGGCTACGAGCCTGCCACCGCAGAGCCAAGCGCTATAGAGAATGCGGATGTTGTGCCTGGAGGACACTGATGATGGTAGCTCAATGGAAAATTAAGTTTTATTCTAGGTTTATATCCTTCTATCATTATATCATACCTTAACAATGTAGAACCCGATGACATGTTCCTTGTTGGTATATGGACATTTTTTACTTGGTCTGATTTCTGACCATCTGCTCTTTCTTCAATGATACATTAGTGTGTACAACATGTGCGGATGCAGCAAGTCGGATTATCTAAAATGTTAGTATACTAAAATTTAGGTAGTGATTGTATATTGGCTGATAACCATATAACTGAAGTGGGTAGGTTAATTGTGAGCTGGTCATCATTAAAAAAGCTAAGCATAAGTCGTCAGTTATTCAAAATCTTCTGGTTTGTCCAACATAATGATATTCTGCACTTTTACCGCTAAAACTTACTTCTATTGCTTCACTAGAACATAGTTTGGGCGTACTGAATGGAGTAATGGACTATGCATCAATAGCTTATGCATGTGGAGATACACTATTCCCACATTGATCATAGTGCCGAGAGCATGCTGATCCGCCATTATTTGTGTACTTATACTTAAGCTAACATTCTTGCTTGCAGAAACCGGGGGACACTGGGGAACAAAACAAACTTTATCCTTAATTAGTCTTATCTAGCTTTGTCTTTAATATTGAGATGCAAGATAGATATATGTAGTGAACACATGAATAAAGTTATTCCATTGGTATGCCTTTGAAAAAGTAACGCAACATTGCCGGTGTTGTAACTATTGGTGTAACTTTTAGCCGGTTGATGGCTTCATTAATTCAAAACCAGACTCATTTCGAGCCTTCCGTTTTAAAAAATATTCAGCTAGGATCCACAAAGTGTTTGTTCAAATAAAGTTTTGAAAACTGTACTAATATTCAGCTAGGATTTCATGAGGCCATCTTGACATAAATTCTCATGCATATATTTATATTTGCAGTAAAAAATACTTGAGTAGGCCGTAGCAACGCACGGGTATTCAGCTAGTCTAAACTATAAGATTGGAGTTGGTGATGGTGAAGCCACTTTTGGTTAAATCATTTCAGTTTCAATTTTACCCCTGACAAACACCCATTTACAATCACATGTGGTTAATTAAAAAAAGATATTAATCACCATTAACCACAAAAGATATCAATCACTCCCCTTAAAAAAGGAAAGATATCAATTAGGGTACACCCTCAACGCAGGCAAGCATCTAGTGGATCAACAGCTTTTCTCGCGAGCTCGAGTATTTCTTTCGTGTAAACAAACTATAATATACGGATTAATAACTAACCCGTAATACTCGCACCAATTTGTTCCCCGGTTTGCAACTTCCATATCCTGGGCAGCTGCTTGTGATTGGAATGACGATTTTGCCGCACACCGGCTCAGAGAGCACCACCACATACAGCCCATGCTCGGTGGTGCTGGTGAACTCGGTATTCACGGAACCTGGTCATGTATACACTGCCGGTGAAAACAGAAAACTCGCAGAACCCATGAAAGCACGAGTCCGCCATGTACGCACTAGCACCGGCTGGAGCCCTGGAGCTTGCTTTTGCCGACGATGTCCCCACAGTCTGTAGAACTCTACGAAAGTTGCGGCCGAGTTCGCAAGAGAAGAAGACCGGGCTCGTACCACCGCCGGAGGCACTCAGGTAGAACCGTAGAAGGCCTCTTCGATGTATGCGAAGTGGACTATGATGGCTTTTTGAGTATATTTTCGATAAAGATGGCTTTTGGAGCTGCATCCGAGTAGGCAATCGAGTTGCGTTCCGGTGCTGGCCGGTTGCCGTTCCTTGCAGAGGCCTCGATGCACTGCGCGACAACCGAGTTGACGAGATGTAGGCCAACAACTTGCACGTCGACGAGAAGGTGATGGCCGAAGGCGGCCGGCGAGAGGAAGTAAGCACGGCATCGATGAGCTCCTGACCAGGACTCCACGTCGCGTTAGGAAGCCGGAAGAAAGTACAGGAGTTTAGCGATTTGTAAGAGCATCTCCAACAGGTGCACAATATTTCGACGGGCTGCTCCGCCCGCGCTGTAAACGTTTGCGGCGCGCTGGCCTGGATTTTCCTCCACCAGAGGCGCTAAACTACATCGTGTTCGTGAGCGCAAAACATGCTCCTCCGCCGGGTGCTCAAAAATGCAGCACCATCGCCAGCGGCAAAACATTAGATAATTTTTTTAACATTAGAAAATAGCTAGAAATTACATCGCCAGCGCCAGAACATAATAGATAAACTAAAAATAAACTACTCCTCGTCGAAGTAGTCCCAGAAACTAGAGGAGAGGGTCGTCGACGACACCGGAGAGGTCATCCAGTCGAAGGAAGAAGACGACGACACGACGATCGTCGACGGGCCGGAGCCGTTTTTCTTCTCCTCCTTCTTCCTTGCCGCCTTCCTCGCGGCCTTCTCCTCCCTCTCCTTCTTCCTCGCCGCCTTCTTTGCGCGGCGCTCTTCGCGGTCGGCCTTCTTCACCGCCTTGACCGCCGCCTTCTCCTCGGCCTTCTCGGCGTAGAACGCCTCCATCGCGGCGACGTCCTCCGGGAACTGTTCGCGCCACTCGAGGCAGAGGCACTCATCACCCTTCGCGATGACGAGGCACTGCTCGAGCTCCCGCTGGCGCTGCTCGCGTGTGACGGCCGGAGGTGGCGGCGCGAGCATCTCCGCCTGCGCGCGCGTCGTGACGTCGTCGAAATTCATCGACCGGCGCGGGCGGCCGAGGCGCCAGGCGACCGCGTCGTACGCGTGCGCCACCTCGTGCGCCGTGTCGAAGGTGCCGAGGCCGATGCGCTCCTCGCCGGAGCGGATCTCCGTGTAGAAGGTGCCGTTGGGCCGCGCTCGGACGCCGCGGTAGCCGGAGCTTGAGCGGCGGCGGGGCGGCATCTCGTCGGCGGGAGAGGTTGCGCGGCTCGAGGGAGAGCGAGGAGGGTGGCGGCGGCGCAAGGTGAGTGGCGTAGAGGAGAGCGAGCGGCGCACGGGAGTGAACTTTCCGTGGCGGTTGGTGAGCGCAGTGCGTGGAGTTATATAGTGCGCCCGGCAACCGGAGCGCCAACTTTGCCGCGCAGGATGGCGCAAACGCGCACGCGGCAAAAGTTTTCGGCGCCGCGTTGTTTTCCCGCGCCCGCTGGAGGAGCGCGCGGGCTCTCCCGCGCAGTAAACCGGTGGTTAATTTGTCGCGCGGGCGTTTTAGCGCCTCTGTTGGAGATACTCTAAGGGGCCGTATATTTTCTGTATTATTTGGATTTTCTTTTTTACCAAATATCATGCTGGCCATGTACACTGGCCGCCCCGATGGGCGCATAGCCATGGCACAGGCAAGCCGTGTCCAATTTACGGACCCTTTTAGGAGCTGATAAGAACTGAGTCCGACGTTGACGAGAAGAGGACGTCCCGCTAACCAATTCCGCTAATTATATGCAATCAAAAGAAGGAAGTGCACGTCAAATTTGTCATTTGAGATCGATCATGCCAAGTGCTGCCTCCGTCGCGCCGTCGGGAACAGCCGCGGGCGGGTTCCCTTGCGTTGAGATCGACTAGGCCGAGTGCTGCTTCTGTTCCGTCGCCGACTGATGCGGTACGGTGTTGATAGTTTTTTACCGTCCAGTTGGGAACCCCAAGAGAAA
Source organism: Dactylis glomerata (assembly GCA_007115705.1). NCBI lineage: Eukaryota > Viridiplantae > Streptophyta > Magnoliopsida > Poales > Poaceae > Dactylis > Dactylis glomerata. The sequence goes on from QXEO01000548.1 coordinate 7,603,802, forward strand.
GGTATGATGAATATAGCAGCAAGGTTTTCCCTCAGTTAAGAAACCAAGGTATGTCGATCAGGAGAGGAAGGAGCCAATATGACTGAAGGTGATGCTTGCTAGTCTAGTGACACTCCAACAAGGGCGCCGTTAACGATCGATAACGAGTTAGCGCGTCTTCAACTAGTAGCAATGTGGAACCTGCACACAACATAACCAAATACTTTGCTCCCAACTTACGATGAGGTTGTCAATCTCACCGGTTTGCTGTAAGCAAAGGAATGAGCGTATCGAGTGGAAAATAGTAATAGTATGCGAGTAAAGTAAACAGTGCGAGTAAAGTAAACATATGATAGCAATATGATAGAAATAGGACCGGGGTCCATAGTTCACTAGTGGTGTCTCTCCATAAGATAAAATAACACATGCTGGGTAAACAAATTACAGTGGGCAATTGATAGAATAAAGACAACGTGCATATGATGAGAGGATCACTATGAGATTTACTCTGGGCATTACAACAAGATACATAGACCGCCATCCAACTGCATCTATGACTAATAATCCACTTGTGACGAATCAATCCGAGACCTCTATAAGTATTAAGTTGCGAACAACAGATAATTGCATTAAGGAAAGTGTGTAATGTAAACAAAGCATATGCCCTCGAGCATATGAATATTGTTTTCCCCCTAGTAGCAACAACACATCTACAACCTTAGAGGTTTCTGTCACTCCCCCAGATTAAATAGAGGCATGAACCCACTATCAAGCATAAATACCCCCTCTTGGAGTCACTAGCAACTACTCGGCCAAGATAGCTACTAACAACGGAGAGCATGCAAGATCATAAACAACATAGAGATAACATAAGATAAATTTCAGTACATCAACTCAAGCATAACACCAATATTCATCGGATCCCAACAAACACAACATGTAGAATTACATAACGGTGATCTCGATTATGTAAGGAAGCTCACGAGATCTAAACATGAAGCACATGGTGGAGAAGACAATCATCTAGCTACTGCTATGGACCCATAGTCCAAGATAGACTACTCACTTATCGCGCCGGAGGCAAGCATGGCGACGAAGAAGACCTCCGGTGGTGATTCCCCTCTCCGGCAGGGTGCCGAGAAGAGCTTCTGGACCCTCCCGATCTTCGGGTCGACGGCGGCGGCGGATCGCGATGTGTTCTGGAAAAGTGATCGGGTACTTAGGTTTTTTCCGTCGAGGGGTCTTTATAGGCAAAGGGGCATCGTCAGGAGTGGGCCGATGCACCCTCACACATAGGGGGCGCGGCTAGGGGCCTGGCCGCGCCGCCCTGTTGTGTGGGGCCCTCGTGGCCCCACTCCGTCTCCTCTTAGGTTCTCTGGAAGCTTCGGTGAAATTCTAGGCGACTGGCTTTGGTTTCGTCCAATTCCGAGAATATTTCCTGTGTAACTTTTCTGAAACACAAAAATAGCAGAAAACAGGGAACTGGCACTGTGGCGACTTGTTAATAGGTTAGTTTCGGAAAATGCATAAAAGTACCACGAAGTGTAACAAAACACTAAGCAAATGGTGTAAAAATAAGCATGGAGCATCAAAAATTATAGATACGTTTGAGACGTATCAGCATCCCCAAGCTTAACTCCTGCTCGTCCTCGAGTAGGTAAGTGATAACAAAAGAAATAATTTTTGAGTTGACATGCACCTACACAATCTTGATCATATATGTAAGCGTTGTGCGCTGGGATCAAAAGAACTTAAAACATGGGCATGAAAGATATAATCTTGATAGAAGAAACTTAGCAACCATGTTATAATATGAAAATGAACACAAACAAAAGATCATGAAAATGAAACAATAAAAGTCAAACGTGTGTTCATATCATAAGGAAAAACATACAAATGGTTTTCAGCTTGTCCTTCATGGAGAGCAAAACATAAATGCATAGGACACCTTCAAGTTTAAAAGGGTGACTAGATACAAATAATTTAAGAACAAGTGAAACCAACAATATGAATCAATCAATGAAAACTTTAGGACAATGCACGTTATACTCAGAATGACAACTATGCTCTCTTAAAGGTGCATAAAGGTAGAAGGTGGTGACTCAACATAAAAGTAAAAGAAGGGCCATTCGCAGAGGGAAGCAGTGATTAAACATTGCTCTAGAGCTTTTCATTTATAAAACAGAGATAAAACTTGGGTTTTGAGAGGTGGTTGCTTTTGTCAACGACTGGCAATGGGGTTCTTACTATCTTCCATACAAAAATGAAGCAAGTTTTTGAGAGAGATTGGTACTTTTGTGCTCTTTTATAAAGCTTGGCACTCCTCCCCACCTTTTTTCCTTTCTCAAACCATGGCTAACCGATTCCATCGGGTGCCCACCATCATTCACATACCATGGAGGAGTGCCTTTTTTTTTCTTTCTTTTTTCTCTTTTTTTGGAATAAGCAATATGGAAGAGAGCAAATCCGACCACTACGTCCCCATGAGCTAAAAACAGTGGCACAAAACGAAAAGTAGTTGAAAGTTTTGAAAGGTAGCACATGAAAATTTACTTTGGAATGGCTTACAAATACCATGCATAGGAATTTATAGTGGACACAATGACAAACTTAGTTTTTAGGAGTTCGATGCACGAGTAGAGCTCATACTCAGTATAAAACGAGGGCTAGCAAAAGACTGGGAGCGACCAACTAAGAGAGCAATAATGGCCATAATCATGCAAAGCGACAAAGCGACATTAAAAGAAGCATAAGATGGCATCAAAAGTCAAAAACTAAATGATCATAGAGGCTATTGGCGACTTTGTATGAGTCTAACATGTGTGAGCATGCGCCAAGTCAACCCAAATAAAGCATCAAGGAGAAAACCAAAATAATGCTTCCAAACGATAAAAACAACGCATGATTTTTTCAAAGGCTCATTAAGCAATCTCAGTTATTTGAGACAAGTCATGCTACAGCAAAACCACTAAGCATACTATCAAAAAGACATCAAGCACGACATGAAAAAATCTAAGCCGCAGTCTATACAAGCTCCTTCTTGTACCACTTTTTGTGCATAAATCTTTTTCTCTTTTCCAACACCATTCAAACTTTTTATAACCACCTCTTTTGATGAAAACCAATATATACCAGAGGCAAAAATACACCTTGATGTAAAGATATAACAAGATATGAACACAAATCAAGGCGAAAATCGAAAGCTAAACATAGTTTTACAAAAAGAGAACACTCGTTGAAATTATAAGAATGAAAAACGGAGTGTTCTTGGCAAATGAAAAGCAAGGCAACTTCTCCAAAAGGAATTTGTTGGGGTCCAACCATTTATTTCAGCAAACAAACTAAACTAAACTGAAAACAAAAAACAACTGACGCTCCAAGAAAAATGCATAATGCATGAAGCAATAAAAATATAGTGCGTTGAAAGGTGACCTGATTTTTGCCGATGAAGAAGGGGTGCCTCAGGGGCATCCCCAAGGTTTGACGCTTGTACTTCTTGGATATTTCTTAGGGTGATGCATGGGCATCCCCAAGCTTGAGCTTTTGTCCATTCTTCAACTCATCTCATCATTCTCCAATCCCTACACTTGAAAACTTCCTTCATACAAAACTAAACACAAATCTATTAGCAACATTAGTGTAAGCATAACATAGAATCAACCGTTTTTGCTTCAGGTTTCAACCTAAAAACCACCATATATAAAGTATATACTACTGTAGCAACTTCCCCAAAAGTTCCGTGATCAAAAGAACTCAAAAAGAAAGCGATAAAGCGGCAAACACAAATAGTGGCAGAAATCTGTCAAAACAGAACAGCTGACAAATGTCGAATTTTTAGAGGGTTTTCTGTTCCTCAAATCAAAAAGTGTTCAACTAATGAAAGTTTGGATATAACCTGGGGCATATGAACAAGAAATCGCAGGTCCAAAAGATATACAGAGAATTTTCACGAATTTTTACGGTGCAGCACCGAAAACTGTTTCAGGACAGCAACATCCCCAAATCTTACCTCGCTCAAATTAGAGGCTTCTCTTGGCATAAAAACGAAATAAAAATGATAAGGAGAGGTCATTACAGTAGTAATAACTTCCAAGACTCAAATAAAAGAAAAAGAACTGAATATAAAAATATTGGGTTATCTCCCAAGAGTGCTTTTCTTTAACGCCTTTGAGCTAGGCGCAGAAAGTGCGAATCAAGTAATATCAAGTGATGAAGCATCAAGCTCATAATTTGCTCTAAGAATAGAGTCAAAAAGCAATTTATTTATTTTCCTAGGGAAGTGTTCCATACCTTCCTTGAGTGGAAATTGATATTTGATGGTGCCTACCCTCATATCAATGATGGCACCTACAGTTCGAAGAAAAGGTCTTCACAAAATAATAGGACATGAAGCATTGCATTCAACATCCATGACAAGAAAATCAACGGGAACAAGGTTATTGTTAACCACAATAAGAACATCATTAATCCTTCCCAATGGTTTCTTCTTAGCAACATCAGCAATAGGAATATCTTAATAACACTTTTCAAGCGGCGGTAAATCAAGCATATCATAAATCTTTCTAGGCATAATAGAAATACTAGCACCTAGATCACATAAAGCATGGAAATCAAAATCATTAACATGCATATCAATGATGGGTTCCCAACCATCTTCTAACTTCTTGGGAACAGAAGCTTTTTGCTTCAACTTTTCATCCCTAATTTTCATAAGAGCATTGGTAATATGCTTAGTAAAAGCAACATTTAAAGAACTAGCATTGGGAGTCAAAGCAAGCTTTTGCAAGAACAAAATAACTTCAGATATATTGCAGCCATCAACATCGAAATCATTAAAGGAAATAGAGCTATCATCTCCCACACTCCAAAAAATTTCAGCACTCTTTTGAGAAAAAGTTTTGGCAGTTTTGGGCTTTTTGACACAAGGAGTGGGAGTTTTCTCTACACCAATCAAAGTAAGAGGATTGCTAGCATTAGGAGCAACATCATTAGAGGTAGTAATGGTACATACCTTCATCTCTCTAGCCATATCATCTTCTCTTTCCCACCTGGCATGCAATTCTGCTAGCATCCTAACATTTTCATCAATTCTAACTTGGATAGCATTAGCAGTAGCAAAAACATTGTTCTCTTTCACATCATTAGGCAACACTTTTAATTTCAGAAATTCAACATCATGAGCAAGGCTATCAACTTTAGAAGCAAGAATATCAATTTTGCCTAACTTTTCCTCAACAGACTTGTTAAAAGCATTTTGCTTACCGATGAAGTCCTTGAGCATTACCTCAAGCTCGGAGGGCGTGGCCCTAGTGTTGTTGGAGGGATTACCATAAGAGTTACCATAACCATTACCATTGGTAGAAGGATACGGCCTATAATTGTTACTAGCAAAATTGTTCCTATAAGCATTGTTATTAAAATTATTATTTCTAATGAAGTTCACATCAACATGCTCTTCTTGAGCAGCCAAAGAGCCCAAAGGAACATTATTAGGATCTACATGAGTCCTATCATTTGAAAGCATAAGCATAATAGCATCAATCTTATCACTCAAGGAAGAGGTTTCCTCAACAGAATTTACCTTCTTACCTTGTGGAGCCCTCTCGGTGCCATTCAGAGTAATTTACCATCATATTGTCGAGAAGCTTTGTTGCGGCGCCCAAGGTAAGGGACATAAAAGTGCCTCCAGCAGCTGAATCAAGTAGGTTCCTTGAAGAAAAATTCAGTCCTGCATAAAAAGTTTGAATAATCATCCAAGTAGTCAGTCCATGAGTGGGACAATTCTTTATCATAGATTTCATTCTTTCCCAAGCTTGAGCAACATGTTCATTATCAAACTGACTAAACTTCATAATATTGCTACGCAAAGCAATAATCTTAGCAGGAGGATAGTATCTACCAATAAAAGCATCCTTACACTTAGTCCATGAATCAATACTATTTTTAGGCAAAGACAGCAACCAATCCTTAGCTTTTCCTCTCAAAGAAAAAGGAAACAACTTAAGCTTAATAATATCACCATCAACATTCTCATACTTTTGCATCTCACATAGCTCAACAAAATTGTTGAGATGAGCTGCAGCATCATCAGTACTAGCACCAGAAAATTGCTCTTTCATAACAAGGTTCAACAAAGCAGGCTTAATCTCATAAAAATTTGCAGCAGGAGCAGGTGGCGCAATAGGAGTGTAGATAAAATCACTATTGTTCATGCTAGTAAAGTCACACAACTTGGTGTTCTCAGGAGTAGCCATTCTAGCAAACTAAAAGCAGATAAGTAAAAACAACTATCAAGGATTCTAATTTTTTTGGGTTTTTGATAAAACGATGTAAGTAAAAATAAGGTAAAGCAAAACAATAAACAAAGTAAAGGATGTGCGCGCGAAAACTCCCCTCGCAGAAGTCTTCTTCTTCCTCCCCGGCAACAGAGCCAGAAAAGAGCTTGATGCAGTACGGTGTTGATAGTTTTTCACCGTCCAGTTGGGAACCCCAATAGGAAGGTATGATGAATATAGCAGCAAGGTTTCCCCTCAGTTAAGAAACCAAGGTATGTCGATCAGGAGAGGAAGGAGCCAATACGACTGAAGGTGATGCTTGCTAGTCTAGTGACACTCCAACAAGGGTGCTGTTAACGATCGATAACGAGTTAGCGCGTCTTCAACTAGTAGCAACGTGGAACCTGCACACAACAAAACCAAATACTTTGCTCCCAACTTACGATGAGGTTGTCAATCTCACCGGTTTGCTGTAAGCAAAGGAATGAGCGTATCGAGTGGAAAATAGTAATAGTATGCGAGTAAAGTAAACAGTACGAGTAAAGTAAACAGGTGATAGCAATATGATGGAAATAGGACCGGGGTCCACAGTTCACTAGTGGTGTCTCTCCATAAGATAAAATAACACATGCTGGGTAAACAAATTATAGTTGGGCAATTGATAGAATAAAGACAACGTGCATATGATGAGAGGATCACTATGAGATTTACTCTGGGCATTACAACAAGATACATAGACCGCCATCCAACTGCATCTATGACTAATAATCCACTTGTGGTGAATCAATCCGAGAACTCCACAAGTATTAAGTTGCGAACAACAGATAATTGCATTAAGCAAAGTGTGTGATGTAAACAAAGCATATGCCCTCGAGCATATGAATGTTGTTTTCCCCCTAGTAGCAACATCACATCTACAACCTTAGAGGCTTCTGTCACTCCCCCAGATTAAATAGAGGCATGAACCCACTATCGAGCATAAATACCCCCTCTTGGAGTCACTAGCAACTACTCGGCCAAGATAGCTACTAACAACGGAGAGCATGCAAGATCATAAACAACATAGAGATAACATAAGATAAATTTCAGTACATTAACTCAAGCATAACACCAATATTCATCGGATCCCAACAAACACAACATGTAGAATTACATAAGGGTGATCTCGATCATGTAAGGCAGCTCACGAGATCTAAACATGAAGCACATGGTGGAGAAGACAACCATCTAGCTACTGCTATGGACCCATAGTCCAAGGTAGACTTCTCACTCATCGCGCCGGAGGCAAGCATGGCGATAAAGAAGACATCCGGTGGCGATTCCTCTCGCCGACAGGGTGCCGGGAAGAGCTTCTGGATCCTCCCGATCTTCGGTCGACGGCGGCGGCGGATCGCGATGTGTTCTAGAAAAGTGATCGGGTACTTAGGTTTTTTCCATCGGGGGGTCTTTATAGGCGAAGGGGCATCATCAGGAGTGGGCCGAGGCGCCCTCACACATAGGGGGCGCGGCCAGGGGCCTGGCCGCGCCGCCCTGTTGTGTGGGGCCCTCGTGGCCCCACTCCATCTCCTCTTCGGTTCTCTGGAAGCTTCGGTGAAATTCTGGGCGACTGGCTTTGGTTTCGTCCAATTCCGAGAATATTTCCTATGTAACTTTTCTGAAACACAAAAACTGCAGAAAATAGGGAACTGGCACTGTGGCGACTTGTTAATAGGTTAGTTCCGGAAAATGCATAAAAGTGCCACGAAGTGTAACAAAACACTAAGCAAATGGCGTAAAAACAAGCATGGAGGATCAAAAATTATAGATACGTTTGAGACGTATCACCGACGTATGTCACGGCACCACCCTCTGATTGCTTTGGCTATCATCTTCACCCTGGAGCATGAACGGCCAGGCCGTGTGCCGGTTGCCGAGATCGGCCAGGTCGCGCCATCGTAAACGGCCAGGACGCCCTCCGATTGCTCGACATCTCCCTTGATCTGCAGCGCGACCTTGTGACGCCGCCGAGCTGCTCGCCGCAAACGACACGCACGCAAGCACCGGACTCACGAAGTCACAAACGGCCAAGCTGCTCGAGTTCACACAAGTTTGGCTTCCTTAAGAACGGCCAAGCTGCTTCTGAAGAGGTCGAGGTCTCGGGCACCACGGATGAAGTGCTCGCTGGGGCGCCGTGGTAGACATGCTCGCCGGTTCTACTTTCAACGATGGGCGCCCTGCCACCAGATGAGCCTAATAAGGAGGGGAACTCGCCATGCTCCTTCCAAAGAGGCCGCTCAGCGTCGAGGCAGGACGTTCACCCAACATAATCTCCAAAATTTTAATGGTTATTTATTTAATTTGTGTTAGGGAAATATGTTAGCAATCAAAGGAAACTTAGTTGGGGGCAAGGTAAATGGAGGAAGAACAAAATAAAAAATAAGTGGGATACATTTGAAGCTATTTAAAGATATAGTAGAGGATATCGCAGCAGGGAGGAGGGTGTGGGCATAGTAGGTGAAAAAAAAGTTTTTTTAGCAAGGCACGCATTCCTTGATTAATGAACGATTATGTCTATAAGTGAAGGATGACATATGACACCATAGATGAACAGAATTGTAAAAAGTTAATTTATATAGGTTTTTAAAGTACAACAAACTTATGATGAACACATATTGTTTTTTCTCCATAGCAATGCATATGTAGCATGGGATTATGTTTGCCAATATGGTAAAAAAGTAAATAAACCTCTGTAGCAACGCACGGGCATTCAACTAGTTATCTTTACTATTAAAGCGAAAACAAACGGTGTCTAGTATCACACTTTCAGTTTCCGATTTTATCCTTAGACAACACGCCAAATTACCCACCAATACCATCCCGTTTATTTACTTAACATTTGGAAAAATACCCACAGACAATATGCCACCGTGTCTCTTATCATGCAAAAATCTGCAATGAAAAAGCAGCGCCAGTCCCTAACAATCAGCACTCCCTAACAAACACCTCATAACTTAAGGCGTTCCTCTCCCATCTCCCCACACAATTTGCTCTCTCCATAAAACTAACAGACCGACTTCCATGCTACTCAACGGATTATCCTTGAAAGAAACACAACCTGACGGAGAAGAGAAACAGCTTGATCCCCAACCAACACACACTCCTATATGATCGGCCAGTTTATCCCTTTCCTCCCATAGAACTTCACAATGGCATGGTGGCAAATCATGGAGGAAATTGACCTCAATCAAGCAATTATATATGACGACTCTGAAGATTATATGGTCGAAGGTTAGTTTCTACCGAATTATGTGTTGCAGCATCTTCCTATCTCGGTCGATCTCTAATCATTAGATATTTAGATGTTCTGCATAAAAATAGACGGAGATTCTGAGGATGGAAAAGTTTCTACCGGATGATGGCGGCGGCAATGGCGCTTGAGAGGGCGGAGAAGGAAATGGTTACGTTCATAGCAGCCATGCTGAAGAAGAAGGTCGACCGAAGGCGTGCCCAAACGAAGACATAGACCTGTGGCTCGCGGGCACAACTAGATGAGCGTGCGCAGACGCACACGGCTTTGCCTTGCCGGTCGAGGGCATGCTGGATGTGGTCTCGCCGCCGCCGGACGTGGTGTCCTTGTCCGTGTCCACGGTACGATCGACCGATTGCGCCGGTCATGGTGTTTCAAGATGTGGTTGCGAGAGGTTGGACCTGACTGGCCGTGGCGTAGGCTCGCTGACAAACACGTACCGGTCGTGGTCACACTAGAAGCAGCAACGGCGAGCAAGCCGGCGCGAAGTACAGCCACAAGAATGTCAGCAGCGGCGATCACAGGAGCACCGAGCTGGACATGACAACACCGAGAATGGTGCAGGTCCCACTAAAAAATCGACTATACACAGTTTTACTTTCCTTTTGTTCCATCCAGGTTGTAGGAGCAAACTTGCTGATTCACTTGGCAAAGGAGTATATGAGCCGAGTCCTTGTAGAAAGTTCACTTTTTTATTGTGTTTCATACGGTTATGGTTCACAAGCATCCATATTTTTGATCGTTGGGATGAATACTTTATGTAGGACGAGTTGTGTCTAAGTAGGGTCTCACCTACACCCTTACACTGTTTGAAGTTTCTATTTTTTGTTTCTCCCAAAGTATTAATTATATAATCTTTGAATTTGATACGTGTACAGTAAAATGGAATGTCCATTCGCAAAAAATAAATTTAGATTTTTTGTGCAATTTTACGTATGAATAACCTTTGTCTGATTTCTTTGTCATGGTTTTTGACCTAAGGTAACGGTTGGAGCAATGATATAAGGTCCAGAATATTTAATGTGACCCTAAGTGGTCCAACCCTTTTTCAGATCCGCGCAAAGCGGGAGCTTCATGCACTGGGCTGCCCTTTTTAAATTATCAACAATTATATAATGTCCTTTTTTCCCATCATTTTTCATGCTAACTTTGGATAAGTAAAATTAGTCCATTCTGCCCGGGACAATGCTCGGGGTTCATCCTTATGGTTAATTTCAAGGAAATTCCTTTAGGGCTAGGACTCCATTTTATCTGAATAATGTTTATTTTATGTGCCTGTGATAGGGAGTGAGGGAATAGGGAGGCAAAGGTTGAAGATGTGAAGTGGGGAGCTAGGGCCAGAGGAGAGTAGGGGACAATGCTCGAGGTTCAACCTTACGGTTAATTTCAAGGAAATTCCTTTAGGGCTAGGAGTCCATTTTATCTGAATAATGTTTACTTTATGTGCCTATGATAGGAAGTCTGGGAAGAGGGAGGCAAAGGGAGAAGATGTGAAGTGGGGATCTAGGGCAAGAGGAGAGTAGCGATGGGGAAGTAAATTAGAGGGCCAAAGATCGGATAATTTATGCTGGACGCACAAAAGGAGGAATAAATACAAAGTTGACGAGTTTCATCATGCCTCCACAAGGTGTCGGAAATAAACAAAAACATAAACAAACCCAAGGGTTTAACAAAAAAGAGACGAAAAAGAGGTGGGGAAGAGTAACTAAGAGGAACCCGGAGTTTGTCATGTTCAAAAGTGCATCCATCTCGCATTCGCTAAAAAGACTTCACCTAAATCAGTGTATTTTTGTAGACTTAAAATTTCATGTAACACATAAGGAATTTAAGAGACAGTGGCAGCGCACGGGCATTCAACTAGTAATAATTACCTGTTGTTATGAGTTTAATTAAAACTTAGTAAAAGTTTACTGAATATTTAGAAATGTCTATCAACATCTATAATATAGAATCTGTTGTAGTAGAATCATCATAAAGTATATTTCTATATTATATGTATACGGTATCATGATTGTTGATATTTTTTCTTATATTTTTGTTTAAATATTATAAAATTTGACTTTAACTAAACCTAAAATGCGAGGTAAATAGAAACAAAGGGAGCAATGTGCAGTGCCTATACATGCTGGCCCCTTTTTATCGGGATTCGGGTAGGTGGGACCCACTAATTTGTCCTCCCACTATATTAAATTATCTTCTTTAAATATATTATACTTCCCCGTTCCGTAATTAAGGCATGAAATTTCTTCCCATTTTTTGCCAAAAGTAAGGCGTCTAGTTCACTTATTACATCGTTTTTTATACAAATTCAGTAGGGAATATCGTTTTCTATTATAAAATCAAATATTTATAGGCATCTAGTTCACTTATCTGAAGAACCAAAACCCCCCTAAACATTAGCTTTCTCTGCACACTAAGAGAATATCGTTGGAGGTTGTGGCGGCAACTAGTGCAACAGCTACTTCAAGTTCAATTAAATGATGAGAAGGATATTTTTGTGTGGGGTTTGACATCTTCTGGGATCTTCACTATAAATATAATGTATTTAGACCTCCTAGATGACGACACAAAATATCTAAAGATGTACATTTGGAAAATGAAGGTGCCACTTAAGATCAAGATCTTCATGTGGTTTCTTCACCGGAAAGTAATTATAACTAGAGATAATCTGATTAAAAGGATCTAGAATGGTAATGAATCATGTTGTTTTGTGATACTAAAGAATCCATACAACATGTATTTTTTAAGTATGCTCTGGCGAAATTAATTTGGCATATTATTCATATGATGTTTGGCTTAGAACCGCCTAAGAATACTACTAACCTTTTTGGGAATTGGCTCAAAGGTATTCTGAAGAAGGATGTTTTTTAGATTAGAGTGGGTGTTTGCGCGGTTATTTGGGAAATTTGGAACACAAGAAATGAGTTCATCTTTAACAAGCCAAACACTCCTTTTTGCAGGTTCTCTCTGTGGCTACCCACTGGATCTGTATGTGGTCTTAACTCCAACAAGAGGAGCAGCGGGAGGCGATGGATTCTAGGTGCAATTGTTTGGAGATGGTAGCTCAGGATTTATTTGAATGGTGCAGCTGGCGGTTTCATAATAGAATTAGCCATTGATGTATCACCCAACTTGTATCATTTTACGTTGGCTCATTCATGTGGCCACTTTGTGTAGCCCGTGAATTGTAATTTTTGATATTCGATATCTACGGACATGTAATAAGTTTAATAAAGGCCATATGCTTGATTTTGATGTAGAGGCTAGGGCTTCCCTATTTTGAAAAAAATCTAGTTCACTTATTACATGCTATGGTGGTTTTCATCGCAGTTCTAGCTACAAAAACAATGGTCGATGTTTACATCGAGGAGGTGCCTCCAATTATCAGAATAGAAGAAACTTTGAATTTCGAGCTGAGCAAGATGATCATTATCAAGCAAGAGGAAACTATAATGGAGGGAGTCATGGGCGTGCAAACTATGGAAATTGCACGAATTGGTGGGCACTGAATATTGAATGGGATACTGATCGTGATTTACATGATATGATATATGATGTCAAAAGAAGATATTCAATGGAATTCATCATGGAAATTATTATCACTGGCTGTTGGGCAATTTGGGATCAGAGAAATAATGAGATATTCAATCAAATCAGGCCATCTATCCCAGCATGTATTGTTAAATTCAAAATATATTGCTCACTGATTATGCATAGGGCTAGGCCTAGTTTAAAGGATGGCATGCAAGCATGGCTTGATACATTGTAATTGGAAGTTTACTTGACTTCCATTCTTGTAATTAACCCTATCTCTTAATAAAAAAATTGGCACAGTAGGGAGTTTTTCCCTACTGTAATTGTGTCAAAAATAATTGTCTTCAAGGAAAGAATACTGCTGTGATCAATCAAGCTCTGATTCAACATGCCATTGAGAAGGCTCCCGCGGTAGCTACAACCAAGGCACTTAGTGGCACACCTGATGGTACTGGTACTTTCTAGTTTGCATGGTTTTTGCTAGTTTGGTTAGTCCTTAGCGAGGGATTTCTTTTAGGTCTTTGAGTTTTATCTATCTATCTATGTATCGAGTTGTGAGTGATAAAATATAAGCAGGGTGTGATCTTAGGTTGATGGTATTCCTTTATGAGAAGAAAATTGTTTGTCCATTGAGGAGCTATTGTCTTTGGAAAAGGGTGAGTTAAGGGGGCATGAGATACTCTAGATTATTGTCACATGTAAGGTTACTAGTTATTTATGGACATTTCAATGACTTGAGAAAAAGAACAGAGAAAAAGAAGCAAAAAGAGAAAAAGAAGGGCAAGTGAACAACCCAAAGAGAAAGAAAAAGAGAAAGAAACAAGTAGAATTAGGGGCAAGTGAAATCCCATAGGAAAGAAAGAAAAAGAAGTAAAAAAAGTGAAAGAGAAGACATTGAAAGGTCCATGAGGGCATGAGAAATGGAGGCAGTGGTATGCCACTGCCCCATGTAAGCACAAACCTAAAAACTAGATGAAGCAATTGTTGTGAATAATATTGGTCTAATCCAAGACACTTTCTCTCTCTTTCAAAAGTTGCTTTAGTTTTTCTCTTTTTCTCTCACCTTTTCCTCCTCTTCTTCACTTTTAGTGTTGAAGATCCTGCCTCTTGCAGAAAAGACCGCCTCTTCAAAAGTACACACTACTAGGAAAACAGCTATATGTAGCATGTGTACCCATAGCACATTTAAAAGTTGGTGTGCTGAGGGTATTTACCCGTAGCGTACCGTGCACAATGCGCCACGCCTGTGTGCACTACCCGCAGCGCATCTATATAGGCCGTGCGCTACGTGTATGTATGGGCCTGGAGGGTTGGTGTCCTTGAACTTACCCGTAGCGCAAAGGGTGAAGCATACGCTACGAGTAGTTTATACTACCGATAGTGCATGCCTCACCCGTGCGCTACGGGTAAGTGGGGCGGGAAAATTTTCATTTTTTTGAAATTTTAAACTTACCCGTAGTGCATTGGGTGGTGCGCTATGGGTACACATAAGGGCTTGTTCGGTTTGTCGTGATCTGATCCCCAAAGGAAACTGCCACGCCGGGGGGTCTGCATGATCACCCTGTCACCCGTCTCTCTCTTGGATTGTTTCCACGGCAAGAACGACGATAATTTTTTACCCCCCAGAATAGCCGGGATTGGCAGGGATTGGGCCGGAGTTTTAGCCCCACCGGGTGTAACCGAACACGAAAATTATGGTGGGCCGAGTTTGTTTCCCAACGTGGTTTATGTCACGAAACCCGGCCGATCCCTTCCGGGATGGGAGTAACCGAACGAGGCCTAAATGGTGCACTATGGGTAAGTTCCTCGTGAAAATATTCGAATCGGCGGGAAAAATTTAAAAAAATTCAAACATTTCGAATCGGCAGCAAAATTTGAAAAATTTCAAAAATTACCCTAGCACACCACATGGCCCAAGCGCTACGGGTAAGTTTTTTGAAATTTTGACCCGCCACACACCCCCTAGACCGCTTCTTTATTTTTCCAAAAAATAAAAGAAAATGATTACAAATTGAAAAAAGTTTCAAAGTTTGAGATGTAGTTATATTCCGTAATCTAGTTATTAGAAAAGATAATAAACTTGAATTTTGATATTTTTTATAAAAAACTTTATACCCTGGTAAAACGGCCATAACTTTTGCATACGAAGTCGGATGAAAAAAAATTATATGAAAAAGTATCTACCCGAAAAGTTACACCTGATTTCAAAGGGAAAATAGACTTTTCTCACTTCTATATTTTTAAATTTTTATCTATTTATTTATTTATTATTTATATTGGATTAACCTTTTAGGTTTGTTATATACACGCATGCACACATATACACGCATATACACACATATACATACATACACACACATACAGACACATATACACACATATACACACACATGCACACATGTACACACATATACTCCCTCCGTTTTTAAATATAAGATATTTTATGTTTGTGAAGCAAATATATCTAGACATTTTTTAGTGTGTAGATTCACTCAAATATACACACTAAAAGGTGTCTAAATAAATTTACTTCACAAACCTAAAACATCTTATATTTAAAAACGGAGAAAGTACACGCATATACACACATATACACGCATATACACATATATATACATATAAATACACACATATACACACACATATATGCACACATATACACACATGCACACATAGTCCTTAAGAGGATTGATATGATAGTAATATCAATAAGGACTTGGGTAGCTTAGGGATAGCTCATACAAATAGAACTGAGAAGTTAAGCATGCTCAGCTGGGAGTAGTTCGAGGGTGGGTGATCGAGTGAAAAGTCAAGAATTTCGGTGTGATAAAATCTTCAGAAAATTCAAATGCTAGGTTTTTTGAGATTATTTCGATTTTTTAATTTTCAATTTTTTTTGGGTTTTTTGATTTTTTTTTGAATTTTCAAGTTTTACCTGTAGCACACAGACCAGGTTACCCGTAGCGCATAGGCTCATGCGCTACCGGTAAGTAAATTACCCATAGTGCATAGGATCGTGCGCTACGGGTAATCAATTACCAGTAGAGTGCTATCGGCAGTGCACGGGTAATGCGCTACGGGTAACTAAATCCTGTGCGTTGCTGGTAGCCTTTTTCCGAGTAGTGACATCATCCAAGGCTAAGTTGGACCATCCGAACCTAGCTAAAGATGCAAGACAGCATCCCTAGGGCTATGCATTGGCCATGCCCTGAGTAGCAGTACTTTGCAGGTGGCGATGACTAGATAGTCAACCAAAGCTATGTTAAATAGTGGAGATGTCAACCATGGTGATTGACCTCATGCTTTTCTTGCTTATCTGTTTTTGGGGACACTAGTTTACCTTTAGATGATCATGTAGTTTTGTTATGGGGGAAGACCAGGCTTTTTCATTGGAAACTCTTGGGAAGTGTATAACTTGTTGGAGAAAAAAAAGTTGATTCACTTGTCTAGCTTGCGAGGGTATTGTTTCCATACAAATAGGGGGTCATATGATCACCAATGAAGAGTATTTGATTGTATTTGGTTACTTTCCATGTTCTAAAGAAAGGTAAAATTCATGATGTTACTTTTCCTGTATTATTTTATCAACCACAAGTTCTTTGCATGGTATTTCATTCACTTGTTTGCTCGAGGGACAACATAGATTTAAGCTTGGGGAAGTTGATACGTGCAAATCGTATCATAATATTTGGCTCTTTTCACTTGAGATTTCCTTCATAATAGGATTGATTTTGAGTTATTTGATCACTTTTAGATGATTTACAGGGGTTTTCCTCAAAAACCCCTTCGGATTGTTATTTAACCCTACAGGACAAAACCTCTATTTTTGTATTTAGAACTTTCAGGGACCTTAACAGAGTCAAACGGACCTGGAATTTTTTCCGAAGAACTTTTTCATGAGAAGGAGCAGTGTCAGTGAAATCGAGAGATGAGGGGCTGTGTGTGGGACAAATTAGTGCCAGATGCATGAAAATGTATCCATGATCTTTGTAGTTTATTAGGTCATATTTTAGTTATTTGATGATTTTATGAGGACCCGGAAATGTTTTCCGTTGAATCTGGGGATTTTCTAAACAATCTCGTTTCATTTGGTTTTAACACTATGGAGCAGATTTGCTTGTTTTTGCATGTTTTGGACTTTTAGAGACCTTCCGGACGTCAAACAAACCCAATCTTTTTGTCTCTTCATTTTTTTTGGAAATAGAAGACCGTGCGAAGAAAAGTCAATGGGGGACGCGACGAGGGGCAAAAGAGGGCCCATCACGTGGGCCCACTTCTTGCCCATGTGGTGGGGCTCATCTCAGGCCTCGTGCGTCCTTTTAACATAATCTTGGACTCTATCATCTTGTCTTGATCTAAAACTGAATATATAAAGGACCCCTCGGGCGATTTCATGACGGGGCTTTTTACCACCAGTGTTTTGTTCAGTCCCCATAGGCTTTTTACTACCAGTATTCTGTTCATCATCCTCTTTTCCCACATCATCTTCTACGTTGGTATCTCCCTGATCATCTGCTAAATCATCACCATCCTCATTAGCTTCATCTCCTATAGGGTCATGCACCATAGACAAGGTAAGCATAAATTTTCTTCCTCCAAACTCCATCAATCTATTGGTTGGAATCTTGCACTGGTGGGAAAAACCCCTATGGTCCCGGTTCGTGCGGGCCATTGGTCCCGGTTGTCGAACCGGGATCAATTACTCGGGACCAATGCCGATCCCGGTTCCAGCACGAACCGGGACCGATGGGTCTCCACGTGGGCGCGCGCGCAGCGAGGGGGGGGTGGCTCATTGGTCCCGATTCGTGGCACGAACCGGGATCGTTGGTCTCTGCATTTCAGGCTATTTTTGTACAACGACAGGGTTTTGTGTTTTCTCTATTTATTTATTTGGTGTTTTGTATTCAATTTAATGGTACTACATATATACAAAAATAATGAAGGAACCACACTATATATATATATATATTACACATCATGGTCACGAATATATTATACACTGTCTCATCCGTCGTGCTTGGTCAAAACATATTACAAACGGTACTCACACGAATTTGATCTAATTTACATCTTTTTTACACTTCACCCTTCTAAATGAACCGGGTTATAGTATTATCCTTTCGGATCTATGACATGTTCTAATAAGAATCCGGCAATTTCCTCTTGAATTGCTTGCACGCATTCTTATGATAGAAGACCGTCCCGCATCCATTCGATCTAATTTAAAGAAGGGGATCAGTATATATGAATGAAACTAAACACAATTGATGGTAATAAAATAAAGTTGTGATTATTGTTTATCGTACTTCAATTTTTTTAAAGTTCCGGTCTGCGCCCTTCTCATAGTATCCACATAAGTTATTCCCGGCTTCCTGCCTCAAGCACTTTACGAGAACGGAGTTCAATCAAAATAATAATCAAGCATAATAATGGTATTGAAACTAGAATCAAACAGATGCGCGGATCTAGCAAGTAGTACTTACATTCAATGGTTGAAATGTAAGCTCTGGCTTCCAAACACCCCTAGTGTTGGTGGTCAACCGTTTCCAAGCTTTCTGGAGGTATTTCTGCATGTTCGCCCACTTTTCTAAAGGTGTGCCTTTTGAGTCCATGACTTTGACTACTCCTTCGTCAACAATAATGATTAACAAAATAAAGTGGAAGCTGCACACACATAACGAGTCAATTATACGCTTAACATCGAGTAAGCGAAAACAGAATGTGTACTAGACAGTAAAACTCACTCGAAGTTGTAAGGAAATACTTTTCCCTTCTGTTACTGAAATACGTCAACGATTGTAACAAGTTATCCTCTGTATCTTTGGGTTTTTTTTAGAGTTGTTTCATGAACAAAATTGTAGTCAACGAACCCAAGGTCACAGATTCCTCCTTTGTTGCATTTGAGAATCTTCATTCTGCATATATAATTAGTATAGTGATGAGTAAGATTATACAAGCAACGAATAAGTTGAGCTAGAAAGACTTAATAATACTTATAGACAATAGGCACTGACGATAGTTTTGTCGAGAGCGTCTTGTTGGTAAAACTGAAATAATTCTTGAAATTCAATCAGTAAGAAGCCATCTCCATGACCGTAATGGTGGTGTTTATATCCAGTGTAGATCCAGTTTTTGGATTCAGCAGAGGCTTGCATGTACCACTTATGCAATCTCCACATTTTTGTTGGTAGATCTTTGACTAACTCGGGTTTGACGAGAGGAGCCCCGTGCCGGTATATGTATGCTATTTATTGGCACCCCTCGAACTCATCCAGATGGCTCATGTACTCAGCAATAGACAGTCCATATAATTTGGCCTTTTCTCCATACAGTTGAATAAACTCCGGATCAATGTTCGGATCATGCCGCTCCTGGGCTCTCCACTCATTGGTATCGTACACTTTGAGCGGTTCGATCGATTGATTTTTCTGTTGTCCAAGCTGGGCAACTTCTTTCCCGACTCTCCGCTCTTTTGCCTCAGTCGACTTGGTAATAGAGCGATTATAGTCTTGTGTGAGCGCAATGGGTTGGTGAAGCTGAATCTTAAGCGCGGCTGCTTTGGCTATATCTTCTGCGGTGACCGGAAAGAATGGCTCTGTCGGCTTTGGCTTTTTCTTATTAGCCATGTCAATCTTCCACTTTTCATAATGGGCATCTGCGACCACAGCAATTTCCTCATTTGTCTTCTCGCAAGGTAGCTTCTTCATATTCTGATGAGGTACTCTTGGGAGGGGCGATAGCTTACGTTTTGGTGATCGGAACGTGCTCTTGCTGCTGCTGGTGGTGCTGCCCCTCTTAGTATACTTCCATTTTAGTCTCTGAGGCTCAGGGTACGGAGATGGCTGACGCGGCGGCGGAGACGGCTGACGCCGCGGTGGAGACGGCTGCGCTGAGTGGTGAGGCGGTGAAGGCGATGGTTGCGCTAGAGAATGGTGAGGTGGCGGCAAAGGTGGATTGCTGCTCTGAGGAGTGGGTGGCCTTGGCGGCACATAATTTGGGAGCACGATGTGCTCCTTTGGCCATACAATAGTCCCCCCTTTGGCTTCTCCTAGTTCAGTCAGCTCACTATCTTCCCCTGCAGGGTGGTCCAGCTTCAGCTCCTCAAAATCTTGCTTCACATCATCCACCGTGACGACAGCGTACCCTTTTGGAACCGGTCTGCAATGCCAAGTTGGGTTAAGCGCAATTGGTACGGCCATGCCGACCGCCGCCGTCACCCTTAAGTTCATAACTTGCACCTTTAGCTCACAAGCTGTGCTCTCCATGATATCATCCACTGGGTAGCGTTTAGGAGGAGCCATCGTCAGTGCATCATCATCACCATCCTGGAGCTGGGTGGAAGCGACGCTGCTTTTCTTATTCGATAGGGCGCCGGTACCATCGAATGCAGCTTCTACCATGTGCCGCTGAGATTGGCTGCTAATACCTTGCTGGCTAAGTCTGTCGAGTTGATCCTGCTGCCGCTTTAATGCTTCTTCTACATTACGCAGCCGGTCTGCAGCAGCCGCTTTCTTAGCTGCCTCCCTTTTCTTTCTCCTCTGATGACTTTTATCAGGATATCTCTTCATTTCCGCGAGGAAGGCAACATTCCACGGCTTGGAGCCTGGTGTGCCTCGTGCTCGTCCGGTGTGTTCATCATTTTTAAGGGCGCGTGTGAGCTTGTCGTTCTCTCTATCGGGAACGAACCATCCCGCTGCAACATCATGTACTGCACTTCTAATATCTTTGATGAGCAGTAGGGGATGATCTTTGTGTTTCTGGGTATATATTGCCCTCCCTTCTTCGTCCAACGTGCCCTCATGGCCGTAAAACCAGTTTCTCGCTCGTGGTGTCCATGTTGTGGGCTCTGGTCTGATCCCGGCAGCAATATACTTGACCTCAAGTGCATCCCACTTAGGCATGCAACCGGCGTAGCCAGCAGACCTCATATTATGGTGGTACACTTTCTTAGCAATGTTCTTCTTATTTATTCTAGACCTTTCCAAAGCTTTCTCCGATGTCTTGTACTTCACAAAATCAGCCCACTGGTGTCTTAACTTAGCATAGCCGGCTTGATTGAAATCCGGAGTCTTGTCTAACTTGACAAAGTTAAGGTACAGTTTCTTCTTCCAGTTCTTGAATGCCTCGGCCATCTTGATGAGAGCAAACTTCTTGACTCTTTGCAGTAGCTCCTCTTTTGCTCTCTCCTTCTCATCTGGATTCACATCTGGCCTCGGCAGGAGGAAATTAATCATGAGCCTATCAAAAAGCTTATCTTTGGCGACGTCGCCGACATACGGGACTCCATCGCAGCTTGGCCGATTCCATTCTTGAACGGTGATCGGGATGTAGTCCCTCACAAGAACTCCGCATTGCTTGACAAATTTTTTTGCGACATCGTCGGGAGCTTGCGGTTCGCCGTCTACACCGACCACTTCGATCCTATACCTCACAGTGTTATCCAACTTTTTTGTTGGGCCTCGTTTCGTTCTTACAGAAGAAGTGCTCGATCCGGAGGGCTAAAAGAAGAAAGAGTGTTAATATATGCATGTATATATATAGACAGCAGCATTACAAAAATACATATATACACCTCGCCGGAGTTTCCGAGATTTAAGGTTCCGCTGGAGCCGTCGCCTTCTCCCTTGTCGGCTTCTCCCTTATTGGCTTCTCCCTCACTGGCTTCTCCCCCGTCCCAGGCTCTGGCTTCTACCTCACCGGAGCCGTCTCCTCAGTTGAGAGATTCATCTCCCTCATCGGAATCATTCAGAAACGTCTTGGTGACATCGATATCTTCATTTTCGCGGATCATTCCTTGGAGGAAGTATTCATCATCTTAAGTTGTGCCATGTGCTGGATCCATAGTATCTGCAAATTAAGAATTGCAAGTTATTATAATGCAAATAATCAAATTAAGAATTGCATGCATCAGAATAGGTTACTCTTTTGCGCGTGTGCACATATTTGGCATTCAATACATGACATCGATGCCCAAACAAGTATGATGATATGGCATGTTAAATATACTCAAAGTAACCCCTATAACATATTCTTAAAATTAGATAGGGCTAGAATGCATAAGGCATTGCAATTCTATAAATCCCATGACATGGCGCCTGAAGAAATTATGTTCCGTGACATTAAAGCCTTTCTCTGGTTAAACTTCATTTCGTTTGTGGTGTGTTATGTCCCACGTTCTTGTAATACAGTAGCTCATGCCATGGAAGCATTAGGTGTTGGCCAGTTAGTACCTCGCCAGGTTTGGCAGGACGAGGTTCCGATGGGTGTAAGTACTGTTGTGGCAGGACGAGGTTAACAATGCATGATTATTGACATAAACAAGTAGAGCACAGTGTTCTGATAATTTTGATAGGTCATTCACAATTTTCTGACAAGCGGATAATTTTCTACGAAATTTACAAGGTTGCAGCATTTTCTGAAATTACAGAAAAATAAATAAAACATTTTACACCTAGGGCAGTCTAGCCAAAGTGGCTGACAAATGGGCCCGAGGCCACGTTGGCCTAGTGCTGGGGCCTTGCCCACGGCCACGCACGGCTCGCTGGCCGGCCAGCAACGGCGGCGGAGCAGGGCTCGGGAGCGAGGGAGGACGCAGGGACTCACCCTTGATGCGCTGGCGTGCTCAGTAGGGATGGGGAATGCCGGACGGAGGTGAATCGGCCGCGGCGAGCTCGGCACCTGCGGGGAAAAATGGCAACGACAGCGACAAACAAACGCGCCCCGTGTTGATTCCTTCTGGGAGATGAACGCGGACGACGATGCGGAGCTCGGCGGGCTCTGCAGGGGCGTCGGCCGGCGGCTACGTCGGCCGGGACGGGCGGGCTGGACGGGCGGCGTCGCTGCAGGGAGAAGTGGTGAGCGACGGTGGCAGGAGAGGAAGGAAGGGCGAGGCAGCGGCGGTGGGAGAGAAGATCTCACCGAGGCGGCGGCGAGCTTCTCCGGGGCGGCGGCGGGCAGCCTGCCGGCATTGTTTTCATTCCGCGTGTATTCTCCTTAGCCGTTTCGGCGATTTGGGGGAAGTGGGGAAGGAAGAAGGCTCGCAGTATATACATCGGGGATCATTGGTCCCGGTTCATCCCACCAACCGGGACCATTGATCCATCGGTCCCGGTTGATGGGATGAACCGGGACCAATGACCTGGGTGGGGTGCGTTGCTGGGCCGCCACATGCAGCGCGCGCACCCAGGGTCATTGGTCCCTGTTGGTTGGACGAACCGGGACCATTGACCCATTTTTCAGGTTTTTTCTAAACTTTTTGTCTTCCCGCCATTTTCAAATTTTTTTTCTTCTTTAATTAATTAGGTGTTTCAATTTGAAATGATTATTTATTTGGAATTTGAAAAAACTTTTAACAGGAAAAGTGCTTCAATTTAAATAACTAATCCAAAACCATTTTCTGTTTTCAAAAATATTTATTGTAACTAAACAATTTTACTATTTTTAATTAAAAATGCATTAACAATTATTTATTGCATAATTTGGAATTTGAAAAAACTTTCAACAGGAAAGTGCTTCAATTTAAATAACTAATTCAAAACCATTTTCTGTTTTAAAAAATATTTATTCTAACTATACAAACTATTAACAATTTTACCATTTTACCGGGCTAAGAAGCTTCATGCCCGCTGTTTTGAATATAGTTTGAAACGGGCATAAGAAATTCAAAAATGATCCAAACAATGTGAAACCTTCACGTGGTGTCATATTATGTATCATAGTTGCAAGGAAAAATATTGAACTTGGAAAATTGCAAACATCACAAAGAAGCTTTCACAAAATGACCTATCATGATCGAGGTTTCATGGCATTTAGGTCAAACCACCAATGTTATGGCTAGAATCAGGGTATAGTTTGTGATAATGTGCCCATATTATGCACACATGTGCATCTTGGGATGGATTACGATGTTGCAGGAGGAAGTTTTCGTTTTCAATGCATGATATAGCCAATTTCTACTTTTGAGGTACCGAAATTGAGGTGTTCTGTGAAGCAACCACCAAATTAAAGTTTGGCATTGGTACCAACCCATTTTTAAAAAATACTAGACCACCTTAGATGGACAATTTCCCAACCGGTGTATCTAGAACCTTTCTGTCCATCCCTCATGAAATAGATAAATTCCTGCCGAATCGACAGGAGGGTACCCAGATTTGAACTACAAGTATACGATATAATGCTTGTGAATTTTTTAAAATTCATTTATAGGTTCACAACATGCTATTTCATCAGAGATCCACTTCAAGTTTAGAGAGGCTCAGCCCCGGCCTAAGAAGCTTCATGCCCGCCATTTTGAATATAGTTTGAAATGGGCATAAGAAATTAAAAAAATGATCCAAACAATGTGAAACCTTCGCGTGATGTCATATTATGGGTCATAGTTGCAAGGAAAAATATTGAACTTGGAAAATTGCAAACATCATAAAAAATCCTTCACAAAATGACCTATCATGTCATAGTTTTCATACATTACATAGATTTACATAGGGTTTAGGGTATGAATCCTTCGTCGCGTATGTCGATCCCTTGCCTATGATCGCTTCTTAGGCCATAACCATGGAGCATCTTTATTATTTAACGGGATGCTTGGGTCAGTTTTCACGGTGAAGGGCAGAATTTCATCAAACTTATCATAATCTGCTGACATGTCTTTCTTATCCTCGACTCCCGCGATGTTTCTTTTCCCTGAAAGAACTATGTGACGCCTGGGCTCATCGTCTGATGTATTCGTTTCCTTATTTTTTCTTTTTTTTCGGTCTGGAGGACATGTCCTTCACATAGAAAACCTGAGCCACATCATTGGCTAGGACGAATGGTTCGTTTCTGTAACCAAGATTCTTGAGATCCACTGTTGTCATTCCGTACAGCTGGTCTACCTTTACCCCTTCTCCATTCATGTTGACCCAACTGCACCGAAATAAAGGGACCTTAAAAGTAGGTCCATAGTCAAGTTCCCATATCTCCTCTATGTAACCATAGTATGTGTCCTTTTTCTCATTCTCGCATGTTGCATCAAAGCAGACACCACTGTTTTGGTTGGTGCTCTTTTTATCTTGGGCAATCATGTAAAATGTATTCCCATTTATCTCGTACCCTTGGAAAGTCAATACAGTCGCAGATGGTATCGCGGCCAACAAGTAGAGCTGATCTCCAATAGTGGTATCATTCATGAGATGTAATTGCAACCAAGTGCCGAAAGTCTCCATGTGATTTTCTTTAATCGAGTAGTCATCCTTCCCCGAGAACATGGAGCGTACAACATTCATGTGTTCCTCGATATACGGAGCCACGAAGGTAGAACTTTGTAGAACTGTGTAGTGTGCTTGATTCAAAGAATGCCCATCCCTAAATATCATTGCTTTCTTTCCTAGCGTGCCTTTTCCACTCAGACTCCCCTCATACTGTGATTCAGGAACACCAATCGGCTTAAGGTCGGAAAGAAAGTCAACACAGAACCCAATGACCTCCTCTGTTCCATAGCCCTTGGAGATGCTTCCTTCTGGCCTAGCACGGTTATGAATATATTTCTTTAAGACTCCCATGAACCTCTCGAAGGGGAACATATTATGCAGAAATACATGACCGAGAATGGAAATCTCTTTGACTAGGTGAATTAAGAGATGCGTCATAATATTGAAGAAGGACGGGGGGAACAACAACTCAAAACTGACAAGACATTGGACCACATCCTTCTGTAGCCTTTCCGGACTTTCTCGATCGATTACCTTCTAAGATATTGCATTGAGGAATGCACATAGCTTCACAATGGGTACTCGAACATTTTCTGGTAGAAGCCCCCTCAATGCAACTGGAAGCAACTGCGTCATAATCACATGACAATCATGAGACTTCGGGTTCTGGAATATTTTCTCTGCCATATTTATTATTCCCTTTATATTTGACAAGAAACCAGCTGGGACCTTGATACTGCTCAGGCATTCAAAAAAGATTTCCTTCTCTGCTTTGGTAAGAGCGTAGCTGCTTAAGTATTGACGACCTTTATCAGTATGCTTGTTGTATGGGTCTTTGATACGTTGTTGGTCCTCCCGTGCTTCTGGTGTATCTTTTGTCTTCCCATACACGCCCAGGAAGCCTAGCAGGTTCACGCAAAGATTCTTCATCACGTGCATCACGTCGATTGAAGAACGGACCTCTAGGTCTTTCCAATACTCAAGCTCCCAAAATATAGATTTCTTCTTCCACATGGCCGTGTGCCCGGTAATGGGGTCTTTCGGAACAGATTGACCGCCAGGACCCTTTCCAAAGATTACTTCTAGGTCCTTCACCATACCAAATACATTAGCACCTTTAGGGAGCTTAGGCTTCTTCTGGTGATCTGCCTCACCGTTGAAATGCTTGCCTTCCTTTCTTACTTGATGATTGGTCGGAAGAAATTTACGACACCCCAGGTACACAACCTTCTTACATTTATCCAAATATGTACCTTTAGTCTTATCTAAACAGTGCGTGCATGCATTGTATCCCTTGTTTGACTGTCCTGAAATGTTACTAAGAGCAGGCCAATCATTGATGGTTACGAACAACAACGCTCGTAGGTCAAATGGCTCCTGTTTGTGCTCATCCCACACCTTTACACCTGGTTCTGCCCACAACTGCAAAAGTTCATCGACTAATGGCCTTAGGTACACATCAATGTCGTTGCTGGGTTGCTTCGATCCTTGGATGAGCACTGGCATCATAATAAACTTCTGCTTCATGCACAACCAAGGAGGAAGGTTGTAGATACATAGAGTCACGGGCCATGTGTTGTGACTGCAGCTCTGCTCCCCAAAAGGATTCATGTCATCTGTACGTAGACCAAACCATAAGTTCCTCGCGTCACCTGCAAAGTTCGAGTACTTTCTCTCGATGTTTCTCCACTGCGACCCATCGGCGGGGTGTCTCAGTTTTCCGTCTTTCTTACGCTCTTCTTTGTGCCATCGCAACAACCTGGCATGCTCTTTGTTTCTAAACAGACGTTTCAACCGTGGTATTATAGGAGCATACCACATAACCTTAGCAGGAACCCTCTTCCTGGGGGCATCGTCATCGCCCTCAATATCACCAGGGTCATCTTGTCTGATCTTGTACCGACATGCAGTGCATACCAGACATTTATCCACATTTTCGTACTTCTCACCGCGGTACAGGATGCAGTCATTAATGCATGCATGTATCTTCTCCACATCTAATCCTAGAGGGCTGATAGTCTTCTTTGCTTCGTACGTTGTCTCGGGCAGCTCGTTATCCTTTGGAAGCTTTGGCTTCATTATTTTCAGTAACTTCTCAAATCCCTTGTCAGATAAACCAGCCTCCATCTTCACAATTTGGGTACAACAACTTATTGTGATCCTTTTGCATGGCCTCCAACTTCAGCTTCTCCCTTTCTTTATCGCATTGTTGCTTTGCATCAGAAATGACCCGACCAAGACCATCAGCGGGCTCATCCGATGCCCGTTCTTCTTCTTCATTGCTGCCTCCCTCTTCTTCATTGTCTTCCATTGCAGTATCACCGTATTCTTCAGGGGACATAGGATAGCTGTCATCATCCTCCTCTTCTTCATTTTCTTCCAGTCTAACCCCTCTTTCTCCGTGCATGGCCCAACAATAATATCCGGGCATGAAACCTCTCCGAAGCAGATGGCTTTGAAGGATTCTCGGGGCAGAGTGCTCCGCCATGTTCCGACAGTCGACGCAGGGACAAGGCATAAAATTATCCACTTTGTTTGCCTTAGCCACATCGATAAATTTATGCAGGCCTGCAATAAAATCGGAATCACGTCGGTCGCCGTACATCCATTGCATCCGCGCATCGATCTGCGTCATAATAATTAACCATTACAATAACATTGTTAATAGTGAAATGACCACCCTATATGGACACATGCAATATTTTTGTATCAGTTACAGATGAAGAAGATAAGGTTGCTAACCTCGGCCGAGGATACCGTGTTGTGCGAACTTAAGTGTGGCTCGGACATTTCGTCGAACACCTTATGTGCAATCAAAGGAAAAAAAACTAGCACCCACACCTCACACATAATCTAACAAAATTTGGTGGCAAAGGGCAAAGGGATGGGCTTATTTATAGCCAGGGGAGGGTCTTTGATCCCGATTCGTGGCATGAACCGGGACAAATGCTCCGCAGAGCGCCACGGTTGATGCCATAAACCGGGACCGATGCTCTGAAATGAACCGGGACCGACCTCCAGGCAGCACGAACCGGGACCGAGGCCTGTCATTGGTCCCCATTGGCCAGCCAAACCGGGACAGATGACATTTGGGTGCTGGACCAAAGACCCATTTTCTACTAGTGTTGGTCACATCTCTAACAACAACTTGACTCTGAGCACCCTATAGAAACTTCTAAATATCTCATGTCAATCCACATCAATGGGTATCCACAGAGCAGTGACTCTCATCATAACCTTCCATGATAAATACTTAGGGAGAATGCCTTCAATTTTGACCCATACTTCCTGCATATCAGAATAAGCAGGTATATCTCCATAAAGGACACTGACACACCCTTCTTGAGATTAATAGATGGGAAACCCTTCCATGATAAATAGTTGGCTAATTAATCTTTGTAGATTTGGTGGTATTTTACAACAGTACTCGATAGCCAGAGTTTTGTTACCCGAGTGTGTTTGTGCAATTACTCGTATGCAGATCCATAGCATTATACCTTTCTTGCTCTACTACTCCACCTTTCACTTCCTTCCGTCAATACTAGTACTTAACTAATTATTAGCACTGGACGACTGTAAAGCACGTAAGTAAACATACACGGTAAGCAAACTGCAGCTTTAGTAACCTTTACAACTATGCATGCATGTAATCCGTATGCAAGTACCACACCAAGAATAGAGCTAAAGTGGCTTCCGCATGAACCCTCTTCTGAGATCTGCATATACCTGTACAGTGGCACGCGCTTATCGGTGCAGAACAAATTAGTCGAAACCGCCATGGTCGAGGGGTCGTGGGTGGAGGACGTGGAGAAGTTGCTGCTGGAAGACCACGAGCCTTCGTCGGAGGTGGAGCAATGGCGGAAGCACTCAATTTACCGTGTCCCCGCGCGCATCAAAAGGCTAAACGGGGGCGCCTACAAGCCGCAGATGGTGTCCCTTGGGCCCTTCCACCACAGAGACCCCGACCTGGTGCCCATGGAGATGCACAAGCGCAGGGCGCTGCTGCGCTTGCTCCGTCGGGCCAGGAGGCCGCCCGGGCACCTCGTCGCCGCCGTGAGGGAGGTGGAGGAGCAGCTGCGGGCGGCGTACGTGGGACTCGACGACGAGTGGCGCGGCGGCGGGGACCGGTTCGTGGAGATGATGGTCGTGGACGGGTGCTTCCTGCTGGAGATGATGAGGACGGCGGCGGCGGCCGGCCGGAGGCGTACGGTTCATCAGGACTACGCGCCTAATGATCCCGTCTTCAGCCGGCACGGCTTGCTGTACATGGTGCCGTACGTCCAGCGCGACATGCTGATGGTCGAGAACCAGCTGCCGCTTCTCGTGCTCCAAAGGATCTTCGCCGCTGAGAGTGGAATTGGAAAAACATCGGTAAATATATTTTGAACCAATCCGACACTTTTAGGCCTAGTTTGGTAGAGGTGTTTTGGCGGGGATCATTGGGTATTGTCCCAGCCCAACCCCAAAATACTACTAGAAAAACCTGTCTTAACCGTTTGGCAGGCCGGTTTTAGATGGACTAAACCCCCAAAATCCTTTTAAACCACTGCAAACCACTCTAGGTAGAAGTGTAAATGAGCCACGCCTCCTCCCTCGCGTTTTATACAGCCGAGCAAGCATGCCATCTTTAGACTCAGACGAAACAAGGCCCGTGTCAGCGCCACTCCGGCGATTACTTGTCAGACTTTCCTTGTATGCATGCACAATGCCATAATTGATTAGCTAGGAGTGCATGCGAACCGGCGCGTACAAGTGAAGCTGATCGTTTTTGTATAGCCAAGCTAGCTCGTGTACGCCCATTGTCTTGCAAAACACTACCCTTCACCCAATCCCCCAGGGGAAATATTTGGCAAACCACTACAAAACCTTTCCACCAAACGAGGCCTTATGGGTTTTTTCATTCACGCACTCGGAAGCCACAGTATAATGAAAAATAGCTCGCTGTTCAAAGCTGAAAATGTTTCTTTAGATATAGCAATGTCGCTTTTGAACCAAATTCCTTGTTGCTTTAGAAAACGTGGCTAGTTTTTGAACGTTCTATAACTAGTTTAACTGCAGAGTATTCAACATCATTCTATTTTTTATATTCATCATACCCGTATATAGAGATTTGCATGCCTCATGAAAGAAATATGTATAAGTTCCTTTTGTGAAACTCAAAAATCAAAATTGTTGATGTCATCGAACCAAAATAAAAACTTAAAATATTTTGTAGCTCAAGTCAATCTGTTCCCGTTATTGATTCTCTGCGATGATGTCTTCTAAACTACATCTCATGTGAATATATTTGACGATTTTTTCTGACTCAAAATGTACGACACAATAATATGTGAGTTATCCAACCTATTTACAATTAGTTATCCGCTGGATCTTGCTGCCGCTGCCGCTGGCCATCGCAGCGGCGGCGGCATGCCCAACTTTCGAAGGTGGCTTGGGGTTGGTGGACATCGGGTTAGCCACTGGAGCTGCTGGGGCGGCACCAGCCAGCGTGTCCATGCGCGGCAACCAGGGCGGCATCCCTATGTCAGGGTGGTGGCAAAGGCCTTCTCCGTTGTGGCGCCGTGGGTTGTGGTGAAGGAGGCGTGGGTCTAGGATCTGACGACGCAGGGAAAGCCTAGATCATCTTGGACTACTTCGAAAGACCTCCTGCTTCGCCTTCCATGGCCCTCTCCGCCGTCTCTTCTTCATGCCACTGGCGGTAAAGGTTCGGCCATGCTCTTCGTCATCTTCTTTGCTTATGGGGGGGGGGGGGCTGACCTGCAGGGTGGCGGTTGTCAGCTTAGGGGCTGCTAGCTTGGCCTAATAATGGTGGTATAGCCCTAGTGCTTGTCTCCGGTCCATTTGGCCAATCTACTGTTGCCGGTCACCTATGATCTCATCGTCGATGAGTTTCGGATTTGTTCTTCCAAAGTGCTCCTGGTCCTCTGTTGTGGAGGGGATCCGGTCAGGCGCGTCCACAAGCATCTTCCCATGGGGCTTCATGGTGGTGTGTTGCGAAGATCATGTTTTTAGTTCATACCATAGGACATGTCAAAGCTTCGATATCTATGGTGTTGGCGGAGCTGGAAGGTCAAGATGGCTATGATATGAAGACTAGAAAGGTAATGTCTGAGATGGGATACTAGATGCAAGGAAGATTTTGGTTCATGGCCTGCTGTGCGGCTTGGCCGTGGGACTTTTCCTATCTAAACCATACATGCGGCGCTTGTGAGCCTGGTGATTTGGTGACTTGTAGCAGCGGACTTGGCAAGTGGGGGCGGCAGCACTGCAGGTCTTGATCTGGTGGTGCTCCTCAAGTACCAAGTCGGGATTTCCATGGTGAAAACCTAAGGTTTAGAATTTTTTGTTGTACCTGTCAATGACCTTGTTGAAGGTATTGTTTTGGAAAGCTCTGGTGTTTCTTTCTTCAGGGTGAAAACCTAATATCTTTGATTAGGAGACGACAACGCTTGTGTATTATTTCTTTCTTGGAGGTGTTGCTTATGAAGAACCTCTTCTATAGTCGGGGTGTTGTCTTTGGTGGTGGTTAGAGTGTTGCTGATGTGAGTGATTGTTCACCGTGGCGGGGAATTTTTCTCTTTTTGGCTCTATGCATCGTTGATATCTTCGATCATTTTGTTGGTATAGAGGCTAAGTGTAACTGGTATCTTTGCGATATTAATATATTCTCTTTATAAAAAAATCAGCTTTGAACTAGAATTCATTAGGGGACGTTTTCCATGTTTGAAAATTTCAAAAGTTAACAATGAATTAATATGCGAGTGACCAATAGTAGCTATCGACTTCATAACTACATGGTGTTTAACTGTTAGTCCTATATGGTGGTAAAATAACTACCTTGCATACATGTGTATCTATATAAGTGTGTGGTGATAAGTGTAACATGTATGGGTAGCAACATTACGGCCACACAGGTAATAAAACATATGAAATGTGGAAAATTATATCATGGTGTGGCGGCAAGCGGTACACTAAACAATTAGGTATACGTAGAGAGCAAGTTAACCACGTGGTTATCATGGTGATAATTAGATCCTAAACAGTTGGATAACGATACCGTGCATACCTTAATTCAGCCTTGTGGGCAACCATGAGGTTGATTAAACTTTTTGACATTAGTGTTGACTTTACTCTTCGTATGGGTCTTCTTCACCCACTCTACTTGCACTTCTGTTTTTGTCATGCTATGTACAAGTTTGTTCATTAATATAAGATATTTTGGAAGTTCAGCATCTTATATTTAGGAACTGATGGATGCTGTTGTTGGACTATCCGCTGGGATGTATGACACGTTGGTCGGAATGAGATTTGGCTTCTCCGTTGTGGCAAGCTGGAGATTAGGAGAATAGTAACTTGTGCATACATACTACTCTACTTGAATCGTCTGTTGTGCTAACCATGATGTATCTTGGATGATCAGACCAATGTTCTGATCAACAGGATGGTGATGAATTTCCTTGGCGTGGCAGACGCCGACAAGCACCCAGCCGCAGTGGCCAGCCTGGGACTCCACCCCCTCGACATCTACCGCCGGAGTCTACTCCACGCCACCGGCAGGACAGATCGCGACATACACGTCCAAGGACCGGCGCCGGCAAAGCCCGTGGACGTTCGGTCCGCGCGGAAGCTCCGCGAGTCCGGCATCCAGTTCAGGCACAGTGGGCGGGCGGACTGCCTCCGCGACGTGCGGTTCCACGGCGGCACCCTCACCATGCCGCAGCTCTTCGTGGACGACTCCACCGAGTACAAGTTGCTCAACCTGATGGCGTTCGAGGCCCTGCACGTCGGCGCCGGCGGCGACGTGACCGCGTACGTGTTCTTCATGCGGAGCATCATCGGCTCCGTCGAGGACGTACGGCTGCTGCGGAGCAAAGGGATAGTCCGGAGCGACTGGGTGGACGGCGACGAGACGGTGGTGCGGCTGCTCAACGACATGACCAGGGACGTGGTCTGCGACGAGTGCTCGCCACTGTGCGCCGTGCAGGGCGAGGTGGAGGCCTATTGCCGGAGCAACGTGCGCGTGTTCCTTCACGTGTCGTGGTGCTACCTCAAGCGAACCTACTTCCGGAACCCGTGGACGTTCCTCTCCCTCGCCGCCGGCGTGCTGCTGCTCATCACCGACATCATCCAGACCGTATACGCCATCCTTTCGTATGAAGTACAGGGGAAGAATGAGTATCATAATCATGAGTAGTGGGGAGCTAAATTAGGGACTGAAATCTTGCCCCATCATTAGTTTTACAACTTGCAGAGGCAGGCACGATTAGCTGTGTCTATGACGTCCTGTATTTTCGAGTTCATGTGAGCGCGTGAGATGTAACCGTTGTCCTGGTTGCACATTTCCTTGTGATTTTCAGAAGTTGGATATGCGCGTCTTAACTTAAACTTATCACTAATTGCATCATCTTCAAATGCTACTTATTATGATTTATGTATCGCGTCTCAGCTGTAACAGGCGCCTCAACAACCTGTATCAAACTATCAATCACAATTTGTGTATCAACTGCATCCATTAAGCTATGAGGTACATACCGATCAGACGCTGGCAATCAATCATATGACGACAAACATGTGTTGTTGAGTTAGCGAAATATGGTTGCTGCACATATACTAAATCTACATACTACAACCGACAAGGTGACACAAAGCTTGCTGAATCCATTAGACACATCTCTACCACCAATCTATCTGGCACCAGTATAGATCAGATCTTTTAAGGCCCCCATCACATGTAAAAGGCCTTCTCTATGTGCGGTTCCGAAGATCGCTTACGGCAAAAAAAAAATCCTTGCCCGTGTTCTAGATGGGATTTTCCGAGGAGACATCACAAACAAAAGGCCTAAAAAAGTGTGTAAATTTGGGCCACAAGACCTAGAAGGGACTTTCTTCATTTCAGATTATCTTCACACATGGTTTTCTTTACGAGAAACGTGTGAAAACATTTAGAGTTCCCGCCATCTGTTGACTGGCGCGAAGAGTTGCTCATTCATATTAAGTTTCCGCCAAGTTGCCTTCTCAGCTTCCGCTCGACGCGTGTAGCTATCCTGTTTGCATCCCCCTCCCCACAATATCAAGTGTTGGCGATGATGCAACTTCCTCTACCAAGTCGACACCGCTATTTAAAGCTTCGCACCGCTGCCTCTTGACACACAACAACTCTCTGGAAGACACACTTCGATATGGCTTGCAACAAGAAGACCGCCTGCCTCTCTTGCGTGTGGTGGTACTCCCTGCTGGTGCAATGTCCGTATTGAGCAGATGCCTCCGGTGGTGGTGGATAAGTCACCTCTGAAGGTGATGGAGGAGTAGTCCCCCCCCTCTCCGCCCATGGTGGTGGAGGAGCAGTCCCGCCCGCCGTTGGACCACAATGCGATCTCCTCACCCTCATATTTTGGTTGGTCCTCATTAGAAGATGACTCCGAAAGTAATTTCAAGGACAACGAGGATGCGGCGAATCCGACGTCGGAGGATTATTCGCCCCGTCTTGAATGGTGAGAGGAGG
The DNA here is from genome assembly GCA_007115705.1 of Dactylis glomerata. Lineage (NCBI taxonomy): Eukaryota > Viridiplantae > Streptophyta > Magnoliopsida > Poales > Poaceae > Dactylis > Dactylis glomerata. The sequence goes on from QXEO01000548.1 coordinate 7,638,566, forward strand.
CTAAGCAGGAGGCCGAGGAGGAGAAGGACAAGATGCTCAAAGAGCAGGAGGCGCTCGAGAAGCCCTTCATGACAAAACACGAAATATGACAAAGAACGTGAGGAAAATGCAGCCGGCAACGCTCCTGCCAACGACGCCGAGGACTCTGACTCCATGATGTATCTTGGATGGTCAGACCAATGTTCTGATCAATAGGATGGTGATAAATTTCCTTGGCGTGGCAGACGCCGACAAGCACCCAGCGGCATTGGCCAGCCTGGGACTCCACCCCCTCGACATCTACCGCCGGAGTCTACTCCACACCACCGGTAGGACAGATCGTGACATACACGTCCAAGAACCGGCGACAAAGCCCGTGGACGTTCGGTCCGCGCGGAAGCTCCGCGAGTCCGGCATCCAGTTCAAGCACAGTGGGCGGGCGGACTGCCTCCGCGACGTGTGGTTCCACGGCGGCACCCTCACCATGCCGCAGCTCTTCGTGAACGACTCCACCGAGTACAGGTTCCTCAACCTGATGGCGTTCGAGGCCCTGCATGTCGGCGCCGGCGGCGACGTGACCGCTTATGTGTTCTTCATGAGGAGCATCATCGGCTTCGTCGAGGACGTGCGGCTGCTGCGGAGCAAAGGGATCGTCCGGAGCGACTGGGTGGACGGTGACGAGACGGTGGTGCGGCTGCTCAACGACATGACCAGGGACGTGGTCTATGACGAGAGCTCCCCATTGTGCGCCGTGCAGGGCGAGGTGGAGGCCTACTGCCGGAGCAACGTGCGCATGTTCCTTCACGTGTCGTGGTGGTACCTCAAGCGAACCTACTTCCGGAACCTGTGGACGTTCCTCTCCCTCGCCGCCGGCGTGCTGCTGCTTATCACCGACATCATCCAGACCGTCTACGCCATCCTTTCGTATGAAGCACAAGGGAAGGGAGAGTATCATAATCATGAGTAGTTGGGGGAGTGAAACTAGGGACTTAACTGAAGCTCGATATTGCCCCCATCATTAGTTTTACAACTTGTAGAGGCAGGCACACGATTAGCTATGTCTATGACGTCCTGTATTTTCGAGTTCATGTAAGCGCGTGAGATGAAACCGTTGTCCTAGTTGCACATTTGATCGTGGTTTTAAGATGTTGGATGCGCTTCTTAACTTAAACTTGTCACTAATTGCATCATCTACAAATGCTATCCCCTGAGTGGGAGCTGCAGTTTCCCCTGCTATCCCTTCGCGCAGCAACATGTTTAGGCTCTGATCACACTCCCCTGGTGTTGCATTCTGGGAGCGAGTGCTAGAGGAAATCCTCCAGGTTCTTCTTTGAGACCAGTTGGTTTCATATACCTGGTTTTGCAGAGATGGTGGTGAAGCGCTGGCAAGACCAGGCTTGCCAAATAAGAAGGTGCAGGGGGCCAATTGACTGGTGGAAGACACAGTCCAGTGAAATCAGGCAATTCCCTAAAAGGGTGGGGAGCTAATCTTGGCAAGCATTCTAGAGTGGTTAAAGCAAATTTGTTGGCCAAAATCCAAGAGCTGGATTCTGTGGAAGATGGGATGGGTCTGGATGAAGATGGGTGGGCACTCAGGTATCACCTAGAGGAGCAAATGATGGAGCTTTTGAGTTTAGAGGAAGAATACTGGAGACAGCGTGGGAGGCAACAATGGATACTTCAAGGGGATGCCAACACCAAATTCTTTCATGCTTTTGCAAATGGGAGGAAAAGAATGTGTGCTATTCATTCCCTGTCCTCTGACCAGGGTGTGGTCATCGAGAAGGAGGCTATTCAAGAGCTCATATACTCTTTTTATCGTAATCTCATGGGGGCAGAGGAACCCAAACTTCTCAGTATCAGACCAGGCTTGTGGTCTCCTCAACAGATGGTTTCCTCCCATGAAAATGATGAGTTAATGAGAACCTTCACAGCTGAGGAATTGGATGCTATTTTGCATGAGACTAAGACTGACACAGCTCCAGGCCCTGATGGTCTCCCAGTGTTGTTTTACAAAAAGTTTTGGCCTTCTCTCAAGCATGTTGTCTTGGAAATCCTGAATGGGTTTGCTCTTGGCAGAGTGGACATTGCCAGGCTTAATTTTAGGATCCTTTCTCTGTTACCCAAAGTCCCAGGGGCGGACAATATCAAGCAGTATAGGCCTATTGCTCTGATCAACGTGATCTTCAAGCTGGTCTCCAAGGCCTTTGCCTGCAGATTATCCCCAGTAGCTCACAGGGTTATCAGCCAATCTCAAACTGCCTTTATTAAAGGCAGGTTCATACAGGATGGTCCCCTTGCTCTGCAAGAAATAATTCATGAGCTGAAATCCAAGAATCTCCCTACAGTTTTACTCAAACTGGACTTTGAGAAGGCATATGACAGAGTTAACTGGCAGTTTTTGTGAGAGGTTTTACTGACCAAAGGGTTTGAGCCAGCTTTTGTTCATAGACTTATGCAGTTAGTTTCTGGGGGCCAGACCGCTATATCGATCAATGGCGAGGTTGGTCCGTACTTTCAAAACAAGAGGGGTGTGCGGCAGGGTGACCCAATCTCCCCGTTGCTCTTTAATTTTGTTGCTGATGCCTTGGCAGCTATTCTGGATAGAGCCAAAGTAGCTGGTCATATTCAGGGTGTGGTGCCGCATCTGATCTTAGGGGGAGTGTCCCACCTGCAGTATGCAGATGATATGATGATTTTGATCCAAAACACCCAGGAGAGTCTGACCAATCTCAAATTCTTGCTGTTGTGTTTCGAGCTCTTGTCAGGTATGAAAATCAACTTTCACAAAAGTGAAGTTATTGTAATGGGAGTTATGGAGGCTGAGCAGGCTCGGGTAGCCAGATTGCTCAATTGTAAACAGGGCAACTTCCCTTTTACCTACCTGGGCTTTACCATGAGCGATCACAAGTTGACTATGGCTGATGTAGAGCCTCTGGTGGCCTCGGTGGGCAAGCGTGCCATGCCGTGGCAAGGTATATTCATGTCCTCTGCTGCTCGCCTGACGTTGATTGATGCTTGCCTTTCGAACCTTTCGCTCCACACAATGGGCCTCTTTTTGCTGGCCGATGGATCCTATGCTGCGATGGACAGTCACAGAAATAGATTTTTCTGGGAGGGGAAAACTACAACAAAGAAGTTCCATATGGTAAATTGGAAAACCATTTGCCAACCCAAAAGCCAGGGTGGCTTGGGGGTGTTGAATACAAAACTGATGAATATTGTTTTGATGGCTAAGTGGATTTGGAGGATTTACAGTGATGAAAACTTTGATTTCCTTTGGTTGAGACTGTTGAGTGAAAAGTATAGAACTTCAGAGATCTTCTCTTACACCCCCAATAGCTGTTCTCCTTTTTGGCGCAGCATTCACAAAGTAAAAGAGCACTTTAGATTGGGAGTAAGATTTTGTCCTGGCAAGAACTCTAGCACCAGTTTTTGGAAAGACGTGTGGATTGGGGAAGTGCCACTTAGCTCAAAGTTTCCTTCCTTGTTTGCCAAGAGTTCTGATACTGATCTCACCATTGCGCAAGCTTACTCAGAGGAAGGGTGGCACATTTTCTTCCAGAGAGCTCTGGATCAGGGCGATCTATAGGCTTGGTCAGAGTTGTCGGCCCTGGTGGAGGAAATCGAGCTAGAAGATACGCCCACCACAATTTCATGGAGACTTACTCCATCTGGGAAATTTACAATGAAATCCCTACCTCTCGCTATGCAAAGCACCTGATGTGCCTATAACCAAAATCATCTGGAACTGTAAGCTGCCTCTCAAGATCAAGATTTTTACTTGGCAGTTACTTAAAGGTCGTTTGTCGTCCAGTGATCACATCCATGCCTGGGGAGGGTCCTCGGATGGCAATTGTGTTCTCTGTGGGAAGCCTGAAAATGTCGACCATATCTTCTTCCAATGCCATCTAGCAGAATTTCTGTGGAGTGGAGTTTGGATGATGTTCAGTGTGGACTGGAACCCCAGGTCTAGACAAGAGTGGATTAATATTATGAATTCTTTGTCTCTCAAACCCTGCAGGTTGCTGTGGACGTTTTTTGCTGCCCAATGTTGGTCTTTGTGGACAACTAGAAACAAATTTACAATTGAGGGCAAGTTCCCTCGACAACCTGCTGATTGCATCTTTAAAATCATCTTGTCTCTGCAGCTCTGGCGCCAAATTCAAAAGCCTAAGGACCGGGTGCTGCTGGACGAACTGGTGGCGATGTCAAGATCATTCTTCGCCAGCTCCCACTCTCCTCCTGCACCAGCGACATCCACCCAATCTCCAGCGCCAGCAGCCGTTTAATTGCTATCTATTTTTATTTCCTTAATGCCCGGCCTGCGTGCTGTAGTATGGTTGTAAGTTTTAAACTTTGTGGGTGATCTAGCCAGGGTGGTGTGATCGCCGAAGTTTGTGGTGGTTTACTTGTCTGGAACATTATGTGTTGGTGTTGTAAAACTTTGCTCTGTGTGGGACTTTATTAATTTAAAGTCAGGCGCAGGCGTGTCTTTTATCTAAAAATAAATCTACAAATGCTACTCTCAGCTGTAGCAGGCGTCACAACTTGTGTCTTAACTGCATCCATTAGCCTCTGATGTACATACCGATCATACGCCGGCAATCAATCACATGACGACAAAGATTGTTGTTGAGTTAGCGAAATTAGAAACTCTGCAGGGAAATGACTATGGTTGTTGCACATATACTAAATCTACATACTACAACCGACAAGGCGACACAAAGCCTGCTGAATCCATTAGACACATCTCTACCACCAATCTATCTGGCACCAGTATAGATCAGATCTTTTAAGGCCCCCATCACATGTAAAAGGCCTTCTCCATGTGAGGTCCGAAGATCGCTTATGGCAAAAAAAAAACCTTGCCCGTGTTCTAGATGGGATCTTCCGAGGAGACATCACAAACAAAAGGCCTAAAAAAGGAGGAGTTTTATGGTACCCTCAAATGAATATTAGCCATCTATTTTTATACATCCAATGGCCCATATTAATTCATACTAGTGTCAAAAAGATCACTATTGCAATTCATACTAGTCAGAATATTTGGCATATTTTGTGGATGGGACCGGCCCATTCCCCTGGTCCAAAATCCTCACACGGCTCAAGCCCCGGCTGGGCTAGAGCTCCGCACGGTGGCCGACGGCGAGCACCAAATCGGCGGAGCACGACGACCCGAGAAGAGAACGTTTGTGCGGGAGATGCGCCTTGTTGAGGCGGACTAAAATCAAGCGTCGCTTGATCTGGGGGGGCACCACCGCAGAGCACTGGCGATGAGGACCTGTGGAGGTGGGTGGCGGTCAACACTGGTAGGTCGACTAAGAGATAGTGACCGAGGCACCGAGCCATGATCCGGGAGGACGGGGAGATCACTGGAGGACGGCCAGCGACGAAATTGTGCTCGACCGACATCGGGGAAGGAGAGGAAGACGGGAACCTTGCCGTCCATTGGTGAGGTCCTGGCTCGATTGCTTCCTGTAGGATGAAGAGAAGTACGATTTTGTTTTCTGACATGCTCGGCTGGGCTCCTGATGGCCGGAAGGAGCGACGCTCCGACGGACAAGGCGGCAGTGGCGGTAGTGGCTCTTATCGCTCATGGAGAAGACGACCAGGAGGATAGACCCAGGCGGAGATGTGATGGGCCTGTTGGGCCTGTCATACTAGTCCTCCGCCCACTAGTAGTATGATTAGAAAAAAGGTACCCTAAAAGTTGCCTAAAAAGTGTGTAAATTTGGGCCACAAGACCTAGAAGGGACTTTCTTCATTTCAGATTATCTTGACACATGGTTTTCTTTATGAGAAACATGTGAAAACATTTAGAGTTCCCGCCATCTGTTGACTGGCGTGAAGAGTTGCTCATTCGTATTAAGTTCCCGCCAAGTTGCCTTCTCGGCTTCCGCTCGATGCTTGTAGCTATCCTGTTTGCATCCCCCCCCCAATATCGAGTGTTGGCGATGACGCAACTTCCTCTACCAATTCTACGCCGCTATTTAAAGCTTTGCACCGCTGCCTCTTGACAAAAACTCTCTGAAAGACACACTTCAATATGGCTTGCAACAAGAAGACCGCCTGCCTCTCTTGCGTGTGGTGGTACTCCCCGCTGGCGCAATGGCCGTATTGAGTAGATGCCTCCGGTGGTGGTGGATAAGTCACCTCTGAAGGTGATGGAGGAGTAGTCCCCCCCCCCCTCTCTGCCCATGGTTGTGGAGGAGCAATCCCGCCCGCCGCCGGACCACAATACGATATCCTCACCCTCATATTTTGGTTGGTCCTCATCAGAACATGACTCTGAAAGTAATTTCAAGGACAACGAGGATGCGGCGACTCCGACGCCGGAGGATTACTCCCCGTCTTGAATGGCGCGAGGAGGCTAGGCAGGAGGCCGAGGAGGAGAAGGACAAGATGCTCAAAGAGCAGGAGGCGCTTGAGAAGCCCTTGATGACAAAACACGAAATATGACAAAGCACGTGTGGAAAATGCAGCCGGCAACGCTCCTGCCAACGACATCGAGGACTCTGCCTCCGGTGTAGCGGCAACCTAATCACCTGCAACCAGGAGATTACCTATGTTTCCTCGAGCGACGAGGAGAAGTAGGCCAGGGCCTTTAAGTTAATATAACGTCTACGAGTTTCTATCATATTTATAGTGTAAAATTTTGTTGTCTTCAGTTATATATTTCTATTAATAAATAACTTTATTATTTGTATCTATGCCCAAATTAAATGGAATGTTCATCTCAGGAAAAAATACAGATGGTTAACGTCAAAGAAACGTTTGCGAAGTTCTCATAAGGCACACAATGTTAATTGAGAAAAGGTTTGGAATGAAACCCTAACACACACGGTTATAAGTGGTGAAACGTTTGTGGAGGAACATGCGAGACACCATTTCTTTGTGGATAGCCGTGTGCGATACTATGGTCGAGCACACTTAAACCTACTTCATACGTACTATATATTTGGATTAGCACTGAGACCAGTCCACTCCACTGCAGCCACACCCTCTTTAGGACCCCAAAGTACATGTTCTTACCGGAAAATTCAGCTGGTTGGCACTGCCTTCAACGGGCCTTCCACATTGCAATGTCGATGACCTCACCAGCAGCTTTTCCGTCAGAAACTCGTGCCTACCTATACGGGCATGTACAATGGGTCGCCTCAGACATACTGCTCCGCAGGCCAACTAGGTTCGGATGCCAGCGTGTTAGCCAAATAGTAGTCCTGCAGGTGCCAGGCGCTGCCTGCAGAGGAGGCATGATCCTCAGCTTAAAGAAATACAAAAGAAAGAAAAGATGGGAAGAAGCTAGGAGGGAAGCGCGGACAGCGTGGTCACATGAAGAAGAAGACAAGTGAAAGAGAGAACTGGAGGAGTAAAAGCTGCAGAGGTGGGTCCTACGATAGTGGTGCTTCCGTTGGATGGCTGAGGGTTTTCCAGATGCTCCATCTGATAATTTCTTAGGTGGATTCATGGAGCAGTAGGATACGTATGCCCCCATTGCTCATGCCCTACTACCGGAGGTGCCGCCTATACTACCGGTCAACCATGCGAGTCCTCACCCTCAACAGTGACAACGACGCCAACCGTGGTTGTCCTCCTAGAAGGCACTAGTAAAGGTGCACGTGCAACCCACGTCTTCAACATAGACTAATCAAATTTCATACAAGCATAAAAAGGAAAATATTAGAAAAAATAGAAATTAAAAGTGTTCATCTATCCATGAATTAAGATTAAATTTTATTATGTTTGTGCTTGATTTAGTTAGTGGAGATGCAATTCTTGACTCAGTACTGGGGATGAAATTCATTACATCTTCACCAAGAATCTCAAAGGAGTTTGTTTTGCACAAAGATGGTGGAGATACAACAGTGTTGTCCATCCATCTCTGAAATTAAAAATGTGGAGTAATCATGTACGTGCATTTTGACTCATGATGCATGTCTTTACTAATATGAATTCAGCTAAAGCTTTTAAGCATATTAATAGTAGACATCAAGGAAGCATCAATTCATACTTGGCAATAGGGATGAAAGTGGAGCGGAAACTTTCCGACTTTTCCGCGGAAAAATGGAAACAGAATGAAAATATGGAAACAAAAATGGAAATCTGCGGAACGGAAACGGAAACGGAATTTTTTTGGCGGAAGTGGAAACGGAAATGGAACAGCCTTTTCCAGCGGAACAGATGCGGAAACGGAAGTTTCTGTTTCCGACTAATATGGAATTTCCGTTTAATAGTTGTTTTGCATGACCAATCTAGCAGGACTAATACGTAACCTTGTCATATTGAACTATCAAAACAACTCACCCCTACTCCTCCATTACACTGAGTAATCTTGACAGGCTTGGGGAACAATTTTTTCAATTTACTTGACTTGCTTGAGTTTTGCTGCATGATTCAGCTGGTCTTTTGGTTCCGATAATCATCTGCTTTCCGTCCGTGTTCGCACCGTATTCGTTCCATATCTATTTTCGAAAGTATCCGTTTTCATATTCGTTTCCGGTGTTTCTGTATTCGTTTCTGCTTCCGCACAAAAATATGAAAACAAATGTGGCGTCACTTAGTTCCATCCGTTTCCGCTCCATTTTCATCCCTACTTGGCAACTTAATGTGAAGTACTATGGGACCAATAAATGTCTAGTTACTCACCTAAATAGCAGTGTACATTGGCCAACTCACTATTTGTAAGACCTGAAGAGCTTTTCATGTTAAATATAGAATACAAATTTAAATATAATATAATCTTCAAAAACTTTAATATATGTAATATTCATTATAATACTCAAAGAAATTTACTTCAAAATTCTACAATTTTCCTGCAGCTTTAAAGGTTCCACTTAGCTCATGTAGTACAAGCAGGCCAATTCGAGCCACGAAGTTGTAATAACTACGGTTTTTCCCTATGAAACAGACCGACGTAATGTTAAGATAGTAACTATCAAGGGCATGCAAAATTTATTTTGGTTTAACTCTTGTAAATGGATTGCAGCCCTTTTGGTAACTGATGTTATTGCTCTCTGCATAATTGTGCAACGTTAAAGCAAATGTTTGTTGACTAAGCTGAAAGTACTTCACAAATATTGGTCGTAAAAAAAGGCAGGTTCTTTCCTTCATGTCATTCACTTTTGATATGATGCCCACCAAATCCCCTCAAAACATGTGTAGAGATTTTTGAAACCATCAATTGTGTTCTGTCTTCGCCAAAAATTCATGAACAAATATTGGTGTTTTTTTTATGATGAGGCACTCATATAAACATTTTCATATACAAACCAGCCATGTTGGAGATTCTGGAATTGGAAAGTTAGGTCAGGTATCAATGTTGTGCATGTTAGGTGAGGTCATCTATCTCTTGAAGCATTTTAACAAACACAAGGTGAGCAAGTTCACGAACCTGCTGCTTACCGATTAGTGAACCTGAAGATATACAAACCATTAAGCACATACTTTTACCTGGATCGAATATCCCAACGCATATGTTTCCATCTTCTACAAGAATAAAACGTGGGAAGAGACTGAAGAGGGAGAGCGCCGTTCAACTACCGTCGTTGAACGTCGTACACACCCTGCCGCCTCGCGACATTCAAACGCCGTTGCCTTCTCAACCTAATGTTGTAGCTTCCTGCTCTCACAAATAACAATAGATCCAAAGAAAACCAGACTTCAACCAATATTACCAGTAAATCTGAGTATAATGCTGCAGATTTACCATAATTTCTGAAGTGCGATTTGACATATGGCAGCATTTGGTGATATTTTTATTTTTTCGAAAAAGAGCGCTTTATTACTTAATAGTTATTAAGCTTACACCCGGCCTCTGCATAACAACGATGCACACAGCCCACATCCAAGATGTATCAAAAAGTACACAGGCAAAATTACATATCATGATGAGCAATTGTAATAACACCTATCAAGAAGCAGTAATCCGTAAGCTATGCGGCCAGCCATGTTGGGAAAAAGTATCCCTCGCCGTAGCTTCCAGTCGTGCACAGACCTCCGTATAAAGGTCGCGATCCTGCGGACGATGCAGCAAAGACCACAAACGAAGTGTACCAGTAGCTCTGTAGATAACCTGCAAAATGGAAGAGTTTTTATCGTTAAACACTTTATCATTTCTACATAGCCATAGCGACCAAATAAAGGCAATCGCTCACACCCTAATATGCTTTTTAAACCTATTGTCGATTCCATTAAGCCAATTCCCAAATATATTGGTAATACTGCATGGTGGAGACAAGGTTGAAGCTACTTGGATGACTGGCCATATAGATCTAGCAAAACGACATCGGATGAATAAGTGTTTAATTGTTTCATCCTGATGACAAAAAACACACTTTTTACTTCCATGCTAGTTCCGCTTTGCAAGATTATCTTTCGTTAAAACAACCCCTTTACGTAGGTACCATCCAAATACCTTTATCCGTAATGGAATTTTTAACTTCCAAAGCTTATCATTACTAGATTTATCGATTGGCACGTTTGGTAAAATAAGAGCATTGTACATGAAAGCTACTGAAAACTGACCATTTACATGTAGGTTCCAACGGAATTCATCATGCCCATCTTATAGTTGGATGTTTGCCAAACGCAATAGCAAGGCATTCCAAGCTACAAGTCGTTGCCCAGACAAATCCCTTCTAAAAGCCACTGAAGGTGGAGAATTCTCCAAAACTTTGGCAATAGTATCACCTTTGTGGCGCACAATGCTATATAAGGCCGGATACTGTTCCCGAAGAGTGATATTTTTATTTGGCCACTTGTTATGTTCCCTTTCGAACACAAGACAATACCTTTGAAAGTTAAATACCAATCAAGTTGCAAAAAAAACGTAGGTTCCTGCGTACTCGATGTATGATGTAATCGGAGATAACTCGGGCATGTGGAAGGCTTGCTTGGCTGCATGGATGGATCAGCTGATTGTGTACCATGTATTTGCTTGATTTTTCATCTAGGAGGTATAAATGAGAAAGATAAATGAGGTTCATCCAGGGTTGTAACAAAAAAATCCGGATTATCAGTCATGCATAAAAGCAAGCAGATTTGGAATGTCTGAATCTTATTAACTCAACCTACTTCCATTTGAAATAGCCTAAAAAATAACATTGCCAAGATCCGATCTCTCAAAATTATAGACCCCATAATTCTATACATAAACTGATTTTTTTTTCTACAATCTCGTAACAATATGCAGAATTATTTTCTTGCTTCTCTCAGTATATTAAATCAGTGATCATTCATAAATATATTTCTGTCGCACTCATGACTGCACGCTAAAATCTATAGCAATAGCAATGGCAGTCTTTCTCACGATTTAATGGTCTTCTCCAAACTTGCTCTTCTTTATTGTCCAGGTCGAAACATTGAAAAGGAGGGGGCAGAACATACGCTGTGAGTTGGTACGACCCCTGCTCTAGAGAAAATGCACACAGCACACAGGATCGATGGCCTCACCTTGGAGGAGTACGTGATCCCCGACTTGGACTTCTGGAACGCGTCCGGCGCCGACGCCACAGCCATCAGGGCTGCCTCGCTCCGAAGCCATCCGGGACTGACATGTGGGACATCGCTCGGTTTTGGCAACACCCTCACTCTCGATGGGGGGCGTGCTCATGGAGACTGTGGAAGATAATGAAACAATGCACAGGCCCAATTGGCAATCCCTTCGTCATGATATCGGCAAACTGCTGAGACGTCGGTACGTGAAGTACTCGAACATGACCGAGGGCAACTTGCTCACGGACAAAGTGGATGTCCAGCTCGATGTGCTTGGTGCGTCGATGATGAACGGGGTTGGCGGAGAGGTAGACAGCCGAGACGTTGTCGCAGAAGACCACCGTAGCCTTGTCAACGGGACAATAGAGCTCGGAGAGAAGCTGACGAAGCCAAGTGCACTCAGCCACGGCGTTAGCCACGGCGCGGTACTCGGCCTCAGCGCTGGAGCGTGACACGGTGGGCTGCCTCTTGGAGGACCAAGAGACGAGCGATGAGCCGAGATAGACGCAGTAACCGCTGGTGGAGCGCCGCGTGTCCGGGCAGCCCGCCCAGTCCGCATCCGAGTAAGCGACGATGTCGGTCGGTGTCGAGGGCGAAGCGTACAACGACAGGCCGTAGCCCATGGTACCACAGATGTAGCGGAGTATCCGCTTCACCGCGGCCCAATGGGCATCCCGAGGAGCATGCATATGCAAACACACCTGTTGCACAGCATACTGGAGCTCCGGACGTGTCAACGTCAAGTACTGAAGAGCGCCGACGATGGAGCGGTAGAACGGTGCGTCGGAAGCCAGCGACCCATCACTAGCCGAGAGCTTGGCCTTCGTGTCGACAGGAGTAGGCGCAGGGTTGCAGTTAAGCATCCCGGCACGCTCGAGAAGCTCGTGAGCATACTTCCGCTGATGAAGGAAGAACCCGTCCGCACGCCGGACAACCTCGATGCCAAGGAAGTAGTGGAGCGGGCCGAGGTCCTTCAACGCAAACTCAGTGCGAAGACTGTCGGTGAGCTGTCGAAGAAGACCAGCGGTGGAGGCCGTCAAAATGATGTCGTCGACGTACAACAGCAGATAGGCCATGTCGTTGCCGGTCTGGTAGACGAACAGCGACGCATCGGACCGCGTGGAGCGGAAGCCGAGCTGATGCAGAAACGCGGCGATGCGCTGGTACCAGGCGCGGGGCGCCTGCTTCAGTCCATACAAGGACCGAGAAAGCAAGCACACGTCGTCGGGGCGCTCGGGGTCGACGAAGCCGATGGGCTGTTGGCAGTACACCTGCTCAGACAGATGGCCATGGAGGAAGGCGTTGGAGACGTCCATCTGATGGACCGGCCACGCACGGGAGGCGGCGAGGTGCAACACCGTGCGGATCGTGCCCGGTTTGACGACCGGGGCGAACGTGTCCGTGAAGTCGACGCCAGCACGTTGACGGAAACCGCGCACGACCCAGCGCGCCTTGTAGCGCTCGAGGGTGCCGTCGGAGCCGAGCTTGTGCTTGAAGACCCACTTGCCGGTGATGACGTTAGCGCGAGGGGGCCGGGGAACCAGCTCCCAGGTCCGATTGCGCTGCAGCGCGTCGTACTCCTCCTGCATGGCGGCGCGCCAGTGCGGGTCGCGCAGAGCGGCGCGTGCCGAGGTGGGCACCGGCGAGAGAGCGGAGGTGGACGGCGCACTCGGCGGCGGTGAGGGCGCCTCCTCTGCGCTTGACGAAGACACCCCGCCGTCATGCGGCAGGACGCTGTTGCCGCTGGCCTAGCAAACGTACTGGTCGGCGGGGTAACGCGTAGACGGCAGCCGTATGCCCGCACGTGCTCGGGTGAGCATGGGTGGAGGAGCCGCGGCGACGGGCGGCGAGGCGGGCGAAGAGGCGGCCGATGAAGCGGGCGAGGAAGTGGCCGGGCTGGCCGACGGTGTCGACGCAGCGGCGGACGAGGCCGCAGGGGGCGACGGGGGCGCCGGGGGCGCCTCGGGCGTCGGGGGCGACGGGGGCGCCGGGGGCGCCTCGGGCGTCGCGGGCGACGGGGGCGCCGTGGGCGACGGCGGCGCCGAGGGACCAGGCGGGGCCGGCGCAGATGGGGCCACCGTGGTCGGACGTCGGCGTGCGGGGCCGGTGGCTAGGGGGCCGGCGGGCGCCGAGGTCGTCGCCGAAGGTACCTGCTGAAAGGGGAACACCAACTCGTCAAAGTAAACGTGCCGGGAAGTGAACACGCGATGCGAGACCGGGTCGTAGCAGCGGTACCCCTTGGTGTTGGCGGGATAGCCGAGAAACACACAAGGGAGAGAGCGCGGTGCAAGCTTGTGCGCGGCGGTAGCGGCGGTGCTAGGGTAGCAACGGCAGCCGAAGACGCGGAGATCGGCGTAGGCGGGCGGCACACCAAAGAGAAGGTGGTGCGGCGAGTAGTGCCAACGCACGCGGCAGGGGCGGATGTTGACGAGGAGGGTCGCCATGGCAAGGGCATCCGGCCAGAACCGTGGGGGCATGTAGGCGTGAAACAGAAGGGTGCGCACGCAGTCATTAAGAGTGCGAAGAATGCGTTCGGCGCGACCGTTCTGCTGAGATGTGTATGGACACGTGAGGCAAAAAATGGCACCGTGAGAGGCGAGAAGTGTGCGAATGGTGATGTTGTCGAACTCTTTGCCGTTGTCGGTTTGTAGGGCGTGGATGGGGCGGCCGAATTGGGTGGAGACGTACGCGAAAAAGGCGAGGAGAGTGGAGGCTACGTCGGATTTTCGGCGGAGAGGAAACGTCCAGACAAAGTGCGAGTAATCATCCATAAGCACGAGATAATATGTATAACCAGAATTACTCGGGACCGGCGAGGTCCAAACATCACTATGAATAAGTTCAAAAGGAAAAGACGCAACACTGGAGGAGGAACTGAACGGAAGACGAACATGTTTGCCTAGACGACATGCTTCACAAGAATGAGCATCCGTTTTATTACAAGTAAAATCAAAGCTTTGTAGAATTTGACGCAGGGCGGTGGAGCTAGGATGACCGAGGCGGGCGTGCCAAAGATCGACAACGGCGGAGAGGGCGAGCGGGCGGCTGGTGGTGGAGGATGGCGAAACAGGGTACAGCTCGCCGGGGCTGTCACTGCGGTGGAGTAGCATCCGGGTACGACCATCCTTAACAGAAAAGCCAAACTTGTCAAATTCCACAGAAACATCATTATCACGAGTAAGAGAACGAACGGAAACAAGGTTGTGAATCAAGTCAGGAGAAATAAGAACGTTGTTTAACGAGAGAGGAGTGGAGGTGGAGGGAAAAGGGGCGGAGCCGGTGTGCGTGATAGGAAGCGCATGACCGTTGCCGACGATTATGCGAGAGGGAGTGGAGGCGGGACTGGAAGTAGAGAGGTTACCGGGGTGGGCTGCCATGTGCGCGGAGGCGCCCGTGTCCATGAACCAGGGTGGGCTGCCACCGTAGGCGCCCGCGTCGGGGACGGACTGAAGGGCAGTCAGCAGGGCCGGGTCCCACTGTGACGCGTAGGGCGCGGCGTAGGGTGCGGCGTAGGGCGCCGCGTACCCGGGCGCGGCGTAGCCGTGGGCCGCGGGCTGGGGGGCCGCGGCGTAGAGCGCCTGGTGCGGAGCCGGGCGCTGCATCGAGGTGCCCGGGTAGGGAGCACGCGGCACGGGCATGGTGTAGGCGTGGACGACCCCTGTCCAGGGGTTATGGCCGGCGATCCATGGCGGGGTGGGGGCGGGCTGCCGAGGCTGGGGGCGGGAGCGTTGTTGTTACCACCGCCGTTGCCACCGCGACGACGACGACGACGTCCACCGCCACCGTTGCCACCGCCACCGTTGCCGTTACCGCCGGGAGGCGGGATAGGCACGAGCGGCGGGGGCGAGTAGAAGCCCGGGGGGCGGGGCGCGGCAATCGGAGCAGGTTGGGCGGGAGCGGACCCGCCCTTGGAGACGCCGGCGACGAGGGCGGTGTGGGCCGCCCGAGCCCGGAGGTGCTGGAGCCGACGCTCCTCGAGGCGCAAGTAGGCCACGGCCTGCTCGAAGGAGGGCTTGGTGAGGAGCGTGAGGTTGGAGGCGGCGTTGCTCAAGTCTTCGCCAAGGCCAGCCGAGAGCGTGGAGAGCATGATCTTGTCATCGATCGGGAACTCCAAGTCGCGGAGCTCGTCAGAGAGGGTCTTGAGCTTGAGGACGTAGTCGTCGAGGGAGTGGCCTTCTTGGTGGGTGCCGAAGAACTCCTGCTGGAGGAAAGTGACGCGCTGAATTTGATTGTCGGTGAAGAGCCCGGTGATCTTGCTCCAGACGGTGTGCGCGGAGTCGCCGTCGCGGACGACCGTGCGGAAGATCTCGGGGGAGACCGTCTGGTAGAACCAGCGGATGATGGTCGCGTCGATGGCCAACCAGTCGGGGTCGTGCGGCATGGCGAGGAGGTCGATAGTGCCGTCTACATGGTCTAGGAGATCGTACTCGCGGAAGAGGAGGCCGAAGTACGTCTTCCACGGGAAGAAATTGGCAGCGGTGTGAGAGAGCTTCACCGGCACGCGCTCTTGGATGGGGACGTCGCAGATGACGGCGACGGAGGGGCCGGCGAAGGGGTTGTTGCTGCTGCTCCCGGAGTCGCTGAAGGGATTCTTGGAGTCGGGAGATCGGAAGTCAGACATGGTGGCGGTTGGGGCGGAAGTGGTGGTGGGTGTGGTGGCCGGCGGCGCCTGGAGGAGAGGCGGCGGCAGGGGAGAGGAGGAGGGCCGGCGGCGCCTGGAGGAGAGGCGGCGGCAGGGGAGAGGTGGCCGGCGGCGCCTTGGGGGCGGCGGCTAGGGCAGGAGGCGGCTAGGTCAGGAGACCGTAAGGGCCTCTGATACCATGTGGAAGATAATGAAACAATGCACAGGCCCAATTGGGGCCGGCTGCTCTCATATATATAGACGGATTTACAGATACAACCCTGAAATACACGGGGATCTATATCTATACAATATATATCTCAACAGAGACGGAGGTCCATCGCTTCCTGGACTTTCTCCACGAAATCACACGGCAGTCCTCCATGGAGCGTGTGAGGAGGTGTCTGCGGCCTCATATTAGGCCTTGTTCGGTTAATCCCCTGCTCAGGTGGATTGGCGTATATCAGAGTGTATTCGGGGGAATTTGATCTACACGGGATTAAATCCACCTCAATACCCATAGAATCATTACAAACCGAACAAGCTCTTAGAGATTTGGAAACAACGCGCGATTAGAGGCGGCGGGTGCGGAGGACTGCGGGGATCGCGGGGTTACTGATAATAGAGATAAGCTGGACGCGGGATTCAAACCGTGTTGAGTTGAGCTCAACATCTAGGCAATTTAGACCATTTGATCGTGAGTGTTTGACGGTTGAGATTAAATGTATCCCAACAAGTTTGTACCTTTATAAGTAGTAGAGATAGAGATAGAGATAGTATTGTTAGCAGGGTTAAACTTCTATTTGTAGTAGGGATCTACTCTAAGCGCATTTAGTTAGGCCAGTGCATTAATATTCCTACCTCGCTGTTGTGTTTCACTTCTTACCTCATTACCTCGATTGTGTTTGACCGCATCGATGCCTTTCCTCAAATATCTTAATGTTTTTGAACGGATCTATGTGTTAGATGTATTTTGTATAAATAGATTGATTCGCTTGATAGATATTATGTACTAACGACTAGATCTACTCTAAGTGTAATACATATATAATTTGTCACAACTTTATGGGCTTGCTTATGTGGTAGAAGTTGATTTGTTAGACCGGATCCTTCTAAGGAAATAAAAAAACACTTATACAATTTTATCTGCATCGAATTTATGTATAAGAATAGCAGATAGAGGCATTACTGAAGGAGTCAGATCTACATACTTTATTGTTCTTCCCAATTTTATGTTGGGTTTGGCAAGAATCCTTTTTATTTTCTTGATAAATAATCGACAAAAAATGTGCTTTCTATTTTTATGTAACATGCTTGTTTTATCATAACAAGTCTTATAGGAAAATGCCTGCTAAAGGGAAAATCTGATTGTTTGTCTCTCGGCCAATAATTGTTTCGCAAATAATAATAAAAATCTTATTTTTTTTTATTTTTTAAATCTTGCCATTACTATTTTTTTATAATATGGATAATATTTTGGTGATATTGCATAATAGGTGTGGTTACCGATCCAAAGTCATGTTGTCAGCTTTGGCTAATAACATATAGACTAAGAAGTTACCTGCGATGTCTAGGATCCGGTAGCATTTGCATCGGCAATTTGTTAACACAGTACTCCTTGCACCCTTATCTCATGAACTCCAGAAGGCGACATTTGTGCTTCTGCGTGTAGTTGGCGATTTCCTTCTAGCAGTTGCATTTCTGAGTAATACCACTAATTATTTGGCTTCATATTATTTTTACATGTGTTCTCTGTGTTAATATATTTTCACATTGATGATATTTATGTGCAGTATACCCTTGATGGACAGGATTGCATAATATTTGAGGAAGTCAAGAACTATACCTCTCTTCAGGGAGGTTATAGCTACGAGGAATTTGTGTTAAGACGGGGTACAACATGAGACAGGCTGCCACAAAATTTTGGGAAGATGGTGCCGGTGTTAATCTTTGGGACTATCACATATAAAAAGACATAACCAAGAAACTAAATTAGCTACTTTGTAAATCTAATCTCATTTTGCATAGATAGCAATGACTCTATGTTGTAATGCGTGTATATATATGTGGTGTATGAACTTTGAGAACAAATATAATTAATAGCGTACTATTATTGCAGGCTGCTACGGTTGGGATACATCATCTGCTATCGTGATTCTATAGGTAGTAGGGTGAGAGAAAAATGTTTGGTGTATCTGCTATCAGCATGCGGTTGGTTTACGAAACCATGTGTGAAATGAGTTGAACACATACGACAAATAACATACATTGTTTTCGATATTACAAAGAAGCGGACGATTGACTACAAACATCATTTGCGAAACCTGCGTACTCCGCACACGAGTATGTGTTACATGTTTGTGCGTAGTGGAGGCCCTGTTTAGTAAACCTTGTGCGTACTACAGGCTCATCACATACTCACGCATAGTGATGGTTTTTTAAATCGTGTGTGATGGTCCATTTCAGCCATGTGTGAAGCCCTATTCTATACTAGTGTGGCCACCTCTGTGCCACATGTCAGTCTATCCCTTCACGATCTCGTGTCTACTCTAGCAGTTTTTGTTTAGTCTAATTTTTTTATTTAGTGAATATGTATGTTGTTGTCATCTTGAAACTGTCATGCATGAACCTCCATCTAGATTGGACTTGAACTTCACATATCTCCATATGCAACTTTAGTTCTTTTTTCTTCATCATAGTCAATACTTCCACAAAAAATTAGTTTATTCTCATTCTTGTTTTGTGCTTCCATCTTTCCAAAGTGCTACCCACAAAAAAAAACTTTCCAAAGTGCTCCTTGACACCATCACAAATGTATCATAATGTAACCATATGTGACAAGGCCGTTGTATCACATATACGAGTTATTTGGACTCATTATTATTGCTCTTCAACTTGAAAGAAAACAAATTTAGCATCTCAAGTCAAATTTGCAGTTGACTCATCCTTTCCATGGGTACTATTTTACATACCGCAACTATAACATTCCATCAAATTTGAGGTCTTTTGCATATACATGTAAGTTACTAACAAACTGACCAGATGGTAGTTTAAGCGTACAATGTTTACAAGCCGAATTGTCCGCCTACCAAAATTTCTTTGTGTTGGAGCTTGGAGCTACAGTTCCTGGACTAACAAATGCACTCTTAAAACTGGTGTTTCATTGACCGAACACTCGAAAACTAGCTAACAATATCGAAGTTCTCTAAGAAACAAGCTCACGCCAAGTTAGTTTGGAACAAATCCAAGCACGGTGACGTGAATTATACGTTCCTACGGATCAACTTGAAGCAGCGATTAGACAAACAAAAACTTCTATTACCGTTACCGAAATTTATTTTGACAATTGAACATTAGAGCATGGAGTCATGGATAGTACTTGTGTACTTTATCTATATGCTCCCACGTTTTGGCCAAGTAACTAGCCTTACCGTTGTTAATAATAACGAAAGTGCAGTGGTGTCGCAACTATTCCATCCCCTGGAAGCTAAGTATTAAGGTAATCTAAGTTTGGCTCAACCAGCATCATTGTTCCCTTTTGGTAAAGCCTGGTTTGATAATAGAGAAAACATCCTTCCGGCCAATGCTTTCTGCAAAGCACAACAATCTGAGTAACCATGGAAGGCAATTTAGTAGCATTATCCACTAATTAATCCATTCGCATCTGTGTGCCTATCCTAGGGAGCAAGGCAAGTAACACCGATTATGTTATAACCTAGTCCAGCGCATGATTAGTTGTGCAATAATCACGTGGTCTACAGCAAGAAAGCAATGTGGATAAGAAAAGTAGAGTGACATGCAGTGGAGTGACATGCATGTATATACAAGATTTCAGAAGCACAGAAAGCAAGAGTTCGGTAAATTGTAGCTAGATGAACAAGGTACCGCGTTGCAGGATGTGGGTGGTGGACATGGAGAAGAAGCTGGAGGACGCCGAGCCGCCGGCGAAGGTGACGAAATGGCCGAGGCACTGCATCTTCCGCGTGCCGCCGCGCTACAAGATGGTCGATGGAACGTAATTGTGCACGCGCCACACCAACGCATCGTAGATTCGTTGTACTAATCGCGGTTGTTGATGTAACGGTAACAGCAGAGCTTAATTTGCAGGATATGCGGGAGCTGTAGCGCTAATGGCAGGGATACCAGCGTCTACAAGCCGCAGACGGTGGCTCTTGGCCCGTTCCACCACGACGACCAGAACCTGAAACCCATGGAGGAGCACAAGCTGAGGGCCGTCCGCCACCACCTCCTCCGTGCCGGGAAGACGATCGGCGAGCTCGCCGCCTCGGTGCAGGATGTGGCCGACGAGCTGGAGGACACCTACATGGACCTCGGAGACGAGTGGTGTGGCAAGAACAGGGGCAGGTTCCTGGAGATGATGATCGCTGACGGCTGCTTCTTGCTGGAGGTGATGAAGACGGCCGAGTCGAAGCACTCCATTCCCATGGACTATGAGCACGGGGACCCCGTCTTCAGCTGGCACGGCATCCAGCACATCAAGCCGTTCATATCCAGCGCGACATGCTCACGATCGAGAACCAGCTGCCGCTGAGGTTGCTCGAGAGGATCGTCGCCATCACATCTCCGGTACCGGTAGGTAACATAACTTGTACCTTGTGTTGTTGTGTCCTTCGCAACAACATCATATATCATTTGTGTGTATATATAATGCAACTACTATGCATAATGTACGTATGAACTTGCAGCTGGACGCAGTTTCGATCAATTCCATGGTGCTCACCTTCCTGGAGGCCAAAGATGCCCCGCAAGGCACTGGCCTAGGACTCCACCCTCTCGACATCTACAGGAAGAGCCAGCTCAAGGGCCCCCACGAGCATCTTCACAGAAGTGTGGAGATGATGACGGCGGGGCCAGCAGCACCTCGTCGGCGAAGAGGCATGGCCGACTGGGCAGCGGACTCAGTTGGTCATCCCCGCTCCTATTTCAAGAGAGATCCCGCGAAACCCGCCGTCGTGCCCCGCTCGGCGTGGAAGCTGTCGGAGGCCGGAATCCGGTTCCGGCCCAGCAGCACGAGCTGCCTCGACGACATCAAGTTCAGGCAGGGGAGGCTCCACATGCCCAAGGTCACGGTGGACGACTCCACGGCGTACAGGTTCCACAACATGATGGTGTTCGAAGCGATGCACGTCGGCACGCGCAACGACGTGACGGCGTACGTGCTGTTCGTCAAGGACCTCGTCGACTCCGCGGACGACGTGCGCCTGCTGGCGAGGAAGGGGATCCTGGAGAACGACCTCGCCAACGACGACGACGCCGCGGTGAGGCTCTTCAACGGCCTCACCAGGGACGTGTACAAGAGCGGGGAGAGCAAGCTGTGCCAAGTGCGCAAAGACGTGGAACACCACTACAGCAGCAACCGCGTGCGTGTTTTCCTGTACGAGTCATGGGCCAACCTGAGGAGCAAGTATTTCAGCAGCCCATGGACGCTCCTTGCCCTCCTCACCGCCATCTTGCTCATCGTCGGAGACCTCGTGCAGGCCGTTTATGCAGTCATGGCATATGAACCTAACAAGGGCAAGCCGAAAGTGCATTGATCCTATAAATGCTGTTCTCTTTGGCGGCGCGAAGGGGAAGTTATATATAGCTCTTACATATATAGTACCAGTAGTACTTGTATCTTTTTATATCTTTGGCTGAAGTGTATATTTGTCATCCGTACACTAGCATAGATCAGGTCTTTTAAGGCCCCCGTGGCAAACAAAAAATCGGATATCACGTATGGTATATGGGCCGGGAAACATACCGTGTGCGGGAAGCCCGGGCGGACTCCAGCGTGGGCATAACGCAAACGGCTATATCTAGAGAACCGTGTGTGTAGAAATATCGCACGCAGATTTCATTTAGAGATCGTTACTAAATTCACACACGGCTTTCAACCACTGTCGTGTGCTTTAATTTCATGACGCTTATGTTGTGCCAATCGTTTCGTTTTTCCTACTCCATCATTATCGTGTTATCCACATTAATCGTGTGTGTGTTCCCAAGGTTGCCTCCTTGTATTTCGATCACCGTGTGCGCTCTCGCCTTCCACGTACGCGCTAACGATGGTGGCGCTTCCTTGGCTATTCGCCTAAAATTCGGCACCACCATGCTCATATTGATCATGAATTTAATGATACGGTGTTGTAGACTGATAATGCACTATAAAATCTTAAGATCGATTACGAGACGAGATCAGCACCCCGGTCATAGTCCTAGCGTTCTCCTGTCGATCTTTCTATCATTCCACTGCATCAAAATCCAGAGATCGATCGAGTGCTTGCTATGGCGGCCGTACCTAGGAGCAGCCTATACTATTTCATCGAGCAAGGCATGCGCTTCAGGGTGACGGTCACTCTCCGAGCATCACACGTGGAGAGGTGGATCCGTCACATGCAGTGGGAGTTTCTTGACCATGCACCGGAGAATTCCATATGCGTTGGCCTGGACTGCGAGTACACCATCGCAGTAAATAATGTGAACCAGAAGAACCTTCCGCCAGAGAAGAAGCAACCTGCCACTGTCCTGTAACTCTCTGTGGCGTCGGAGACTCTGGTCTTCCAGATATGCCACGCAGGTCTTCCAGATATACCACGCAGATGCAGTGCTAGAGCTCGTAAGGGAGTTCCTGAACAACGATGCGATCATGTTCTGGGGCGCGACAATCCATCGTGATGTCCAGATGCTGGTGTACTACGGAATCACCATTCCTGGAGCGTGTGACCTCTAGAGGGAGATCCCCAACCCAACCTTCAACTATCCCCTGGGTCTCTATGCTCTAGCGAATGCATACATTGAGACCAATCTTTCTAAAAATGATCCAGAGATAGTCGCCATCAGAAGAGAAGGATGGGACGACGTACCGTTCAGCTTTGAACAAGTCAAGTATGCCGCTCTAGATGCTCACCTAGGATTCGAGATTGCTAGGAAGTTCTTTCAATTGGGTACAATACCCATGCAGATCGTCTCAATGCGGCTCTCCTTAAATAAGTTTGATTATGTACATGGGCAATCTATATCTTATATAAGAAATTATATTTTGAATTTAGTTCATAGCATACGATTTTCCTGTATTTAGCCGTATGTGAAAGAGCATTTCCCGCCTAATTGATTTTGGCGTTTGTTAACAATACATTATCTATTAATGTGTGATTATGCTTTGCAGGATTTTATAATATTCTTGCACAAGATATTGGGTTTTATATGTTATATTTGATAAGTATCATTATCCAAAGGAATTTATTGAGGAAATGGTGGAAATAAGCTCCTGGAGAAGTTTCAGATAAAGTTGGGCCAGTTAGGCCGGCTTTAGCCGGTCCCCAGACCGGCTATAGCCGGACTGCTCGTTTTCGAGAGGGGTCCTGCGCCTCTGGACTCAACCGGCTATTTGTCCGGCTATTTCCGGCTGGGCCGGATATTTCAGGCCGGCTATAGCCGGTGTGAGACCGGCTTTAGCCGGTGTGGCCGGCTTTAGCCGGACTTAACTCCGGCTATAGCCGGACTTCCTGGCCTCCAACGGTCAGATATTTTGGGGGGGTATATATACCCCCCTCTTCTTCTCCAACGCACAGCCAGCCAAGATTCAAGAACACCACCATTGTTGAGCTCACCAAAGCAAATAGATCTCCTCCCTCACCCCACCAAAGCTCTTGATCTTTGGAGAATCGAAGGAGAAGACCATCCTCTACATCCTTACCGAAGCGATTTGATTTCCCCTCTCATTTGCTTGAGGGCCCTTTGTGTCTTGGGTTCCCTTGTGTCCCAAGACCTTGTTTGTGTATTTGATATATTGCTACTTGTTGTTTCACAGCATTGTGTTGTGCTTGGGAGCCTCCAATTCGGTTGTGGATGCGTGCCCCAAGATTGTAAAGGTCGATTCCGCCTTGAGGAATCCCTTAGTGGAAAGTGAGCTAGGCCTTTGTGGCGGAAGCTTGCACCGGAGAATAGGGTGAGCCTTTGTGGCGTTGGTTAGGCCTTTGTGGCAACCACACCCCTCCAACGTAGACGTACTTCCCCTAAAAAGGAAGGAACTACGGGAATTACATCCTCGTCTCCGTGTGCTCCACTCTCGGTTACCTCTATCCTTTATTGCCTTTATATATTGTATCTTGTTGAGCTTGCTAGTTGACATATAGGTAAATTCACCTTAGTTGCATATCTAGAGAATTTACCTTTGTGTCAAGCCTAAATTGAAAAAGAACTAAAATTTGAGTAGCACCTATTCACCCCCCCCCCTCTAGGTGCCCATACGATCCGTTCAATTGGTATCAGAGCCTCGGCTCTTTATTCGGGCTTAACCGCCTAAGAGTATGGACACCTCTCCGAGTGAGGGCTCGGGTCAAGTTTCCATGGGTGAGTTCAAATCTTTGGAATCATCCATGGCTTCCATGACATCTCAAGTAAGTGAGTTGCGTGAAATGATAGCGCAACTCATGCAAGCTAAAAATGCTAATGTTCCTCCACCTCCGGAAAAACCCGCTACTCCACAAGTGGAGAATGTGGGGATAGATGAGGAGGGTGCCGACAAAAATGGCGATGCTAAGTCTTCCTCCAAGGCCGACGGGAAAGGTGAATACCCGCATTGGTATTCACCCGACCCGCCGGTCCCTCATCCTCATATTAACCATAGAGGAGATCCACCTAAGCTTGATGCATTAAATTTTGGTCAATGGCAATATCAAATGATCTCTCATATGCGCAGTTCTTGCATCGAGCTTTGGAGGATCGTTGAGGAAGGGTTCAAGGCCGTGGATCCACACAACATGACAAGAAAAGAGATGGTCGATAGTCAACTCAATGCTACCGCTCTCCACATGATTCAAGTCGCCGTTGGGTCCAAGGACTTGCCCCACATCCAACATTTCTCCACCGCCAAAGAAGCTTGGCAAGGACTCTCCGACGTCTTTGTCGGTAATGAGAGCATGAAGAAGACAAGATATGTGGCCTTCTCAAATCAAGCGGAAGGATTCTTCATGTTGGATGGTGAGGACCATCAAGAGATGTATAGAAGACTCAAAGCTATCGCTACCACCTTCAAGAACCTCGGTGCTCACCATATTGATGATGAGTGGATCAAGATAAAGTATATTCTTGCTCTTACTCCATATGAGCCCGCGGATGTGAAGAGTGTTCAAGGCAAGCACAACTTCAATGAGATGACCTCAAATCAAGTGATGCAAGAGATTCAAGCCTACAAGGTTGCCGCACAAAATGCGGAGGATGCACGTGCTCGTGCCATAGGAATGCAAAGAAGCTCCAATCTTGCATTAAAGGCTAGTGTGGTTGAGAAAGAGATTCCTTCTCAAGCAAGTATTGAAGCAAGGCTTGAAATGTGTCCCGAGGACATAAGGCATGAGTACAATGAGCACATGGCCTTTTATGGAAAAACCTTTTGGGTTGATCCACATAAGGCCAAAGAAGACAATCAAAGAAGAAGCAAGTCAAGTGGCTATCAAAGGAATGACAACAATGGTCAAAGGGTGAGGACATGCTACAATTGCAATGATAGATTTCATTTTGTTGCCGAGTGTCCTTATGAGAAGAGAGAAGACCATGGTGGGAAGCTCATCTTCAAAAGCAAGACCAAGTCACCATCCAAGAAGCCATTTGTGAAGAAGGGTGGACCAAAGAAGAAACAACCAAAGTTTGTGTTCTTGACTCAAGAAGAGTACTCCGCAAGTGAGAGTGATGAAGAAGAAACCACAACGAGTGAGATGGCCGCAATGGCAACCACCTCCACTTCCTCCACATCACTTTTTGAATCCCCCAATGAGGACTCTCTTGCCAAGAACGTCAAGTGCCTTATGGCCAAGTCTTCCGAGGTATCACCCACATCCTTCTCTTCCTCTAAGACAAATGATGCTTCCTTGAATGATCTTGCTAGTCTTAGAGTAAAGGAAGAAATTATTGCTTTTGATGATTATGTGTCTAGTGTAGATGGTGCTCATAAGATTCACTTTGAACGTCTATTGAGCCAATATGGTAAAACTCTTGAAAAATTAGATGAACAAATGAGGCTTGAAAGAGAATATGCTCAAGATATTGCCTCACTAACCGAGTCTCTTGAAGAAGAGCAAGAGGAACGAGCAACTCTTGAAGAGAAGCTCGATTCCATTGAGGAAGCTAACAATGAAGTTGTTTCCAAACTCATTAAAGAGCGAGATCATGCTCGTGCTAAAGTAAAAATGCTTAAAAAGGAAAAGGTTGAATTTGGTGTTGGTCATGATATACTTGTTAAGGATTTAGAAGATCTTGACAAGGCTCACAAGGCCTTGAAAAGTGAACACTCTATTCTTACCAAGTCACATGAACAACTTCAAATTCAATTGACTAAGAATAATGTGCCTAGTTCTTCTACTTCTACTTGTGATCATGCAAATGTCATTGAAGAAAATGCTAGGTTGAAAGATGAGCTTGCCAAGTCCTCCATTCCCATAGGTGAGAAAAACTTGAATGACCTTTTGAGTAAGCAAAAGGCATTTGGTGATAAAACGGGAATTGGCTATGTCTCAAAGAAGAAGAAGAAGAAGAAGAAGAACAAGAAGAAAAAGGCCAAGCCCGCACAAGCAAAGAAGGATCCTATTGTGGGTGGCAAAGCCACTCATGATGATCATGCGAGAATTGCTAACCCTCACTATGTTTTATTTCGTGATTATTATGGTGATGTTTATGCAAAATATGTTGGTCCAAATGATGGTTACGTTGCTTGGTCTATTTGGGTTCCAAAGACCCTTGTTGCTAACAAAAGAGGACCCATTGAAAAATGGGGACCTAAAACCAAGCAATGATCTCTTGTAGGACTATGCGTCCGGTGGGTCAAAATGGGTGCTTGATAGTGGATGCACAAGTCATATGACCGGAAGCAAGAAGATTATGACGGAGATGAGACCAAATGACAATCATATAACCGTCACTTATGGAGACATGTCACAATCCGAGGTATTTGGTCTTGGCAAGGTGGTGGTCGCACCGGATATTTCCCTTGTGGACGTCATGCTTGTTGAGACCCTTGGTTATAATTTACTCTCAGTTCGTGCACTTGGTAAGATGGGCTTTGCCGTCTTCATTGATAATGATATTGTGGTACTCTTGTGGAGCAAGTCTCTAAAGGTCGCTTTCGTTGGACACATTGAAAATAACTTGTATGTGGTGGACTTTTCGGGGAAAACCACTACAAGTGCAATGTGTTTATTTGGAAAGGCCGATGTGGGTTGGCTTTGGCATCGCCGTTTATCCCATGTCAATATGAGAACTTTGCAAAGCCTTCACAAGGGTGGCCACATACTCGGACTAAAAGAGAATGTTTCTTTTGCCAAAGATCGTGTTTGCAGGGCTTGCGTTCTAGGAAAAATGCATGATTCTCCCCACCCAAGCAAGACTATCATTTCTTTCAAGAGGATCTTGGAGCTCCTTCATGTGGATCTTTTTGGTCCTCCCTCTCATGCAAGTTTTGGTGGGAAGAAATATTGTTTGGTGATTGTTGATGACTATTCAAGATATACTTGGGTTTACTTCTTCAAGCTTAAGAGTGAGACTCAACAAACCGTCATCGACTTTGCCAAGGAAGTTGAACGTCAACATGGGCAAACTATATTGGCAATAAGAAGTGACAATGGCTCGGAGTTCAAGAACTACACCTTAAATGGATTTCTTAGTGATGAGGGGATTCGTCATCAATATTCCGCTGCATATACCCCTCAACAAAATGGTGTAGCCGAAAGGAAGAACCGGACTCTTATGGATATGGCTAGGTCCATGTTGGCGGAATTTAAGTCTCCATACAACTTTTGGGCCGAAGCTATCTCTACGGCTTGTCATTCTTCAAACCGGCTCTTCCTCCGCAAAGGCCTAAACAAGACTCCATATGAAATACTCACCGGAAGCAAGCCCAACATCTCCTACTACCGGGTTTTCGGGTGTAAGTGTTTCTTTAGAAGAAAAGGAGTTCGTTTAGGTAAATTTGATCCAAAAGCAATAGAAGGTATTTTTGTTGGTTATGGTGCCGAATCCCACACTTATAGAGTCTTCAACAAGTCCACCGGACGTGTTGAAGAATCTTGTAGTGTGGTATTCGAAGAGAATGACGGCTCCCAAGGGGGGCGAGATGTTGTTTCTTGTGATGTAGATGATGAAATACCTCGAGAAGCCATAGGAAGAATGGGCGTGGGATTTTTCCGCCCCATTGAGGGACACCTTGTGGCCGACCGGGAAGGACTATGCTCTACTCAAGTGGAGCCTTCATCTTCACAAGCTCAACAAGCCTCTCCCAAGGAAGCAACTAATGCACCAACCGAAGAACAAGACAAGGACCTTCATGAAGAAGAAGGGGCACCACCATCCTCTCCGGTTATCTCAACCGCCCCCAATTCTTCACAAGACCAAGATCAACCTACTCATGAAGATAATAATGATCAAGGTCAATTTAATGGTCAAGACGGGGACCAAAATGATCAAGATGATCAAGAGTCTCCTCCAAGGTCTAATGAGGAGATCGAAGCCCGTCGCAAGAAAAGAGTTGAAAGAGACTTGGAACTTATTGGAGATTTAAGAAGCAAAGTGTCAACCCGGCGTCAATTGGCACAATTTAGCTCTCATCATGCTTATATCTCCATGGTTGAACCCAAGAAAGTATTTGAAGCACTTGAAGATCCGGATTGGTTGGATGCGATGCATGAAGAACTCAACAACTTCAAGCGCAATAATGTATGGGTGTTAGTAGAGAAGCCAAAGGAGTGCCGCAATGTGATTGGCACAAAGTGGATATTCAAGAACAAGCAAGATGAGCATGGAATTGTTGTGAGGAACAAGGCAAGATTGGTTGCTCAAGGTTTCTCTCAAGTTGAAGGCATTGACTTTGGAGAAACTTATGCTCCCGTGGCTCGTCTTGAGTCCATCCGTATCCTTCTTGCATATGCCACTCATCATAATTTTAAGTTGCAACAAATGGATGTTAAGAGTGCATTTCTTAATGGTCCATTGAAAGAGGAAGTGTATGTTAAGCAACCCCCGGGGTTTGAGGATCTCAACTTTCCTAACCATGTCTACAAACTCCATAAGGCACTCTATGGCCTTAAACAAGCCCCACGTGCGTGGTATGAGCACCTTAGGGAGTTGTTGGTAGACCGTGGGTTTGAAGTTGGGCAAATCGATCCTACTCTTTTTACTAAGAGGGTCAATGGGGAGCTTTTCGTATGCCAACTATATGTTGATGATATTATCTTTGGCTCTACTAACAAAGCTTTTAATGATGAATTTTCAAAGCTTATGACCGATAGGTTCGAGATGTCTATGATGGGCGAAATGAAGTTCTTTCTTGGTTTTGAAATCAAGCAATTGAAAGAAGGGACTTTTATTTATCAAGCCAAATATGTCCAAGACATGCTCAAGAGGTTCAAGATGAAGGAACTAAATGGGGCCGCCACACCAATGGCCACAAAATGTCATCTTGAGCTTGATCCCAATGGTAAAAATGTGGATCAAAAGGTATACCGTTCTATGATCGGTTCTTTGCTTTACCTTTGCGCATCTAGACCCGATATTGTGTTGAGTGTAGGTGTGTGTGCAAGGTATCAAGCCGCTCCTAAAGAAAGCCACCTTATGGTGGTTAAGAGAATCTTTCGATATTTGGTTCATACCCCAACTTATGGGCTTTGGTATCCCAAAGGCTCGGATTTCTCTCTTTGTGGCTTCACCGATTCGGATTGGGCCGGTGACAAGGATGATAGGAAATCAACCTCCGGAGCTTGCCAATTTCTTGGTAGGTCTTTGGTGTGTTGGTCTTCTAAGAAGCAAAATTGTATATCTCTCTCCACCGTCGAAGCCGAATATATTGCCGCCGCAAGTGGATGCACTCAATTATTATGGATGAGGCAAACTTTAAAGGAATATGGTGTCAATTGTGACAAAGTGCCTCTTTTATGTGACAATGAGAGTGCTATCAAGATAGCCTATAATCCGGTGCAACATTCAAGAACCAAGCATATTGAGATCCGGAATCATTTTATTAGGGATCATGTTGCCCGTGGTGATATTGAGCTTGCATATGTAAGCACCAAGGATCAACTTGCCGACATATTCACGAAGCCCCTTGATGAAGCAAGATTTGGATATTTGAGGAATGGGCTAAATATCATTGATTCAAGGAGTGTGGCTTGAGGATCTTGCAAATACACCTATTTTCAATGCTTGTTTGGTTTAGGTGTGGGCATGGAGATAGGGGGAGTGCGGTCCTAATTAATTGGGCTATCCCTCCCCCCATAATGCCAATAGTGACAAAATTGTTCTCTTTCTATCATTTTTGTGATTTATGAGCTTCAATGACGAGTATTGGTTATGGACCCAAGATATATCTTCGCGGTCCAATGCCATGACACTCATACATGGTGGCCTCGGCCACCGACCTCTTCTTTTCGAAGAGTTGATTCCTTGCAAATCCTATTTGAGTTTCATTGAGCTTTCTTGTCATTGTCTCTATCCGTGAAATGGGAAGGCACTAGCATTGGTTTTTTTCAAAGTTTTCTTGCGTTTTGCAATGCCAAGTGCCGAGAACCACTCCATGCTTGTTTTCTGTCCTAAGCCCACTTATCTAAAGCCAAATCATCCTCTTGTGCATGTCCAGAAATTCCAGAAATCAAAATCTCCAGTTTTGGGTCATCTTGACCGGCTATAGCCGGTCTGGTACCGGAAATAGCCGGTGTCCGGCTTTAGCCGGTCACCCCGGCTATAGCCGGCCTGGGAGTTTTCGGGCCCAACTCATCAGGCCGTGGGGGGTGAGGGTTTCTCACATTTCTCCCCACGCCTATCTCCTGCTCGAGCTCCCCTCCCTTCGCCGCCGCCGCCGCCGTCAATCGCCTCCTCTCCGGCCGCCGGAGCTCCTCCATCGGCCGGCCCTTCCCTCCGACGCCCTCCCCATGGACCAGGGTATCCTCCCCCACTTCTTTCTCTCTCTCTCTCCCTAGTTCTCTCTAGGGTTAGGGTTAGTTGATCTTGTGGTACCTTGGTTCACCTGGGAATGTTTTAGCTTAGTGTTTCCCTTCTGCATTGCATACTTTGAAAATGTGTGACAAGTTTTGGTGACCTACAGCTGAGATGTCGATTTTGTTCATCTGGTCCGGCTAAAGCCGGTGTCAGGCCGGCTATAGCCGGTCTGACCGGCTAAAGCCGGCCTGAGGCCGGAAATAGCCGGTGTAGATCACCTTCTACTGTCATGTTTTTTCCTTTTATGCTATTGCTCCTTGATCCTCTGGCATGCATGCTCATCCTATATGCTTTCTACATATGTGCTGTGTGCAGGTGGTTCTCGACCCAAGAGGTCCCGGTATGTTGATCCCTCGCTTGCCCGCCGTCAAGAACGTCAAGATGCTCGTGTGGCAGCTGCTCTGAAGAGGAAGAGATTGGAAGAACGCAAGAAGAAATCTCTCTTTGCCAATTTTAGTGATCTCAAGAAGCTGTCCAAGCAAGAGTACAGGGAGTTCCGTGAGCAGAAGTTCTACTCAATGCCTAGGGACATTGACAGTGCGTCCTTCTACCGGTCTGAGCATCAGCGGATTTATGAGCAGATTTATGCATCCATGAGCACAAAGGTGTGCCCCGTGAAGGTCACCAACATTGCAGCTTTGTCAAGGGATGAGTACTTTGAAGATGCTCTTTGGGTCACCGAGAAGCTTGGGTTGCACAAGCTGATGGTCTTCAAGCAAGACTACAACCCGCATCTGATTCAGCAATTCTTTGCCACTTTAGAGTTTGATACTCAGGATGATGTTGGTTTCACTTGGATGACAGGTGAAGTGAGGAAGTACTCGACCATGTCTCGGTTCGGGAAGCTTTTGGGCTATAGGTTCGATGGCATTCATCGACCTAGGGGTGCCCGTTTGCATCTTGATACCACTGAGTACAACAAGGGGAAGATTCAGTGCTTGTATGGTCCAGGGGGCAAAGCGGGAGAGACTGCAAATCTCCTTCCCCTCTATGATATTTTGCTCCGGATGTTCCGTGCCAACATTGCTCCAAGTGGGGGCAACAATGATTCTATCAGAGGTGGTCTTGTGCATTTGCTCCACCATGCCCGGCTTGTCTTCGAGGCCGGAAGAGATAGTGAAGGGATGGAGCTTGATGTGATGTACTTCATCTTCATGGAGATGAAGATTGCTATGCTTGATAGGAAGATTCCTCCTTATGCTCCATTCATCATGAGGCTCATCATTGACAGAGGCATTGAGGGAGACTTTGAGATTGAAGAAGATTTGCTTGATGCAGACTTGGAAGTGCACAAGCCCAACAAGCTCTACAAGAAGACAGCTCATTTGGTGTCTAGCACCTCAAGTGCTTATCCCTCTTCAAGTGATGTGATGGGTGGCAACATCTATGCTACCGGCTCTAGGAGGAAGAATGCGGATCCACCAAGTGGTGGAATGGCTCAAGAGATGAAGAAGCTCAAGTGGTGGCAAAGGGCTCTCTTTTGCATGAACAATGATGTGCGTCACACTCAGTACAAGGACTATGTGGACCGCAAGCACATCTCCAAGAAGCAAAGAGAGTTGGATACTCGTTTGAGGGCTGTGGAGAAGGGCAAGGGAGCTAGCCATGAAGAGGAGTCCCAAGAGCAAGATATATCCGAGGACACTTTTTCTTTTGGCAAGTGGAATGAAGGATCAACATTTGATTGGAAGGAGCTAGCCGAAGTCACCTCCAAGGGCAAGGAAGCCGTTGATGATGAGGATGAGGAAGAAGAAGATGTTGATGATGATGAAGAGGAAGAAGACGATGACCAAGAAGATGATGAAGATGATGAGGACTTTGACGATGTGGATGAGTGATCTCTTGTTGTGGTCTCCCTTTTTGGCGTCTTGATGCCAAAGGGGGAGAAGTCTCATTTGCATGTGTTCCATTTGGATTTGGTGGATTTCCATTTGGATTTGGTTGGGTCACAAGCTTTTATATCTTGCTTGCTTGTGTCCCATGGTTGAACTTATCGTCATCTACTATGTGTTGAACTATGTGCTATTATCTTGTGTAGTAGACCTTTTGCTTATCGTTATTAATCCTATATGCTATATCTTGTCATATGATATGTTTGTTGAAATTATGATATATATCTTGTGCATATATGGATCACATTATAAAATCTAGGGGGAGTTCTTATTGTTGATGTGTCTTTGTATTCAAATACAAATTTAAAATAAGGCACATAGCAAGGGGGAGCTCCGTCTATATTTTATATCGTTTGAAACATGCAAAATTGTGTATTGTCATCAAACACCAAAAAGGGGGAGATTGAAAGAGCATTTCCCGCCTAATTGATTTTGGCGTTTGTTAACAATACATTATCTATTAATGTGTGATTATGCTTTGCAGGATTTTATAATATTCTTGCACAAGATATTGGGTTTTATATGTTATATTTGATAAGTATCATTATCCAAAGGAATTTATTGAGGAAATGGTGGAAATAAGCTCCTGGAGAAGTTTCAGATAAAGTTGGGCCAGTTAGGCCGGCTTTAGCCGGTCCCCAGACCGGCTATAGCCGGACTGCTCGTTTTCGAGAGGGGTCCTGCGCCTCTGGACTCAACCGGCTATTTGTCCGGCTATTTCCGGCTGGGCCGGATATTTCAGGCCGGCTATAGCCGGTGTGAGACCGGCTTTAGCCGGTGTGGCCGGCTTTAGCCGGACTTAACTCCGGCTATAGCCGGACTTCCTGGCCTCCAACGGTCAGATATTTTGGGGGGGTATATATACCCCCCTCTTCTTCTCCAACGCACAGCCAGCCAAGATTCAAGAACACCACCATTGTTGAGCTCACCAAAGCAAGTAGATCTCCTCCCTCACCCCACCAAAGCTCTTGATCTTTGGAGAATCGAAGGAGAAGACCATCCTCTACATCCTCACCGAAGCGATTTGATTTCCCCTCTCATTTGCTTGAGGGCCCTTTGTGTCTTGGGTTCCCTTGTGTCCCAAGACCTTGTTTGTGTATTTGATATATTGCTACTTGTTGTTTCACAGCATTGTGTTGTGCTTGGGAGCCTCCAATTCGGTTGTGGATGCGTGCCCCAAGATTGTAAAGGCCGATTCCGCCTTGAGGAATCCCTTAGTGGAAAGTGAGCTAGGCCTTTGTGGCGGAAGCTTGCACCGGAGAATAGGGTGAGCCTTTGTGGCGTTGGTTAGGCCTTTGTGGCAACCACACCCCTCCAACGTAGACGTACTTCCCCTAAAAAGGAAGGAACTACGGGAATTACATCCTCGTCTCCGTGTGCTCCACTCTCGGTTACCTCTATCCTTTATTGCCTTTATATATTGTATCTTGTTGAGCTTGCTAGTTGACATATAGGTAAATTCACCTTAGTTGCATATCTAGAGAATTTACCTTTGTGTCAAGCCTAAATTGAAAAAGAACTAAAATTTGAGTAGCACCTATTCACCCCCCCCCCCCCCCTCTAGGTGCCCATACGATCCGTTCAGTATGCGATTTTTTATATTAGTCGATCCAATGTAATGAACAAATTTATATATATTTCCAAAGTTTCCTCTCTTGCTTTTTAACACTGTAAGGAAGAAATATAAGGTTCCAAAGGAAACACATGAAAATAGTGGACTCGCCGTGTACGATTCCGTGTACGATTCATCAAAACGCATATGATTTGTGTTACGGAACCGCCTGGGAGCTACTATAGCACATACGGTTTCTTCTGTTTCCCCGTTTGTGACATTGTTCAACACACACAGTATTTTAAGAGATTGTGGGTGCTGTAGTAACACTCATTTAAATATATGTGACCTTACTTTTTGAAACGCCTCACATATTTGGAGCCATTACAGCCGACGCACGCCTCACGCATCCCAGTGAGGACAGATTGGCGACGCCCATCGCCATGGTTCTGAGGGTAGCTGAGAGCACGTTTAGTGCACCGCCAGTTTCCTCTGTCGGTGATGACACGGTCTTAGAAGAGATAAACTTTGCATGCTTGATTATCGATAAACTCTACTTTGTGCTCTACTACTTATCAGATGGCTTTTATGTGAATATTCTAAGTCCCCCATTGTTGCTGCGCATGCAAGGACATGCAGCTTCTGTTTGCAGATCTGAGCAAGGTTGTCAAGGAGAATACGGAAGCATAGGAAAAAGCGAAGACGTTTGAGGAAGAAAAGGTGAAGATTGAACATAATTTGGCAGATATTATCCGCGGACAGAAGACGAAAATGGAGAAAGACAAGTTGAAGATGAAGAATATCAAAAAATATGCCCGTGACAAAGAAAATTGCCTTCATTATACCCTTGATGATATTTATGTGCAGTATACCCTTGATGGACAGGATTGCATAATATTTGAGGAAGTCAAGAACTGTACCTCTGTTCATGGAGGTTATAGCTACGAGGAATTTGTGTTGAGACGGGGTACAACATGAGATAGGATGCCACAAAATTTTGGGAAGATGGTGTCCGTGTTAATCTTTGGGAACCTATCACATATAAAAAGACATAACCAAGAAACTAAATTAGCTACTTTGTAAATCTAATCTCATTTTGCATAGATAGCAATGACTCTATGTTGTAATGCGTGTATATATGTGGTGTATGAACTTTGAGAACAAATATAATTAATAGCGTACTATTATTGCCAGGGGCGGAGCTACTTGTAGCTAGCCGGGTGCACATGTACCAGGGTGGAAAAAAAATTAACACTGCAATTAGCCTAAAAACCAGTGTATGCACCCCTCTAGATACTGATTAGTGCACCCGTGTGACTTAAATTTGTCTATAAATATAGATTGTGTACCTTGATTAGTTTCGCTCTAGCTCCGCCGTTGCAGGCTGCTACGGTTGGGATACATCATCTGCTATCGTGATTCTATAGGTAGTAGGGTGGAGAGAAAAATGTTTGGTGTATCTGCTATCAGCATGCGGCTGGTTTACGAAACCATGTGCGAAATGAGTTGAACACATACGACAAATAACAGTACATGTGCGAAATGAGTTGAACACATATGACAAATAATAGTACTTTTTAATGGTATAATTTTTTTGTTATATAGATTATATTACATAGTTTAAATTAATAACCTAGATACATGTGCATGAAAGATAAAACAGAACAGAGAGAATACTAGTAAAGCAGAAGTTAAAAAGATTTGATAAACATCAGAACGCTTCTTGAGAAAATAATTCTAAGTAAATTTACTAAGTTATAATGAGAAAATAGTCTTTTCTTAACTTTTTGTTTTCTTCATTTTCTCTTTTAACTGTGCAAAATATTTTGGTAACACTAAGAGAAAGCCAACGATACCCCGAAAAATATCTTTCTAACACGCATCCTTTCTAGTGCAACAAGTTTCATTGTGTTGCAGATTCATCAAGTTTGCCCGCCGTTCAAAAAGCCATGACAGAACGTAATGAAACATCGCAGCGCGAATCTTGAAGCACTAGTTCAACGTTAGAAACATACACGCTAGGTAGCAATACATGCTAGAAACTCCATGTCCAAGGAACTGCATATGGCCTAAGGCCTAATTTAGTTCTCTCGTATTTTTATCTCTAATAGATTTGAGGATAGGAGGAGATTTGGTGTTCACCAAATATATTACAATATTCTTAAATACTCTTTTTAAAAATACATTAGTATTGTGGAGAGTTTTAAATCTAAGCAAAAGTATAATAGTATGGAGAGGATTTATGGGATATTCTGGAATTATCTGCTCTAAACTCAACTTAGTAAACGATATATCAGAGATTTTTTTAGGATGCAAGATAATCCTCTCTGATCTTCTTAAATAGTACTCCCTCTGTTTTAAAATATAAGATGTTTTAGGTTTGTGAAACAAATGTATCTAGACACCTTTTAGTGTGTATATTCGAGTGAACCAATACATTAAAAGATGTCTAAATATATTTGCTTCATAAAGCTAAAATATCTTATATTTTGAAACGGAGGGAGTAGATGACTAGAAGTAAACAAGATCTTAGTAGTATAGTAGTAGGATCCACCTTTTCACATTTTCGGAAGCACCGCACCTTGGTCAACGCAGTTTTTCCACATAGTTATGTGGGTGCCTGTCTTATCGAGCGGTGTATATTGTTCCAAGATGTGTGCTATTCTCTTTTACACTTACATCCTTTATAAAGTACATCTTCACACTTCTATAGGAGCCAAAGTGTACAAGTACACAACGCAATCAGCATTCATCTCTCTTCTTTCTCTAGAGTTTCTTCGTGCTCCGCCTCTGCAGGGACGCGGCGACCAGCGTCCATCCACCACCTAGGTCCTCCTATCTCTTAGATTTGTTCCTGAGCTGAATCCATGGCCGTCTGTGTGAAGCACATGCTAACTCTATCCCCTTCCCCTTCCGTTCCGATCGGGATCTGGTTGTTCCGTTTTTTTCTTTTTTTTTGGAGATTGCTTCCCCGTTCCATGAGTTTGTTTCTATTTTTTCTCAACCTCAATTTAGTTGCTCATGTTCTAAATCATATCCTAGACCTATTGTGTCCAGATCTATTTTACTGTCTCT
Organism: Dactylis glomerata; assembly: GCA_007115705.1. Lineage (NCBI taxonomy): Eukaryota > Viridiplantae > Streptophyta > Magnoliopsida > Poales > Poaceae > Dactylis > Dactylis glomerata. The sequence goes on from QXEO01000548.1 coordinate 7,676,157, forward strand.
CGTCGTCCAGATCTTTTGAATTTGTTCATACACGTCTGCAATTAATGCTCATCCCAGGCTGCCGACGATTCTACGCCACGAGCTGCAGCACGTGCACACGAACCTGGCCCCGAAGGACGCCATCGCCGGCGCCGTATTTTGTGGTGGCCGGTGGCAATGGATCCAAGACTTCCAAGCCTCTCACACAGCGAGGCGGCTGGAATTTTCCCGATCTAATATTGATTTGGTTTCTTACCTATATGGATTTGCTACTCTATTTCCCATTTTAGTCTGTTGGACCCGCTTCTTCACAGATTAGCTTTTGAACTTGTTCGATTTACCTAGCAGTCCTCTTGGTCATGGCCAAGAACGAACATGGTGGAAGTTCTCTTTCTCTAGTATATTTTTTTTGGATCCACTGGTTTCCTCGATTTTATGCTTCATTTTATTCATCAGTGGACATTTGTCAATTAGATCTGGGTGTGGCTCCTCTGACTTGCATCCATGTATGCCCACTGTTGTGGATTGATGGTAAGATATTGTGAACGATTCCATGTGCGTACGAGACGTTGGTGTGTGACAAGCTTCTTCTAATCTCATACAGTAGTATTGATTTCATTAAGTGGTTTTTTTACTAGCTCAACAGAAATGCTGATCTAAACTGCGTTGAATTTCATCAAGTTTTGGATGGTCATTTACAGAATTTTTCTCTCATATCCAAATGATTAGTGACTAGTGAAGAGTGAAGATGCAAAATAACAGAATCAATTATCTTGATTACTGATTTGTAATATATTTTTTCTGGAAAGAAATCATACGATGGGCATTTGTTCATGTATGAATCTATGTGCGATTTAGTGTTCCAGATCAGTTTATTTTCCTGGAAAGAAATCAAGAATGGCTGTTCTGGGCACTAAGCTAAATATTAATGTTACCGAATTGCATTCTTGAAGAAAATATCTAAGAGAACATATTCTAATGAAACTGAATATTATAGTAATTGCGAGGGCTTTTCAGAAAAAGTAGGGGTTGATAGATTAAGAATTGTAGTAACCGAGGGGGCTTTCTGGAATGTCTAGAATCCAGAGTACAGATCTCAAAGCAAGCTTGTATGATACAAGATAAGACCAAAACCCACATCCGTATGTGGTTTTACTTTATCGCACCTTGGTGAAGTGCCTCGGAGAGCTTCAGCAACGCAGCCTCTGACGAGCCACCCTTCTGCACGGCCTGTCGGCACACGTCCCTCATCTCCACGGCCTTCAGCCTCGCCTTCCTCCCCTCCTCGTCGCCGCCCATCAGAGATCTCACCGCTCGTTCCAGCTCCGCCGCCTCCACGAAGTTGTCCCGCTTCCGGTCCACCTTCAGCGGCACGGCGACGCCCATGTCCTTCACCAGCTCGAACGCGTTCAGGTGCTGCTCCGCGTACAGCGGCCACGGCGCCATCGGCACGCCGTGCCACAGGCTCTCCAGCACCGAGTTCCACCCGCCGTGCGTCACGAACCCGCCCACGGCCGGATGCGCCAGGACCTCCTTCTGCGGCGCCCACGTCGGCCACACCAGGCCCACGCCCTTCGTCCTCTGCAAGAACCCCTCCGGGAGGAGCTCGTCCAGGTTCGCGTCCGTCGGGTGCTCCGACCCGTCCGGCGCGCCGGCGCCCGACTCGGCGGCAGGCGGGCCACGGAGGACCCACAGGAAGCGGTGGCCGCACCGCTCCAGCGCCGCGGTGATCTCCGCTACCTGCGCTGCGTCGAACCATCCCATGCTCCCGAAGCAGAGGAACACCACCGACGCCGGCGGCTGCGCGTCCAGCCACGCGATACACTCGTGCTGCGGCTCGGTAGAAATACAATCCTTCTTGCTGCTTCCAAGCGAAAGCACGGGGCCGATCGGGTATACCGGCGGCGCGGGGCGGCCGGGCACGGAGCGGCCCTCGGCGATGGCCGCCAGGGGCCCCGGCTCGAGCTCGTCCGCGGTGTTCGCGATGATGCCCGTGGCGTCCATGAAGCGGTCGCCCAGCCGCACGAACCACGCGTAGTTGGGGCTCTTCTTGTCCACCACCGGACACGGCATCGACTCCGGCGGTACCGGCGGCAGGCCGGGCACGCGCACCTCCCCTGCTTCCACCTCGTCAAACTCCACGGTGACCAGCTCGTGCAGCACGGTCAGGTGCAGCATGAGCGCAAGCATGGCGCCGGTGGACGACACGAACACGTAGGACGGCACGCCGGCCTCGCGGGCCACGTCCACCATCGGCGACGCGAACATGTCCAGCACGAGCGCGGCGACGGGGCACGGCATCCCCGCGAGGGCGTCCCTGACGTGGGGGGCGTGGAGCTGGATGTACCGCGCGATGAACTCCTCGACTCCGGCCGCGTCGCTTGGAGGCTCCACGGCGGGGAGGCGATGGAAGCGGATGTCGATGCCCGATGAGGCGGCCTCGCGGTGGACATGCGCCTCGACCTCGGAGGTGGCCTCGGCGGTGGGCGGGCGCATGACCAGCAGCGTGATGGAGAAGGCGCGGTCGCCCGCGAGGAGGATGCGCTTGCACGACTCGATCATGGACATGAGGTGCCCCGCGCCCCACTCCGGCAGGAGCACCAGCGTGGGCGTCGGTGAAGCTGCCATTGCAGTGGCACGCTGCTAGTTGCTACCACCCTGCCTCACTTTGTATGCTTATCTAACAAATCTATGAGGATCTAATATTGCAGTGGAGTAATTCTTTGTCATATATAAGCTTGTATCTTTAGAAAAGTAGTGTGTTTTAGAACAAAAAAAACTTCACAAAAAGTAGCCGAGCTCGCTGTCAATCTCTAGGAAAATATGCAGACCAAACCATTGCTCTAACGACGAGTTGCCGTTGCCGGATTGATTGTAGAGGATAGTGACTTCGGAGCCGAAACTGGAGGTACGTACGAAAACAAGCAGCAATCCTTCTTCTGATTTGCAGTACTCCATTGATTCTGAAAACAGAATGTTCCTCCAGATAAAAATGTTCTGAAAACAATCAGCAATGATGCTTCTGAGAACTGGGAGTATTTGATTTTCAGAACATTTTGTACGATTGGACACGATCTGAACCATGTTAGCCTCGCTCCGATAGGAGTATAACAAAAGCTTGTTTCTCGTTAGCAATTAGTAATTTTGAATAACTGAGAGGCAGCGCTAGCTAGCTAGCTCACTATTACTGGCTTGCAGTTTCGTATCTCCTCTCGTTTGCAACACCATTCAAAATTCAGTTTCAGACATCTTAGGGAAGCAATCAAGGACAGAATTTCAAAGCTGTCGCAGTCGGCAAATGATGCCGCAGGAGAAGCGCAGCACGCCAAGTTAGACCAAGCTCATTGGTGGTCCGTCTTTAGTCCTCGTACCTTTGTCTGTCCAAACATTTCTTCCGATCAGACAGATCTTATCCTCGCCCTTATGGAATTTGGAGGTGAATCCGGCACGTGTCGGCTGGGCAACGTTTTGTGTGAAGTAACTATTCTTTTTTTTAAGATAGAAGGCTTAAATATCCTAATTTTAAATTAACATAAAGCCATTTATGGCCGAGTTTACAAATGAAGAGCCGCTTGATCCTTGAAGCCCTTGTCTAGTCGTGTGATCCTGCCGAAGAATAAGCAATGTCAATGAAGAAGCACGCTACTAGGAACTCATGCCACCGTCGCCCTTCGGGCCAAGTCGTCATGCCATCCATCCTTTCTTGTTCCGAATCGAAGGACGCCCCACCTTTCTGGAGGTGGAGCAGTTCACCCCGAGCATGAATGGGCAAAGACAAACAAGCTGTTGAGGGGAAGAACTCCGAGCACTACCGCCTCAACACGCCACACTACCCACAGACATCACCGCCACCTGCAGCACCAACCACAGCGTCCAAGACCCAAGCAGTCAGAAGAAGAACAACACCGAAGATGCGGAGAAAGATAAGTGTCATGCCACTGACATGACCATGGCTTGACCACCAGGAAATCGCTGCTGCTGGAGAGGGGAACACTTCCTCTCTCACCCAGGCTTGAGGGTGCCGACCCGCCAGCGAGCAAGCACCTCCTGGGAAGCAAAGCATATATCCTGCCCCGGCACAACACAAAGATGAACCACCACTGCCAGCTGCATGCCTGCCTATCCTCTCTTTCTTTCTTTTTTGCTTTGTTGGTGTTTTCAAAATGTTGCGACTTTATTTGCATAGGGCGCCAGACGCCTAGTGCTCGCCAATGCAAATTGATCTCCACATCTCGTATTAAGATGGCATTAACCTCTTCTTTCTAGATATACTTGTATCGATGAATACAGTAAAACAGATATATTATATAGTACATGTCATAAGCACTTATGCAGCATAACAAATTAACGCTTTTATTGTTGTAAGGAGGTACAATGTAGGACCGCTGATTCTTCACGTACTGAGGGCGAATCACAGGAACTGTCATACACTTCACGAACAACACAAGTACATCTTTCTTCCAACGATCTTGGCAGCCAGGTGATCTGGTGAATGTCTTATGTTTATGTTTATGTGCATGTCAGAACTGTTTCTGATGGCATGATCTCAGCAGTGACGGTGACATCAGGTGACCCTTATGAGTAGAACTACCATGATAAACATGCAAGTCATCATGAAGATGAGCAGCCACTGGACGCAACCTGTCCTGGAATCCCGCGAGTTATACCTCCGATGCTCGCACAGTCATACGACTGGTGCTTCCCAAGCTATGTTCCACAGCCCTCTCTGTGGAATCAAGGATCTACACCAGCAAGTGAGCATTCTCAATAAACATACAACAGAATAAGGAAGGGTACTTCCTTGAATGTGCAAAGATAAGGTAACTTTATCCACACAGGATGACAGGAAACAACAGTCAACGCGACAGAAAAACCTACCTTCTCTGTCTCTTGCACAGACTGGTTCATTACAAGGCTACTTTCCTTTAGTTGGTGCGCTAACTCGACCATGTCGTTAGTCAAATCTTCTTGCAGCTCTCTGCGCGGTTAGAAGATCCAAAAGAGTAAGAGGACAACCACTATATTCATCTCTTGATCTTGAACAAGCCTGGTGTTTTCAAGCATGCTCCTAAAACATTAGTAGAAAAAGGGAGATAAGACTGCGCTGTGTAATGATTATAGATTCAGCTTGTTATAACAGCAGCATCAGTGTCAGTAAAATGGATGCTCATGTACTCATGTGCAATTAAGCAGTGGTGCATAAGCATAATGAGGGCATTAAACCAGAAGCTGAGATCAGAAATAATCTATGAAAAAAAAATGGAAAAAGAATAGAAGATACCTCTGCTTTTTAATGATAGTGTGAGCGTCTGCATCCAATTTAATTGGTTTTCCAACATATCTTTCTTTTCTGTCATGACTGCTTGGTTCAATCTCTGAATGAACTCTGTTTAATTATTTCAGTCAGCTCATTTGTTGTAATTGTAAACGTAAAATAAAATAAACAAACAATATGGGGGCAAAATTGAGTTACGTTGATCTCCTCCGTAATTCTGATGACAAGGTTGCCGTACTTCCTATTTGATCTTGACAAGAGTCTCCTCTGATTTCATCAGCCAGATTTTCATTTTCTGGCTGCATGAGTAACATGATAGTAAAGGAAAGTGAGAATCTAGAATAGCTTATACGACTAATAGTAGCGTGCACTGTTCTGAGAAATCAGATCACATGAAGAGGTTGAGGATATGTTGGCATGCTGTGTTGCATCTAATTTACAAAGTAAAACATGATTCAAGCACCAGTGGAGGAATTTAAAACATTAATGAACAATAGGAATTGCCATGATAAAAACGTACTGGAGCAAAGAGCGTGGCAGCAAGCGCTTCAATCATTTCTGAATATCCGCTAGGCTTAGCTTTTGACACACTGAACAAGAACAGCGTGAATGAACGTGTTCTTATCTTAAAAAGTACAATGCGAGCAATAAGCAGCAAAACAAGTTTCAACAAAGCTAGATAATTGCTCTGCTTGATCGACTATCGAGCTGTAAGATTCTTGATGTAGAAGACAAGCAGTAACCAAAAATTCATCATAGAAGTGCAGGATGCCAAGTGAAAGAAGACATGAAAATTTATAGCTCTGAACTTTAACAAAAGGGGTCTATGCTATGCTGTAGAAGATATCACAGAACACAAAGTGTAATTATGAAACGTAAGAAGGACAGTGAACATACATAATACAACACATAAGGCGATATTTTGTAATCATGTTTATACACAGCATGGTTTCTGGCGGATAACATACCAGGCACCCCACCACAGATGTATACTTACCTATGCATTTTTTTTTTCAAAACGAGATTCTACAGCTACCATATGTTGTGTTGTAGGTAATACACATATATGTGACAGCTAGATTTAGTAATAAAATACTATCGCCGCCTTTTTATTTGACGTCCTAGAATCCATGCCATCGAACTGTCAAAAGTTTGAGCACCACTAGAATGCATGTGCTTGTAATGGCCTGCTTGTAGGCGGTCGGATGTAGTAACTTTTTCTATCTATGAATGCATCGAGACGTAAAGCTTTGCGTTTCTCAAAGAAAAAATACCCAACTCCCATCCTTCAGCCTCAAGTCAGCCGGTATTTATTATCGACTTCAATTTTCTTTTAGAGTTTTTGGCTGGCCCGTCTGTAAAAATATTCCAGACATTTCCTTCCACTGGTTAGACATTAAAATTGACTACCGAAACTAATTTTGTTGCGTTGTTAGTATTTTAGTTTCATGGAGTTATTAGCATTCTTGGAACTATATTTCTCGGCAAATTTTTATATTCATATTTGGCAACCAACACTCCATAGTCCATAAACCACTTCCAGAATTGCCTGATGCTCAGTGAAGAATCGGAAAATGGATGTTGATACCAATACTGGTACACAGTGCAGTGGTAAGATCAGTAATTGCTAGCTTGTTAGACGCACTAGAATCATGAAATAAAAGACAGATGAGGTGCAATGAAAGTTTTATACCAAAACTATGAGGAATAATATTTCTTGCGCTTATGTCATATTACCAGTTGGGTTTCTTTCTCAAGTGAGGGATTCTCAACGAACATTAATAAAAGTTAGCAGAATTATGTATATCTAGCAAAGCTATACGAGACATATGAGCTCATGAGTACCTTGATAACCCTTCAGGTGTACATTCTGCTCCAAGCTGCTCCAGTAGCCCCCTGGCCGTGGTTACGTACTACAGTTAGAGACTGTCAGTTTTCGTGCACAATCCATACAAATTGCTGATGACTAGGCATACTTAGCTTCTCATTGTTAAAAACTGAATAAAACAAAGGAAACCAGCAATATCAAATCACCTAGTTTTCCTCATAAATCTTTTAATAACCAGGAAAAAAACAGATCGTCATTTAGTCTAAATCTTTTCTTAAAATAGCTGCATAGACGTTGAACATAAATAGGGGCAATGAGCTAATAACAGAAGTTTGGCTTACATGGACAAGCTTGGCCTGATTCTGCTGCTTAGGAGCTGCCTCAAGCAGCCTCCTCAGATTCACTTCAACCTTGCTGAGCCCCATGTCAAAATAATGAACAGATACTATCACTGAAACATTAAAGAAAATGTACACTATTATGTTACACCCAACAAAAAGACCAAAGACTCCTTCTGATCCATCAACAAGCAGATGTCACCCCAAAAGCATAAGCACAACGCATAGTCACACCCACCAAAGCTAGGACCAATAGATGGTAAGGAACAAGAGTTAAGGTAGTATCAGCAATAATCTGAGAGCTTTCAGACTGGCACGCAGATGAACTGCTGATATCCTAGGGGTATAACTGTGCCATGCGACCATAGCACTGCATTGCAGAGCAAGGTGGGAAGTAGCAGCAACAGTATTTCCCCTGCTGCCTGTTCTACCAACTATCCTCTCCTAATCTATTTTAACATCTAACTCAAACGCAAACTATCCATCTCAACAAAGCCAATCAAGCTGACAAGGTCATCAAATCGACATCAAAATCTTATTCAGTTCAGGCAAACTTATTTTCACTTCCTTTTAAGTCGCCTGCTATTAATAATTGTCCAAACACTTGATTCGGCATTTTGATGTTCATGTAGAGTAGAAACATGCGTCCATCATTTTGTTACTGAAAATTACTTACTTGACAATGTAGAGCTATAGCTTATATCAACTAATCAGACAAATATCTCTGATTTGTTCCGGGGACATTTGTGTTTACTACACAGTTTTTTCCTACTGTTAAAATTAAAATAAATCCAATAGCCAACAATCTTATAGCTCAAATCCAAATCTTCGAAACACCATTAAAGATGGCGATGGGCATGATCGATTCACATATGGATCTTGCTTCCTGGGATTCGAAAAAGGTAGAATGAAACCGTAAACGTCCTAATACCAAGCAACGAAAATCATCAAATTGCTCGGGGAGGAGGGGGGAGGAATACCATATGCTGATTCGGTCAGCGGCTCTTCGACCGGTGGCGGTGGGCGAGGGACGGCGGGCAGCAGGCGGAGACGGGGAGGCTGGCGAGGCTAATGGGCCACTTGCCCGTGAGGTTTGGGCCTTGTGTTGGCCTCTAGCAGGCGCTGTTCTGAATGGCCAATGCTGCTGGGTGCTGGCCGGGCTCGCGTGAGAGCGCGAGAATGTTCTCTCGCCTGAAATGATGAAGGCACTACACGAGCTGTGTGAAATACAGATATCAAAATATATACACAGGACGCGGCTAGCCAGCATCCGGTGCTGGTTAGTCCAACCAGACATCCGGATGCTGGTTTAACCGGTCTGGCATCCAGGTGCTGATTAAGCTGACCCAGTATCTGGGGATGAAGAAAAGGTGCTATTTGTTAAAAAAAGGTGCAAAACAACGAGAACTGACGGCCCGGGTTACGCGCTGTTGTAAAGCGAGCCAAACCAGCAACGACAGAAAGCATCCCCACGCTCTCTCTCTCTCTCACTCACTCCTCTTCCTCCTCTAGTTCTCCATCCAGATCTCTCCATGGAACCCATCGATTGACACAAAAAAGAAGGCTCATTCAATTGAGAATACTAAAGCAATTTGATACTAATCAAAGTGGATCTCCTCTCCATTTGAACAAACAAAAATGGGAGGGCGCATTTAGCCAGCATAACTTTAATATGTTTTGCGTATGTACATGCCTGTGTGCAACAGATCGGCCGCACCAAATCATTCAGCCTCCCTCGAAACAATCACACTGGCGCTGGCACAAAAATGAAAGAATTGGATGAAATTCACAATTAGATGACTTGGCACAGAGAAAAATGGTTCCAACTGCACGTCTGCTCACCGTCGGCAAGTTCTGTCCTCCCATCACACGGTTGCTCCCCACGCTACCGCCCTGCTAAGCAAATAAAACGGTACTATTAGGAAGAAACTTTTTCAAATTTGAGAGCAATTTTCTTAAGCTAATGTAAGGCATGCAAAAGTAGGCAACCTAAAATGGTGGCATGCAATTATAATTTTGCCACTATGAAGACTCGTAGTTTAGGCAACTTAGGATCAAATTAAGGCAAGGTTGGGAGCAATACAATTTTGTTACTTTCAAGGCTCATTGTTTAGGCAACTTAAATAGCAGTCAATTTTACATATAGTGACAAAGAAACTTAGTTTAAATGTAAGAACAAGTTGATAAATAGCAAAAACTTAACAAAGAATGGTATGGAGAACATGGTTTTAAAGGCGTCCAGGCGTCCCAAGGCGCTGGGGGGGGGGCGCTGTTAGCACCCGTTTTTTGACAAGTTAGCTTGAAGCTTGAAGAGTTCGACCCGGAGAAGACTACTAGGAAACCCGGCAAAAATGGCCAAGCGATATTTCACTCTTGGGATCCCATGTGAAAGGATCTATGTGGCCCTCCGTGTGTCCAAGCGATCCTCTCTTGGGATCGTATGTGAGGGGATCCCATGTGGCCCTCTGTGTGGCTATTCATTTCTCGAGCGATCCACTCATAGGATCCAATGTGTAACTCATGGTGTGGCCCACTATGTGGCTTACGATGCCCAGAAACCCCGACATCAGGTCAATTCAAGTGCACAAAGAGAAGGCAAGTTTCAGGTCAACGCGGAAGGACAAGGGCAACTTTCGAGCCAGAGGACACTTGGGTCCGGGTTCAGTACGAAACCGGCCAGAATATGCCTAGTTTAGAAATAGAATTCAACTTAGACACAAATTGTAATCCTTGTAGAAGTCCAATACTTGTACGGGAAGTCCAGTCGCCCCTTATATACCTGAGGGGTGACGGCCGATTGAACAACAACACACAATCGCAAAAACCAATCTACAAAGCTTTATTTTTTTCTCTCTCGCCCTTGTTTTCTGCTCATCGTTCGTCGGAGTTCTTCGTGTTGGAGAGCTTCGACCTGCAAAGTCCTAGGGGCGGGCGAACCGACCTAGGGCAGCCCATCACCGCCGTGCGCCCAGACGGGGTCTCTCCCGGGCGTGTGGGGTTTCGGGTCTTCAAAAGAGCCCGCCGGATTGTCCTGCGTATTGCGCTTCCGGCTAGCCTCCTCCGGCGACGTGTCCTGCGTATCGCGCTCGACGTCGGAGGTACACGGTGACGTTTTCGTGTGCGAACACACTTTTTGGTGACTCCGCTGGGGAAGATCATCATGTCGAGCGGTATACCCCAGCCTGCTAAAGTTAGCGCCGAAAACATCATCAAGCCTAATTTTGATGATCTTTCAGCGGATCAACGCGAATCCTACGAGGCGCTGAAGAAGCAGCGTCTAGAGCAACTCGAGGCGCTGGAGCTGAAGCGCAAGGAGGAGTTCGAAGCTTTGAAGAAGAGGCAAGAGGAGGAAGATAGGGAGATGTTCCTTGCAAGCTTCAAGAAGGACCGCCATGGGGCTGTCACCTCGCTTGGAGACATCCAACTTTCACCAATGCTCGGCGATCCAGCCGAGCCCTCTGTAAGTACTAGCGTATTTTCTAGTGATCAATTGGCTGCAATTAATCATTATGCTACTGAATCAAGTCGTCAAGCCTATGATGCTATGATAGAATACATAAAAGCTACTAATAATAAGCCTCATGATACTTTTGGTAATGTTAGTGCTAATGCTGCTGTTGAAAACCCTAGCCATACATTACCTAGCACATCGGTGTTTCCTCAGGGCATGTCGATGAATCCTTACGTTAGCCAAGATGGTCAGATTGTAACCGCGCCAGCATACCATACTCCTATTAGAAGTGTGCCTTATTCGGCAATTCCGCCGAACCAGGCCACACGTCCTGCAGCCACAGTCACGGCGCCGAATTTTAATTCGGTACCAGCAGCGCGAGTAAACTCCACGGCTAATAATTCTGTTGTTCCTGCACAAGTACCACAAACAAATTCGTCTGCCATAGATGAAAACATGGCCACACTTAGGTCAGAATTGCAGAAGATGTTCTATGATAACTTCGGAATTGAGCCGAAGCCTGTAAGCCGGATGTATCAAAAGCCTTATCCGGAATATTTTGATTCTTTGCCATACCCCCAGGGTTACAAAGTGCCTGATTTTGCTAAATTTAATGGGGTAGATAGTAAAACGACTTGGGAACATGTTAGTCAATATTTAGCACAGTTAGGAGAAGCTGGCAATAGTGATCCTTTAAAAGTGCGTTTGTTTCCCTTGTCTTTAACTGGTACTGCTTTTTCATGGTTTTCTGCTTTACCTTATGGTTCTATTAATACTTGGTATCACCTAGAAAAGAAATTCCATGAGCATTTTTATAGCGGTGATAATGAGCTTAAGTTATCACATCTTACATCGGTTAAACAAAAGCATGATGAGTCAGTTACTGATTATGTCAAAAGATTTTGAGATACTAAGAACCGATGTTACAGTTTAGTAATTACTGAAAGAGACATGGCAGACTTAGTGCTCAATGGTTTAAGAACTTACATTAAAGAAAAAATTGAAGGTTATGAGTTCTTAAATGTTAGTCAAGTTTTGCAAAGGGCTCTGGCCCAAGAAATCCGAGGCAAAGAAACAAAAGATATGCATAGGTCAAAGTCTGATCGTCCTCACATAAATACTGTTGGATATAATAGTGAAAATTCGGACGATGAGGATGATATTTATGCTGCAGAATTTGTTTGGCCCTCAAAGGCCAAACCTTATATTTGTGATGCTCTTAAGCCGATTCGCAAGAATCGTGAAGATGAGATGACATTCAGTTTTGATGTAGCCAAATGTGATAGGATATTTGATGCTATGTTAAAAGATAAATACATTCGTTTGTCTCACACTATACTGCCGTTTGAGGAGTTAAAACGGCGTGCTTATTGCAAATATCATAATTCATTTTCTCATGCTACTAATGATTGCAACGTTTTTCGGTGACAGATACAATCGGCTATCAATGATGGACGATTGAGCTTTGCTGATATGCAAATTGACAAGCAGCCATTCCCAATGAATACTTTGGAGCTGCATGGAAAGAAGGTCTTAATTTGGCCAGAGACGGCCGGATCTGCTAATAAAGATAATGTTGTTGTTGGTGAACCTAGGAACAACAAGGAAAATAACAAGGTCTTGGGAAGGGAGATTGTTCTTGGAAAGCAACCTGATAGCAAGGAGACGTTGAAGATCACTATAAAAAATCCTGCACCCGGGGGGCAACCAAAAGAACAAGGTGATGTGCGTGCCAAGTTCATCAAGCCCAAGAGTCCAGAAGTTGGCAAGTGGAAGACCAATGAGGTCAAGGCGCAGTGCAAGCAGATCAAGCCAACTTTTGATATGTTAATGTCTAAGTATGCAAACCAAGCGACCAGTTCTAAATCAAACCAGTCATCTCATGTGAAACGTCCATGGTCACCTCCAAGAGAGAGATATCCAAGACACTCAAGGCCGTATGGTCAGTGGGCGCCAGGGCCATGGATGGCGCCGCCACCATATGCACCGTATTACTACAATGGAGGATGGATGCAGCCCCAAATGGCGCCATATGCTTTTCATCCAGGATGGGCAGCACCCAGGAAATCTGTGCATGACAGGATCACTCGACCTGTTCGAGACCGTTTGAGTTATAATACTAATCGGTCACATCCAAAATCTTTAGAGGGTGCTGAGAAGGAGTGACGTCCTATGTCGCCATGTGCTGAAACTTCAGAGTCTGGCAAGCAACAAGGGAAGAATCCTAATGTCAGCTCAATCATAGTGGGCACACAAGCGTTGAAACTCAAAGAGCCGGTTGATATTGATAAACCGGCTAGTTCTGATAAGGCTATACTGACTATTCAGCCAAGATCCTCGGCTAATGATCACGAAGCTAGCACAAGCAAAGCCAAGCCAAGGGATCCTAAATATACTCAGCCTAAGTGGTGTCCTCTTGGATTGACAAAAACCAAGAAAAGGAGGCTGCAGCGCATGAGGAATCAAGAGAAGGTGGAGAATGAAGCTGAAAAGAGGAGGGATGCAGTTTTTGATGAAACTCACCCAGTGCCTTCTAAGAAGTGGGTACGTAAGCAAGTGGAAGATACCACAGTTCCCATGATAATCACAACAGTTCTGACACCATCTCAGGAGGGGAGCACGAGCATTGTTACTACACCACCTCCTACACCTCCTTCAACTGATGAAATTCTAGAGCAAACTCCCGCACTGGAAGATGATGAGGAATTGGTGGACTATGAAAGCTCGCCAACTAGGGAAGGTATGGATATGAATATGGTTTATTATTTACCCTCTGAATTCCGTGCCGTAGATGAAGAAGGGGAGGTAGCACAGCTGGACTTTGGGCCCAAGAATGTCATCTTTGAGAAGCCAAAAGAACCGGTGAAACACTTGAAACCACTATATGTCAAGGGACACATTAATGGGTCGCCGGTTGCTAGAATGCTTGTTGATGGTGGCGCTGTGGTGAATCTTATGCCATATTCGGTTTTCAAGAAGTTGGGGCTTGATGAGAATGATTTAATGAAGACCAACATGGTGCTTAATGGGTTTGAAGGTAAAGAAAAAACTGAGGCCAAAGGTGTCATGAGTGTAGAGCTCACCGTGGGAAGCAAATCTTTGGCCACCGCCTTCTTTATTGCTGAGGTGCAAGGTAATTACAATGTCATATTAGGCCGCGATTGGCTCCATGCAAACCAATGTGTGCCATCTACTTTGCATCAGTTCTTGATACAGTGGGTTGATAATGAAGTTGAGGTAGTCCATGTTGATAATTCATTGTGCATTGCTTTGGCTGATTCACCAGTGGATTGGCAACATCCTAATGCTACTTGTTTGACGGGGCGTCATCTTTCAGATTTTGATTTTCTTAGTGCCACAAAGAATGGCTTTGTGCCCGTATCTTTAAAGCCGATTTATAGTAATCGGCTCCCAAACATGTGATTTAAATGGATCCCAACGAAGAGTGGTTGCAGAAGAGTCTTGTGGAATATCGGTCCAGTGGGAACGATATGTATGAGTCAATTGAAGAATTAGATGATATGGATAAGTTGGGACAAGGTTTTACATCGGCTGATCCATTGGAAGAGGTAGATATAGGAGATGGTTTAATTCCTAGGCCGACGTTTGTAAACAAAAATCTGAAAGCCGATTATAAGGATATGTTAATCGGGCTGTTAAAAGAATATGTCGATTGCTTTGCGTGAGAGTATCATGAGATGTCTAGTTTGAGCCGGGATTTAGTTGAGCATCGATTGCCTATCAAGGCCGGTTTTAGACCTTATAAACAACCGGCCCGGAAATTCAATCCTAAAATATATGATCGGATCAAGGAGGAGATCGGTCATTTGCTTAAAGCTAATTTTATTAAACCTTGCAGATATGCAGATTGGATTTCTAATATTGTACCTGTGGAGAAAAAAGGATCAAGCAAGTTGAGGGTGTGTATTGATTTTAGGGATCTAAATAGAGCTACACCCATAGATGAGTATCCTATGCCAATAGCCGATATGCTTATTAATGATGCCTCTGGTAATAAAGTTATTAGTTTTCTTGATGGCAATGCGGGGTATAACCAAATTTTTATGGCCGAAGAGGATGCATTCAAAACTGCCTTTCGGTGCCCTGGCTTTGTTGGTTTATTTGAGTGGACGGTAATGACCTTTGGGTTGAAAAACGCCGGTGCCACATATCAGCGGGCTATGAATTTAATATTTCATGATTTGCTTGGGGTCATACTTGAAGTCTATATTGATGATATTGTTGTCAAATCGGATGCTAATAAATCTCATTTAGCCGATTTGCGCTTAGCTTTTGAGAGGATGAGGAAGTATGGGCTCAAGATGAATCCTTTGAAGTGTGCTTTCGGTGTATCGGCTGGGAAATTCTTGGGTTTTATTATACATCAACATGGCATAGAGATTGATCCACTGAAGATAGAGGCTATCCAGAAAATAGAAGCACTGAAATGCAAGAAAGGTATGCAGAAATTCCTTGGCAAGGTTAATTATTTGAGGCGATTCATAGTGAATTTGTCAGGGAAGGTTGATGCATTTACTCCTATTCTTCGGTTAAAGAATGATGATGATTTTACCTGGGGGGCAAAACAGCAAGAGGCATTCGAAAATATCAAGCTTTGTTTGTCTACTCCGCCGGTATTGAAGGCGCCCAAACATGGAGAGATTTTTAGGCTCTATATCGCTGCGGAGGAAGGCGTTATTGGTGCTGTTTTGACTCAAGAGACCGAAGGAAAGGAACATGTCATAACTTATTTGAGTCGGCGTTTACTGGATGCCAAGACAAGGTATACTTTATTGAGAAATTATGCTTGTACTTGTATTTTGCTTGTACTAAGTTAAGGCATTATTTATTGTCTAGCATGTGCGTTGTTGCTTGTCAAACCGATGTCATTAAATATATGTTGCATAGACCAATTCTTAGTGGTAGGATTGGTAAATGGGCTTATGCTTTAATTGAATATGATTTGGCTTATGAATCTTTGAAATCTATGAAAGGCCAAATCGTTGCTAATTTTATTGTTGAACATCGGATTGACAGTGAGCATGATATTGATATTAGCCTTGTCTCTTTAGTACCGTGGAGATTATATTTTGATGGTTAAGTCTGTAGCAATGGCCAAGGTGTTGGTGTTGTTTATATATCTCCTCATGGTGTTGTGTTTGAAGCCTTATGCCGCTTAGAATATTCTTGCACAAACAATCAAGCCGAATATGAAGCTTTACTATTCGGACTAGAACTTTTAACTGCTGTAGGTGCTACACATATTGAGGCTTATGGTGATTCATTGTTAGTAGTTCAGCAAATATCCAAGGTTTGCCAATGTTTAGATGAATCACTTAATATGTATCTTGATAAATGTCTAGACATAATTTCTACCTTGGATTATTTTAGCATTGCTCATATATCTACACAGGATAATTGGAATGCAAATGAGTTAGCACAACAAGCATCTGGCTACCATGTTGATCGTGGTGTTTTTCATATATCTTATAAGCCGATGTTTGCTCTTGTTGACGTAGGTAAGACCGAATTAAAGCCCATTGATTTGGTCACTAATGAAGGATCTAGTGCAGGTGAAAACAAAGATTGGAGAAGGCCTATTGTTGAATATTTGCAGGATCCTAGCAGGAGGACGGATAGGGCTGTTCGGCGGATCGCTTTCAAATATGTTTTGATAGATGATAATCTCTATCGCCGAATAGTTGATGGTATTCTCTTGAAGTGTTTGGATGAAGACCAAGAAAGGGTCGCTATGGGGGAGGTACATGAAGGTATCTGTGGTACTCATCAGTCGGCGCACAAGATGAAGTGGTTACTACGACGTGCAGGTTTTTATTGGCCGATGATGATAAATGATTGCTTCAGATATTATAAAGGATGCGAAGCTTGTCAAAAGTTTGGTGATATTCAGTTGGCTCCTGCTGCTATGTTGAATCCTGTTATCAAGCCGTGGCCATTTAGAGGTTGGGGATTGGATTTCATTGGCATGATTCATCCTTCTTCTTCGAAAGGGCATTGGTTCGTGTTGGTAGCCACTGATTATTTTACCAAATGGTCTGAAGCAATACCTCTCAGGAATATGACCCATAAGGAGGTGATCCAATTCATAACTGAGCACATTATACATAGATTCGGCATTCCTCAAACTTTGACCACAGATCAGGGTTCATCATTTATGGCAAAGGAAGTAAAAGAATTCACCGAATCGTATAAGATAAATATGCTCAATTTATCCCCATATTATGCTCAAGCTAATGGACAAGCTGAATCTAGCAATAAAACTTTGATCAAGCTCATCAAGAAGAAGATTGAAGATCATCCAAGGAGATGGCATGAAGTGTTGTCTGAAGCTTTGTGGGCGCATAGGATTTCAAGGCATGGTGCAACAAAAGTAACTCCATATGAGCTCGTGTATGGGCAAGAAGCCGTTTTACCAGTAGAGGTGAATCTTGCTGCTTTGAGGTTCGCTAAGCAAAATGATTTATCGGTGGTGGATTTTCATAACTTAATGATGGATAACATTGATGAAGTCGCCGATAAGCGTCTAATTGCTCTAAGAGACATAGAGAAGGAGAAATTGCGGGTAGCAAGAGCATATAACAAAAAGGTAAAGTTGAAGAGTGATGCGTGGTGAATGACCAGCCCGTTGGGAACCCCAAGAGGAAGGTGTGATGAGTATAGTAGCTAGTTTTCCCTGAGTTAAGAAACCAAGGTTATGTCGATCAGGAGAAGAGCGGGCAATACGACTGTAGGTGATGCTTGCTAGTTTGCGACAGCTTCGGACAATTTATATATGGCGCCTCGTCCAAGCTTTGCTTGCTAGCTGCAACGCGGAACCTGCACACAACACAGCCAAATACTTTGTTCCCAACTTGCGATGAGGTTGTCAATCTCACCGGTTTGCTTGAAACAAAGGATATGAGCGTATCGAGTGGAAAACAGTAGAAGTATGCGAGTAAAGTAAACAGGTGATAGCAATATGATGGAAATAGGACCGGGGTCCACAGTTCACTAGTGGTGTCTCTCCATAAGATAAATAACACATGCTGGGTAAACAAATTATAGTTGGGCAATTGATAGAATAAAGATAAACATGATATGTCGAGAAGATCACTATGCGATTTACTCTGGGCATTACAACAAAATATATAGACCGCCATCCAACTGCATCTATGACTAATAATCCACTTGTGGCGAATCAATCCGAGAACTCCACAAGTATTAAGTTGCGAACAACAGATAATTGCATTAAGCAAAGTGTGTAATGTAAACAAAGCATATGCCCTTGAGCATATGAATGTTGTTTCTCCCTAGTAGCAAAAGCACATCTACAACCTTAGAGGTTTATGTCACTCCCCCAGGTTAAATAGAGGCATGAACCCACTATCGAGCATAAATACCCCCTCTTGGAGTCACTAGCAACTACTCGGCCAAGATAGCTACTAACAACGGAGAGCATGCAAGATCATAAACAACATAGAGATAACATAAGATATATTTCAGTATAGCAACTCAATCATAACACCAATATTCATCGGATTCCAACAAACCAAACATGTAGAATTACATAACGGTGATCTCAATCATGTAGGGCAGCTCATGAGATCTAAACATGAAGCACATGGCGGAGGAGACAACAATCTAGCTACTGCTATGGACCCATAGTCCAGGGTAGACTACTCACTCATCGCTCCGGAGGCAAGCATGGCGATGAAGAAGACCTTCGGTGGCGATTTCCTCTCCGGCAGGGTGCCGGGAAGAGCTTCTGGACCCTCCCGATCTTCGGGTCGACGGCGGCGGTGGATCACGATGTGTTCTGGAAAATTGATCGGGTACTTAGGTTTTTTCCGTTGGGGGGTCTTTATAGGCGAAGGGGCATCGTCAGGAGTGGACCGAGGCGGTCTCACACGTAGGGGGCGCGGCCAGGGCCTGGGCCGCGCCGCCCTGGTGTGTGGCCACCTCGTGGCCCCACTCCGTCTCCTCTTCGGATCTCTGGAAGCTTCCGGGAAAAATAAGACTTCAGGAACTTGTTTCGTCCAATTCCGAGAATATTTCATGTGTATCACTTCTGAAACACAAAAACAGCAGAAAACATGGAACTGGCACTGTGGCGACTTGTTAGTAGGTTAGTTCCGGAAAATGCATAAAAGTGCCACGAAGTGTAACGAAACAGTAGGCAATTGGTGTATAAACAAGCATGGAGCATCAAAAAATATAGATACATTGGAGACGTATCAAGCATCCCCAAGCTTAACTCCTGCTCGTCCTCGAGTAGGTAAGTGATAACAAAAGAATAATTTTTGAGGTGACATGCACCTACATAATCTTGATCATATATGTAAACATTTGTGAGCTGGGATCATAAGAACTTAAAACATGGGCATGAAGATATAATCTTGA
Source organism: Dactylis glomerata (assembly GCA_007115705.1). Classification (NCBI taxonomy): domain Eukaryota; kingdom Viridiplantae; phylum Streptophyta; class Magnoliopsida; order Poales; family Poaceae; genus Dactylis; species Dactylis glomerata. The sequence continues at coordinate 7,695,428 of QXEO01000548.1, forward strand.
CAATAAGAACTTAGCAACCATGTTGTAAACATGAAAATGAACACAAACAAAAGATCATGAAAATGAAACAATGAAAGTCAAACATGTGTTCAAATCATAAGGAAAATATACAAATGGTTTTCAGCTTGTCCTTCATAGAGAGCAAAACATAAATGTATAGGACACCTTCAAGTTTAAGAGGGCGACTAGATACAAATAATTTGAGAACAAGTGAAACCAACAATATGAATCAATCAATGAAAACTTTGGGACAATGCACATTATACTAAGAATGACAACTTTGCTCTCTTATGGTGCATAAAGAAAGAAGGTGGTGACTCAACATAAAAGTAAAAGAAAGACCCTTCGCGGAGGGAAGCAGTGATTGCAAGTTTTATAACCTTCAAAAATTATGGTACTTACCGGCTTTGAGCTCTCATTGCCCCCATCATAAGCATCTTGAATGGTTAGAGTTAATGCGAGAACAATTATGATGCATATGCTTGACAAATCATAAGTCAAAAACCTCGTGTCCCATGAATACGAGTACCCAAACCTCATGCTACTCAACTTAGAGTCCCAAGCAAGGCTCTTGTCATTGTAAGTATATGTGTATCATCGAGAACCGCCAACGGGGTACCTCCGTGCCCGATGACATGGAACAATCCCACATCAAAATGACAGGACAAGCAGACAATGAACACCTCGACATCTCTTTTATTTGCCATTTGTTTAGCTTTTTATTTTGAGATGCGTCGTCGAATGTCCACTATGGGCATGCTGCAAATTTCTACCATGAATTATGCATGGCTTAGATTGGCGGCCCAGGCGTTTCCCTAACACATATACAAACTCCATGATCCCCGCAAGATTCCCAATTCATTTCACACCGCGGGCATCCATAAACAAAAGATCACGATATCAACTCAAATAAGAAATGCAATGTTGAAAGCTTGCCCATGACGGCATGGATGGGCTAGAATCCAACTTACAACTTGCAAGCATAACAACTCAAGATAAGAGACCACAATGTCAAATTTTTAAGAACAAGAAAAAGTAAAGTGTGCCTTCCGGTTCGTGAGAGCTTTACTGACCAATTTTCGCATAACACTGGTAAGAGTTTAATTTGAAGAGAAGATAAAAGCAAGTCAAATTTACTTGGAATAGCAAATTGCTAGTAGGTATGTATGGTGGACACTTTGGAAAACTTGGTTTTTAGGAGTTGGATGCACGAGTAGAGCTCATACTCAGTACAAGGCGAGGGCTAGCAAAAGACTGGGAGCGACCAACTAAGAGACAATAATGGCCATAATCATGCAAAGCGACAAAGCGACATTAAAAGAAGCATAAGATGGCATCAAAAGTCAAAAACTAAATGATCATAGAGGCTATTGGCGAGTTTGTAAGAGTCTAACATGTGTGAGCATGCGCCAAGTCAACCCAAATAAAGCATCAAGGAGAAAACCAAAATAATGCTTCCAAATAATAAAAACAACGCATGATTTTTTTCAAAGGCTCATTAAGCAATCTCAGTTATTTGAGACAAGTCATGCTACAGCAAAACCACTAAGCATACTATCAAAAAGACATCAAGCATGACATGAAAAAGCCTAAGCCGCAGTCTACACAAGCTCCTTCTTGTACCACTTTTTTGCATAAAGCTTTTTCTCTTTTCCAACACCATTTGAAATTTTTAAGACGCCTCTTTTGATGAAAACCAATAAAGATCAGAGGCAAAAATACACCTTGATGAAGAGATATGACAAGGTCTGAATGCAAATCAAGGCGAAAATGAAAACCAAAAGCAGTAGCGGAAAAAGAAGAACACTCGGTTTTTGATAAGAATGAAAACTAGAGCGTTCTTGGCAAATGAAAAGCAAGGCAACTTCTCCAAAAGAAATTTGTTGGGGTCCAACCATTTATTGCAGCAAACAAAACTAAACTAACTAAGAAAACTAAAACAACCGACACTCCAAGAAAAACACATAGGGCATAAAGCAATAAAAATATAGTGTTTTGAAACGTGACCTGATTTTTGCCGATGAAGAAGGGGTGCCTCGGGGGCATCCCCAAGCTTTGACGCTTGTACTTCTTGGATATTTCTTGGGGTGATGCATGGGCATCCCCAAGATTGAGCTTTTGTCCATTCTTCAACTCATCTCATCATTCTCCAATCCCTACACTTGAAAACTTCCTTCATACAAAACTAAACACAATTCTATTAGCAACATTAGTGCAAGCATAACATATAATCAACCTCTTTTTGCTTCAGGTATCAACCCAAAACCACCACTTATTTAGTATATACTACTGTAGCAACTTCCCCAAAAGTTCCGTGATCAAAAGAACTCAAAAGAAAGCGATAAAGCGGCAAACACAAATATTGGCAGAAATCTGTCAAAACAGAACAGCTGATAAAGGTCGAATTTTTAAGGGGTTTTTTGTTGCTCAAATCAAAAAGTGTTCAACTAACGAAAGTTTGGATATAACCTGGGGCATATGCACAAGAAATCGCAGGTCCAAAAGATATACACAGAATTTATACGTATTTTTACGGTGCAGCACCGAAAACAGTTTCAGGACAGCAACATCCCCAAATCTTACCTCACTCAAATTAGAGGCTTCTCTTGGCACAACAATAAAATAAAAAGGATAAGGAGCGGTCATTACAGTAGTAATGACTTCCAAGACTCAAATAAAAGAAAAAGTACTCGAAATAAAACATTGGGTTATCTCTCAAGAGTGCTTTTCTTTAACGACTTTGAGCTAGGCGCAGAAATTTGAGAAGATGCTCACATAAGAAATATGATTGGAAGCCAAAAAGAGCATCAAGGAGCAGATATAAAACACATTTAAGTCTAACCCACTTCCTATGTATAGGAATCTTGTAAGAAAATAAATCAAAGAAGCACATAGTAACAAGTATGGGTAGATAAAACAAGAGCAACTTCGGAACTTTCAATATAAAGAGAGGTGTTTTAGTAAAATGAGAATTCCAACAACCATATTTTCCTCTCTCATAATAATTTTCAGTAGCATCATGAACAAACTCAACAATATAAATATCACACTCACCCTCTTTTGTTAAGCATGGAGGGCGATCAAATAAGGTATTAGTTAGAGAGTTACTCTTATTGGGAGGTAGACATGGGTAGCTCCATTCTTCCTCCTCTTGGTCATCACTCTCCTTCTCTTTTTCATCCAATGAGCTTCCAGTTTCAGCAATTTCTTCTTCCATAGGCTCCTTCATGGCATTAGTCTCTTCCGTTGGAGAGCATCTATTAAGATATTTAAGAATATAGCCATTTCCTTCCTTGTAATTATCAAATCAAAATGTGAGTATATCATAAACCTCATATTTATAAGGTGCATCATCAGTATTTTCAAGCAAATAAGCAAGTTCGAATGCACCCTTCCAAGCAGTAAATTCTTCAATTTATTCAACATCATAAAAGTCATAATTTCCATTAATATAAGAAGATATGGTAACATCATCATTATACTCACATTGAAAAGGGAGGTGTTTATACCTCCTACAGCAACAAGATTCATCAAAGCAATAAGTAACATTATAAGTAGAGCACACATTTCTAGCAATGATATATAATCTATTGATTTGTTCCCATAATTGTTTCCCTTTTTGTGACAAGCGGTGTTCATCATAATAATTTTGCTGCTCTTCCGTGAACCCACCTTGCCAAAAAGATTTAGTTTCAAAGAAACCAACCATTGATAGAACGCATGATAAAGCAAGACAAGTAAAAAACAACTATCAAGGATACTATTTTTTTTGTGTTTTTGATAAAACGATGCAAGTAAAAATAAAGTAAAGCAAAACAAAACAATAAAACAAAGTAAAGGATGTGCGTGCAAAAAACTCCCCTTGCAGAGGTCTTCCACTCTTCCCTGGCAACGGCGCCAGAAAACTGTGCTTGATGCGTGGTGAATGACCAGCCCGTTGGGAACCCCAACAGGAAGGTGTGATGAGTATAGCAGCTAGTTTTCCCTCAGTTAAGAAACCAAGGTTATGTCGATCAGGAGAAGAGCGGGCAATACGACTGTAGGTGATGCTTGCTAGTTTGCGACAGCTTCGGACAATTTATATATGGCGCCTCGTCCAAGCTTTGCTTGCTAGCTGCAACGCGGAACCTGCACACAACACAACCAAATACTTTGTTCCCAACTTGCGATGAGGTTGTCAATCTCATCGGTTTGCTTGAAACAAAGGGTATGAGCGTATCGAGTAGAAAACAGTAGAAGTATGCGAGTAAAATAAACAGTGCGAGTAAAGCAAACAGGTGATAGCAATATGATGGAAATAGGACCGGGATCCACAGTTCACTAGTGGTGTCTCTCCATAAGATAAATAACACATGCTGGGTAAACAAATTACAGTTGGGCAATTGATAGAATAAAGATAAACGTAATATGTCAAGAAGATCACTATGCGATTTACTCTGGGCATTACAACAAAATACATAGACCGCCATCCAACTGCATCTATGACTAATAATCCACTTGTGGTGAATCAATCCGAGAACTCCACAAGTATTAAGTTGCGAACAACAGATAATTGCATTAAGCAAAGTGTGTAATGTAAACAAAGCATATGCCCTTGAGCATATGAATGTTGTTTTCTCCCTAGTAGCAACAGCACATCTACAACCTTAGAGGTTTCTGTCACTCCCCCAGGTTAAATAGAGGCATGAACCCACTATCGAGCATAAATACCCCCTCTTGGAGTCACTAGCAACTACTCGGCCAAGATAGCTACTAACAACGGAGAGCATGCAAGATCATAAACAACATAGAGATAACATAAGATATATTTCAGTATAGCAACTCAATCATAACACCAATATTCATCGGATCGCAACAAACCAAATATGTAGAATTACATGACGGTGATCTCAATCATGTAGGGCAGCTCATGAGATCTAAACATGAAGCACATGGTGGAGGAGACAACCATCTAGCTACTGCTATGGACCCATAGTCCAAGGTAGACTACTCACTCATTGCTCCGGAGGCAAGCATGGCGATGAAGAAGACCTCCGGTGGTGATTCCCCTCTCCGGCAGGGCGCTGGGAAGAGCTTCTGGACCCTCCCGATCTTCGGGTCGACGGCGGTGGCGGATCGCGATGTGTTCTAGAAAATTGATCGGGTACTTAGGTTTTTTCCATTTTTTCCATCGGGAGGTCTTTATAGGCGAAGGGGCATCATCAGGAGTGGACCGAGGCGGTCTCACACGTAGGGGGCGCGGCCAGGGCCTGGGCCACGCCGCCCTGGTGTGTGGCCACCTCGTGGCCCCACTCCGTCTCCTCTTCGGATCTCTGGAAGCTTCCAGGAAAAATAAGACTTCAGGAACTTATTTTGTCCAATTCCGAGAATATTTCCTGTGTATCACTTCTGAAACACAAAAATAGCAGAAAACAGGGAACTGGCACTGTGGCGACTTGTTAGTAGGTTAGTTCCGGAAAATGCATAAAAGTGCCACGAAATGTAACGAAACAGTAGGCAAATGGTGTATAAACAAGCATGTAGCATCAAAAATTATAGATACGTTGGAACGTATCAAAGAGCTTCCAGGTTGGTGACCTAGTGTGGAAGGTAATCCTGCCAGTTGGTTCAAAAGACAGAAAATTTGGCAAATGGTCTCCGAGCTGGGAGGGTCCTTTCAAGGTCATGAGAGTAGTTCCTGGAAATTCATATTTGGTTGAATCTATGGAGGGAAATTTATTACCTCGAGCTCTCAATGGAAGATATCTAAAGAAGTTTTACCCGAGCGTGTGGCAAGAAGCTTAAATACACATATGGCCGATATACAATTATCGCCCTTAGCATACATGGCCGATATAGAGTTATCGCCCTAAGAACAGATGGCCGATGGAGTGTTGACATCGTCCTTAGACAGGTTAGCTTGAAGGTTGAAGAGTTTCTCCAGGAAGAATTGGCGACCCGGAGAAGAGACTAGTCGAAGGAAACCCGGCAAAAATGGCCAAGCGATTCACTCTTGGGATCCCATGTGAAAGGATCTATGTGTCCCTCCCTGTGTCCAAGCGATCCTCTCTTGGGATCGTATGTGAGGGGATCCCATGTGGCCCTCCGTGTGGCTATTTATTTCTGGAGCGATCCACTCATAGGATCCAATGTGTAACTCATGGTGTGGCCCACTATGTGGCTTACGATGCCCAGAAACCCCGACATCAGGTCAATTCAAGTGCACAAAGAGAAGGCAAGTTTCAGGTCAACACGGAAGGACAAGGGCAACTTTCGAGCCAGAGGACACTTGGGTCCGGGTTCAGTACAAAATCGGCCAGAATATGCCTAGTTTAGAAATAGAATTCAATTTAGACACAAATTGTAATCCTTGTAGAAGTCCAATACTTGTACGGGAAGTCCAGCCGCCCCTTATATACCTGAGGGGTGATGGCCGATTGAACAACAACACACAATCGCAAAAACCAATCTACAAACCTCTATTTTTTCTCTCTCGCCCTTGTTTTCTGCTCATCGTTCGTCGGAGTTCTTCGTGTTGGAGAGCTTCGACCTGCAAAGTCCTAGGGGCGGGCGAACCGACCTAGGGCAGCCCATCACCGCCGTGCGCCCAGACGGGGTCTCTCCCGGGCGTGTGGGGTTTCGGGTCTTCAAAAGAGCCCGCCGGATTGTCCTGCATATCGCGCTTCCGGCTAGCCTCCTCCGGCGACATGTCCTGCGTATCGCGCTCGACGTCGGAGGTACACGGTGACGTGTTCGTGTGTGAACAGGCGCCTCAACGCCTAGGCGCTCAAGGCGCATTGCAAGGCGACGCCTTTGAGGTTGCCTTGCTGGAAAAAATGCAGCTAGCCCCACTAGTACCCACTAATAGTTGTCTTTGTCTACCAGCTAGGATCCAACTTGCTCAGTACTATAATAGAGCCATAGCATGTCATGTGAGCACCCAGCAGCCAGCACCAAGCATAAATAGCACCAAGCAGCAAGCAGCCAAGAGCAGCAGGCAGCCACGAGCAGCAAGCAGCCAAGCAGAGAGAAAGAGATGATGGGAAAGAGAGGGGACCATACCTTGCTGCTCTGCTGGGAGAGGGCTGCAGCTGCTGCACCAGAGGAGGAGCCCTGGCCGGAGAGGAGGAAGCTGGCGGAGGAACCAGATCTAGCGGAGGAGAGCCTGAGAGGAGAGAGCTCCTCTCTCTCTCAATCAGTCAATTGGAGTGACTGGCTGGCTCCTCTCTCTCTTCTCTCTCTATTCCCCTCACTCCCCGTGCCTAATTTCTGCAATTCTTGCCTCAATTTGGGATTCCCGCTCCGCTGCTCTCTTTTCTCGCTCGAGCTGGCCAGAGCGTCCTAACTCGTCCAGAGCGTCGACCTGGACGCCTACCCGACGCCCTGGACGCCTTTGACAGTAGCCCAAGGCGGACACGACGCCTTGCTATTTTCGGGCGCCTCGACGCTAAGGCGACGCCTTTAAAACCATGATGGAGAAGCAACTTAATTAAAATCACTACCAACTTAAGCATATTGATTAAGCAACTTAATTAAATCAGTAGCCAACTAAAAAACAAGTTGGTAAATAAGTAAATTTAGGTAAACATGATGAGAAAAACAACTTAGTAAGATTCATCATCCAACTTAAACATGGCGAGGAAGCAACTTAATTTAAATCTGAGAACAAGTTGAAAAATAGCAAACTTAACTAAGCATAATATGGAGAAGCAGCTTAATTAAAAATCATTAATTTTAAAATGAATGCAGGTGTTTGCTGCAGTGTTGTTTTGTAACAAACTGAATACAAGGATTGAGAAAAAAGGTGGGTTTACCTCACATGGATAATTCTTAGGAAGCCTCGAAGATACAAATTCTTCATTCCTCGTTATCCTAGCCCAAAGACCATCTCTTATGGTAGCACCAACACCATCTTTCAACTATTTTGTGCCCCAGTAAAGAAGTAAAATGTGTTAACAAATACTAACTGAATCATCCTAACCATCATCTTAGACAAAAATAGCAATATGTCCAAGTAGAGCATGATTACACAAAAAAAACAACTTGGTTAGACAATTCAGTTATGATGACAGGTCAACTTAATCAAAATTTGAAACGAACTACTACGCCAAAGTGATTGATAAAAAATGGCAAAAAGTCTAACATGCATGAATACAGAGAACAACTTGGTTAGATTGAGAAGACAACTTAGTTTCTTTTATGGAGAAGACAACTTAGTTATGATGATAGATCAAATCAAAATCAGAAACCAACTAATAAGCAAAAGAGGTTGATAAAAAATAGCAAAAAGTCTAAGGTTAAGCATGATTACACAAAAAACAACTTGGTTGGATGGAAAAGACAACTTAGTCATGATGACATATCAACTTAATCAAAATTAGAAACCGACTAATAAACAAAATAGGTTGATAAAAAATAGCAAAAATCTAAGGTAAAACATGATTACACAAAAATAATTTGGTTAGATTAAGAAGACAACTTAGTTATGATGACATATCAACTTAGTCAAAATAAGAAACCAACAAATAAGCAAAGAGGTTAATAAAAAATAGCAAAATGTCTAAGGTAAAGCAAGATTACACAAAAACAACTTGGTTAGATTGAGAATACAACTTAGTTATTTTGGCAGAGCAACTTAATCAAAATAAGAAACCAACTAATAAGCAAAAGAGGTTGATAAAATTAGCAAAAATCTAAGGTAAACATGTTGAGATAAAACAACTTGGTTAGATTGAGAAGACAGCCTAGAATGACAGAGCAACATAACTAAATAAGTAGCCATCTTAAATCATGTTGCTAAAAAAACCGAGTTCCCACTTAGATGATACGTGTAGATTAAAAAGTACTCATCGACTGGAAATAATGTTGTCGAAAACTAACTTAAGTAATTCAATGTAGGTAGCAGTAGAAAAAAAACTACCCCTTGAAAATAAATGTAACCTTACTGATTACCTATCCTTACCTATTAGAACAGGGACTGCTAGCAGTGGTGATTAACATTTTAGGCACATGACAGATCAACCGAACTGATGCTTATTAACCATGGCATCATGGTTTTAAAGGCGTTAAGGCATCCAGGGAGGGCGCTCTGATGCCTAGGCACCCAAGGCGGGCAGTTTTTCAAGGCGGAGGTCCAGCGCCTGGACGCTAAGGCGACGCCTTTAAAACCATGCATGGCATAAACGACTTGATAACTTCTGCCAAAAAAAGTGGATCATATGAAACACTATGAACTGCACAAATGCATATATGATCAAACATCATCATTAAAACGAACCAGTGCAAGTGCCTTCGGAGTCTAGAACCATACAAACATCGGGATCTACGGAAAATCAAGCTAACATGTGGACTAGGCAATCAAAAACAACAAACCCCTATACAATTAATATATATATACTGTATGCAACTTAATAAGCATACAAAAACAACTTAAATTGAAGTTCGTAACCAACAAAGCCACGTCTGAAAAATAGCTTAAATGAAATCAGAGGTGCTAAACATAATGGTGTTGCCGACAAAACCATAGCTAAACTACCAAGAAAAAATACACTATGCAACTATGTTCAAATCAGTAAGCAACTTCATGGTGATAGACAAACAACTTAATAGAAATCATTGTACACACTTAAGGGTAAGTGCGACAGAAAAAATAGACTTAACTAACACTTCTAAAAACAACTGAATGTAAAGTTTTGGTAGAACTCAACTAATATGACTTTGGTAACCAACTTGCGATGCCAGAGAAACCATAATGACACAAGAAACCAACAAATTTGAATTGAGAACTCCATCTAAGTTGAATTCAGTACTCCAACTAAGTTACTGAATTGGGTACCCCATAACCAAAAAATATGTCCTCCTCCCCATGCAACCTGATACCAACAAAGTTGAATTCAGTACCCCAATAAGTTGAATTCAGCATCCATGGGATATCTAATTAATTTCCTACCAAATGTACCAAGTAGTAGCAGGGCAGAGATGATTAGGAACAACCCCTGAATCAACCTGCTGAATTCAGCTGGTACAACCCCTTAATCCTATGCACCACTATGAAACCATGCTAGATTACTTGATGCAACCCCTAAAATCAACATGCTAAATCCAGTTTGGTGCAACCCCTGAAATCATATGCAACACTATAAACCGTGCTAGATTACTTAAGCATATTACAGAGGTGCAACCCCTAAAGTACGCGTATATGGGCTAGCACCCCTGGAGAAAATGACATAGGTGCCTATCATACCTCGAATTGCTTCTACAACACAGATCGACATCTACTTTCCCAAAATAAATCCTAGAAGAGCCATGTACACCAATCATCGAATAGAATTTGGGCACGCACCAGCATCTGAAACATGCGGTTGTGAATCCATTTCAAGATGGCACAGACAGGGGTAAGAGTAACAAATACGCATGCAAACAGACCTCTAGCATGGCTTCGTGCTGTTCGAATCGCGTGTAACTAGTGATTTTGGATCAAGGGGATTACCTCAGGTAGTCGAACTAGTCACTGCCGTTGTCCGACCTCTGTCTCCCTTGACGAGATCTACACCCCACCAACCACCATCGCATGGGCGCTCTCTGGACGACGAGCTCATCGCCCTTACACGCGGGATGCTCGCCGCACTAGAGCACGGCTCACCCTCCATCAAAGATCTAACCACACTAGCGCGCGGCTCCCCTCCGCCGACGACCTCACCGTACTCCCGCGAGGTTCGCCCTCCCCCTCCGCCGACGATCTCACCTCACTCTCGGGCGGCACGGCGTCCGCCGCCGAGCTCGGTGTCCTCTCGCTGACCGTTGGCCTGAGCGGAAGATTTGTTGGGAGCGAAACCCTAAATTGACGCGAGCTCCTCGGCGAAATGGGGAATGGGCACGAGGTGAGGGAGAGGTCGTCTCTCCCGACACATGTTCATGTGGACCCCAAGGGGAAGCTGTCGGAGCGATTCCGCTCTACGTTGCGCGTGCGTGCCCCGATCAGGTCCGTCATCGCTCGATCCGACGGCAAGAAACCGAGTGCTGGAGCATGACAACCAGCACCCAAGCGCTTTTTAGCAATTGGGTATACACAAACACTACAAAATCCAAAATAGGCACTAGTAGGGAAAAATAATGGACTAATGCATGTGCAGTGAAGTTTCTAGGAATTCTAATACACAAAATTGTTCCATGACCATGAGGTTGTTTTATTTTTCGAAATGGGGCAGCCCCAGCCTTTGCATCAAAGTGATGCATGTGGCCTTTATTTCATGACTATGAGGTTGTTTGGATGTTTGACATGAAAAATACGGAGTTTGAAGACAGATTGATAGTTTAATATAGAAATACAAACAATTAGATCCAACTGCGGTTCATAACTTTCTGCGAATTAAAGAATGCATAAATTTTACAGAAATTTGATAGACCAATCCATGCATTTAAAGGGCCAAAAAAGAAAAATACCCATATCACTTGACAAACATAGAAGGGATGATCCTTGCCAAAGTGCGCACCTATTTGGATTTTGAAATGTCACAGATCGACTATTTTGATGAAGTGAACAAAAGTTGCATCAGATCGAAGATATTGGATAATTCACAAAAGAAATATGATAAATTATGAGTTATTTCAAAATCTTTCAAAATTGTAGTATCGTCTCACACTGGGCAGTAGTCTCTAGGTATTATTATATTGGCCACATGTAATTCTTGAACCTTTTAAAAGGAATAAAGCGCCATTTATCGGATAAAGGTAATCTCTCCAACCCATATTACGTATCGCTAGTAAGGATATATCTAGAACTAAAATATGTCTAGAAACCTCCATATTAGCGATAAGTAAAATGGGTCGTCTGGAGTATCATTCTATTTTGTTTTAGTACAATCTGGCCTTTTAGTCAATTAAACATGTTACCTCCACAATCAAGTTTTATAAAATAATTCAATGTTGATGCAGTTGTCTCCCCTTAGGAAGGGAGGTGCTCCGTTACAGTCCTAGCAATTTTGGAGGCGATTGCATGTGCAGAGGGTTTATCCCTAGCTCAGTATATTCAGCTACTTGCATTCATTCGGCGTCAGATTGTTTGGAGGTGGTTCAGAGTGTGAGTTTGTCCTCCATGGGAAAATATGGAGCAATTACAAAGGAGATCAAAACTAGACGAGCATCGTTTGATAAGGAATAACATAGAGGCTCATGTGCTGGCTCGTAATGCTATCTCTGATCCCGCTGACTTTGTACCTCTATCGACAGACTTTGGTTAATGAAGGTTCTTTACAACCTAAAAAAGCTACAAAAGGAGTATAATAATTCTCTCTTGAAAAGAAGAGAAAAAGACGGTTGAGAGTAGCACGGACAGAGACCTCCCTACTACTCGACGCGGCATGACTTGGTGTGGAGTGTGGAACATTCAGGTGCAGCCATAGTGCGTGTGGTCCGTATGACCCTGTCTGCACATTCCACCAATCTGCTATAGGTAGTACAGTGAAAAAGGCGAGTGCCGTGCTATAGAGGCCAGTCTGTTGTGAAGAACGTGTGCATTGTCGTCCTCTCGCTCTCGCAAAACGTATCGCTCAGATCCGAGAAAATTGCACATAGCACCAATGTTTGGTGCTCTCATTGTACAGAACACAGAAATCAAACAAAACCTCTTATGCAGTTGACAACGGTTTTTTGTCGAATGCGTTGTAGCTAGCACAAATTGAGAATTCAGGCTTCAAAGCGTATCTGACATGTAGGTATGTATTTCTCTATCGTATATATCACAGTATACGACAATTTAAAAATGGGCAACGTAACGGTGGAAAATATTGAGACTATACACATACAAAACATGCGAGCATCAAACCTTGGTGCTAGATGCTATGCACATACCACAAAAATATTATAGTTTTAAAAAAAAAATCCGCAACATAACCATGGTTGTACGCAAGTAGAGATACGGTGCATTCTTTAAAGCAAAAAAACGTAGAGATACGGTAAAAAGTTTCTGGCCTATATGTCATATACTCCGTCCGTTCCTCTTTTATCGACGCGAGGGGTAAAACTATTGAACAAGTATGTACGGATCGCTTACAAGTGTCTCCCTCCGGCCTTGTCGATTAAATTGGAACTGAGGGAGTACTAGCTAATGCCCTAAATCAACTACTCTCTTCGATCATTAATATTTGTCTTTGATATGATGTATCTAGACACTAAAACATATCTAGATACATCATATCAGTTGAAAAGAGTATTTGAGTTAGTTGCAACTATTTAGACGAGAATCTGGAGTAAGCTACAAAAGAGGTTTGCCTGTTCTATGCAATTTGGCACCAAATCTTGGTGTTATATGCCATTATCTCTTCGATGTTAATACCTGCCTGCCAGCCAGGTTTCGAATCTCATTGTCGATTCCGGCGCAGCTAATTAAGCGCCCCGGTGTCAATGTTCGGTCATACCGAAGATACGCCTCCGTTGCTATATATTGCGAGACATGCCCCTTGTACTCCGCACAATTCGTCTCTCGATCTGCTAGTCTACCGTGGCCGACACAATGGCGAGCGCCGCCAACGTCCTCCTCCTCCCCGAGCCCGGCTCCGGCCATCTCATGTCCCTCATCGAAGCCGGCAAGCGGTTACTCGGCCACGGCGGACCGAACCAACCCCGCGCGCTCACCGTCACCGTGCTGATCATCCGTCCAGCCACGCCCGAGTCGGCCGCCGAGGTCGACTCGCATGTCAGCCGCGTCGCGGCCTCCGGGTCCGGGATCCGTTTCCACCGCCTCCCCGCCGTCGACCCGCCCACGGACTGCGCCGGCAACCTGCAGGAGTTCAAGTCCCGCTACATGCAGCTGCAGGCGCCCCACGTCAAGGCCGCCGCGGCGGATCTCGGTGCCGCCGCGCTCGTCATCGACTTCTTCGCCACCGGCGTGATCGACGCGGCCCGCGAGATCGCCGTGCCCACCTACGTGTACTTCACCTCCACGGCCGCGCTGCTCGCGCTCACCCTGCGCCTGCCCGCGCTGGACGCGGCCGTCGAGGCGTTCGACAGCGCGGTGGACGTCCCGGGCATGCCACCGGTGCCCGCGGGATCCGTCCCGGGGTTCCTGGGCGACAAGAGCAGCCCCAACTACAAGTGGTTCGTGTACCACGGCCGCCGATTCATGGACGCCGACGGCATCATCATCAACACGGTGGACGAGCTCGAGCCGGGGCTTCTCGCCGCGATAACCGGAGGCCAGTGCGTCCCAGGACGACGGGCGCCGCCGCTGTACCCAATTGGCCCGGTGATCGACCTGGCCGTCAAAGAGTCGAGCAGCGAGGACTGTGTCCGCTGGCTCGACGCGCAGCCTCAGGCGTCGGTGGTGTTCCTTTGCTTCGGGAGCTTGGGATTTTTCGACGTGGCCAAGGCGCACGAGGTCGCCACGGGACTGGAGTGCAGCGGGCATCGCTTCCTCTGGACGCTGCGGGGCCCTCCCGCCGCCGGCTCGCGGCACCCGACGGACGCGGACCTCGACGAGCTTCTCCCGGAGGGGTTCTTGGAGAGGACCAGGGAGAGGGGCCTCGTGTGGCCGACGCGAGCCCCGCAGAAGGAGATCCTCGCGCACCCCGCCGTCGGCTGCTTCGTGACCCACTGCGGGTGGAACTCGACGCTGGAGAGCCTCTGGCATGGCGTGCCGCTGGTGCCGTGGCCGCTGTACGCGGAGCAGCACCTCAACGCGTTCGAGCTCGTCTCCGACGTGGGCGTCGCCGTGGCCATGGAGGTGGACAGGAAGAGGGACAACTACGTGGAGGCGGCGGACCTTGAGCGGGCGGTGAGATGCCTCATGGACGGGTCGGAGGAGGGGAGGAAGGCGAGGGGGAAGGCGGCGAAGATGAAGGCGGCGTGCAGGAAGGCTGTGGAGGACGGCGGCTCGTCGTACGCCGCGCTGCAGAGGCTGCGGCATGCAATCCTCACGGGTACAAGGTCCAATAACGGTGTAGCGTCTACAGGAGAAACGCACGTAGTACAAAACTAAGACAGCGTTTCATCGATCGATTGGTGTGCATCCCCTTTGTTTGAATTTGTTTGCAACTTATCATAGTATGTGCTAGGAGAGTCGGGTGACTCGCTGTTTCTCATATTATCATCTGTTCAACCAAAGAGTTTGTTGCCTTCGAAAAGTAGAGAGGTCGTTCGAATGATTCAAGTGTAGTTTTTATGGTAGCAAGCAGTATGAACTCTTTTCGAAAAACCGCGTATGGACAATCTTTGCTCGGGTGAACTGTTGTTTGGTGAGCTGGTTTTGTATGGTAACGAATCGGATTTAATTATAATTTTGTACGCCATAATAGACATGTTAATAAGGAAAAAACTAATTGGATTTAACGATAGTTTTCCGGTTTAATTCCTGTTGTTTCGTGGAAAATGATTCTTTAGTATATGTCATAATAATAACGGAATATTTCTTTCTGATTTGGTAGCAATGAAATCAATTAACTACGAAATCTACTTTTAAAGAAAATAGATATCCTCGCTCTATCCCCCTTTATAGAAATATAGAAATACTATTATAAAGGAGCTATCAAATCGAGTGTATCTTGCAATTTAAGGAGAAAATATATATATTTAAATGATTCCTTTTTAACAAAAAAAAGGTAAAACTTGGTGTGGATGGAACACGTGAATTAACAAATTTACTCTTACACATTTCTTTCCTAAATTAATAAATGTATTCCTTGTTAATACATGGAGTATCCTGAATTAATAAATTCTCACTATCACATTCATTTGCTCGTCACGGCACCACGCAGGGTATTAAAAAACGAGACCAGCAGGGGGAGGAGCCCCTGCGGTATTGTATTAAGAAGGAGGAGCTCTAGGCGCAAAGTTGCGGAGCTGGGGGCTCGAACACGCAACCTCGCGGGAGCGCGCATATGACCGTGGGCTGCTGCCATCCTGGTAGACACCAGTTCCCACCACGCAGGGTATTAGGGAGTTGTGGTTCAATGATCCTCCCCGTTTTTAATCACTAATAAAGTTTCCCAAAGTTCAAAAAAAAAATTGCCACTATGCCATAGAGCCCTTTCACCGATTGCAAAACCACACAACTAACGTGTTCAGCGACTACTAGTACAAAAGGTAAATATATGCACCAAAAAAAGGTGGATTCAAACATTGACTCATTGATCATTTTAAGGGGATTTGAACCAACTGTAAGTGAAGTGTGATGTTTTTCAGAACCATAAAATTATAGATCCGGCCGATATCGAACCTCAACTCTTAACCCCTAAATTAGCATCCCGGTAGATTTAATCTTCGACATGTTTAGTTCAGTTTGGCGCCACCACACTAGTGGAAAAAGAGGCTTCTATCCATCACCTTTAGTCCCCAAACTATTTGGGTCGGGACTAAAGGGGGCATTAGTCCCGGTTCGTGCCGCTGGGGCACGGCCAGCACCTAGTCCCGGTTCGTAATGGACCTTTAGTCCCGGTCGTTAACACGGACCGGGACTAAAGGATTGGCGGGCGGGAACCCCACGGGCGGCGGCATTTAGTCCCGGCCCGTGTTAACGACCGGGACTAAAGGGCGACCTTTAATCCCGGCCTTTAACACGGATCGGGACTAAAGGCCGTCGCCTACAAAATCGAGCATCTCTTCCCCCGAGCCCGCCAGTACACTAATGGTGGTCGGAAGCTTGGATTGAGTGGAGAGGTCATGCCCGATTTTTTTATCAAAATTATCCAACATTTTGAGTTATTTCATCTATCTAATTGGTTCAAAAGGTTAGCAACTTTACTCTCTCATCTTTAATTGCTAATTTAGCTCATATAATGCTCTAGATGTGGTGAGATTTGTGGCTATAATTTGGGAGTAATTATGGGAGTTTATTTGATTTATATAGCATTTGAGCTTAAATTAATTCCTTAGTTTGCACATGTGTAGAGGTGGTGTACTTGTATGTTGACCAAAATGAGTATGAAGTAGAAATTTGTCATGCACATATATAGCTCTTTTTATGCTCAAAAAAATAGAGGGATTTGTGGAGTAATTAATGTTAGAAAGTAATGTGGGAGTAATTGTGAGCTTATGTGATTTACAAAAATAATTTTTTAGTAGGATTTATTTGCAATAATTTTTGTAATGTTAGAGAGTAATGTGGGAGTATATATGATTTATATGCAATGTGAGTTTATTCCTTGTATTAATTTGGTTTATTATATACTTATATAATAATGCAGATGAACCGGCAATGGATGTATGGTAGCCGAGTCTCAAGCGAGTTCATTAAGGGCTTGCAGGATTTCCTCCGTGTGGCTGATACGAACAAGCGGAATGGTTTTGTTGTCTGTCCATGTAGTGTGTGTAAGAATCTGAAGAATTACTCTTCATCAAGAACCCTTCACGTGCACCTGCTTCAGCACGGTTTCATACCCAGCTACAATTGTTGGACCAAGCACGGAGAAAGAGGTGTTACAATGGAAGACAATGAAGAAGAGGATGATGACAACTATCCTGGGTTCCCTGAATATGGTGATACTTTCATGGGAGAAGCTGAAGGGGGAGCTGAAGGGAAAGCTGAAGGAGAGACACATGATGAGGCCCCTGATGATCTCGGTCGGACCATTGCTGATGCACGGAGAGAATGCGAAACTAATAAGGAGAGGGAGAAGTTGGATCGCATGTTAGAGGATCATAAAAAGTCCTTATACCCAAACTGCCAAAATGGTCTGAAAAAGCTGGGCAGCACACTTGAATTGCTGAAATGGAAGGCAGAGGAAGGTCTATCTGACTCCGGATTTGAAAAGTTGCTGAAAATGATGAGGAATATGCTTCCAAAGGATAACGAATTGCCCACCAGTACGTATGAAGCCAAGAAGATTGTGTGCCCTCTAGGTTTAGAGGTTCAGAAGATACATGCATGTCCTAATGACTGCATCCTCTATCGTGGTGACTATGAGAATTTGACAGAATGCCCGATATGCACTGCATTGCGGTATAAGATCAGAGGAGATGACTATGGTGATGTTGAGGGCGAGCCCCCTAGAAAGAGGGTTCCTGCCAAGGTGATGTGGTATGCTCCTATAGTACCACGGTTGAAACGTTTGTTTCGGTGCAAAGAGCATGCCAAGTTATTGCGATGGCACAAAGAGGATCGTTTGTCAGACGGGATGTTGAGACACCCCGTTGATGGGTCTCAATGGAGAAAGATCGACAATAAGTTTAAAGATTTTGCAGGTGACGCAAGGAACATACAGTTTGGTTTAAGTACAGATGGCTTCAATCCTTTTGGGAAGCAGAGCTCCAGTCATAGCACCTGGCCCGTGACTCTATGCATCTATAACCTTCCTCCTTGGTTGTGCATGAAGCGGAAGTTCATTATGATGTCAGTGCTCATCCAAGGTCCGAAGCAACCCGGCAACGATATTGATGTGTACCTAAGGCCATTAGTTGATGAACTTTTACAGCTGTGGGCCAAACCAGGCGTACGTGTGTGGGATGAGCACAAACAAGAGGAATTTGACTTACGAGCGTTGCTGTTCGTTACCATCAATGATTGGCCTGCTCTTAGTAACATTTCAGGACAGACAAACAAGGGATACAAGGCATGCACACACTGTTTACAAGAGACTAAAAGTATATATTTAGCTAATTGTAAGAAGAATGTGTACATATCGCACCGTCGATTTCTTAGCAAAATTCATGTCGTAAGAAAAAAAAGGCAAGCATTTTAACGGTAAGGCAGATCACCGGGAGCCACCTAAGGAAAATACTGGTGATGATGTATTCGATATGGTTAAAGATATAGAAGTAATCTTTGGAAAGGGTCCTGGCGGATAATTTGTTCCGCATGACGCAGACAGGACCTGCAACATGTGAAAGACCCAGAAGACCGACATCCGGAACTGTATCAAGGTCGCGCTAGCTACGCTCTTACTAAAGAAGAGAAGATCACCTTTTTTGAATGCCTGGACAGTATCAAGGTCCCGGCTGGATTCTCATCGAATATAAAGGGAATAATAAATATGGCAGAGAAAAAGTTCTAGAACCTAAAGTCTCATGACTGCCACGTGATTATGACGCAATTGCTTCCAGTTGCATTGAGGGGGCTTCTACCGGAAAATGTTCGACTAGCAATTGTGAAGCTATGTGCATTCCTCAATGCAATATCTCAGAAGGTAATCAATCCAGAAGATCTACCACGGTTACAAAATGATGTGGCCCAATGTCTTGTCAGCTTCGAGCTGGTGTTCCCACCATCGTTCTTCAATATTATGACGCACCTCCTGGTTCACCTAGTCAAAGAGATTTCCATTCTCGGCCCTGTATTTCTACACAATATGTTCCCCTTTGAGAGGTTCATGGGAGTCTTAAAGAAATATGTTCGTAACCGTGCTAGGCTAGAAGGAAGCATCGTCAAGGGATATGGAACAGAGGAGGTCATTGAGTTTTGTGCTGACTTTGTTCCCGACCTTAAGCCGATTGGTCTTCCTCAATCGCGTCATGAGGGGAGACTTAGTGGAAAAGGCACGATCGGAAAGAAACCAATGATATGTAGGGATGGTCATTCATTGACTCAAGCACACTACATAGTTCTACAAAATTCCCTCTTGGTGGCTCCGTACAGTGAGGAATACAAGAATATTGTACGCCAAGCAAACCCAGGGCAGCCTGAGTCCTTTGTTTTACAGCTCCACATGGCGACTTTCGGCGTTTGGTTGCAAAGACGTCTCATGAATGACACTGTTGTTGAAGAGCAGCTGTACTTGCTGGCCAAATTACCATCTTCGACTATATTGACTTTCCAAGGGTACGAGATAAATGAGAATACATTTTACACGGTCGCCCAAGATAAAAAAAGCACCAACCAAAACAGTGATGTCCGCTTTGATACAGTAACCGGCAAAGGGCGAACGGACACATATTATGGTTACATAGAGGAGATATGGGAGCTTGATTATGGACCTAACTTTAAGGTTCCTTTGTTTCGGTGCAAATGGGTGAAGATGACAGGAGGCGGGGTAAAGTTGGACGAACAGTACGGAATGACAACGGTGGATCTCAACAATCTAGGGTACCTTGATGAACCATTCGTCCTAGCCAAAGATGTGGCTCAGGTTTTCTATGTGAAGGACATGAGTAGCAAACCAAGAAAAAGAACCAAAGCGAATACATCATGTGATGAACCAAAGCGCAACATAGTTCTTTCAGGGAAAAGAACCATCGTGGGAGTGGAGGACAAGACAGACATGTCACAAGATTATAATCAGTTTGGTGAAATTCCGCCCTTCAGAGTAAACACTGACACAAGCCTCAAGTTAAATAATGAAGATTCTCCATGGTTACGCCACAATCGTAAGCAAGGGACACTAGCAAAGAAATGATGTGTAATCATGTGTAATCATGTATTGTTCTAATCATGTATTGTTCTAATCATGTATTAAACATTTTATGTAATGTATTGTTCTAATCATGTATCACAATAACACTCACGAGAGGCGGGGAAACGATTGAACTGGAATTAAAGTACATGGGCAGATTAAGTCACAATCGGCCGAACTTGTTTTCGAATGTTGGAGTGATTCAGTCATAGTCGTGCCTAGCCCTATAAATGTCGCCACTGTAGTCGTCGTAGTCGCCGACGTCGTCGTCGCTGGCATCGGGGTCGCGGTAGTCGAACCTCGGCGGGTGAGCACGCGTGGGCTGAGACTGAGGGTAGCGCAGGTGGGGGCCACAGTAGGCCATGACGCTCTGGAGAGTCCAGCCACGCCACCACAGCCGACGACCGGCCTCGTTGAAGTTCGAACGAGGCGGGCCGTCCTCCTCGTGCCTGGCAAGCGCACTCTCACGCCGATTGATGAAGAAGGCGTCCCAAGTTGGGCTGTAGTCGGGATGCCACTGGGGATTCCTCCGCTGCTCTGGCGTGAGCTCGAAGTAGTAGTGGTTCGTGATGGCCATCTGACGTGCCACACCTAGAGGGACAGGAGGGACCGGTACGCCTCCGACGCTCAGCATCCAGCCGGTGGGGACGCGGTAGCCCGGCGGGCAGGGGTAGTTTGAGGCGCAAAGCGCCTCCGCCTCCTGGGGGGTTAGAGATACGATGGAAGCCATGGAAGAGAGTGATGAGGTTTGCAGATATGAGTCTAGATGTGATATGTAAATGGAGGCCAAGCCTACATATATATAGTGAAAAATGGCGGGAAGACGGAGGCGGGAAGCGGTGGAAAGCGCGGGAAGAAAATAGGCGGGAACGCAGTGGCGCGAGAAACCATCTAACCTTTAGTCCCGGCTGGTGGGTACAACCGGGACTAAAGGTGGTTTTTGTGTCATCTAACAAAATTGTCGGTGGGATAAGGACGTGTGGGTAACCTTTAGTCCCGGCTGGTGGGTGCAACCGAGACTAAAGCTATTGGCAGGATAAGGATGCGTGGGTGGATGCACTACTCGATGAGATAAAGCATGTAGCGCACGACGCCCCTGTCGGACGAACAAGACAAAAGTAGAAGTGGCGCCGTGCCTATAAAAGGAGCATCGATACGCCATGGCAAGCACAGCTCGAAGGCAGGGAGAGTTTCATCCCCATCGACGGAGGAAAGGGTTGGGAAATCTCCCGTGGCAGAGCTTTTTGAAGATGTCGTTGGTGCTCACGCCCTACGGCATCTTCGGAAGCTCTGCCTCAGAAAAATTTCCCTGCAAGCCCGTGAAAGACTCCATCTCCTCTAACAGTTATGGAGGAAAGGGTTGGGAAATCTCCCGTGGCAGAGCTTTTCGAAGATGTCGTTGGTGCTCACGCCCTGCGGCATCTTCGGAAGCTCTGCCTCGGAAAAATTTCCCTGCAAGCCCGTGAAAGACTCCATCTCCTCTAACAGTTATGGAGGAAAGGGTTGGGAAATCTCCCGTGGCAGAGCTTTTCGAAGATGTCGTTGGTGCTCACGCCCTACGGCATCTTCGGAAGCTCTGCCTCGGAAAAATTTCTCAGCAAGCCCGTGAAAGACTCCATCTCCTCTAACAATTATGGAGGAAAGGGTTGGGAAATCTCCCGTGGCGGAGCTTCTCGAAGATGTCGTTGGTGCTCACGCCCTACGGCATCTTCAGAAGCTCCACCTCGGAAAAATTTCCCTGCAAACCCGTGAAAGACTACATATTCTCTAACAGTGTTGGGTAATCTCAAACTTATTTTAATCTTCTGGTTTTGAAAATAGAAAATGGTTTTGAATTAGTTACTCAATTTCAAACAATTTAGATTTGTAAATCTTTAGATATGAATTTTCAAAGTTTCTATAAGCATATTTGAAGTATTTTAATTGTGTAAAATTATTGGATTATCATACAAATATGGGAATAGTGGCATTTGATAGATATTTAAATTTGTGATTTGTAGGATTTTGAATCACTCAATTTGCAGTTGTAGATTTCTCAGAAATTCAATTCGAATATTCAGTCAAGCTAAATTGCAATTTCTTAAGTTTATTCAAAAGACCATGTAGTCCCGGTTGAGGAAACGGCCCGGGACTAAAGGTCCCTGCGCGCGCAATTTTTGGGAACCACCCAAAATGGGCCTTTAGTCCCGGGCCTTTTTACCATCCGGGACTAAAGGGTGACCTTTAGTCCCGGTTGGTAAAACGACCTGGGACTAAAGGGTCTTTAGTCCCGGATCACATTACCAACCGGGACTAAAGGTCCCGGGGTATATAAACGCCGCACCGCCCCCAGCCTTCTCCATCCTGATCCAGACGAGGAAGACGAAGGCGCGGCAGTTTCCAGAGCAAGCTCCGGCGGAAGCGAGGTCACGCCGCCCGCGCCGTCGCCCGCCCCGTCGGCCGCCCCGCGCCCGGCCACCTCCGCCGCCAGTACCTCCGCCGACAGCACCTCCGCCGCCCGCACCGACGCCGGTCGCCCGCACCAGCGCCGACGCCCTCCGACGCCACCACCGCCGCCCTCCGACGGCACACCACCGCCGGCGCGCGCCCTTCTCCGACGACGCGCCCCTGCACGCCGACGCCACCACCGCCGCCCGACGCCCTCCGACGCCACCGCCGGTGCCCTCTGACGCCACTGCACACCGGCGCTGCCACCACCGCCGCCGGCGCGATGCCCCTGCAGGTACGCCCCCTCCGACGCCCCCTGCAGAAAAAAGTTAGAAGAAATGTTAGAAAAAAAGTTAGATGATTAGTTAGAAAAAATGTTAGATGAATTAGTTAGAAAAAATGATAGAAAAAATGGTTAGATGAATTAGTTAGAAAAAATGGTTAGATGAATTAGTTAGAAAAATATGTGTACTAAAAGGGGGCGTTGGCCGAGCGCCGACGTGGTGAGGGGGTCTTCCCCCCACCGCGTCGGCGCTCGGCCAACGCCCCCTTTTTTTGGTTATTGATCAAATATGTGTACTAAAAGGGGGCGTTGGCTGGGCGCCGACGCGGTGAGGGGGTCTTCCCCCACCGCGTCGGCGCTCGGCCAACGCCCCCTTTTTTTGGTTATTGATCAAATATGTGTACTAAAAGGGGGCGTTGGCCGGGCGCCGACGCGGTGAGGGGGTCTTCCCCCCACCGCGTCGGCGCTCGGCCAACGCCCCCATTTTTTTGGTTATTGATCAAATATGTGTACTAAAAGGGGGCGTTGGCCGGGCGCCGACGCGGTGAGGGGGTCTTCCCCCCACCGCGTCGACGCTCGGCCAACGCTCCCTTTTTTTTGGTTATTGATCAAATATGTGTACTAAAAGGGGGCATTGGCCGGTGCTACTCGGTGATGGCGCCAGAAAAGAGCTGTGGCGTGTAGTTGACGTGGGAGCAGTAAGTCCTTGTGCGTGGTGAATGACCAGCCCGTTGGGAACCCCAAGAGGAAGGTATGATGAGTGTAGCGGCAAGTTTTCCCTCAGTTAAGAAACCAAGGTTTAATGTCGATCTTGAAGAGGAGAGACGGTGACGACTGAAGGTGATGCAGACTGGCTTAATAACACTCCAACAAGGGCGCCGTTAACGATACTTGTTGACTTGTCTTCGGCCAGCAGCAACGCGGAACCTGCACACACACAAACAAATACTTTGTTCCCAACTTGCGATGAGGTTGTCAATCTCACCGGTTTGCTTGAAACAAAGGTTATGAGCGTATCGAGTAGAAAACAGTAGAGTATGCTAGTAAAGTAAACAGTACGAGAAAAGTAAACAGGTGATTGCAATATGATGTAAATAGGACCGGGGTCCACAGTTCACTAGTGGTGTCTCTCCATAGATAAAATAACACATGCTGGGTAAACAAATTACAGTTGGGCAATTGATAGAATAAAGATAACGTGATATGTCAAGAAGATCACTATGAGATTTACTCTGGGCATTACAACAAAATACATAGACCGCCATCCAACTGCATCTATGACTAATAATCCACTCCCGAGGATATCAATCCGAACACCCTAGAAGTATTAAGTTGCGAATAACAGATAATTGCATTAAGCAAAGTGTGTAATGTAAACAAAGCATATGCCCTTGAGCATATGAATGTTGTTTTCTCCCTAGTAGCAACAGCACATCTACCACCTTAGAGGTTTCTGTCACTCCCCCAGGTGAAATAGAGACATGAACCCACTATCGAGCATAAATACCCCCTCTTGGAGTCACTAGCAACTACTTGGCCAAGATAGCTACTAACAACGGAGAGCATGCAAGATCATAAACAACATAGAGATAACAAAAGATATAATTCAGTACAGCAACTTAATCATAAACACCAATATTCATCGGATCCCAACAAACCAAACATGTAGAATTACATAACGGCGATCTCAATCATGTATGGCAGCTCATGAGATCTAAACATGAAGCACACAGTGGAGAAGACAACCATCTAGCTACTGCTATGGACCCATAGTCCAAGGTAGACTACTCACTCATCGCTCCGGAGGCAAGCATGGCGATGAAGAAGACCTCCGGTGGCGATTCCCCTCTCCGGCAGGGTGCCGGGAAGAGCTTCTGGACCCTCCCGATCTTCGAGTCGACGGCGGCGGCGTATCGCGATGTGTTCTGGAAATCTGATCGGGGACTTAGGTTTTTCTCGTCGGGGGGTATTTATAGGCGAAGGGGCGTCATCAGAAGAGGGGCCAGGTGGCCTCACAAGGCGGTGGCGCGGGCCAGGGGCTGGCCGCGCCACCCCTGTGTGTGGGCCCCTGGTCCCTCACCTCCTACTCTCCTTCGGATCTCTGGAAGCTTCCGGGTAAAATAAGACTTCAGGAACTTGTTTCGTCCAATTCCGAGAATATTTCCTGTGTATCACTTCTGAAACACAAAAACAGCAGAAAATAGGAAACTGGCTGACGAGGGTTAACTCGACAAATGTCCTAGATGAAGGACTTAGGATCAGGGAGATAGGGCGTCGGATGAACTCGAAGGTAAAGTTAGTCGAAATAGGTGTGTATCGAAAGTAAACTTGGGTGTTCAACCTGGCTTGCTTTCAATCTGCCCTCCACCGTCCTCTCCTGGCCCCTATATATAGGTGGCTAGGTCTCGAGGATCGGGTCGGGTTCAATACAGATTACAGATATCGACATACGGTAATAACTCGTATTCGACTATCATTATAGTTGGGCCTAGCTTAACGGGCCTCAGGGGTATTCAACTAACGGGCTCTAGTAATTATACCCTTGTCAGTAGCCCCTGAGATTCTACCAGAATTGCAGATTCAGGTAGAATCTCTAATCTTCAAATCTTCGACTTGGATAATTCTTCATCTTCTTCAAATCTTCGACTTGGTCTTTTCGACTTATAATAATGATAATTCGCTCGCAAGGGGTCTCGATGAACAAGCCTGACAACTCTGACGGATCAAGAGGTCAGTTAACTGCCGGAACAGATACTTGTCACCTACTTCAAATTCAATCCCCTTGGACTTGAATTCGGGATACCGGTCAAACTCACTCTTTTGCCTCATTTAGGACTTACAAAAAATGAGTCCCAGTGGTTCTCAGGGTACCCAGTGCGTCCACCAGGATTTTCTTCGCGTCGTAGACACGGATACATACCAGCAGAGCGCATCCATGTGCGTATACTAGGCCACACAGGACGGATCCCGGGGTCTTACCTTCGTGATAAATCACGGCATTCGAGTTTCGTTGCGATAACGCAACTCGAGAATCTTATGTCGCAGTCAAAGTTTGACTGAAAATATTCGGGTTTCTACAACCATAAAACTCGCTCCCGATGGGAGTAATTTCTCTTCAATTTGTCGACTACATAGTCGAAGTTTTGTATGCTTATCCTTCTGCAATTTCAATATTGACTATTTCATCTCTATCGGGTGCGCGCTCAGCGCTCCCGATGGGAGTAGCCCCCGAGGCTATGTTTGGCAACTTGTAGTCAAGCATAGGCTCAAAGTTCAGCTCTTCTGTCTCCTGCCGACCTTTTACTATTTGACGAGCCCCCGAGTCCAAGTCGAGGTTTCCATATCGCGCGATCATAGTCTCCTGTCTTGTTTTTCTTTATTGATATTATCGTCTGATGTACGCAGAATTTAACTCCTACTTAAAATTTGTTTGTGGGCTGCGCTGTAGCACGGGGGCCCAATAATACGCGCTTATAAATAAAGCACCATCTGGTAAAGATAAAAACCCTAATCAGATTCTTTCCTCCGCCGCATCATCTTCTCTCCTCCATCTAGGGTTTTTCTGAGGTTTCTCTCTCGCACTCATGGCAGATGCTGCAGGCTCCCGTCTGAACCTTGGTTCCCCGGCGGCACCACGAGGTCGGGGTCGCCCTCGCGGCAGCAAGAACAAGAACACTGCGCCGGCCGCCGCAGGAACTTCGTCAGATGCTCTGGCTAAGCGCCGTCCCGGCCGCCCACCTGGTAGCAAGAACAAACCCAAAGTGACTAACGTCACTCCAGGTCCAATCGCTCCTCCATCTGCTGCTCCAGCTGCTCCTGCTGCACCTCCCCGTATCTTTTCTTTCCTTTGTATTGCCATGGCGCAGTGCCGTGAGATTCAGCGCTTGCCGCTAGATTTCACGAAGTTTATGGATGGCCACGAACTGCGAGAGGCGGTTCTTCGTGAACAGTCTGGCGGTGGCATCCCCTATGAGGTGGAGGTGTGGTATGATGGCGACGGTGAGCAGTACTTCAGAGGTGGCTGGTCACAATTTGCTGAGGACCACGACATCCATCAAGGTTTCATCATGGCCTTCGACTTCCATGTCGGTATGTCGAAGTTTGACGTGAAGATCTATAATGGCACTCTTTGCCAGAAGGAGTATGAAGCTTGAAGCCCTCTTTTATTAGGATCTGTTATCCATGTAATCTCGTTTGACAATGTCCTTCCTGCAATGATATTTGTAATAAATATTCGTACTTTGTGTCGATATCGTTTACTAGTACCATGAGAACAAGTCATGTTCTGAGATATGCTTTCCATATGTCGGGTTCTTTGCGAACCAATAAATGTAGGGATGATATCAGGTTCTTTTTATGAACCAAGTTCTTTCTGTATTTATCGGGTTGTGTAAACAACCTTATAGTGAAGGAAACCCCTCCATCTTGTCATAACGATTTTTCCGTACGACCCAGGGGTTGAATCCCCCGAGCGGAGAAGTAACACGAGAATCGTACAATTTTGTCGAGTTCAACCCAAAGAACCCGACCTGTGGCCTCATGTTCTGGGTCCAGAAGGTTAACTCGAATATATTGATATCTCTATACTTAGTCTACGCGTAAAAACGTCGTAGCTGTTCTGCATTCCACGGGTTTCTTTCGTCCTTCCCAGTCTTCTTGTCTTGTAGTCGATATGCTCCTCCTGGTATTACTTCCGTGACGATGTAAGGTCCCACCCACGGGGACTCCAATTTCCCATGGCTATCTTGCCTGAGTCGCAAAACGAGGTCTCCTACCACAAAGGATCGTGGACGAACTCGACTACTATGGTAGTTTCGTAAGCTTTGCTGATATTGCGTAGCCCTTTCTAATGCTTTGTCTCTTGCTTCATCTAGCGCATCGACGTCGTCTTGCAATGCTTCTGTCGATGTCGCCTCGTCATATGCCGTCACTCTCGGAGCCTCGTGTGTAACCTCGACTGGAAGCATGGCTTCTGCGCCATGGACCAGGAAGAAAGGAGTTTCTTGAGTTGCTGCATTAGGCGTAGTTCTTAGACTCCAAAGAACGGAGGGCAATTCTTCTACCCAAGCGCTCTTGGCTTTCTCGAGAGGTGCTAAAAGCCTCTTTTTTATTCCACTACTTATCAGGCCATTGGCTTTTTCGACTTGCCCGTTTGTCTTCGGGTGCGCCACAGATGCAAATTTAAGCTTGATCCCCAATCCTTCGCAGTAACTTTTGAATTCTTTTGAAGTAAAATTTGTCCCGTTGTCTGTGATGATGCTGTGTGGTACACCAAAACGAAAAACTATCGACTTGATGAAGCTGATTGCTGCTGTAGAATCTTGAGTTGTTACTGGAGCTGCTTCCACCCATTTGGTGAATTTATCGACTGCTACTAGCATGTAGACATGCCCTCCTGGCCAAGATTTGTGCAGCTTTCCCACCATGTCAAGACCCCATTGTGCGAAGGGCCAGGATAATGGTATTGTTTGTAGCTCCGCTGCTGGTGCGTGTGGTCTGGATGCAAACCTTTGACATGCTTCACACTTTCGAACTATATCTTTTGCGTCCTCGATGGCTGTTAGCCAATAGAATCCCGCTCGAAAAGCTTTTGCCGCTATTGCTCTGCTGCTGGCGTGATGGCCACATACTCCGCCGTGTATGTCTTTCAATATTGTTTGCCCTTCCTGGGGTGTGACACAGCGTTGTAAAACGCCTGTAATACTTCTCTTGTATAGTTTCCCTTCAATCACGACAAACGCTTTCGCTCTTCGAGTTATCCTCTTAGCCTCCACTGCATCTTCTGGTAGCTTTTTATTTATCATGTACGCAAGATATGGCTGCATCCATGTTTCTTCTATCATCATGACCTCCTCTGGCTCTGTCATAGCCCCCGAGCCTGCCGTAGTAGTCGAACTTTTAGCACTTTTTATTGACCTTTCCGCTATTTCTTCCCAAAATACTCTAGATGGTACGGGTAAGCATTGTGATCCAATATTTGCTAAAGTGTCGGCTTCCTCATTGCTGTTCCTGCTAACGTGAGAGACTTCGCATCCATCGAACGTTCCTTCTAGATAATGGTACAAATTCTTGTAGGCCATCATGTTGTCATTGATTGTGTCACACCTGTTCATAACTTGCTGGACAACGAGGTTAGAGTCTCCAAATATCTTTAGGCGAGTTGCTCCACAAGCTTTAGCCATCTTCATTCCGTGCAACAAAGCCTCGTACTCCGCTTCATTGTTAGAAGCCTGCGGGAAGCTCATCCGTAAGACATACTTTAATTTGTCGCCATGAGGCGATATTAATACTACTCCTGCGCCTGCTCCTTGGACTCGCTTTGAACCATCGAAGTACATTGTCCAAGTACTCGATAAATCTGGTGGTCCCGTGCTTTGCAGCTCGAGCCACTCTGCTGTAAAATCTGGCAAAATTTGTGACTTGATCGCCTTCCTTTTTTCGTACGTGATGTCCATGGGAGATAACTCGATTCCCCACAAAGAGACACGGCCTGTTGCTAAAGGGTTGTTTAATATGTTCGATAGTGGTGCTTCATTGACCACTATAATTGGGTGCACAGTAAAATACTGTCGTAATTTTCGTGCAGTAGTGAAGACACTGTACGCCAGCTTCTGATAATGCGGGTACCTCTGTTTGGTTGGAGATAGCACTTCGCTGATGAAATACACCGGTCTCTGGACGCCATGAGCTTTGCCTTCTTCACTTCTTTCGACTACTAGGACTGTACTTACCACCTGATGGGTTGCGGCGATGTACAGTAGTAGTGGCTCTTTTTCTTTAGGTGCGACCAGCACTGGCGGCGTGGAAAGCACTTTTTTCAATTGCGCAAACGCTGCGTCTGCTTCTTCTGTCCACTCAAATTTGTCGTCTGACTTCTTCATAAGTGCATAAAAAGGAAGCGCCTTCTCCCCTAGTCGAGCAACGAAACGACTTAATGCCGCGACTCGTCCTGCTAATTTCTGTACGTCGTGGAGTTTCGTGGGTTTTCCCATTGTTAAAATTGCTTGAATTTTCTCTGGATTTGCCTCTATTCCTCGTGCTGATACCAAGAATCCCAAAAGTTGCCCTGCTGAAACTCCGAAGGAACACTTTGTCGGGTTCAACTTAAGCTTGAACTTGTTCAGGTTGTCGAAGGTTTCTGCCAAGTCGTTGATTAAAGATTTCTCCTCTCTTGTGGTGATGACTACGTCATCAATGTAGACTTGTATGTTGCGCCCTATTTGGCTCCCAAGGCAACTTTGCATCATCCTTTGATAAGTTGCCCCTGCATTTTTTAGGCCGAATGGCATCACTTGGTAGCAAAACACCCCATACGGTGTGATGAAAGCCGTTTTTTCCCCGTCCTCTTTCTTCAGCTTGATCTGGTTGTAGCCAGAATATGCATCCAAAAAGGAAAGCCTTGCGCAGCCCGATGTTGAATCGATTATTTGATCGATGCGGGGTAAAGGGAAAGGATCCTTTGGACAATGCTTATTGAGAGATGTGTAGTCGACACATACTCTTTGTACGTCTGTGTTCTTCTTGGGTACTATTACTGGGTTCGACACCCAACTCGAAGTTTTAATTTCTCTGATAAATCCAGCATTTTCTAATCTGTGCAATTCTGACGCTATTGCCTTCCTCTTGGGTTCATCGAATCGTCGCAATGGTTGCTTGACTGGTTTCGCCTTGGGATCGACATTTAGTGCGTGCTCGACGAGTTCCCTGGGAACCCCTGGCATGTCCGATGGACACCAGGCGAAGATTTCCCAGCGCTCACGGAGGAACTCGACGAGCGCGCCTTCCTATGCGGGATCCAAATTTACCGCAATGGATGTTGTCTTGTTTGGATCCGTAGGGTGGACCTGAATTTTCTTTGAATCTTGCGTTGTGTCGAAAGCCTTATCTGGCAGGGATCGCCCAACGTCGGGTAGCACATTATGATCTGTTTCTCCTTTGAGCCTCTCGTATTCCGCTGTCATGCCGAAGGTTTACGCCATCTTGTTGAATTCTTTGTCACATGTGTTGGCTACTTCAAAGCTCCCTTGTACTGTTATTGTTCCTTTGGGCCCTGGAATTTTTAACGTGAGATACGCGTAGTGCGGTACTGCCATGAATTTTGCAAATGCTGGGCGCCCCAGGATTGCATGATATTGTGACGGCCAGTCCATAACTTCGAACTCCAGTTTCTCTCTTCTATAATTTTCGCTGCTGCCAAAGCAGACATCGAGTTCTATTCTTCCCAAAGGGTAGTTCGCTGCTCCTGGTACTATCCCGTGGAAAGAGCAATCTGTTGGCTTCAGACTCGCCGGTGAGATGCACATAGCCTTCAGTGTTCTAGCATATATTAAGTTTATGCCGCTCCCTGCATCCATGAACACTCTTCCGATGTCGTACCCTCCTATTTGTGCTTTTAGAACCATAGGCGAGTGGCCCGGCCTAGGAACTTTCCGTGGGTGGTCTGCTCTACTGAACTTGACTGGTTGCTCTGACCATCGTAGGTACTCTGTGGTAGCTGGTGGTGATGATATTGCTAGGTTCACTTGCCTGGATATGCTCTTTCGCTCTTTTTTCGACTTGGGCACTGGTTGAATCATGGCTGATATGTATACTTGCGACTCTAGGTGCTTTGATAATCTTTGAGTTTGATATCCTTGACTTCTACGTTTTTCTCCTTGCCTTCCTTCTTGGCTCGAGCCCATGGCACCTTGCAACCTTAAGAATGTTCTACAATCCTTCATGTGGTGATTTGAGACCCTCTTCCCGTCGAGGTACGCGTAGTGGATTCGACAAGGTCCGTATAGCATATCCTCAGCCGAAGGACCAGAGTATCTTGATTTTTCTGTCCCTTTTGCCTGAAACCTCATACTTCCGTACCCTTCCTCTTCTTCTAGTACATAACCTGCGGCTACCTGATTTCGCCTTCCTTGGTTACCCCCGCTGCGGTATCGTCTCCTCTGTCGACTTATTCTGTCGACTTCTGGCGAACGTCCTCTTTTATTGTTATACGCGTCCTCTCCATCAGCGAATTTGTTGGCTTGTTCCATTAGCTCAGCTACTGTCGTAGGTCTTGTTCTTCCTATTTCTTCCACAAGATCTGAGCGACGAAGTCCTTCCGAAAAAGCGTCTATTGCTCGTTCGTCGGAGACATCCTCTGCTGAATTTTTAATTATACTCCAGCGTTGTATATAAGAACGTAGCGTTTCGCCTTTCCTTTGCACACATGCTTTAACTTCTTCCAGTGATGCTGGGCGTTTGTAGGTGGAACGAAAATTTATTGTGAATTGACTTTCGAGTTCCCCCCAGCTTCCAATAGATTCGTCGGGTAGCGTGTTCAACCAAGACCGGGCGGCGCCGGTGAGGTGCAGCTGCAAACTTTGCATTGCAGTCGCCTTTGTTCCCCCTAATATCTGCACTGCTTGTAGATAATCTGATAGCCATAAGGTGGGTTCTTGCGACCCGTCGTACTTATTCTGGTCGTGTGGTAGTTTGAATCCTTTAGGTACCCGCGTTCTGCGAACTCTACGAGTAAAGCATAACGCACCCATATCTTTATCGTCGTCTTCGTAATTCTCTTCCCTCCAAGCATGTCGCGATTTATTTACTCGAGCTTGTGCTATTATACTTCTTGCATCCTCCTTCTTTTTCTGCTGCTTTTTCTCTTCTAATGACTCGCTATAGTCGCTGTCTGTGCGGTTGTATCTGAACTTCTCTTTATGACTTGTCGACTTTATCTCTAGGCCTTGCTCCCTGATCTTTCCTTCTACTATTCCGAGGCTTCGTATCGCGGCTCGGTGCATATCTTCTTGCGGGTCCCCATGCTCTGGTCTTGTGGCTAGTAAATACGCTTGTGCTGCTGCTAATGCCGCCTCTGGCGTTTTTTGTATCAGGTCATCTTCCTCCTCTTCTAACTGTGGGGTGGGGCTCCTCGAGTACCCCTCTTCTCTGTCGCGTGCTGTTGCCCCCCTTCTGTGTTTTGGATCTCCACGCCTCTCTCTGCTATATTCTGAGTCTTCACTATAGTCTTCCCAGTATTCTTCCCTTGATATGCTGTTGTTGTCTTGAAACATCGTGTCTCTTTCCTCCCTTAGTTTCTTCTTGTGTTGGTATAGTGCATACTGATATCCCATTAGAACTTCTCTTCGCGATCCCTCGGGTACTTCTGTACCATGATTAATGGCTGATGTAATCATCCTCCATTCACCAGCCGAGACATGGACTTTCTCTTTTTCCTTTTTGTTGTAATTTTTCACTTTGTCGACTTGCCTGTCGACCCTTTTACTCTCTTCGCTGTTGTTTCCTTCCTCTGCTTCAGTGATAATAACGCATAACTGATGTACTTTGGAGACGCCGCTGCTTCCTACGGCGAAGTCCTTTGCGTTGTTGTGCATCTGACACGCTTTTTCTTCTGAGTCGAATTTTTCCTGAATTTTGTCGCTTTCTGCGATTAATGCTTTTTCTAAGCTGACCGGCGAGTTTACCTCGCTGGAAGAGCCTTCTGATGATTCCAATGCTTCCTTTGTTTCG
The DNA here is from genome assembly GCA_007115705.1 of Dactylis glomerata. Taxonomy (NCBI): domain Eukaryota; kingdom Viridiplantae; phylum Streptophyta; class Magnoliopsida; order Poales; family Poaceae; genus Dactylis; species Dactylis glomerata. The sequence goes on from QXEO01000548.1 coordinate 7,728,941, forward strand.
GGCTTGCTTGCCGACGGATCTGGCTATGTCGACTCCAAGAGGCGGGATGAACCCGATGGCCCGATGAGGATGCTCATACTTCCAATTGTCAGTTCTACCTCTTGACTTCTGTCGACTTTTGGACTGCTGTTGGCTAAAAGCGAAAAAGCCGTCGAATTCATGGTTCCAACGCCCAAAGTCCCCATGGTCGGCGCCAATTGACGAGGGTTAACTCGACAAATGTCCTAGATGAAGGACTTAGGATCGGGGAGATAGGGCGTCGGATGAACTCGAAGGTAAAGTTAGTCGAAATAGGTGTGTATCGAAAGTAAACTTGGGTGTTCAACCTGGCTTGCTTTCAATCTGCCCTCCACCGTCCTCTCCTGGCCCCTATATATAGGTGGCTAGGTCTCGAGGATCGGGTCGGGTTCAATACAGATTACAGATATCGACATACGGTAATAACTCGTATTCGACTATCATTACAGTTGGGCCTAGCTTAACGGGCCTCAGGGGTATTCAACTAACGGGCTCTAGTAATTATACCCTTGTCACTGGCACTGTGGCACTTCGTTAATAGGTTAGTTCCGGAAAATGCATAAAAGTGCCACTAAGTGTAACGAAACAATAGGCAAATGGTGTAAAAACAAGCATGGAGCATCAAAAATTATAGATACGTTTGAGACGTATCAAGCATCCCCAAGCTTAACTCCTGCTCGTCCTCGAGTAGGTAAGTGATAACAAAAGAATAATTTTTGAGGTGACATGCACCTACACAATCTTGATCATATATGTAAGCATTGGTGAGCTGGGATCAATAGAACTTAAAACATGGGCATGAAGATATAATCATGACAATAAGAACTTAGCAACCATGTTGTAAACATGCAAATGAACACAAACAAAAATCATGATAATGAAACAATGAAAGTCAAACGTGTGTTCAAATCATAAGGAAAAACATACAAAAGGTTTTCAGCTTGTCCTTCAAAGAGAGCAAAACATAAATGCATAGGACACCTCAAAGTTTAAGAGGGCGACTAGATACAAATAATTTAAGAACAAGTGAAACCAATCATCATGAATCAATCAATGAACTTTGGGACAATGCATATCACACTAAGAATGACAACTATGCTCTCTTAATGGTGCATAAAGAAAGAAGGTGGTGACTCAACATAAAAGTAAAAGAAAGGCCCTTCGCAGAGGAAAGCAGTGATTGCAAGTTTTATATCCTTCAAAAATTATGGTACTTACCGGCTTTGAGCTCTCATTGCCCCCATCATAAGCATCTTGAATGGTTAAAGTTAATGCGAGAACAATTATGATGCATATGCTTGACAAATCATAAGTTGAAAACCTCGTGCCCCGTGAATACGAGTACCCAAACCTCATGCTACTTTACTTAGAGTCCCAAGCAAGGCTCTTGTCATTGTAAGTATATGCATATCATTGAGAACCGCCAATGGGGTACCTCCGTGCCCGATGACATGGAACAAGCCCACACCAAAATGACAGGACAAGCAGACAATGAACACCTCAACATCTCTTTTATTTGCTATATTGTTTAGCTTTTTATTGTGAGATGCGTCGTCGAATGTTCACCATGGGTATGCTGCAAATTTCCACCATGAATTATGCATGGCTTAGATTGGCGGCCCGGCGTTTCCCTAACACATATACAAACTCCATGATCCCCACAAGATTCCCAATTCATTTCACACCGCGGGCATCCATAAACAAAAGATCACGATATCAACTCAATTAAGATGTGCAATGTTGAAAGCTTGCCCATGACAGCATGGCTGGGCTAGAATCCAACTTACAACTTGCAAGCATAACAACTCAACATAAGAGACCACAATGTCAAATTTTTAAGAACAGGAAAAAGTAAAGTGTGCCTTCCGGTTCGTGAGAGCTTTACTAACCGAATTTCGCATAACACTGGTAAGAGTTTAATTTGAAGAGAAAATAAAAGCAAGTCAAATTTACTTGGAATAGCAAATTGCTAGTAGGTATGTATGGTGGACACTTTGGAAAACTTTGGCTTTTAGGAGTTGGATGCACGAGTAGAGCTCATACTCAGTACAAGGCGAGGGCTAGCAAAAGACTGGGAGCGACCAACTAAGAGAGCAATAATGGCCATAATCATGCAAAGCGACAAAGCGACATTAAAAGAAGCATAAGATGGCATCAAAAGTCAAAAACTAAATGATCATGAAGGCTATTGGCGACTTTGTAAGAGTCTAACATGTGTGAGCATGCGCCAAGTCAACCCAAATAAAGCATCAAGGAGAAAACCAAAATAATGCTTCCATACAATAGAAACAACGCATGATTTTTTTCAAAGGCTCATTAAGCAATCTCAGTTATTTGAGACAAGTCATGCTGCAGCAAAACCACTAAGCATACTATCAAAAAGACATCAAGCATGACATGAAAAAGCCTAAGCCGCAGTCTACACAAGCTCCTTCTTGTACCACTATTTTGCACAAAGCTTTTTCTCTTTTCCAACACCATTTGAAATTTTTATAAACACCTCTTTTGATGAAAACCAATAAAGATCAGAGGCAAAAATGCACCTTGATGAAAAGATATGACAAGATCTGAACGCAAATCAAGGCGAAAACAAAAACCAAAAGCAGTAGCAGAAAAAGTAGAACACTCGATTTTTAATAAGAGTGAAAACTAGAGCGTTCTTGGCAAATGAAAACGAGCAACTTCTCCAAAAGAAATTTTGTTGGGGTCCAACCATTTATTGCAGCAAACAAACAAACTAAACAAACTAAGAAAACTAAAACAACTGACGCTCCAAGAAAAACACATAGTGCATGAAGCAATAAAAATATAGTGTTTTGAAAGGTGACCTGATTTTTGCCGATGAAGAAGGGGTGCCTCGGGGGCATCCCCAAGCTTTGACGCTTGTACTTCTTGGATATTTCTTGGGGTGATGCATGGGCATCCCCAAGCTTGAGCTTTTTTCCATTCTTCAACTCATCTCATCATTCTCCAATCCCTACACTTGAAAACTTCCTTCATACAAAACTAAACACAATTCTATTAGCAATATTAGTGTAAGCATAAAATATATTCAACCCTCTATTTGCTTCAGGTTTCAACTCAAAACCACCACATATATAGCATATACTACTGTAGCAACTCCCTAAAAAGTTCCATGATCAAAAGAACTCAAAAGAAAGCGATAAAGTGGCAAACACAAATATTGACAGAAATCTGTCAAAACTGAACAGCTGACAAAGGTCGAATTTTTGAGGGATTTTTTGTTGCTCAAATCAAAAAGTGTTCAACTAAGAAAAGTTTGGATATAACCTGGGGCATATGCACAAGAAATCTCAGGTCCAAAAGATAAACAGAGAATTTTCACGAATTTTTACGGTGCAGCACCGAAAACAGTTTCAGGACAGCAACATCCCCAAATCTTTACCTCACTCAAATTAGAGGCTTCTCTTGGCACAAAAACTAAATAAACAAGATAAGGAGCGGTCATTACAGTAGTAATGACTTCCAAGACTCAAATAAAAGAAAAAGTACTGAAAGAAAACATTGGGTTATCTCCCAAGAGTGCTTTTCTTTAACGCCTTTGAGCTAGGCGCAGAAAATTGCGAATCAAGTAATATCAAGAGATGAAGCATCAAGCTCATAATTTGCTCTAAGAATAGAGTCAAAAAGCAATTTCTTTCTTTTCCTAGGGAAGTGTTCCATACCTTTCTTTAGTGGGAATTGATATTTGATAGTGCCTTCCCTCATATCAATAATAGCACCTACAGTTCGAAGAAAGGGTCTTCCCAAAATAATAGGACATGAAGCATGGCATTCAACGTCCATAACAAGAAAATCAACGGGAACAAGGTTATTGTTAACCACAATAAGAACATCATTAATCCTTCCCAAAGGTTTCTTCTTAGCAACATCAGCAATAGGAACATCAAAATAACATTTTTCAAGCGGTGGTAAATCAAGCATGTCATAAATCTTTCTAGGCATGATAGAAATACTAGCACCTAGATCACATAAAGCATGGAAATCATAACCATTAACATGCATATCAATGATGGGTTCCCAACCATCTTCTAACTTCTTGGGAACAGAAGCTTTTTGCTTCAACTTTTCATCCCTAATCTTTATAAGAGCATTGGTAATATGCTTAGTAAAAGCAATATTTAAAGAACTAGCATTGGGAGTCAAAGCAAGCTTTTGCAAGAACAAAATTACTTCAGATATATTGCAGCCATCAATATCAAAGTCATTAAAAGAAATAGAGCTATCATCTCCCACACTCCAAAAAATTTCAGCACTCTTTTGAGAAAAAGTTTTGGCAGTTTTAGGCTTTTTAACACAAGGAGTGGGAGTTTTCTCTACACCAATCAAAGTAAGAGGATTGTTATCAGTAGGAGCAACATCATTAGAGGTAGTAATAGTACATACCTTCATCTCTATAGCCATCTCATCTTCTCTTTCCCACCTGGCATGCAATTCCGCTAACAATCTAATATTTTCATCAATTCCAACTTGGATAGCATTAGCGGCAGCAACAGGATCTGGCTTAGCGGACATTCTATTAACCAAAGAAGATTGCACATTATACAATAATGAAATATCGGTTTCAGCTTTGGAAACCTTAGCTTGTAATTCAGGAATAGCCTTGTTTAAATTTTCTAGTTGATGACTAATAGTCCTCAACAGAGCTGATTGCTCCTCCATAGTCTTGGTGAAAGCCCTATTCTGCTCATATTGCATCTGCATAAAATTCTTAGTAGCCTTTTCAAGTTCAAAAATTCTTTCTTCACTAGGCATTTTAGGTCTACCAAGATAGCTATTATCTCCATTAGAAGGAAACGGCCTATAATTGTTACTAGCAAAATTGTTCCTATAAGCATTGTTGTTAAAATTGTTGTTTCTAATGAAATTCACATCAACATGCTCTTCTTGAGCAACCAGAGAGGCTAAAGGAACATTATTAGGATCAACATGAGTCCTATCATTAGCAAGCATAGCCATAATGGTATCAATCTTATCATTCAAGGAAGAGGTTTCCTCAACAGAATTTACCTTCTTACCTTGTGGAGCTCTCTCGGTGTGCCATTCAGAATAATTTACCATCATGTTGTCGAGTAGCTTTGATGCGGTGCCCAAAGTAAGGGACATAAAAGTGCCTCCAGCAGCTGAATCAAGTAGGTTCCTTGAAGAAAAATTCAGTCCTGCATAAAAAGTTTGGATAATCATCCAAGTAGTCAGTCCATGAGTGGGGCAATTCTTTATCATAGATTTCATTCTTTCCCAAGCTTGAGCAACATGTTCATTATCAAACTGAGTAAACTTCATAATATTGCTACGCAATGATATAATCTTAGCAGGAGGATAGTATCTACCAATAAAAGCATCCTTACACTTAGCCCATGAATCAATACTATTCTTAGTCAAAGACAGCAACCAATCTTTAGCTTTTCCTCTCAAAGAAAAAGGAAACAACTTGAGCTTAATAATATCACTATCAACATCCTTATATTTCTGCATCTCACATAGCTCAACAAAATTGTTGAGATGAGCTGCAGCATCTTCAGTACTAGCACCAGAAAATTGCTCTTTCATAACAAGGTTCAATAAAGCAGGCTTAATCTCATAAAAGTTTGCAGCAGGAATAGGTGGTGCAATAGGAGTGCAGATAAAATCACTATTGTTTGTGCTAGTGAAGTCACACAACTTGGTGTTTTCAGGATTGGCCATTTCAGCAAAACGAAAGTAAACAAGTAAAAACAGCTACCAAGGATTCTAATTTTTTTGGGTTTTTGATATAAAAAGCAATGCAGGTAAAATAAATAAAGTAAATCAAAACAAATAACAAAGTAAATAATGTGTGTGCGAAGAACTCCCCTCGCAGAAGTCTTCTCTTCCTCCCCGGCAACGGCGCCAGAAAAGAAGCTGCTACTCGGTGATGGCGCCAGAAAAGAGCTGTGGCGTGTAGTTGACGTGGGAGCAGTAAGTCCTTGTGCGTGGTGAATGACCAGCCCGTTGGGAACCCCAAGAGGAAGGTATGATGAGTGTAGCGGCAAGTTTTCCCTCAGTTAAGAAACCAAGGTTTAATGTCGATCTTGAAGAGGAGAGACGGTGACGACTGAAGGTGATGCAGACTGGCTTAATAACACTCCAACAAGGGCGCCGTTAACGATACTTGTTGACTTGTCTTCGGCCAGCAGCAACGCGGAACCTGCACACACACAAACAAATACTTTGTTCCCAACTTGCGATGAGGTTGTCAATCTCACCGGTTTGCTTGAAACAAAGGTTATGAGCGTATCGAGTGGAAAACAGTAGAGTATGCTAGTAAAGTAAACAGTACGAGAAAAGTAAACAGCTGATTGCAATATGATGTAAATAGGACCAGGGTCCACAGTTCACTAGTGGTGTCTCTCCATAGATAAAATAACAAATGCTGGGTAAACAAATTACAATTGGGCAATTGATAGAATAAAGATAACGTGATATGTCAAGAAGATCACTATGAGATTTACTCTGGGCATTACAACAAAATACATAGACCGCCATCCAACTGCATCTATGACTAATAATCCACTCCCGGGGATATCAATCCGAACACCCTAGAAGTATTAAGTTGCGAACAACAGATAATTGCATTAAGCAAAGTGTGTAATGTAAACAAAGCATATGCCCTTGAGCATATGAATGTTGTTTTCTCCCTAGTAGCAACAGCACATCTACCACCTTAGAGGTTTCTGTCACTCCCCCAGGTGAAATAGAGACATGAACCCACTATCGAGCATAAATACCCCCTCTTGGAGTCACTAGCAACTACTTGGCCAAGATAGCTACTAACAACGGAGAGCATGCAAGATCATAAACAACATAGAGATAACAAAAGATATAATTCAGTACAGCAACTTAATCATAAACACCAATATTCATCGGATCCCAACAAACCAAACATGTAGAATTACATAACGGTGATTTCAATCATGTATGGCAGCTCATGAGATCTAAACATGAAGCACATAGTGGAGAAGACAACCATCTAGCTACTGCTATGGACCCATAGTCCAAGGTAGACTACTCACTCATCGCTCCGGAGGCAAGCATGGCGATGAAGAAGACCTCCGGTGGCAATTCCCCTCTCCGGCAGGGTGCCGGGAAGAGCTTCTGGACCCTCCCGATCTTCGGGTCGACGGCGGCGGCGTATCGCGATGTGTTCTGGAAATCTGATCGGGGCCTTAGGTTTTTCTCGTCGGGGGGTATTTATTGGCGAAGGGGCGTCGTCAGAAGAGGGGCCAGGTGGCCTCACAAGGCGGTGGCGCGGGCCAGGGGCTGGCCGCGCCACCCCTGTGTGTGGGCCCCTGGTCCCTCACCTCCTACTCTCCTTCGGATCTCTGGAAGCTTCCGGGTAAAATAAAACTTTAGGAACTTGTTTCGTCCAATTCCGAGAATATTTACTGTGTATCACTTCTGAAACACAAAAACAGCAGAAAACAGGAAACTGGCACTGTGGCACTTCGTTAATAGGTTAGTTCCGGAAAATGCATAAAAGTGCCACTAAGTGTAACGAAACAATAGGCAAATGGTATAAAAACAAGCATGGAGCATCAAAAATTATAGATACGTTTGAGACGTATCAGCCGGGCACCGACGTGGTGAGGGGGTCTTCCCCCCACCGCGTCGGCGCTCGGCCAACGCCCCCTTTTTTTGGTTATTGATCAAATATGTGTCACTAACTTGTTTTACCTATCTTTAGAAGAGACATGGAAGGTCAAAATGACCCATGCCGGAGAAGCTGAACTTGAAGAAGATGTTTCGTCGTTTCTTAACCCTTCCGGTGACAGAATGGAGATAGAAACGTTTGACGACGAAGGGCAAACAAACACCGATGCCGAACGACAATTGCAAACAAACGCCGATGGCGAGGTATATAGATTTAGCTTTTGGTGATACGAAGGGAATATGCATATATGTATTAACGACTCTTTCTTTTTTCAGCCCTCCGGATCGAGCAAATCGTATTCTAAACGAGGTCCGAGCCAAAAGTTGAGTGCGAATCAGAAGCTGACCATCGATGTAGTATCTCCAGATGGCAAACCGTTGGAGCCAAAATAGCACGCAACAAAATTTATAAATCAATGCGGAGTGATTGTTAGGGACATGATCCCGATCACGGTTCAAGAATGGCACGAGCCAAAGAAGGCACGTCTTGGAGCTACTTTTGTGAACAAAAGATCCAAGAAAGACCTTTGGAGGAAGGTCATAGAAAATTTCATTCTACCTCCGGAGTACTCCAAGAAGGATGATGATGGTAATGAAATTCCGGGTGGACGTGAAAGGAGAAGGAGAGTTAAACAGTACGCTCTCAAGAAGATGGCTGAAGCATTCCGGGGCTTCAAGAAAATGTTATACGCGAAGTATATCGCGAAAAAGAAAACTCCAGTGTTCGAAGGAGCATACGAGAAGTTGAGACAATAGTGGCCTGAATTTGTGGCATTCAAGGCATCTGAGAGAGCCAAGGAAATGTCGGAAAAAAATAAGAAAAATGCTGATAAGAAGGAACATCACCATATTTTGGGGCCAGGCGGCTACGTGAGAGCAGTGCCCAAGTGGGAATCTATGGAGAATGAATTGAGGAATAGAGGAATCACTCCTGGTACAGAGGGATGGCCCGAAAGGGCCAAGCACTGGTGGTACGGACATGGAGGATCGTTAGACCCGGCAACAGGGGAGTGTGTTCATCGGAAACAGACCTTTACTCCCACAGTAAAACTTGTTAAGGCAATGGAGGATGCTCAAGCGGGATTGATCCGTGTCAACCGAGAGAATGATGAGCTGACACACGCCCTCAGGAATCCAGAACACATAGGAAAAACAAGAGGCAAAGGCGCCGGTGTTCCATGGAAGGAAGGGTTTTCTCAGCACGAAGATCCGTACGATTACAAAAGCCGTAAGAGAAAGAAGGATCAGGAAGCAGATCGGATCGGCGAGGTAGAACGTGAATTAGCCGACATGAAGAGTATGATACATCAACTTAGCCAGGGAGGCGGATCTCGGCTGCAGGAAGATCCAGCATTGGATCTTAATAGTCAACGGAGAAGCAGCGTGGCTTCCACGGAGGTCCCAGCTGATGAGCATGAAGCACCGGGGTCTCGCTACCCCGTGGATGATGTTAGGGAGATGACAAATTGTGAGCTACATCAGCCAGTGAAGAATATGACCTTCAAGGTGGCGAGCTGATACGTCTCCAACGTATCTATAATTTTTGATGCTCCATGCTTGTTTTTACACCATTTACCCGATGTTTCGTTACACTTCGTGGCACTTTTATGCATTTTCCGGAACTAACCTATTGACAAGATGCCACAGTGCCAGTTCCCTGTTTTCTGCTGTTTTTGTGTTTCAGAAAAGCTACACAGAAAATATTCTCGTAATTGGACGAAACAAAAGCCAGAAGTCTTATTTTCCCCGGAAGCTTCCCGAAGACCGAAAGAGAGCCGGAGGGGGGCCAGAGGCCGCCCTCACACATATGTGGCGCGGCCCAGGCCCTGGCCGCACCACCCTGGTGTGAGGAGCCCCTGGCTGCCCCCTGACGATGCCCCTTCGCCTATAAGAAGCCTCAGGACGGAAAACCCTAAAGGAGTCGGCGAAATTTCCAGAATAGTTCCGCAGCACCGCCGCCATCGAAGCCAAATTTCGGGGGACAGAAGTCTCTGTTCCGGCACCCTTGCGGGACGGGGAAGTGCCCCCGAAGCCATCTCCATCGGTCTCCATCGCCATCTCCGCCGTCTCCATCGACCTCACCGCCATCTCCATCAACCTTGCTGTCTCCTATGATGAGGAGGGAGTAGTTCATCCCCGGGGCCGAGGGCTCTACCGGTAGCTATGTGGTTCACCTCTCTCTCCCATGATGTGATCTTTATGTGATCGTGAGCTTTGTATCATGTTGAACAAGTAGATGTTATTATTCAGATATTATATGTACTCTAGTGATGTTATTAAAGTAATATATTCCTCCTGCCATGGTGTAACGGTGACAGTGCGTGCATCATGGTGGTACTTGGTCTAGGCTACGATTGTGATCTCTTATGGATTATGAGAATAATTATCGCTATGATAGTATTGAAGTGATCTATTCCTCCTTTCATGGTGTAATGTTGACAGTGTGTGCACCGTGTTAGTACTTGGTCTAAGTTACAATAATATCTATCTTGAGTTGTGATCTGATTTGGATATCTCTATGAGTGGTGTTTGTCAAGTACTTGATGAACTTTAAGGGGTGCTTCTGTAGCCACTACGCAATGATTAGTGTTGTTCAATAGGAGAGTAATTCAGAGTACCATAGTGAAGAGAAGTTGTTTATTTGTTCAATCATGTTATATTTGTTGGGAGTGTGTCCACTAGTGAAAGTATGATCCCTAGGCCTTGTTTCCAAGCTTTGCACACCGTTTACTTGTTGTTTTGTTACTTGTTTGCTTGCTGTCATTTTTATTCCAGATTGCATTTACTACTTATAATCATCTATACCACTTGTATTTCACTATCTCTTTGCCGAACTAGTGCACCTATACATCTGACAAGTGTATTGGGTGTGTTGGGGACACAAGAGACTTTCTGTATCGTAATTGCAGGGTTGTTTGAGAGGGATAGCTTTGACCTCTTCCTCCCTGAGTTCGATAAACCTTGGGTGATCCACTTAAGGGAAACTTGCTGCTGTTCTACAAACCTCTGCACTTGGAGGCCCAACAAGTGTCTACAAGAATAGAAGCGTGTGTAGACATCAAGCTCTTTTCTGGCGCCGTTGCTGGGGAGGTAAGGTAAAAGGTACTCGCATCCTCCTGTGTGAGTGCTCGAAGTTATTTCCTTTAGATTCTGCAATTATATCTTTTTGTTTCTTGTTTTTATTTTCACTAGTTAGGCTTAATGGAAAACAATGAGTTCTTTAGTCTTTTTCCTGATTTTAGATTTGAAGAGAAAATTGAAAAACCTTTGGAGCTTATTTCGCATAGCAATGTTATTAGTACGAATGCTTTGAATACTGTTAATGCTAATGCTATAGAAAAGTCTAAGCTTGGGAAAGCTGGTTTTGTTAAGTATGATATTTTTAGTCCCCCAGCTTTAGTGGAGAAGGTTTGCTCTGATGATATTTTATCTCCCATATGTGATGTTTCTAATGATGCTTGTGCTCCTCATCCTTTTAAAATACCTACGAAGATTTTTGAACGTGTTAGGGATAACTGCTATTTAGGAGATGGAACTGTCCATCCTGGTGATCATTTGCTCTTTATACATGAATTATGCGAGTTGTTCCAGTGTGCAGGTATTTCAATGAACCAAGTTAAGAAGAAGCTATTCTCTTTATCACTGAAAGGCAGAGCTGAGGAATGGTATAAAACACTGAAGGATAGTCGATCTATTGACTGGGAGGAAATTATACCTCTCTTTTATTCTAAATTCTATCCTTCTAGTCAGGTTTATAAAGATAGGAATTACATTTATAATTTTCATCCGCATGAGGGAGAAAGCATTGCCCAAGCTTGGGGAAGATTGAAGTTACTAATGCATAAATGTGCTATTCATGATCTTCCCCATAATATTGTTATTAATAATTTTTATGCAAGGCTTTCAGGATATTACAAGGACTATCTAGATGCATGCTTTGATGGGTCTTTCACAAGCAAGGATGTTGACACCAAGTGGGATCTGCTTGAAACAATTCAAAACAATATTGAAGGTTGGGATAGCGACAAAGGTAAAGGATCAGGTATGAATTACGAGTTTGATTGCATTAAGTCTTTCGCTGAAACTGCTGATTTTCAAGAGCTTAGTGCTAAATATGGTCTTGATCCTCAAATTATGGTTGATTGCTTTAAAGCCTTTGCTTCCCATATGAATGTTCCTAAAGGAAATGGGGACGTGTATCATGAACCTTTTAAGGATACTTGCATAGAAAGTGATATTGTTATTGATGATTGCAATAAACATGCTCAAACTTCTAAAAGTCCTATTTCTTATAAGCATGTTAATTTTTGTGGAATACATAGACCTTGTGAACAGAGTTACAACAAGGAAGATTATTGCATCACCCACGCAAATGAAGAAACCAGTATGTGTCTCAAGGATCTAGATGTGCTTGGTGAAAGGGTTTGTGAGCTTTATCCTTTTCTTTGTGAATTTTGCGGTGAAAAGGGTCACTTTAATTTTCAATGCCCAATTAATCGAATGAGTACCGCAGATTTGTATTGTGATGATAAGATTACTTCCAATCAGTATGATGAGCTTACTTTGTTTTTGAATTGTGAAGAGATATCTAGAAAGATTTCTTTGGTTGATATGAGAGATGTTGACACTAATAGCACCCTTCGTGGTTGTCGTCTCTATTGTGCCAAGGATTGCCTTGCAAATACTTACTTACAAGATCTTATAAAACATGATGTTTTGCCAAGCTATGTCAGGTGATACGTCTCCAACGTATCTATAATTTTTGATGCTCCATGCTTGTTTTTACACCATTTGCCTTGTGTTTCGTTACACTTCGTGGCACTTTTATGCATTTTTCGGAACTAACCTATTAACAAGTGCCACAGTGCCAGATCCCTGTTTTCTACTGTTTTTGTGTTTCAGAAGTGATACACAGGAAATATTCTCGGAATTGGACGAAACAAAAGCCATAAGTCTTATTTTTCCCGGGAGCATCCAGACATCCAAAGAGAGGAAGGAGAGGGGCCACATGCCTCCCTCACACAGGGCTAGCACGGCCCAGGCCCTGGCCGCGCCGCCCCTATGTGAGGAGGCCCTGGCAGCCCTCTGACATCGCCCCTTCGCCTATATAAAGCCTCGGGACGGAAAACCCTAAAGGATTCAGCAATTTTCCAGAAAGAGTTCCGCAGCTCCGCCGCCATCGCTGATGAATTTCGGGGGCCAGAAGTCTCTGTTCCGGCACCCTGCCGGGACGGGCAAGTGCCCCCGGAGCCATCTCCATCGGTCTCCATCGCCGTCTCCGCCGTCTCCATCGACCTCACCGCCATCTCCATCAACCTTGTTGTCTCCTATGATGAGGAGGGAGTAGATCATCCCCGGGGCTGAGGGCTCTACCGGTAGCTATGTGGTTCACCTCTCTCTCCCATGATGTGATCTTTATGTGATCATGAGCTTTGTATCATGTTGAACAAGTAGATGTTATTATTCAGATATTATGCTACACCTATGCTTAATTATTATAGTGTACTCTAGTGATGTTATTAAAGTAATCTATTCCTCCTGCCATGGTGTAACGGTGACAGTGCATGCATCGTGGTGGTACTTGGTTTAGGCTATGATCGTGATCTCTTGTGGATTATGAGAGTAATTATTACTATGATAGTATTGAGTGATCTATTCCTCCTTTCATGGTGTAATGTTGACAGTGTGTGCACCGTGTTAGTACTTGGTCTAAGTTGCAATGATGTCTATCTTGAGTTGTGATCTGATTTGGATATCTCTATGAGTGGTGTTTGTCAAGTACTTGATGAACTTTAAGGGGTGCTTCTGTAGCCACTACACAATGATTAGTGTTGTTCAATAGGAGAGTAATTCAGAGTACCATAGTGGAGAGAAGTTGTTTATTTGTTCAATCATGTTATATTGTTGGGAGTGTGTCCACTAGTGAAAGTATGATCCCTAGGCCTTGTTTCCAAGCATTGCACACCATTTACTTACTGTTTTGTTACATGTTTGCTTGCAGCGATATTTATTTTACATCACATTTGCTACTTATAATCATCACTACCGCTTGTATTTCACTATCTCTTCGCCGAACTAGTGCACCTATATATCTGACAAGTGTATTGGGTGTGTTGGGGACATAAGAGACTTTCTGTATCATAATTGCAGGGTTGCTTGAGAGGGATAGCTTTGACCTCTAACCTCCCTGAGTTCGATAAACCTTGGGTGATCCACTTAAGGGAAACTTGCTGCTGTTCTACAAACCTCTGCACTTGGAGGCCCAACAAGTGTCTACAAGAATAGAAGTGCGTAGACATCAAGCTCTTTTCTGGCGCCGTTGCCGGGGAGGTAAGGTAAAAGGTACTCGCATCCTCCTGTGTGAGTGCTCAGAGTTATTTCCTTTAGATTCTGCAATTACATCTTTTTGTTTCTTGTTTTTATTTTCACTAGTTAGGCTTAATGGAAAACAAAGAGTTCTGTAGTCTTTTTCCTGAGTTTAGATATGAAGTGTTTGAAGAGAAAATTGAAAAACCTTTGGAGCTTAATTTGCATGCTAATAGTGATGTTAGTATGAATGCTTTCAACACCGTTGTTGCTAATGCTATAGAAAAGTCTAAGCTTGGGGAAGCTGGTTTTGTTAAGCATGATATTTTTAGTTCCCCAGCTTTAGTGGAGAAAGTTTGTTCTGATGATATTTTATCTCCCATATGTGATGTTCCTTCTTAAGATGATATGTTTGAAGAATATGCTTTGCGAAATAGTTGCTCTCTAGCTTGTGATGATACTAAACCTCTAGTTTATGATGGCTATGATGATGAGTATAATATTTTCAGTTCACCTACTATTGAGGATAAAATTAGTTATGATTACAATATGCCTCCTATTTATGATGATTATGGTGATGAGAATAATTATTCTGTTGAATTTGCTCCTACTACTATTGTTCCTGTGGTGAGTATTAATTCTTTTATGCATGTGGCTCATGATAGAGATGCTTTATGTGATAGTTATATTGTTAGTTCTATTCATGATGCTACTGAAAGTTATTATGAGAGAGGGAAACATGGTTTGATAGATCTCAACAATATTGAGTTTCCCCTCTTTATGTTGCAAATCTTGAAGTGGCACTTGTTTTATCTATCCATGCTTGCTACTATGTGCCTCGTTGATTTATTTTCTTACAAGATTCCTATGCATAGGAAGTGGTTCAGATATAAATGTCTTTCACATTTTCTTTTTGATGCTCTCTATTGCTTTAAGTTCCTATATGGCGTCTTTGCCTCAAGCTCTTATATGGCGCCCACATGAGCATCTTTGCAAATTACTGCGCCTAGCTCAAAGGCGTTAAAGAAAAGCACTCTTGGGAGATAACCCATTGTTTATTTTCAGTACTTTTTCTTTTATTTGAGTCTTGGAAGTTATTACTACTGTAATGACCTCTCCTTATCCTTTTTATTTCGTTGTTGTGCCAAGAGAAGCCTCTAATTTGAGTGAGATAAGATTTGGGGATGTTGCTGTCCTGAAACAATTTTCGGTGCTGCACCGTAAAAATTCGTGAAAATTCTCTGTTTATCTTTTGGACCTGCGATTTCTTGTGCATATGCCCCAGGTTATATCCAAACTTTTCTTAGTTGAACACTTTTTGATTTGAGCAACAGAAAATCCCTCAAAAATTCGACCTTTGTCAGCTGTTCAGTTTTGACAGATTTCTGCCAATATTTGTGTTTGCCACTTTATCGCTTTCTTTTGAGTTCTTTTGATCACGGACCTTTTGGGGAAGTTGATACAGTAGTATATACTTTATATGTGGTGGTTTTAGGTTGAAACCTGAAGCAAAAAGAGGTTGAATCTATGTTATGCTTACACTAATGTTGCTAATAGATTTGTGTTTAGTTTTGTATGAAGGAAGTTTTCAAGTGTAGGGATTGGAGAATGATGAGATGAGATGAAGAATGGACAAAAGCTCAAGCTTGGGGATGCCCATGCATCACCCCAATAAATATCCAAGAAGTACAAGCGTCAAAGCTTGGGGATGCCCCCGAGGCACCCCTTCTTCATCGGCAAAAATCAGGTCACCTTTCAAGACACTATTTTTATTGCTTCATGCACTATGCGTTTTTCTTGGAGCGTCAGTTGTTTTAGTTTTCATTATTAATTTAGTTTTGTTTGCTGCAATAAATGGTTAGATCACATCATGTTATTTTGGAGGGAGATGAACTCCGTTTTTCATTTGCCAAGAACACTCTGTTTTTCACTCTTATCGTTTCAATGAGTGTTCTCTTTTTCTGCTACTGCTTTTGGTTTTCGTTTTCGCCTTAATTTGCGTTCAGATCTTCTTATATTTATTTATCAAGGTGTATTTTTGCCTCTGGACCATGTTGGTTTTCCTCAAAAGAGTTGGATTAAAAAAATTCAAATGGTGTTGGAAAAGAGAAAAAGCTTTATGCAAAAAAGTAGTACAAGATGGAGCTTGTGTAGACTGCGGCTTAGGCTTTTGCATGTCGTGCTTGATGTCTTTTTGATAGTATGCTTAGTGGTTTTGCTGTAGCATGACTTGTCTCAAATAACTGAGATTGCTTAATGAGCCTTTGAAAAATCATGCGTTGTTTTTACTGTATGGAAGCATTATTTTGGTTTTCTCCTTGATGCTTTATTTGGGTTGACTTGGCGCATGTTCACACATGTTAGACTCTTACAAAGTCGCCAATAGCCTCTATGATCATTTAGTTTTTGACTCTTGATGCCATCTTATGCTTCTTTTAATGTCGCTTTGTCGCTTTGCATGATTATGGCCATTATTGCTCTCTTAGTTGGTCGCTCCCAGTCTTTTGCTAGCCCTCATTTTGTACTGAGTATGAGCTCTACTCGTGCATCCAACTCCCAAAAACCAAGTTTGCCAAAGTGTCCACTATAAATTCCTATGCATGGTATTTGTAAGCCATTCCAAGTAAATTTTCATGTGCTACCTTTCAAAAAAACCTTCAAAATACTTCTCATTTTGTGACACTGTTTTCAGCTCATGGGGACATAGTGGTCGGATTTGCTATCTTCCATATTGCTTATTCCAAAAAGAAAAAAAAAGGAAAAAAGAAAAGAAAAAAGGCACTCCTCCAAGGAATGTGAATGTTGGTGGGCACCCGATGGAATCGGTTAGCCATGGTTTGTGAAAGGAAAAAAGGTGGGGAGGAGTGCCAAGCTTTATAAAAAGAGCACAAAAGTGCCAATCTCTCTCTCAAAAACTTGCTTCATTTTTGTATGGAAGATAGTAAGAACCCCATTGCTAGTCGTTGACAAAGACAACCACCTCTCAAAACCCAGATTTTTATCTCTCTGTTTTACAAATGAAAAGCTCTAGCACATGTTTAATCACTGCTTCCCTCTGCGAAGGGCCTTTCTTTTACTTTTATGTTGAGTCACCACTTTCTTTCTTTATGCACCATTAAGAGAGCATAGTTGTCATTCTTAGTGTGATATGCATTGTCCCAAAGTTTTCATTGATTGATTCATGACTATGGTTTCACTTGTTCTTAAATTATTTGTATCTAGTCGCCCTCTTAAACTTGAAGGTGTCCTATGCATTTATGTTTTGCTCTCCATGAAGGACAAGCTGAAAACCATTTGTATGTTTTTCCTTATGATTTGAACACACGTTTGACTTTCATTGTTTCATTTTCATGATCTTTTGTTTGTGTTCATTTGCATGTTTACAACATGGTTGCTAAGTTTTTATTGTCATGATTATATCTTCATGCCCATGTTTTAAGTTCTTATGATCCCAGCTCACCAATGCTTACATATATGATCAAGATTGTTTAGGTGCATGTCACCTCAAAAATTATTTCTTTTGGTATCACTTACCTACTCGAGGACGAGCAGGAGTTAAGCTTGGGGATGCTGATACGTCTCCAACGTATCTATAATTTTTGATGCTCCATGCTTGTTTTTACACCATTTGCCTTGTGTTTCGTTACACTTCGTGGCACTTTTATGCATTTTCCGGAACTAACCTATTAACAAGTGCCACAGTGCCAGTTCCCTGTTTTCTGCTGTTTTTGTGTTTCAAAAGTGATACACAGGAAATATTCTCGGAATTGGACGAAACAAAAGCCATAAGTCTTATTTTTCCCGGGAGCATCCAGACATCCGAAGAGAGGAAGGAGAGGGGCCACAGGCCTCCCTCACACAGGGCTAGCGCGGCCCAGGCCCTGGCCGCGCCGCCCCTGTGTGAGGAGGCCCTGGCAGCCCTCTGACATCGCCCCTTCGCCTATATAAAGCCTCAGGACGGAAAACCCTAAAGGATTCAGCAATTTTCCAGAAAGAGTTCCGCAGCTCCGCCGCCATCGCCGACGAATTTCGGGGGACAGAAGTCTCTGTTCCGGCACCCTGCCGGGACGGGGAAGTGCCCCCGGAGCCATCTCCATTGGTCTCCATCGCCGTCTCCACCGTCTCCATCGACCTCACCGCCATCTCCATCAACCTTGCTATCTCCTATGATGAGGAGGGAGTAGTTCATCCCCGGGGCTGAGGGCTCTACCGGTAGCTATGTGGTTCACCTCTCTCTCCTATGATGTGATCTTTATGTGATCGTGAGCTTTGTATCATGTTGAACAAGTAGATGTTATTATTCAGATATTATGCTACTCCTATGCTTAATTATCATAGTGTACTCTAGTGATGTTATTAAAGTAATCTATTCCTCCTGCCATGGTGTAACGGTGACAGTGCGTGCATCGTGGTGGTACTTGGTTTAGGCTATGATCGTTATCTCTTGTGGATTATGAGAGTAATTATTACTATGATAGTATTGAGTGATCTATTCCTCCTTTCATGGTGTAATGTTGACAGTGTGTGCACCGTGTTAGTACTTGGTCTAAGTTGCAATGATGTCTATCTTGAGTTGTGATCTGATTTGGATATCTCTATGAGTGGTGTTTGTCAAGTACTTGATGAACTTTAAGGGGTGCTTCTGTAGCCACTACACAATGATTAGTGTTGTTCAATAGGAGAGTAATTCAGAGTACCATAGTGGAGAGAAGTTGTTTATTTGTTCAATCATGTTATATTGTTGGGAGTGTGTCCACTAGTGAAAGTATGATCCCTAGGCCTTGTTTCCAAGCATTGCACACCGTTTACTTACTGTTTTGTTACATGTTTGCTCGCAGTGATATTTATTTTACATCACATTTGCTACTTATAATCATCACTACCGCTTGTATTTCACTATCTCTTCGCCGAACTAGTGCACCTATATATCTGACAAGTGTATTGGGTGTGTTGGGGACACAAGAGACTTTCTGTATCGTAATTGCAGGGTTGCTTGAGAGGGATAGCTTTGACCTCTAACCTCCCTGAGTTCGATAAACCTTGGGTGATCCACTTAAGGGAAACTTGCTGCTGTTCTACAAACCTCTGCACTTGGAGGCCCAACAAGTGTCTACAAGAATAGAAGTGCGTAGACATCATCAGGACTAATAGATGTTTCGATCTTATTAATAGAGAGGAGGAATCCTCCAAAGTTTCTTCTGTTGTTCCTGTCAGCAAATCAGATTATGTGGAGAAGATGCCCTTCCCTCCTAAAGAATATGTGGAGAAGATACCCTTCAAGTCTCTCCCTCCTAAAGGAGAGAGTAAGAAGAGTATGAAGAAGAAGAAGAGGAGGTGTAAAAGGCGAGAGGACACGGTATCTTCCCCTAAGCGTTATGATCCTGCTATAGATTATGATAATTCTGATTGGGATGATGTTCCTATGCCTATTACTTATGTTAGTGATCATGATTGGGAAAAACACTCTACTTTTGATATTGAAAATCTTTTTGGTACCAATTCTAAGGTTAATAATTGTTGTACCATTAGTGCTATCCATGTTCCTTCTTATGATGATATGTTTGATGAATATGCTTTGCGACATAGTAGTTCTCTATCTTGTGATGATACTAAGCCTCTAGTTTACAATGATGAGTATAATGTTTTCAGTTCACCTACTTTTGAGGAGAAATTTAGTTATGATTACAATATGCCTCCTATTTTTGATGATTATGGTGATGAGAATAATTATTCTGTTGAATCTGCTCCCACTACGATTGTTCATGTGGGGAGTATTAATCCTTTTATGCATGTGGCTCATGATAGGGATGCTTTATGTGATAGTTATATTGTTAGTTCTATTCATGATGCTACTGAAAGTTATTATGAGAGAGGGAAACATGGTTTGATGGATCTCAACAATATTGAGTTTCCCCTCTTTGTGTTGCAATTCTTGAAGTTGTACTTGTTTTGCCTTCCTATGCTTTTTGCTTTGCGCTTTCATGACTTGTCTCTTTACAAGACTATTTTTCATAGGAAGTGGTTTAGATTTAAATGTGTTTCATACTTGCTTTTTGATGCTCTCTATTGCTTTAAGTTCCTATATGGCGCCTTTGCCTCAAGCTCTTATATGGCGCCCACATGAGCATCTTTGCAAATTACTGCGCCTAGCTCAAAGGCGTTAAAGAAAAGCACTCTTGGGAGATAACCCATTATTTATTTTCAGTACTTTTTCTTTTATTTGAGTCTTGGAAGTTATTACTACTGTAATGACCTCTCCTTATCCTTTTTATTTCGTTTTTGTGCCAAGAGAAGCCTCTAATTTGAGTGAGGTAAGATTTGGGGATGTTGCTGTCCTGAAACAGTTTTTGGTGTTGCACCGTAAAAATTCGTATAAATTCTCTGTATATCTTTTGGACCTGCGATTTCTTATGCATATGCCCCAGGTTATATCCAAACTTTCATTAGTTGAACACTTTTTGATTTGAGCAACAGAAAACCCCTTAAAAATTCGACCTTTGTCAGCTGTTCTGTTTTGACAGATTTCTGCCAGTATTTGTGTTTGCCACTTTATCGCTTTCTTTTTTAGTTCTTTTGATCACGGAACTTTTGGGGAAGTTTCTACAGTAGTATATGCTTTATATGTGGTGGTTTTAGGTTGAAACCTGAAGCAAAAAGGGTTGATTCAATGCTATGCTTACACTAATGTTGCTAATAGATTTGTGTTTAGTTTTGTATGAAGGAAGTTTTCAAGTGTAGGGATTGGAGAATGATGAGATGAGTTGAAGAATGGACAAAAGCTCAAGCTTGGGGATGCCCGTGCATCACCCCAAGAAATATCCAAGAAGTACAAGCATCAAAGCTTGGGGATGCCCCCGAGGCACCCCTTCTTCATCGGCAAAAATCAGGTCACCTTTCAAGACACTATATTTTTATTGCTTCATGCACTATGTGATTTTCTTGGAGCGTCAGTTGTTTTTGTTTTCAGTTTTGTTTTGTTTTGTTTTGTTTGCTGAAATAAATGGTTAGATCACATCATGTTTCTTTTGGAGGAGATGAACTCGCTTTTCATTTGCCAAGAACACTCTAGTTTTCACTCTTATCGTTCAACGAGTGTTCTCTTTTTCTGCTACTGCGTTTAGCTTTCATTTTTCGCCTTGATTTTTGTTCAGATCTTGTTTTATCTTTTCATCAAGGTGTATTTTTGCCTCTGATCTTTATTGGTTTTCATCAAAAGAGGTGTCTTAAAAAAATTTCAAATGGTGTTGGAAAAGAGAAAAAGCTTTATGCAAAAAAGTGGTACAAGAAGGAGCTTGTGTAGACTGCGGCCTAGGCTTTTGCATGTCGTGCTTGATGTCTTTTTGATAGTATGCTTAGTGGTTTTGCTGTAGCATGACTTGTCTCAAATAACTGAGATTGCTTAATAAGCCTTTGAAAAAATCATGCGTTGTTTTTATTGTATGGAAGCATTATTTTGGTTTTCTCCTTGATGCTTTATTTGGGTTGACTTGGCGCATGCTCACACATGTTAGACTCTTACAAAGTCGCCAATAGCCTCTA
This sequence comes from Dactylis glomerata, assembly GCA_007115705.1. Lineage (NCBI taxonomy): Eukaryota > Viridiplantae > Streptophyta > Magnoliopsida > Poales > Poaceae > Dactylis > Dactylis glomerata. Next base: position 7,750,493 of record QXEO01000548.1, read on the forward strand.
TGATCATTTAGTTTTTGACTTTTGATGCCATTTTATGCTTCTTTTAATGTCGCTTTGCATGATTATAGCCATTATTGCTCTCTTAGTTGGTCGCTCCTAGTCTTTTGCTAGCCCTCGCCTTGTACTGAGTATGAGCTCTACTCGTGCTTCCAACTCCTAAAAACCAAGTTTGCCATTGTGTCCACTATAAATTCCTATGCATGGTATTTGTAAGCCATTCCAAGTAAATTTTCATGTGCTACCTTTCAAAACGTTCAAAATACTTCTCGTTTTGTGACACTGTTTTTAGCTCATGGGGACGTAGTGGTCGGATTTGCTATCTTCCATATTGCTTATTCCAAAAAGAAAAAAAAAGAGAAAAAATGAAAGAAAAAAAGGCACTCCTCCATGGTATGTGAATGTTGGTGGGCACCCGATGGAATCGGTTAGCCATGGTTTGAGAAAGGAAAAAAGGTGGGGAGGAGTGCCAAACTTTATAAAAGAGCACAAAAGTGCTAATATCTCTCTCAAAAACTTGCTTCATTTTTGTATGGAAGATAGTAAGAACCCCATTGCCAGTCGTTGACAAAGACAACCACCTCTCAAAACCAATTTTTATCTCTCTGTTTTACAAATGAAAAGCTCTAGCACATGTTTAATCACTGCTTCCCTCTGCGAAGGGCCTTTCTTTTACTTTTATGTTGAGTCTCCACCTTCTATCTTTATGCACCGTCTAAGAGAACATAGTTGTCATTCTGAGTATAATGTGCATTGTCCCAAAGTTTTCATTGATTGATTCATGATCATGGTTTCACTTGTTCTTAAATTATTTGTATCTAGTCGCCCTCTTAAACTTGAAGGTGTCCTATGCATTTATGTTTTGCTCTCCATGAAGGACAAGCTGAAAACCATTTGTATGTTTTTCCTTATGATTTGAACACACGTTTGACTTTCATTGTTTCATTATTCATGATCTTTTGTTTGTGTTCATTTGCATGTTTATAACATGGTTGCTAAGTTTATATTATCAAGATTATATCTTTCATGCCCATGTTTTAAGTTCTTATGATCCTAGCTCACAATGCTTACATATTTGATCAAGATTGTGTAGGTGCATGTCACCTCAAAAATTATTTCTTTTGTTATCACTTACCTACTCGAGGACGAGCAGGAGTTAAGCTTGGGGATGCTGATACGTCTCCAACGTATGTATAATTTTTGATGCTCCATGCTTGTTTTTACACCATTTACCCGATGTTTCGTTACACTTCGTGGCACTTTTATGCATTTTCCGGAACTAACCTATTGACAAGATGCCACAGTGCCAGTTCCCTGTTTTCTGCTGTTTTTGTGTTTCAGAAAAGCTACACAGGAAATATTCTCAGAATTGGACGAAACAAAAGCCAGAAGTCTTATTTTTCCCGGAAGCTTCCCGAAGACCGAAAGAGAGCCGGAGGGGGGCCAGAGGCCACCCTCACACATAGGTGGCGCGGCCCAGGCCCTGGCCACGCCACCCTGGTGTGAGGAGCCCCTGGCTGCCCCCTGGCGATGCCCCTTCGCCTATAAGAAGCCTCGGGACGGAAAACCCTAAAGGAGTCGGCGAAATTTCCAGAACAGTTCCGCAGCGCCGCCGCCGTCGAAGCCAAATTTCGGGGGACAGAAGTCTCTGTTCCGGCACCCTTGCGGGACGGGGAAGTGCCCCCGGAGCCATCTCCATCGGTCTCCATCGCTGTCTCCGCCGTCTCCATCGACCTCACCGCCATCTCCATCAACCTTGCTGTCTCCTATGATGAGGAGGGAGTAGTTCATCCCCGGGGCCGAGGGCTCTACCGGTAGCTATGTGGTTCACCTCTCTCTCCCATGATGTGATCTTTATGTGATCGTGAGCTTTGTATCATGTTGAACAAGTAGATGTTATTATTCAGATATTATATGTACTCTAGTGATGTTATTAAAGTAATCTATTCCTCCTGCCATGGTGTAACGGTGACAGTGCGTGCACTGTGGTGGTACTTGGTCTAGGCTACGATTGTGATCTCTTATGGATTATAAGAATAATTATCGCTATGATAGTATTGAAGTGATCTATTCCTCCTTTCATGGTGTAATGTTGACAGTGTGTGCACCGTGTTAGTACTTGGTCTAAGTTACAATAATATCTATCTTGAGTTGTGATCTGATTTGGATATCTCTATGAGCGGTGTTTGTCAAGTACTTGATGAACTTTAAGGGGTGCTTCTGTAGCCACTACGCAATGATTAGTGTTGTTCAATAGGAGAGTAATTCAGAGTACCATAGTGAAGAGAAGTTGTTTATTTGTTCAATCATGTTATATTTGTTGGGAGTGTGTCCACTAGTGAAAGTATGATCCCTCAGCCTTGTTTCCAAGCTTTGCACACCGTTTACTTGTTGTTTTGTTACTTGTTTGCTTGCTGTCATTTTTATTCCAGATTGCATTTACTACTTATAATCATCTATACCACTTGTATTTCACTATCTCTTCGCCGAACTAGTGCACCTATACATCTGACAAGTGTATTGGGTGTGTTGGGGACACAAGAGACTTTCTGTATCGTAATTGCAGGGTTGTTTGAGAGGGATAGCTTTGACCTCTTCCTCCCTGAGTTCGATAAACCTTGGGTGATCCACTTAAGGGAAACTTGCTGCTGTTCTACAAACCTCTGCACTTGGAGGCCCAACAAGTGTCTACAAGAATAGAAGCGTGTGTAGACATCACGAGCGGCGACGCTTTACCTTGTCTACCTGAAGCACTCCACCATGGGAACCCGATACCGGCTGGCTATGCTCGTGTCTCGGTGCTTGACATAGTCAGCTCGTTCGAGGACCTAGAGCTTGATTTTGCTACACCTGAAGGGGATCGGAGACTTGGAGATGTCAAGCGCCAAATCGTTTTATGGCAAAAGAAATATATCAAGTTTTCAGGCTCAGCGCCAAGGCCACCGTCTCCGAGGAATCCAAGTCCACCCTCCCCCGGTGAACGTCATCCACCTACGCCGCCCCCGAGTCCACCTCGGGCGCCGTGTCAGCCGACGCCACCCCCGAGTCCACCTCCAGTGCCGCGTCAGCCGACGCCACCCCCGAGTCCACCTCAGGCGACGCGTCAGCCGATGCCGCCCCCTAGTGCACCTCCCGCGCGTCAGCCAACGCCGTCCCCCAGTGCACCTCCCGCACGTCAGCCAACGACGTCCCCTAGTGCACCTCCAGCGCGTCAGGCGAAGTCGCCCCCCAATACTACTCAGACGGGGAAAAAGCGGAGCAGGTCCGCTACGGTTAGTACTACTGATAAGGTAGTACATAAGACCACGAAGATACCAGAGCCATCGCTAAAGCCTCTTCCCAAGAGAACTTATGACCGGACTCCCAAGGAAAACGAGGCGATAGTACGCGCCGAAGTGAAGGCATTTTTTGCACCGAAAGTGCCTGAGCCCAAGCTGACATACACGGAGAAACAAAAGGACTGGGCTTATGGTATGCTTACTGCAGAGCCCCAATATAAGATGAATCAGCCATCAGACTATAAACGCGAAATTGAAAGGCAAAGTGACTTGGCCAAGGCAAAAAGAAGCGGGAAACAAATTCCCCAGCTTGGAGAACAGAAGAATCAATCGGTCGCCCCGCTCATAGTCGGCCCCCTCGATATCGATACGTCCTTCAGAGCCGATTTGGAAGAGGACCGATTGTTATTGGACCCCAGAGTAGTAGCAGCTGCACAACTATTGGGTTTAACTGTAAGGGAGGCAAAAGAGAACGCGGACATCTTGAATGTGCCTCTTCTAGTTATGTTAGGCCTTGAAGAAGCGCCAGTGGGAGAGGTAGTAGAGCAATATGTACTGGGGGGGGGCCTCTGATCAAGCCTGATGAGGAACGCGGTCTATCAACACATATGCGAAATCTGCTCGGCTGGTACAAGGTGCATATACAAAAAAAGGACTTCAAACGTTTTATCCTCTTGGACGTTAGAGAGGAGCATTACTTCAAAAGATACATGTTACATATTCCCATGGACGAATTGTTTCACATATTCAATCAGCGCGATCTCGACAAGTCTACCATCAGTTGCTATTGTCTGTAAGTGATTTATATTCAAGTATCTAGCTAAGCTCGTTCATTGCCTATATATCTTAATTAACTATATGATTTTTGTATGCTATTATGCAGATTTAAGATGTTTGAATGCAAAAAAAAGGGAATCCATGACGTTGGGTTCATTGACCCATATATCATTAATGAAAGGATGTTAAAAGATCACCCCAGAGACGTGGAGAAGGACCTCTTCAGATTTTTTGTCAAGCAAAGTCTTAAAAGAGAACTTCTATTTCCTTACAACTTCAAGTGAGTGTTTCTATCTTCTAGACATTCTTTTTTGCTTACTCGATGTTAAGTGTAATTGATGAGTTATGCATGCGTGTCTGCAGTTATCACTGGATTCTGCTAAAGATTCAATTGGACACATCAACTGATCATATCTTGGACTCATTGGATAAGCCCGACGTCTTGATTAGTGACATCCGACATGAAAGAAATGCTGCAAAAGTAATTTCAATCATTACCCGACTATATCAGCTCCTTTCATTAATTTCCTGATATCAAGTATTTAATAACTCATTTGCTCATTTTCTTTGCCCTGTAGCGTTTGGACACGTTTCAGAAGGTCGGTAATAGGTGAATTCAAAGAACAGCTAACTTTTAAAAAGATAAAGGGTTTACAGCAACCATCGGGGACCAATCTCTGTGGATTCTACGTCTGCAAGTTCATCCGGTGGTACACCAGTGAGCGGAGAGCACGTTCCACGAACTTTGATGTACGTAAATAATATTCACAGTTTTCTTTTATTATAATCAATTGTGTTGAGTTTCATCCAACTTATATATATCCATATCGATCTTCTTAAAGTTGTATGTGATGCGGGAGAAGCTCGTACCAACCCAGCGCCTAAAAGCAATTCAAGAGGAGCTGGCAGGATTCATCATGAGGGAGGTCCTCTGTGAGAAAGGAGAACACTATGTGGAGGACGAGGAACGCTATCTGTAATTTAGTGATCTCCGTGTAACTTAGTTTGTTTTAAAACTTGTTTGAAAAATAGTTGTACATACACTTGTTTGAAATTGTAGTATATACAATCGCAAGACATCGTATAATATTATATATGCATGCACCAACGTGTAATGTGTATGTACTAGTCATAGAATATAGGTACGGAAACTCGTTTGAAATTAAAATGAACCCTAATTAAGCATAAACCCTAAACCTATAATCTAAAACAGCAATAAAAATAAAAACAAAAACAGAACACTTTAGTCCCGGTTCTCATTACGAACCGGGACTAAAGGTCCCCGAGACGGCGTTCCTAGCCGTGCCCACGTGGACGGCCATTAGTCCCGGTTCGTTTGCAACCGGGACTAAAGGCTGAGGGCCTTTAATCGCGCTTTGCTAGTCCCGGTTTGGAAACCGGGACTAAAGGCCGTTACAGACCGGGATTAATAGCCCTTTTTCCACCAGTGCCAGGATTCACAAAACCCTCTTCTGAATATCTTGCATGTGATGGTTTTGTGTAAAACCCACCAGGAGTACTTCCGTTCATTAAGATGGAAAATGTATCCACTACTCTCTGAACACATGCAATGCAAGTATGATAATGTTTGAACGATATACATACATCATATACAAGATACATACTTTATGGCGATTCTAATACTTAAGATTTTATATCGTAAAAGTTAAATATTTTTTCTAAAATATTTGGTCGAACTTTACAAAGTTTGACTTTCACTCAATGTAGAATGCAAAGGAATTGTGAAGGAGGGAGTATTATCGCTATGATAGCGGATGTCATACCAGCTGACCAGCTCAATTTCTTAAAATATACTACTACTAATTAAGTACAGTAAAATATTTTCAATAGGCTGTGGTGCCGGTGGTGGTCGCGCAAGGTCCTATCCCTGCCTTCCATTCTCATATAAAAATGCAATTATCCGTTGTATATTTGTTTACTGTTGCTGAACTAATTTGTGCTGAAATCGAGTCTCTGTTATTGAGTTAATCAGCATGTCCATGTTCAGTTAGTTGAGCTAGCAGTAGGTGGTGTTAGTGTAGTTATCAAGTCCGGGAATAGTATCGATGGCAAAAAAAAAGAAGTCGTGATCGACAAGAGCGGAGCAAATGTGAACGGGGCAGACTGACTGGAGAGAGGACGAAGATGAAGATGTGATGTTTTGAAGTTGTGCTGTAGGTTTCTTAGATGCAATGCAGTGTATGTTGTAAATGTGACGTACTATGAAAAACAGAATAATTGACAGGTTAGCGACCGCCTTGTTCCCTTTATCTCTTTGCCAGGCGAGCTCTACGGATTCGACGAGGAAGGAAACGAGTGTCAGCATGATGCCAAGCTCCAGGTACATTGCCGCCGGCAAAATCTCAGTTGTGGTCCGGCCGGGCGCTGCGCGGCATGCACTATCGGGCCGATCTTGGCAATTTGCGTGGACGGATACCTGTGTTGTATACCTTGTTCGTAGCTCTTCCGGTGGTTTTTTTGAGCTGGATGCATATCAGTATGTGCATGGCAGTGGCACTATGGCTAGGTAGTGCAGCTAGCTACTGGTGTGTCTGCCCGGCATTATCTGGATCTGAGTAGCAGAGTAGTCGTTAACCTTGGAGCCTGCATGCAGACAGAAATTTTAGTGGGGGCTTCTACATCTGGTGGCAACAAAGAGAATTTGTTGAAGGAGAGACAATTGCTCCTCCGACTGGAACAAGTGAACAACCTTCTCAATTCAAGCATTGACAGCAAATTACTGCGGAGCCCAAACCAAGCAAAAGAACCAGATGAAGTTTTATGGTGTATAAGCCTCAATTTAATTCGTACAAAGTTCATGTTTGACGCATGCTATTTTTGCAATAGCCACTATGGCTGAAGGCCTGAAGCCTACGCTCTCCGACATGGACTCGAGTTGATCGAGAAGATTGTATGCGCTCCTGCTATAATAATCGAATATGATTCTTTGGGGCTAGTTCAAGCGTTCAATGGTGCCATTGATATATGGAGCCCCTATGCCGTTATCCTGCCAGACTGCTTTCAGACTGCAACTAGGGTTGGCCTATTTCCATGCAACATTGTTTGAGGGAGGCAAACAAAGTAGCTCATAATCTTGCAAGAGTTTGTTTTCATACTAGCTCTTTTTGTTTTTGGGGACTGTGATCTCCCTAGATTCATTTTTAAGGGTATAATGAACAATATATCTTTGTTTAAGTTGAAACAAAAACCCGTTGCAAAGTCTTGCTTCTTCCTAAAAAAAAGTTCCACCTCGACAATGACATGCTCCGACATGCGACATGTTTTGGGGGATCGCTGGGGTGAGCCCGCCAAAAAACAGCCTGCCAATGCGTGGTTTCTGGCTCTAGTATTTTCGAATGGACCGGGAGAACCGATAATTCCTATACTCCACCCAGGGTGACGCCTACCCCGCGCCGCATACCCCCACGCGGGTGTGGGCCAGGCCTGTTAAGGCTGGTCTGGTGTTTAGGTTACCCTTGTTATAGAAAAGAAAACATAATATTTCTCCGATTTAGGTTACCCTTGTTATATAAAAAGAAAGAAAACATTATATTTTAGTCCTCGGCTGAATTGATAAAATAGAAAAACTACAAATGAATTGATGCAACAACATATAAAAATCTTTGCATGAATACAACACAGTTTAGATTATACTTCTTTAAACACTGATTCTAGCTGCAATCCATCTGAGATACATCATGGGCCAGATCACTAAAACGTTGAAATTGCATATTAACTACACTCCAAAGCATAAGAATAAGTGAGAAATATTCAACACACACACTATGCACCGAGACTGACAATCTTGTTTCTTCATACTTTTATTAAGAGATGTATGACAAGATGGATCAACAAAGAATATCTGAGATCATGCATTTCCCTAACTATCTATTGTGAATCATTGTATATGTGAAAAAATAGTTCAATTAGCTATCCAATGTCACTCATTGTGTGCCTTTTTAGATTCCCCACAACAAAATTATGAAGAAACGTTATTTCCATCTACAAAAAAAAAACAGGGGGTATGGTCAAAGGACATAGTGAAGTGTAAGTTCAATAAGTGGCGAAGGACAAAAATAATTTCAGGTAGGGAAAATTCTACAAAGATGATGTAAAGATAAATATAGTCTCGAGATATTAATGACATATATTATTGTAATACAACCACTTAGTACAATAAAACTAGAAACATATTTTAATATGAGTAAAACCTTTGAAATATCAATAATTATATTGATTAAGACTTATGAATATCCCTGGCTCAATATAACTCATCATCAAGTCACCAAGAACCCATCGTGGAGCGCAACTCAGTCTTGATGATCTTTATCATCAAGAAAGCACTATCATATTGGTCATCACCACTGGTAAAAGCAATGCTAGCTCAATAAAGCGATAAGCTGCACGAAACTTGACATGCCTTTTAGATATCAAGAAAATCTCTTAAGTGTTCAATTCTCCGAGAATATATAATACATAGCTAAGATTATTCTATATATATGCTCATATTCATAATTATCCATTATAAACCCTCTGTAAGGTGAGAAATCTTATTCACGTTACACCTAGAAAATGAACCTCTTTAGTCAAGACAATGGAAATTCTTGGTGATAAGAAAGTCTATAGGAAGTGTCCAACAATACCCTCAAATCCTACTTAAATATCCTGCCTACGAATTGTTGAGAGTAAAATTTGTTAAATTCAGATATATTTTGTAATGAAAAAAGTTGGTTTGACGACTAGACTAGACCTAGTACGTGTTTTTGGTTTAAAATCGATTTTGCACAGTGTTTACTAAAACAAGAATAACTTTCTCATACAGAGTCCATTTTTTATGTATATATAACCACTCAAAATATTCAAAATAACACATGCATATAATGATTTTTGCTAAAACTTAAGGTAGAGCGGCTGCCCTACCTTGCCCTAAGGGGAGCTTCGCCCTGAGTTCAATTAGGGGGCATGAACAACGCAAAATAAATACAACTACCTCACGTACCAACTACCTCAACTATATCCAATTGTCTAGAGTAAGGGGTATTTGTAGAAAGCTATATATATTGTGCGGCAAGTACTACCTTAAAAGTAACATGATATTTTAGCAAGATAACTCAACCCACAGATCTGTATCTACATAACCGTACTAAACCGACATTGTTCTGCCACATTTATACACATTATTATTGGCATCGATGAAACAAAATTAAAAACCTTGCATGTTGTTGTGGTTATCCACTTTCCTTGATCAGAAAGAGTTACAATTTTCTAGGTCCATATAATTAACACATTACCAGAATTTTTATGGGTCTGCACAAGTCCATATGACTAATAGATTTCACAGAAGTGCAGCACATATAAATACAAAGGTAGACGTAAAGCATATAAACTAATTCGCAGTAAACACACAGCAATCACAAACATCATCACCCGAAAGAATAAATCATTGAGCACAGGAGCAAGATCTATACCTTGCTGCAGCAATGTAGGTCGGGGCGGGAGGGGGTGAGAAGGAGGTTGCTTTGGAGTGGCTAGGGAGAGAGCAGCGGCTTGCGGCAAATAATCATGGTCGGGAGCTCATGCAGAAGACACCAATGGCGGAGAATCATGGTCGGAGCATGGCCGGCGGAGACAGAGGCGGAGGCTTTGCCTCCCTTCCCCTTCCATCACAGGATTTTTTCTGGAGAACCCGTAGTGTATTTAAATTTGAATTTGTTGTCTTTCAAATATTCGGTAAAACGTTTTCAATCTTCCGAGAAGCACGTGAGAGTGGGCTGAACCATTACGGCCCGTCCCATTGTCGAAGCCCGATAGACGTGTCAGCTAGCCTGCGCGAGAGAAGTCTTCATTAACAAACATAATCTTATGAATGGTTTCCCATATCGCTAGGATTTTGTTCCTCTCCCCCATCACGGTGGCAATGAATTTCAATATTTCTTTTCCCCTCGCCAACGTTGCTCGGCTAATTCCTAGGTGGCCTTCGTGCTGCTACCTGACCTTGGCGAGAAACTAGAGGAGTTAACAGTTGAAGATTATGGTTTTGGTTTGTTTTTCTCAAGATGGAATCAGAAGAAGAGTTTTGTCACCGCTGACGGCTGGATAATTTGATCTGGAGACCATGATGTGTGAACTAGGAAGTCATGATAAGGACCTTGATGATGTTGTTTTCTTAGGAATAACATGTGCCAACACAAGTTGATAACAGATGGGTGATTGTGGTGAGGGTTCATTTTATCACGAATTTAGTAACTACTGGTTCTTCAAGAACATGAGGGTAGCATGGGATCTGGCGCGGGAGCCGGGAGGTGCCCAAATTAATTAGTGCACCCATACAATATATCTTGTATAAGTGACTTTCTAAGTTGTGCCAATTAATTTGGGGTGGAGGGAGTATCTTTTATTTTCTTTGAAGAATCTTCAGACCTGGAGACTGAGCCTTTCAATAAAAGGAGAGAGAAGTCCATATGACGAGGGTTAACTCGACAAATGTTCTAGATGAAGGACTTAGGATCGGGGGAATAGGGCGTCAGATGAACTCGAAGGTAAAGGTTAGTCGAAATAAGTGTATATCGAAAATAAACTTGGGTGTTCAACCTGGCTTGCTTTCAATCTGCCCTACACCGTCCCCTCCTGGCCCCTATATATAGGTGGCCAGGTCTCGAGGATCGGGTAGGGTCCGATACAGATTACAATATTGACATACGGTAGGAACTCGTATTCGACTATCATTACAATTGGGCCTTAGCTTAACGGACCTCAGGGGTACTCAACTAACGGGATCTATTAACTATACCCTTGTCAGTAGCCCCTGAGATTCTACTAGAATTGCAAATTCGGGTTGAATCTCTAATCTTCAAATCTTTGACTTGATCAATTCTTCGATTTCTTCATATCTTCAAATCTTCGACTTGGTCTTTCGACTTACTTTCATGATAATTTTTCGCAAGGGGTTTTGATGAACAAGCCTAACAACTCTGACGGATCAAGAGGTCAGTTAACTGCCGGAACAGATACTTGTCACCTACTTCAAATTCAATCCCCTTGGACTTGAATTTGGGATACCGGTCAAATCCATTCTTTTGCCGCATTTAGGACTTACAAATAATGAATCCCAGAGATTCTCAGGGTACCCAGTGCGTCCACCAGGATTTTCTTCGCGTCGTAGACACGGATACATACCAGCAGAGCGCATCCATGTGCGTATACCAGGCCACACAGGACGGATCCCGGGGTCTTACCTTCGTGACAAGTCACGGCATTCGAGTTGTATTGCGATAACGTAACTCGAGAATCTTTATGTCGCAGTCAAATTTTGACTGAAAATATTCGGGTTTTAACAACCATAAACCTCGCTCCCGATGGGAGTAACACTCCTGCACTTCTCAAACTCTAATGCTTTACCAAGAAATGTCGTCGGGTGCGCGCTCAGCGCTCCCGATGGGAGTAGCCCCCGAGGCTATAGTCGAAAAAGACTTTTTCGAGTATAGGCTCAAAATATAGTGTAGTCCATCATACTTCAACTCGAGATACTTTGATGATATCCTGTCGTCGAATACGCATCCATCACTCCAGTTAAAAGTTGCATTCAATATTCTTGAAAGTAGTAGCCCCCAAGGCTATAATCAAAAATCCTTCACATATAATTTTATCTATAAATTTTGCACTTGTCGGCGCCATTTTTCTTCTTTCTTATATCATCTTCTTTATGACGTCAATGAGTACGTCATTCTGTATGAGTGCAAACCGTTTTATGGGCAGCACTGTAATTTTCACAATTTTTGACCGTTAGTGGGCTGCCGTTTCCGCTCCGTGCGCCACGTCTCAGCCCACGATCCTTCTCCCAGAAGGTATATAAGGGGCGTAGTGGGGGATTTTACTGTTTACCAGCTCGTCCCCTCCGCCGCCTCCATTGCTGATCTCTTCTTCCTCCTCCTCTCGTGCATAGCCCCCAAGCGCACCGCATTTAGATGCGCGTGAAACACCTAGCCAACAAGAACACCATGGCCAAGACCTCTTCTGCCACCAGCTGGGTGCGCTCCGCCATCACGAAGAAGGAGGTGGAGAAAGCCAGGGCGGACGGCCTCATCTCCGCCCAGGATTCCATCAAGTTTCCAAGCACTGAGCGGATCCCGGAGCCCCCGAGCGGTTATCGAGTAATGTTCCTTGCCTTCCTCCTCCGCGGCCTTTCTCTTCCTGCCCACAAGTTTCTCCGTGGGCTTCTCTTTGTCTACGGTGTGCAGCTCCACCAGCTCACACCGAATTCCCTTATGCACATTGCTTGTTTCGTGACTCTCTGCGAGTCATTCTTGGGCATTGAGCCCCACTTTCTTCTCTGGAGGTCAATCTTTCGGCTTCGCCCCAATGTAGCTCTGGCTAGAAAGCCTGAATTGGGCGGAGCCGTTGTCTCTGTGCGCCCTGAGGCGCAGTACCTCGAATTTTCCTTTGCCGCATCTGTCCAGGGGTGGAGAACCAAATGGTTCTATATCCAAGATTGCAAAGCCTCTCCTGAAGACCAATATGGTTTAGCCCCTTTCGAAGCCTCCAAGGAAGTGAAGAAATTGACGTCGTGGGATGCGCTTCCCTCGGATGCGGAAATAGCACAAGTTCTTCCTCTTCTGTCTCGCATTCAAGCTTTGAAAGGAGGCCAAGGAGGAGCTTTGTTGGCTATCCAACTCATGGCGTTCTTTGTGCAACGTCGAGTTCAATCCCTGGAGCACCGCCTCACCAAACTTTGGAGTTACTCTGGCCTGGAAGATCCTACTCGCGTCTCTGAAGATTTGATAGAGAAAAAAGATGTCGACAAATGAGTCAGGAGCCTCACCAAGCTCACCAAGGATCATGCGGTTGCTAATTTGACCGCTGACTACTTTGACTCCGTGCACCCTCTACCCGAGGTATGTATCTTTGTGTTCACTTGTTGTCGAATTTTGTTTTCTTCGACTTGTGTTGCTCTTTGCCTTTGAACTCTGCTGACTTATTTATATGCAGGGTCACCAATTCCTTGTTTCGCGCCCTCCTCTCCCAGAGGCAGGGCCCCTTCCGGCTGATCTGGCCTCGTCTGTATCTGAAGCCCCCGAAGCTGACGAAACTCAGGACGGAGATGATGCCGAAGAATCAGAAGAGGAAACTAGCTCATTGACATCGCCTCCTCCCGTGCTTGCTGAAGATGCTGGTATCGACAAGAAGGGGAAGCATGTCGATGAATTCACTTCTTCGAGTTCCGCAGCGGCTGATAAAGCCCCTGTTCTTATAGGAGATATGGAATTCTTCGACCTCTTGGCATCGTAAGTGCTTTATTTGAGTTCTTCAATTGCACCGCTATTGCCTTGTTTCTGTCGTGTTATACATAGCTTGTTTTCTTTTCGTAGAGACGACGAGGAGCCTCCAAAAGATGCTACAGCTGCTCCTTCGACTTCACATGTGACTGCGGATGAGCCTGTCGAGCAAGAGGTTGCACCGAGGGTTACCAGGGCTTCTGTCAAGAAGATTCCTGTAACTCGAAACCTCAAACACTCGAAGAAGGCAAAAGAAACCGACGTTGTTCTTGAGGCCCATGCATCAACGCTTTCTCCCAGTGACGTAAGTAACTTCTGTTGACTTGCTCTCTTTGTATTTATTTATGTTCTTACACGCCCCTTTTTTCCAGGCATTGTTGCAAAGATTCGTCGCCTTGGGCACTGAATGTGCTGAGTACTTAAAGGTTGCGAATGCTTCCGAAGGTACACTTTTGACATCTAGGCATTACTTTTCTTCTGTGCTTATCCTTTATTGTTGATCTGACTCCTTTTCGTCTTCTTCTGTAGCTGCTCTAGCAACAGCCAATGCTCGAATTGCGTCGCTGGAGGCGGAGCTTAGTGCTTCGCAGAAAGCTTATGATGTTGCGGCCGCTGCTAAAGCAAACGCTGAGAAGTCGCAGAAATCTGCACTTGGTAAGGCGAAGAAAGCTGAAAAAGCTTTAGCTGATGCCAACAAGGAGCGTGCTCAGCGAGAGCAAGCCATGGCAGAGCGTCTTCACACAATGTCTACTGCTGCTGAAGGTAAGTACTTTGCCTTGTCTTTTATTTCGACTTCTGTTTGCACTGTTGTTCTTGTTGACACTTTTCTTTCCTTTTCTCTTCTATCTTATTTTATTGTGCAGGATTCACCGGGGTATCTTCGTCGTCCCTGCAACCGGACGATGATCCTCTGATGACTGCGGTTAACCTACTCGAGGCAAACTGGATATCTATCCAGGAGACTTTTGAGTTAGTTAGCCGCGTTCTATCACGGCTGTTCGTCGGGTTGTGGCCGAAGAAGAAGGCAGAAGTTCCGAAGGACAACTTGGGCAAGCTTGCCAAGGCTTTTGATACAACTGAAGACCCCACCCTCCAGCTTAAGGGGCTCTCTTTGAAGCGTGGTGCTGAGGGTGCTATTGCACTTTGTTTTGCCCATGGTGCGAACTTCGACTGGGAGAAGGTGAACTCTTCCCATGGCCGCACCCGCGATGAGATGAAGACTTTCTTCGAGAAGGCGAAGAAGTTGGCGCATGCGCTGGTGGCGATTATTTCTCCTTCAGCAGCCTCCGCGACATCTGCTGCGCCTCCTCCAGCGGCGGAAAGCCCTGCGCCTCCGTCGACTGTTGGCGAGGAATTTATCATGCCTTCTTCTGCCACGGAGCGAAATGCTGAGGTGGCGTAGACTCGGCCTTCTTGTAGTTTTCCATTTATCCTTTTGAATGTAAAAACTTGTAGTCACGTGCAACCCGAGAATCTTAGTCAAAGGGTTTTGCACTTATGTAAATACATTTCCTTCTTATGAAGTCTTGCGCTTGTCTTTCTGAAATGTTTCTCCTTTTTTTTCTTTTGACTTCTAGTCGCTGCATATCAATGATCCTTTGACTGGCGGACCTGCTCCTTCTGCTGCCCGCACGTTCGGTTCGACGATTTCGTCGCCTCTTAGCCGATGTAATCAGTGTGCCGAGTACTCTTCAAGGATTTCTGATCTTGAGTCTCACCTGACTTTGGCTAAACGTCAAGCACAGATGGCTGTGAGCAAAGCTAGTAAAGCTTGTGGTTATCTGAGGCAAATATCTTCTCTTGATGAAAAAGTTTCCAGTTTGACGGTGAAGATTGTCCATAATGAAGAATGCGAGTCTTTTATTCTTGGCATTGTCGAGTCTGCTTGCGAGATGTTGCGATGTAAGTTTTCTTTCGACTTCTCTTTTCCCTGTTTCTTCACTGCTATTTTTGTGACATCCCTTGCCGTCATAGGCACTTGTCTGGATTTCGCTGCTGAAGATCGTCGGGTTACCGAGCGAAATGCGGCTTTGGAGAGAATGTCGGCAGGCTTTGAGACTTTGTGGTCTGATCCTCGGCGTCGGAGTACCATTGTACTGCTTCAGGACCGTGCCCAACATATTGGCGAGTCAGTTGATGGTTGCCGACGAGCTCTTACAACTATGCACTCTGTTATGCTTCCTCGCAATCCTCTGCCTGCAACTTTCCCGCTTCTTCTTGATACTTTCAGATCCAGCCACCGTATTCATAGATTGATAGAGCTGAACTTAGTGGCAGGTGCCAATTTTGCTCTCGGGTGGATACGCAAGTGGCACCCGAAGCTTAATTATAGCTCTATGTCCCTGAGTTTGGCTCCAGGTGGAGCTAGCCTTCGAGTACATATGGAGAGCACGCTGCAACCCGCTCGAAGGCTCGTAGCTAGGCTGCTGGAAGCGGATGCTGCATTTTTTTGCGAGTACCACTATTTAGATCCCTTAGGCGTAGATGATTCTGATAACCCATTATTGTAATATTATATATGTGGAACACGAGAGTATCTTATTTCGCAACTTGATGTCGAAAATTTGTTCTCAAAGCGTTATTGTATGATTTGTGCGTTTGCCGCATTTTCTCTTTGAAAGACTCGTAAGCTCGAACATGAGGAACGTTTTGTCTTTATTATACTTGCAATGTAAGATACATGGGGTGACCCAAAAGATCCGGCTTGTGACCTGTGTTCTGGATCTAGAGGGCATTGCCCCTGGTATAACTCGTGGCTTTGACAGCCTTACTCTTCTACCCTACTTTTTTTGTTTTTTGATGCTTATGCCATCATGGCTTTCTCCTCTTCTCCTGTGTCTTTATCTTCTCCTGATGCTTCTACTCGTGATTTCTTTGTTTCGAGCTCCGCAGCGCGTCCTTCGAGTAACTTGACGCCTTCTGTAGTCGTGCTTTTTGCCTTCTCTGCATAGTTGGCTGTCATGCCAAAGTTTTGCGCCATCTTATGGAACTCCCTATCACAGAGATCTGAAACTTCAAAACTTCCTTTTACTGTAATTATTCCTCTTGGTCCTGGCATTTTAAGTACCAAATATGTATAGTGAGGCACTGCCATGAATCGTGAAAACGCGGGTCGTCCGAGGATCGCGTGATATTGAGATGGCCAGTCCATGACTTCGAAGTCCAGTTTTTCTCTCCTGTAGTTTTGTCGGTTGCCGAAGCAAACATTGAGTGCTATTCGACCCAGTGGGTAATTGGCACTTCCTGGCACGATTCCGTGGAAGGAACAATCCGTTGGTTTCAGGAACTCTAGTGATATATGCATTGCTCTGAGTGTTTTTGCGTATATCAGGTTAATTCCACTTCCTGCGTCCATGAATATTCTGTCGACATCATACGCGCCGATTTGAGCTTTAAGTACCAAAGGTGCATTTCCTGGCCGAGGTACTGTTATAGGGTGGTCTTCTCTGTTGAACTCGATTGGTTGTTCTGACCAATGCAGATACTCCGTTGTGGCTGGAGGTGAGATGACTGCTAGGTTGACTTGTCGAGTGATACTCTTTTCTTCTTTGTTCGACTTGGGCACAGGTTGTATCATTGCTGTGACGTGTCCTTTTGATGGAACGTACCCTTCGTCGTTGTCGTGCCCCTGGTTTTGCTGGTCTTGTCCTTGAGGAGCTCCGTTGTTTCCTTGCTGTTTTGTCGGAGGATTGTTGCTTCCTTCAAATCCTTGTCGCCTTGCTTCGGTTTGCTTGTTTAGTGCTGCCTCTTGTAGTTTTAAGAATGTTGTGCAATCTTTCATTGCATGCCTTGATACTCGCTTCCCATCGACGAACGTTGAGTGTATATGACAAGGTCCGTTGAGCATATCTTCTGGCGACGGGTTGTACTCTCTGGGTTCTCTCGTGGGAAACTTTTTGTAATCCTCTTTCCCGTAGCTTCGATATCCCGAGCTTCTGCGATCACCTCCTTGATAGCTGTTGTCTTTGTATGCTGCGGCGACTTGGCTATGGGAGCCATAGTTGTCGTAATTTCGGGACCGTCTCCTTTGACTTCCATATCTATTTCTTCTATCATCCTCTGGGGATCGCGTCCGCTTGTTGTTGCATGCGTCTTCTCCATCTGTAAATCTGTTTGCTACGTCCATGAGGTCTGACACTGTTTTCGGCTTGATTCTGCCCATCTCTTCGACTAGGTCTCTTCGCCTTAATCCAATGATGAACGCATCTATTGCTCTTTCGTCTAAAACTTCGACTGCTGAATTTTTGATAAGACTCCATCTTTGGATGTATGCCCGCAGTGTTTCGTCGCGTTGTTGCACACACGCTTTGACTTCTTCTATTGATGCTGGCCGCTTGTATGTCGACCTGAAGTTGCTTGTAAATTGCTTTGTAAGGTCTTCCCAGCTTCCAATAGTTTCTTTCTCTAGTTTGCTCAACCATGACCTTGCTGCGCCGGTGAGGTGTAGTTGCAAACTTTGCATTGTTGTTTCTTTGGTTCCTCCTAATATTTGTACTGCTTGTAGATAGTCTGAGAGCCATGATTGTGGTTCCTGTGATCCGTCGTACTTTTGCTGATCATCAGGTAACTTGAATCCCTTGGGAACTGGAGTGGTGCGAACCCTGCGGGTAAAGCACGATGCCCCCATCTCTTTTTCGTCGTCTTCATAGTCGCGTTTTTCATTTGGGGATCGTGATCTTCGGGTTCCTCTGTGTTGTTTTGGTGATGGTGATCGAGATCATTGATTGCTGCTTCTGTGCCGAGGACTGTTGTGACGGCGAGGCGACCTTGGCTTATACGTTTCCTTATGGTGGTATGCTTCCTCTCCTTTTGCTGATAGCTTGTGGCCCACCATGCTTAGTCCGTTCAATGCTGCTCTGTGCATATGTTCTCTAGGATCTCCCGGGCTTGGTCGAGTTGTGAGCAGATAAGCTTGAGCTGCCACTAATGCTGCTTCTGGAGTTTTTGGTACGATGTTTCCTTGTTCGTCGACCGATAAAAAGGATGAGTCGAGGTTTTTCGAAATGCTTTGCCTGTCGGAGTACTCGAGGTTGTCGTACCTTGAACCATGTCGACGATTTTTCCTTGCGTTACTATATGATGCGTCGCTTCGCGCTTTACGAGCGGCATTGCTAGCTGCAATGGCTGAGTCTTTTCTTCTCTGTATCTCTATTTTCTCCTGTGCTAATTGCTTTGCCTGCTGCCTTAGGGCATAATGATACCCCAAAAGCATGTCTTTGCTGGAATTTGATGGTATTGGCGTGCCGTGTTCCATGGCTTCTCTTATTATCCTCCATTCGTCGACTGATAGTCGAATTTTTTCCCTGGTTGTGAGGGATTCTGCTGTTTGCCCTTCTGCTAGGTGATTTGCTCCTCTGTCGATATTTGCTAGGTTTAGCACTGGATTGTTGTTTTCGTCGAATTCTTCTGAGTTGTCTCCCACAATAGCGAGCACCTGGCATTGTTTGCCGATGTTGCTATTGAAGCTTGAGAAGATCAAGTCACCATCTTCAGAAAGCTCTAGCCCTGTCTTCCATGTATCTGTTGATTTGTCTGAGATATCGTCGAGGCAGATCATGAGATCGTCGTGTTGGACCCCTGCGTCAAAATTTTCCCTTGCTTCGTTGTCTTCTGCGATCTTTCCTTTTTGCACTTCTTCTAAGCTGACCGGCGAGTTTACCTCGCTGGAAGAGCCGTTAGAGTATTCCATTATTGCTACTGTTTTGGGCTCACTTGCCGACGGATCTTGTTTCATCGGATCTGAAAGGCGAGATAAACTCGATGGCCCGATGAGGATGCTCAAACTTCCAATTGTTAACTCCATCTCTTGACTTTCGTCGAGTTCTGAGCTGCTGTTGGCTAAAAGCAAAAAAGCCGTTGAATTCATGATTCCGACGCCCAGGTCCCCATGGTCGGCGCCAATTGACGAGGGTTAACTCGACAAATGTCCTAGATGAAGGACTTAGGATCGGGAGAATAGGGCGTCGGATGAACTCGAAGGTAAAGGTTAGTCGAAATAAGTGTATATCGAAAGTAAACTTGGGTGTTCAACCTGGCTTGCTTTCAATCTTCCCTACACCGTCCCCTCCTGGCCCCTATATATAGGTGGCCAGGTCTCGAGGATCGGGTAGGGTCCGATACAGATTACAATATCGACATACGGTAGGAACTCGTATTCGACTATCATTACAATTGGGCCTTAGCTTAACGGGCCTCAGGGGTACTCAACTAATAGGATCTATTAACTATACCCTTGTCACCATATTAACCCCCTAAACTTGTTTCAGAGTTCAGATTGCAACTCTCAATTCTGATTTGGTTCAAGTTTCATCCCTGTACTTTGAAAATCGTTCAGAATACACCCTTCCACCAATTTCAACAGGTTTTAACCAGTTTTGATTGCCACATCAACATTTCAGTTAGTTAAAAAAACCTATACGTGTATTTGTATAACTACTCGTATGTGTAGCGCCACAGCCTTGCATACCTAGACTGGCACCGTGCTCCTTGCCTGCCGGCTGTGCTGCTGACCCTGCTAGGCCACCATCTGCCACTGCACGACCGTCATCCGCTACCGCCGTTGTGCTCCTTGCTTGATAGTGGCGCCTCTGAACCTGCCAGGCCACCCTCCATTGTCCTTCGCTGCACGGCCATTACTGACCGAGAACGTCCAAGCTGTTGATCATTGTTGTGGCGGTGTGTGATAGTATAAATCACCGTCCAGTTGGGAACCCCAAGAGGAAGG
Organism: Dactylis glomerata; assembly: GCA_007115705.1. NCBI lineage: Eukaryota > Viridiplantae > Streptophyta > Magnoliopsida > Poales > Poaceae > Dactylis > Dactylis glomerata. The sequence goes on from QXEO01000548.1 coordinate 7,770,541, forward strand.
TTTGATGAGTACAGCAGCGAGTTTTCCCTCAGTAAGAAACCAAGGTATGTCGAATCCAGGAAAAATCCAAACTCCAGAAGGTGATGCCCGCTAGCTTCGCGACAGCTCCGGATAATTTATAAGGTGCCTCGTCCAAGCTTTGCTTTGCGAGCGGCAACGTGGAACCTGCACACAACACAACCAAATACTTTGCTCCCAACTTACGATGAGGTTGTCAATCTCACCAGTTTGCTTGAAATAAAGGGTATGAGCGTATCGAGTGGAAAGTAATGATAGTATGCGAGTAAAGTAAACAGTGCGAGTAAAGTAAACAGGTGATAGCAATATAAAGGAAATAGGACCGGGGTCCACAGTTCACTAGTGGTGTCTCTCTATAAGATAAAATAACACATGCTGGGTAAACAAATTACAGTTGGGCAATTGATACAATAAAGACAACGTGCATATGTCGAGAGGATCACTATGAGATTTACTCTGGGCATTACAACAAGATACATAGACCATCATCCAACTGCATCTATGACTAATAATCCACTTGTGGCGAATCAATCCGAGAACTCCACAAGTATTAAGTTGCGAACAACAGATAACTGCATTAAGCAAAGTGTGTAATGTAAACAAAGCGTATGCCCTTGAGCATATGAATGTTGTTTTCTCCCTAATGGCAACAGCACATCTACAACCTTAGAGGTTTATGTCACTCCCCCAAATTAAATAGAGGCATGAACCCACTATCGAGCATAAATGCCCCCTCTTGGAGTCACTAGCAACTACTCGGCCAAGATAGCTACTAACAACGGAGAGCATGCAAGATCATAAACAACATAGAGATAACATAAGATAATATTCAGCACATCAACTCAATCATAACACCAATATTCATCGGATCCCAACAAACACAACATGTAGAATTACATAAAGTAGTCTCGATCATGTAGGGCAGCTCACGAGATCTAGACATGAAGCACATGGTGGAGAAGACAACCAACTAGCTACTGCTATGGACCCATAGTCCAAGGTAGACTACTCACTCATCGCGCCGGAGGCAAGCATGGCGATGAAGAAGACCTCCGGTGGCGATTACCCTCTCCGGCAGGGTGCCGGGAAGAGCTTCTGGACCCTCCCGATCTTGGGTCGATGGTGGCGGCGGGTCGCGATGTATTCTAGAAAAGTGATCGGGTGTTTAGGTTTTTCCCGTCAGGGGGTCTTTATAGGCGAAGGGGCAGCCTCAGAAGTGGACAGGGGGCCCACACCACAGGCCGGCGTGGGCCAGGGGCAGGCTGCGCCCCCTGGTGGTGTGGCCGCCCTGTGGCTCCTTTCCGTCTCCTCTTCGGTTCTCTGGAAGCTTCGGTAAATATATGGACGTCTGGCTTTTGTTTCGTCCAATTCCGAGATTATTTCCTATGCAACTTTTCTGAAACACAAAAACAGCAAAAAACAGGGAACTGGCACTGTGGCATCTCGTTAATAGGTTAGTTCCAGAAAATGCATAAAAATGCTACGAAGTGTAACAAAACACTAAGCAAATGGTGTAAAAACAAGCATGGAGCATCAAAAATTATAGATACGTTAGAGACGTATCAGCATCCCCAAGCTTAACTCCTGCTCATCCTCGAGTAGGTAAGTGATAACAAAGAAATAATTTTTGAGGTGACATGCACCTACACAATCTTGATCAACTATGTAAGCGTTGTGCGCTAGGATCAAAAGAACTTAAAATATGGGCATGAAAGATATAATTTTGATAGAAGAAACTTAGCAACCATGTTATAACATGAAAAAGAACACAAACGAAAGATCATGAAAATGAAACAATGAAAGTCAAACGTGTGTTCAAATCATAAGGAAAAACATACAAATGGTTTTCAGCTTGTCCTTCATGAGAGAGCAAAACATGAATGCATAGGACACCTTCAAGTTTAAGAGGGCGACTAGATACAAATAATTTGAGAACAAGTGAAACCAACAATATGAATCAATCAATGAAATTTTTGGAACAATGCACATTATACTCAGAATGATAACTATGCTCTCTTAGACGGTGCATAAAGGTAGAAGGTGGTGACTCAACATAAAAAGTAAAAGAAAGGCCCTTCGCGGAGGGAAGCAGTGATTGCAAGTTTTATAAACCTTCAAAAATTATGGTACTTATCGGCTTTGAGCTCTTATTACCCCCATCATAAGCATCTTGAATGGTTAAAGTTAATGCACGTACACTTATGATGCATATGCTTGACAAATCATAAGTTAAAAACCTCGTGTCCCGTGAAATACGAATACCCAAACCTCATGCTACTTTACTTAGAGTCCCAAGCAAGCTCTTGTCATTGTAAGTATACACGTATCATCGAGAACCGCCAATGGGGTACCTCCGTGCCCGATGACATGGAACAAGCCCACATCAAAATGACAGGACAAATAGACAATGAACACCTCGGCATCTCTTTTATTTACCATTGGTATAGCTTTTTATTGTGAGATGCATCGTTGAATGTTCACTATGGGCAAGCTGTAAATTTCCACCATGAGTTATGCATGGCTTAGATTAGCGGCCCAGGCATTTCTCTAACACATATACAAACTCCATGATCCCACAAGATTTCGAATTCATTTCACACTGCGAGTATCCGTAAACAAAAGATCACGATATCAACTCAAATGAAAGATAGTGCAATGTTGAAAGCTTGCCCCATGACGGCATGGCTGGGCTAATTTCCAACTTACAACTTGCAAGCATAACAACTCAACATAAGAGAGCCACAATATCAAAATTTTAAAACGAGAAAAGTGAAGTGTGCCATCAGGTTCGTGAGAGCTTTACTGACCAATTTTCGCATAACACCAAAAAGATTTAATTTTAAGGATAGATAAAAGCAAGTCAAATGTACTTTGGAATAGCAAATTGCTAATAGGTATGTATGGTGGACACTTTGGAACAACTTGGTTTTTAGTAGTTGGATGCACGAGTAGAGCTCATACTCAGTATAAAATGAGGGCCAGCAAAAGACTGGGAGCGACCAACTAAGAGAGCAATAACGGCCATAATCATGCATAGCGACAAAGCGACATTAAAAGAAGCATAAGATGGCATCAAAAGTCAAAAACTAAATGATCATAGAGGCAATGGCGACTTTGTATGAGTCTAACATGTGTGTGCATGCGCCAAGTCAACCCAAATAAAGCATCGAGGAGAAAACCAAAATAATGCTTCCAAATAATTAAAACAACACATGATTTTTTCAAAGGCTCATTAAGCAATCTCAGTCATTTGAGACAAGGCATGCTACAGCAAAACCACTAAGCATACTATCAAAAAGACATCAAGCACGACATGCAAAAGCCTAGGCCGCAGTCTACACAAGCTCCTTCTTGTACCACTTTTTTGCATAAAGCTTTTTCTCTTTTCCAACACCATTCGAACTTTTTATAAACAACTCTTTTGATGAAAACCAATGGACCAGAGGTCAAAATACACCTTGATGAAAAGATATAACAAGATCTGAACACAAATCAAGGCGAAAAACGAAAGCTAAATGCAGTTCTAGAAAAAGAGAACACTCGTTGAAACGGTAAGAGTGAAAAACGGAGTGTTCTTGGCAAATAAAAAGCAAGGCAACTTCTCCAAAAGGAATTTGCTGAGGTCCAACCATTTATTGCAGCAAACAAAACTAAACAAAACTTAAAACTAAAAACAACTGACGCTCCAAGAAAAACGCATAATGCATGAAGCAATAAAAATATAGTGTGTTGAAAGGTGACCTGATTTTTGCCGATGAAGAAGGGGTGCCTCGAGGGCATCCCCAAGCTTTGACGCTTGTACCTATTGGATATTTCTTGGGGTGACATGGGCATCCCCAAGCTTGAGCTTTTGTCCATTCTTCAACTCATCTCATCATTCTCCAATCCCTACACTTGAAAACTTACTTCATACAAAACTAAACACAATTCTATTAGCAACATTAGTGTAAGCATAGCAATGAATCAACCCCTTTTTACTTCAGGTTTCAACTCAAAACCACCACATATAAAGCATATACTACTGTAGCAACTTCCCCAAAAGTTCCGTGATCAAAAGAACTCAAAAAGAAAGTGATAAAGCGGCAAACACAAATATTAGCAGAAATCTATCAAAATAGAACAGCTAACAAAGATAGAATTTTTAGAGGGTTTTCTGTTGCTCAAATCAAAAAGTGTTCAACTAATTAAAGTTTGGATATAACCTGGGGCATAAGCACAAGAAATTGCAGGTCCAAAAGATGTACAGATAATTTTCAAGAATTTTTACGGTGCAGCACCGAAAACAGTTTCAGGACAGCAACATCCCCAAATCTTACCTCACTCAAATTAGAGGCTTCTCTTGGCACAAAAAGGAAATAAAAAGGATAAGGAGAGGTTATTACAGTAGTAATAACTTCCAAGACTCAAGTAAAATAAAAAGAACTGAAAGTAAAAATATTGGGTTATCTCCCAAGAGTGCTTTTCTTTAACGCCGTTGAGCTAGGCGCAGAAAGTGCGAATCAAGTATTTTAGAAAGAAGCATTAAGATCAACTGTTTCCTCAAGATCACCATTTACCACACTAGGCACTTTAGAGGTTCCCGAAGATGATTCAACCTGCAAGTCACTCTTAGTTGAACTAAAAGTCTTACCAATCTTAAAAACATGCTGCGGTTTAGGCACAAACACCTTGGGAACATACATAAATTTTTGCTCTTTTCCACCAAAAGCTTTCTCTTTCTTAAACTTAAGAGAAGAGAAAATTGAACTTAAAGTTTCCATGGACTCCTCAAGTTTCCCAATCCTAAGGTTTTGACTATCAAGAGTAGTGCTAGCCTCTAAAACGGTGATTCTCTTACCGATACTTTCTATCAATTCATTAACACGGCTAGCATTATCAAGGATATTTGGCAAACTTTTTTCTAAAGAGCTAAGCTTTTTAAGAACTTCCTCCAAAGTGACCTCAGTTTTAACGACATGAATAGGTGCTACTCCCACTAAACTTTCAATTAAAGTGCATGCTTCAAGAGCGGGAGTACTGGTGGCGTGGTGATGATGGTGCTAGAAAGCTTGATTGCGTTTGTTGATGAAGTAAATGACCGGCCAGTTGGAAACCCCAAGAGAAGGTTTGATGAATATAGCAGCAAGTTTTCCCTCAGTTATGAAACCAAGGTTATCAATCCAGTAGGAAAAAGACAATACTCCAGAAGGTGATACCCACTAGCTGCATGACACTCTAACAAGGGCGCCGTTAACAATAACTTGTTAGCGCGTCTTCAACCAGTAGCAACGTGGAACCTGCACACAACACAACCAAATACTTTATTCCCAACTTACGATGAGGTTGTCAATCTCACCGGTTTGCTTGAAACAAAGGGATGAGCGTATCGAGTGGAAAGCAATAGTAATATGCGAGTAAAGTAAACAGGTGATAGCAATATAAAGGAAATAGGACCGAGGTCCACAGTTCACTAGTGGTGTCTCTCCGTAAGATAAAATAACACATGCTGGGTAAACAAATTACAGTTGGGCAATTGATAGAATAAATACAACGTGCATATGTTGAGAGGATCACTATGAGATTTTACTCTGGGCATTACAACAAGATACATAGACCGTCATCCAACTGCATCTATGAATAATAATCCACTTGTGGCGAATCAATCCGAGAACTCCACAAGTATTAAGTTGCGAACAACAGATAACTGCATTAAGCAAAGTGTGTAATGTAAACAAAGCATATGCCCTTGAGCATATGAATGTTGTTTTCTCCCTAGTGGCAACAGCACATCTACAACCTTAGAGGTTTCTGTCACTCCCCCAGATTAAATAGAGGCATGAACCCAACTATCGAGCATAAATACCCCTTCTTGGAGTCACTAGCAACTACTCGGCCAAGATAGCTACTAACAATGGAGAACATGCAAGATCATAAACAACATAGAGATAACATAAGATAATATTCAGAACATCAACTCAATCATAACACCAATATTCATCGGATCCCAACAAACACAACATGTAGAATTACATAACGGTGATCTCGATCATGTAAAGCAGCGGCGGATCGCGATATATTCTGGAGAAGTGATTGGGTATTTAGGTTTTTCCCATCGGGGGGTCTTTATAGGCGAAGGGGCGGCGCCAGGGCCAGGGTGGCCTCACCACCAGGGCCCTATGGTGTGGCCGCCCCGTGGCCCTTCTTTGTCTCCTCTTCGGTTCTCTGGAAGCTTCGGTAAATTTCTGGATATTCGGCTTTTGTTTCATCCAATTCCGAGAATATTTCCTGTGTAACTTTTCTGAAATACAAAAATAGCAGAAAACAGGGAACTGGCACTGTGACATCTCGTTAATAGGTTAGTTCTAGAAAATGCATAAAAATGCCACGAAGTATAACGAAACACTAAGCAAATAGTGTAAAAACAAGCATGGAGTATCAAAAATTATGGATACGTTAGAGACGTATCAAGTACCCAGAAAATTACCTCCTGCGAGAGTATCAAGAACGTACCTATACCAACTAGTTATACCAACATAAAAATTTCTAAGGAGGATCATGGTAGAATGCTTCTTTGTACACCTATGATGAGAATTGCTAATACGGTACCAAGCATCTTTCAAACTCTCTCCCCCTTGTTGCTTAAAAGTACGAACTTCAACTTCAGGATTACTCATTCTAACAAAACTAAAAGCAAGCAAGTAAAAACAACTATAAAGGATACTAATTTTTTTTGTGTTTTTGATAAAACGATGCGAGTAAAAATAAAGTAAAAGCAAAACTTAAAACAAAGTAAAGGATGTGCGTACGAAACTTCCCTTGCAGAAGTCTTCTTTTTCACCCCGGCAACGGCGCCAGAAAAATCTTTGCTGTGGCGGTGTGTGATAGTGTAAATCACCGTCCAGTTGGGAACCCCAAGAGGAAGGTTTGATGAGTACAACAGCGAGTTTTCCCTCAGTAAGAAACCAAGGTATGTCGAATCCAGGAAAAAGCCAAACTCCAGAAGGTGATGCCCGCTAGCTTCGCGACAGCTCCGGATAATTTATAAGGCGCCTCGTCCAAGCTTTGCTTTGCGAGCGGCAACGTGGAACCTGCACACAACACAACCAAATACTTTGCTCCTAACTTACGATGAGGTTGTCAATCTCACCGGTTTGCTTGAAACAAAGGGTATGAGCGTATCGAGTGGAAAGTGATAATAGTATGCGAGTAAAGTAAACAGTGCGAGTAAAGTAAACAAGTGATAGCAATATAAAGGAAATAGGACCGGGGTCCATAGTTCACTAGTGATGTGTCTCTATAAGATAAAATAACACATGCTGGGTAAACAACTTACAGTTGGGTAATTGATAGAATAAAGACAACGTGCATATGTCAAGAGGATCACTATGAGATTTACTCTGGGCATTACAACAAGATACATAGACCGGCATCCAACTGCATCTATGACTAATAATCCACTTGTGGCGAATCAATCCGAGAACTCCACAAGTATTAAGTTACGAATAACAGATAACTGCATTAAGCAAAGTGTATAATGTAAACAAAGCATATGCCCTTGAGCATATGAATGTTGTTTTCTCCCTAATGGCAACAACACATCTACAACCTTAGAGGTTTCTGTCACTCCCCCAGATTAAATAGAGGCATGAACCCACTATCGAGCATAAATGCCCCCTCTTGGAGTCACTAGCAACTAGTCGGCCAAGATAGCTACTAACAACGGAGAGCATGCAAGATCATAAACAACATAGAGATAACATAAGATAATATTCAGCATATCAACTCAATCATAACACCAATATTCATCGGATCCCAACAAACACAATATGTAGAATTACATAAAAGTAGTCTCGATCATGTAGGGCAGCTCACAAGATCTAAACATGAAGCACATGGTGGAGAAGACAACCAACTAGCTACTGCTATGGACCTATAGTCCAAGGTAGACTACACACTCATCGCGCCGGAGGCAAGCATGGCGATGAAGAAGACCTCTGGTGGCGATTCCCCTCTCTGGCAGGGTGCCGGGAAGAGCTTCTGGACCCTCCCGATCTCGGGTCGACAGCGGCGGTGGATCGCGATGTATTCTGGAAAAGTGATCGGGTGTTTAGGTTTTTCCCGTCGGGGGGTCTTTATAGGCCAAGGGGCAGCATCAGAAGTGGACCAGGGGGCCCACACCACAGGCCAGCGCGAGCCAGGGGCAGGCCGCGCCCCCTGGTGGTGTGGCCGCCCTGTGGCTCCTTTCTGTCTCCTCTTCGGTTCTCTGGAAGCTTCGGTAAATATCTGGACTTCTGGCTTTTGTTTCGTCCAATTCTAAGAATATTTCCTGTGTAACTTTTCTAAAACACAAAAACAGCAGAAAACAAGGAACTGACACTGTGGCATCTCGTTAATAGGTTAGTTCCGGAAAATGCATAAAAATACCACAAAGTGTAACAAAACACTAAGCAAATGGTGTAAAAACAAGCATGGAGCATCAAAAATTATAGATACGTTAGAGACGTATCAATCATTATGCACACTCACTCACCAATTGCGTACAAGTTGTTGGTGCCGATCGGCAAAGGAAGCCAGTCCTAGCGGCCTGGTGGGGCTGGCAGCGGGTCAACGAACACCCTGGCATGGCACTAGAATATGCTAGGTTTGTTGAGTCTGTTTTATGTGAAGGACATGGAGATTAATTTCTTCCGCATGCATGTATGTACAAAGAGATAAGTACAGTTTTCATGGGCGGATGCAGGATTGTCATGTTTTTACCTATTGCTCGGCGCTTGCCTGGGCTTCGCTCGCGCTCGCCTCTTGGAAAGGACTACAATTAGCGATAATTTAGCTGGCTGGCAGGAGCAAAAACGTGGGCCTTGTCGTTATGGGCCTTGACTTGGGCCGTGGCGAGAGAAACGCACGGACGAGTGAAACACGCCAGAGTTCTCCTCCTTTCTCGTCTCCCCGAGTCCCCGACCCATGCTCTCCCCTATCCCCCAAGCGGCGGCACACTGATTCCCAATCCCCCTCCCCCACACCCCACCACCCTTCCCCAGGCGGTCATCGGCTGGTCGGCGGCAGACCATGGAGGAGGGCGACCCGAGAGGTGGAGGGGCACCCACAGCAGCAGATCCTGCATCTGCAGGCGACGAAAGTGGTGGGCATCCCAGGCAGTAGCGGTGGCCATACCCAACCGCATCTAGAGGCCGCAAGCGCTGGCGCGGTGACCTGGTTGCGTCTACTCCAGGAGGCTCGTCAGGCTCCACTTCAACAGGTCGGAGAGAGACAGGTAATGAGTTTTGTTCATTTGACTTGCTCATATTTAGGTCAATTTTGATTTTGCATTTGTAATTTAAGACATTGGCCATGAATTGCTCAATCCTACTTGTTTGAACCTTGAAGTATTGACTTTTTATAAAATTGTTTAAATTTTAGGAATTGGAAGATTCTTGGTTGATACAAGAAACTTACCGCAACCACCACCACAACCAAATGTGGCAAACGAGGAGGATGAGCATGAGGCCATGAATGTGTTCAATCCCGATGAGATTGTGCGTGATCCTGCTCTTAGGAAACAAATAAATAAATATCATTCGGATGTACGAGACCAAGTGAAAAGGGCATATCTTTTGAAGGGTCCAACCAAACCAATTGTGAACTTTCCTAAGATGGGAAGTGGATCTAGGGTTTTTTCAAAAGGATGGTATGATAAGTATGATTGGATAGAGTATAGTGAGTCCCATGATAAGGCTTATTGTTTCTATTGCTCTCTTTTTAGGCCACTTGGAAGTGCACATCAGAGGCACTAAAGGATGTTCTTCTTTGAATTCTAGATCGTTACAAGCTATCTATTCATAGGTTACGAGGGCAATGATATGATGGGGCTTCCAATATGAGAGGTGAATTCAATGGCTTGCATAAAAAGATATTAGATATAAATCTTATGCCTTCTATGTTCATTGCTTTGCCCATCGTTTGCAATTGTTGTCTCCATTGCTAGTTCTTGTTCATCCATTCATAATTTCTTTGAGTCCATCTTCAGGATTGTGAACACATCAAGTTCATCTTGCAAAAGAAGAGATGTGCTTACGGAAGAACACCATCAACATATTTTGGATATGCTTGAGAGGGGTGAGGTATCTAGTTGAAGAGGCTTGAATCAAGAAACACGTCTCACTAGGCCCAGAGATACTAGATGGGGTTCACATTATACAACTTTGCTTCATATTCAACAAATGTGGTTGGGAATATTGTATGTTCTCCGTGAGGTTAATGATGAGAGTCGTGGATTGACACAGGCGGCGGGTTGGATAGAGAAAATGGAGGACTACAAAAAAAATTCATTTCAAAGGTAATGATAAAGTTGCTTGCCATCACGCATGATCTTTCACATGTTTTGCAGAAGAAAGATCTAAATATTTTGCATCAATGGAATTAGTTAGTGATGTGAAAGCTCGGTTGGTATCTATGAGAGAAAGTGGTCGGGATAACTTGTTTCATAAGGTCCAAGAATTTTGCATGGAGAAGGTATCCCCATTCCAAATATGGATGATTAAATACCGGTTCGTGGTAGTTCAAGGCTTGATGGGTTTACCTACAATAACCTTCATTTGTACAAAGTTGAGATCTTCTATGTTGCCATTGACAAGATATGTGTTGAGATGGATCATCGCTTTTGTGATGCTTTGACGGGGGTATTAGAGAGCTTCTCATGTCTTAGTTCAAACAACTCTTTCTCAATGTTTGATGTGGGCAAGCTTGCTCATCCATCTTCAATTTATCATGCGGATTTCTCTAATGATGACCGTGCAACCATAAGAGGCCAACTTGAGAACTACGTTCACCATGTGAGAATCCATTTATCTTTTTCTACTTGCACAAATCTTGAAAGTTTGGATATAAAGATGGTTAAAACGGAAAGCATTTGGTCTTGGTCTTCCCATTGAGTTGTCCTTAATATTACGTCGGTTGAGAGGGCTTTTTCGGCAATGAAGATCATCAAGTCTAAATTTCATAACAAGCTCAAGAATGATTGGTTCAATGAAATGATGATATGTTACACCGAGCGGGAGATATATATTTAGACAACTTGATGCTGGTGTTATTTCTCAAATGTTTCAAGCCATGAGGAGGAGAAGGAAACATTTACCTCGTAAGCCTAGGGCTAATTAGCACATCATTGCTACTATCTCGGTATATTTTGTTCCCACATGAATCAAGATGAACATGGCCTTGTGGGTGTATTTGGACATTTCAACTTTTTTCATCGACCGTTGGAGCTCATTAGTCTTTTGCTAGTGCTTGATAATTCCTATCATAAGGAATATTAGCGCAAATGAGCATTCAAATGTGTTGTGAACTTGTAAATATTCAAATGTGTTGTGGACTAGTGTATTTGCATTAGAACTATGGTAAAAAATAGTATTTGGTCCATATGATGCTATATTTGTGTGAGAAATTTTTTAGTTGCCTTGCGGCCCGCTTAGGCTTCAACAAATTCCTGGATCCGCCAGTTGTGCTATTATACGGGAAAACCCAGTTGATGTGGCAATAAAAATCGGATACAAATCTGTTGAATCGGTGAAAGGGTGTATTTGAAACTGTTTTTATAGTACAGGTGTGAAAGTTGAACCAATCCAGATTTAAGGATTGTAATGTGAAATTTTAGACAAATTTAAGGGGGTTCTCTCGTAAAAGGAACACCTTGGGTAGCTGTGGGGTTGTGCATCGTGCAGCAAAACACAGAAATATAATCGGGCCTATTTGTGCGATAATTTTGTATTGGGCCTATTTGTGCGACAATTCTGTATTGGGCCTATTTGTACTAGTGCGAACATCTTCTTCTCGGCCTGTGCTCGTCCCCGCACCCCTACGGCCCTACCCATCCCAATCCTTCTCCATTCTCGCAAGTTTCCTTCGCTTCCCCTCCTCCCCGACTAAATCCACCGACGGCGGCAGCCGGCAGCAATATAGGCGGAGCGGAGCGGGGTAGGACGGCGGCGTTCACAAAGGCGGGTGGGACGGCTCAGCTGGGCGGCAGAGAACTGCACAGCGGCAGCGCGGGTGGCTGGCCGTGAGCCGTGGGCGTCCACGGAGGCGGCGAGCTAGTCGGCCGGGAACTGCACGCAGGAGGCGCCACCACCTCGATATCCGGCATGGGATCGACCTGACCAAGACAAGCACGGCCGCGGTTGGAGAAACCAAGAACTGAGCGCGGCGGAAGGGAGCCAAGCCGTGCGCGCGGCGGCGTGAGCAGAGCAAATCGTTTGAGGGGAGCCAACAAGGTGTCTGGGCCGCCACCCGCCGGCCGGTGACGATGGAGGCGAAAACAGATCCTGGTGAGTGGATTCCTGCCTAATCTATTTTTTCGATCGATCGAATCTAAGCTTCGGACTAGAAAGAGCCGTTCATTTCCGGCGATCTCTGCGGCTTACTGACGCGACCGTTTCTTTCTCTCTGGATTGCCCATGCCGCCGGTGACCCCAGAAATTAGCAGGAAGCCGGCCTCCCAATTCCCCACGGATGGCTGCTTAACTGACTTCGGGACGTTTGATAAGCACGGATTCATCTACGTTCCACCCTGCATCGAGGAACAGTGTCAATCTGCACCTGTCGTCACTGGGGACTCTGCAGCTGCAACACAGGCGTCCTCGCTGCAAGAGAACGACTCCCCTGACAGTAGCCGGAAACCGGCGTCCCAATTCCCCAGGGATGGCTGCTCAACTGACTTTGGGACGTTTGATAAACACGGATTCATCTACGTTCCACCCTGCAATGAGGAACAGTGTCAATCTGCACCTGTCACTTTGGATTCTGGAGCTGCAACACAAGGGTCTTCGCTGCAAGAGAGCGACTCCCCCGACAGTAGCCAGAAGCCGGTGTCCCAATTCCCCACGGATGGCTGCTCAATTGACTTGGGGACGTTTGATAAACACGGATTCATCTACGTTCCACCCTGCATTGAGGAACAGTGTCAATCTGCACCTGTCACTTGGGATTCTGCAGCTTCAGCACAAGCAGCGTCCTTGCTGCAAGAGAGCGTCTCCCCTGACAAAATTGCGCCGCCAGAGGAATGTAAAGAGAAGTCGCCGATAACAGAGGACCCTGGTGAATCTGTTGGAGATGTCATTGTTGATGATAAGTTGATAAAGCAGAATTTAGATGTTGATTCACAAGAAATCATCACAGGGGGGTTCCCCAGAGCCAAGCTGATGGACAATTTGAGGTGCCTTGTGGAGATTAACAAAATGTCAAAAGGTGTGAGGAGGAAGAAGAGGAAAACAAGTGGTGATCAGTCTTACATAGTTCCTTGCCAAAATGCCTCCAAGTAATACATTGTGGTGCACATTGGTTCCAGTTGAGATTTCCACGCAGCTGGCTATGGTTTGCCGTGGAAATCACTGGAAGAAAGTGTGGCCCAAGGTGCTAGGCCTCACTGCTGAGACATTGGAGTGTATGGCGTTCTGATGAAGTGTAACGAGATTGACCGTGAAAATTCCAAAGGGGTGGATATTGGGAGCAGGCCTGAATGGGATGGAATACAGCAGAAGTATAAATATCTCGTGGATTGGTTTATTGCTACCGTGAAGGATTTACTCGGTATGATCCTAGTTCTGGAACTTCCCCCTTCTCTTGTCTGTCTTCGTGTCTACAGCTTGCAGTAAAGAAAAGATGGCATAAGATGCACTTCTATGCACTCAGCCTTTTCTGTTATGGAAGCTGCACCGACATGTCACTATTTTCATTTTCACCTTCTCTATTCATTGAGTCCAACGTTGACAAAAAAAAAAGTAAAGTATGTGACATAGCTTTACCTTTGATAAAATCTGAAGCCGATTAGGAAAGCCACTTTTACTATTTTTTCAGTTCAGAATGGGCTCACAGAAATCAATGTATGGGTTAGGAAATTGTAAAACCAGAAACTGCGGCGACGGGGCTGGCTGCTCGCGCCCTCTGCAACTTTGATCATGGCGGTGTCCATGCCGGTTGCTTTTCGCTGAAGCACCGCCACCACCTGGAAGGAGGACGCCTGCGGCGGAGAACTTGGACACCATGGTCGCTCTGCCCCCCGCTTGGTGCTTCTGTTTCTGCGACCTCGCAGAGCCCGTCAGCAACGCCATCTTCACTGCTCTCCTCCGTCCCAGTATGTATGATTTCCACCGAGACCTTCTTTGACATCGCACGCAGGTGGCAATGTGGCATGCTGGCGTCGTCGTCTTTCCTGCAAATTCTCCTACATTACAAGTCCTGGGCCGTGCGATACCTCCGCACGGTTCAGTTAGCAAATACTTAGTCTCATTCATATTGCAAATATTCTCTAGCTCACTTTGGCCACGGGTGAAGGCATGTCGGCTTGCCTCGCGAGAAATACTTCGATGCATTGGGGAAGGAGTGGAGATTTGGTGCACATGGGTACCAGTGATCTCGCTTTTTTAACAAAATCAAAAATTATATTTTCAAGTTTCAAAAAATTGTGAAAAATATATTCAGATGTAGCCAACTATTTATCTTACAAACATGCAAAAAATTCATATTCAAATATATTATATTTTGGGCTACACAAAAATGACAAACGTGTAGATCTATTATATTTGTTTTCAAATCTACAAATGTTACCATAATTTGTCATTTTTGTGTAGCCCATAATATAACGAATTTCGTATTGAAATTTTGCTTGCTTGTAGGTTACATCGTTGACTATGTCTAGATTTATTGTCATAATTTTTTAAGATTGAAAAATATGGTTTTCAATTTTTTTAACGAAGGGATCACTGGAGCCCATGAGCAAAAAAAACACTTTCCGGGGAAGTAATGTCTTCCTGTAGGGCGGTGAAATCGCATCGCAAGAAAAACTTTGACAACGGAGTACCAAGCCACGGAATCGCTGTTTTCTTCCTCGGCTTTTTTCTCCCCAAAATTTGTCATCCCTTAACAAGATCCTCTCCGGAGTTGTCTCCATAAATTGACCGCATGCGGCCGATCATTGGACATCTTCTCCTCCTCTACGACTGCTGTGAGAAAGCCGTCGCCGCCGCAGCTTCTCCTCCGCCGCGGCGTGACGAAGGCGCCACCGTAGCTGGTGGTAGATATTGAATCTCCCGTTTTCCCGCAACCACCCATTCCCGCACGACCCAGCCAAACGTGGCAAAGTAAAAGCTTCCCACTCTCCCTGCTATATATAAATCTCCACGTCACGTTCGTTGATCGCCATTGAATCCCCGCCCCGGCCGCCAGCGGCGCCGCACGCCACCAAATCCCAGTTAGCTCCTCCCTCCGCTACCATCTGGCCGCCGACATCGACCGACATGTCATCGGCTCCGCTGCTCGGCGACGGCGCCGTCGAGCCCGCCGTCGACGGCAAGGGCGGCGGCGAGGCGAAGGCGCGGTCGCCGGCGTGGCTGCGGCGCGTGATCGACACGGAGGAGGCGTGGGCGCAGCTGCAGTTCGCGGTGCCGATGGTGCTGACCAACATGTCCTACTACGCCATCCCGCTGGTGTCCGTGATGTTCTCCGGCCACCTCGGCGACGTCCACCTCGCCGGCGCCACGCTCGGCAACTCCTGGGCCACCGTCACCGGCTACGCCTTCGTCGTACGTACTGCTACCACAAACTCTTTGCCAGATTTCGTTCGACCGCGCATTAATAATCGCAGCCCTAGTATAGTTATTCCTTAAATCCTGCAGACCCACGTGCTGGTCGTATGCATCTCCGGATTGCGAAATTATTGACAGACGTAGTAATGGCCATTGATAGCAATTGCCGATGCCGAGAACGCTACAGTGTCTAGTTTACTCCCATTGCAAGCCAGTTTTCAACGGATGCGAATCGGCCCGCGTTGATATTTTCAAAGTTACGCTAGTACGAATATAGATGGTTTTGTTGACCTTAACGCCACACTTGCCATTAGTTTATCACCATACTCCTACTAGTACTTCAGTGTCGGGTTGGATCTTGTGGAGTTTTGGGTGACTTTCGCGTTCCACTGATTTCAGTACAAATACTTAGCAGCCCACAAAAACTGCCTAGTGACATAATCAACAATTTATTTGCCTGTATCCTTATACTGGTCTCATCTTCAAGCCTACTTTTTCTTAAGAGGGGAGCAAAGTATCTCGAAACAGGCTTTCGCCCCGCTATATTAATATAGCAACCACACGATACAACGAGCTAGCTGGGACCGTAGCACAAACTAGCCTAAAAGGAAAAAAAGGAAAGTCAGAGAAACAAAAACGAAACAAAGAAAAGAAATTAATGTCCACAACGTCGGGTCGACGAAAACGATGATGATCCGCAAGCGCTGCGCCCTTCGGATAATTCCCACCACACTCTTAGTACTTTGAAGCTCCACATACCAAGCAAGCACCTTCAAGAAGGGAAGCGACGATGTCGACGCTGCTGCTCGGACTAGTCCTAGGGTTTCCCCCGGTACGCGGAGGGGTGCAGAAAAAAGGGGTACACCCGATGCCCTTCAAGAAGGAATGGCGGCGCCCAAGGGCGTCACCGCATCGGTGTCAGCCTTTCGACAGGGATTTCTCCAGACCCCCAAAAAAACCACGCCCCCGACGCTCCATCGCACTCCACCAAGCTCGCCGTCCACCAGCTCGCGCCACCACAATTTTGCAATCACCACCGCCGTCTCACCGAGACCGAAGTAACGAGACCGACTGGAACAAAGAAGGGCATCCGGGAACAAGGAACGGCCGAGCAGCGGACACGCGGGAGGGCACGACCTCCTCCGCCAATAGCGGTTACCGACCGGATGCAGCAACAAGAGCAGACCAGGCCCTTCTGGCCCGACCGAGCCCGTGGGCTCGTGAAGCTCCCATCGCCGCGCTGCAGTAGGCGCGCCGCCGTCCGGCCATCCTCGCCTGGGCCACCTCTCCGGCCGCCGGAGGGGAGCAAAATCATAGCCTCTATATCTATCGATGATGCACGATATGCACATAACCGTTTATTGCATTATTTAAAGGTTCAGAGTAGTAGTAATTGTTATAGCTCATGAATCAATCACACACAGGGTGAACGGTCGCTCTCTTTCCCCTCCCCTCTCGCTCTCTCCAGAAACCTCTCGTTCTTGGTTCTTCCCACCTCACCACCGGGCCGGACCGGAGCCGCTCTCGCCGGCGCTGCTGGTGTGAGTAGGCAATGGAAGGGCGCCAGATCTAGTAGTAGGTTTAGTTTTAGGTTTGAGATGCTCTTTTTGGCGATTAGGGGTAGGTCGCCGGATCCCATCGGCCGGTTCTGGCGCGCCCTCTGCCTCATCGTCGTCGCGGCGCTGCTCCGGTGGCGGGAGTGGTGGCTCGGGATGGCGAAGAGGAGCGGCATCTCCCTCAATAAGGCCGTCTTCCCCGTCTATCGGAGGCTGGTCGTGCTGGAGCTTTTCCGCAGCTTCAGGCGGTCGCCGGCGTTCTTCTTCACTGAGTTCTCATGGTGGGAGCGAGGTGCAGTTTGCGTCTCCGGTGAGGCCTTCTTCAATAAGCGGATTTGTGGTCTTCTCTGTCTCTGGATCTTGTTGCTACTTTCTTCCCCTTTGACTGGCCGAGGTGGTCTGGAGAAGGGTTGGTTGTTGGCAGCAGCTTGCAGCGATAGAGGAGATGGGGGTGTTCTTGAGCTCATACACGTTGGGGGAACCATCGCCTCCACGATCTTCTGCCGGCAGGGCGGCGGATTTTCAACCTCCAGGGAGGAGGCCCTTATTCGATCCAGTGGCGGGTGCTCGAGGCCTCCAATTCGCGAAGTGATTAGTTCCCCGCGAGTTGAAGGTGGACCGCTGTTGCTGATCGTCGCCGGAAAGGAGCTCCCGAGCAGCAGGCTTCGGTTCCTCGGCGGTTTCGCCTGGAGGACGCCGGCGAGTGGTGACGGAGACGCCTGGGGACTGGATTGCTTTTCTTTCTTTGGTTCCAAGGTGGTTTGTGTAAACAGGAAGGCCCTATCTGTAGATAGGAGATCTCCTAGGACTAGAATGGAATGGGCTTTTCTAAAATTTGTACCTGTCACCGTTTTATATTGAAAAATCTGGGGTCTTCTTGACCCCTCCCCCTTGTTCAAAAAAAAAGTAATCGTCTATTGGGCCGTCAGTCACCCTGGTTGCAGATAGCATGTGCAACCGAGACGGTTGCTTCAGAATCCACATTAAGGCAGGACGATTCGCGGATCCAGAAAGTAGCCATAAAATATGAGCTTTTCCGAACATATCATTTTTAAGTTCCACAAAGTCTATACTAAAGCGCAAACACTTGTAGTACGAGTATTTGAGCTTTGGTCTGTTTATAAATTCCACACTGAACCAGTTATCCAACATATTAGTGAGATATTAGCATCATTGGCCGTTGGAGGAAATGTTAAAAATGAAGTGTACATTTCTCAAGCCTACGTCCACACTCACCAGAAAACACACTGATGTTTCTCGTTTTTGCCTTTTCCATCTCTTATGCGGCGCCGATCGCTGGCGAGCGCTAGCAAGTGCTAGGGTCAAGTCTAGTCGTCTGATCTCTGTATTTCTCGACAGAGCAGTCGCTATTTCTTCTGCCGATGTGAATAGCTGGAGTAAGCGTGTAGCTCGCCTCTTCCTGCAGAGAAGAAAAACAGAGTACTCCTGCGTGACCGACTAGATTTCTGTGGCTGCGGCTTGAATACTGCCGGGGCGCATGTTCCTGCTACGTATCGATCACGTTGTCTGCCACCAAGAAACAGACGCGTGCATTGAGTACATACTCCAAACGCAAGCGCAGCTCATGAGGCTGGAGCCATGCCAAGCTACGCCTCTACCGTCTCACAAACATTATCGTTGGAGTACCACCGTCATAGTCAGGACATGGGTTTTCACCTAGGGAAAAGTTCAATCTCTAGACAATACCTTTGATAAGGATATGACTACAGAGCCACCAGGTACAACTAATGGTTTTCACCCTGGAAACTGAGACATGACGCCCAAAGAGCACCACCAAGAACAAAGTCACTGCGCGTCACCGCCTCACTTGCCGAGCACTGCTGCAATTCACCGATCATCTGGCTCATAGTCATCACGTGCCCTGTTTTCATGTAGACCTGTCACCGAACTAAACCGTATGCACACAACAAATAGCAAAGTGTCATCTTCGCCCCATCCTCCTCGAGTACTCCATGGAATATTGATCTCGACTCAACATGAGCATGTGAGATGGTACCTCCATAGTCCAACTGATCTTCTATGAACACGGGCGCCTTGAAGATCCTCATGTCAACACCTTTGTAATCAAGGCAGTGGAGGTGCTAAGGTCGACTTAACCAAGGACATTAAGCGGTTAAAATTTGCCAAACACCCAAGCGCGTAGTCCACAAACGGCGTCGGCGATGCATCCAATACCGCAACAAAGGTGCGTATCGTGGCCGATCAGAAACGAGAGGCATCTTCCTTGGAGACACGGACCATCCGGGACCTTGTGGCGGCAACCGGATGGCGCTGCCAAGTCATGGATAGTCAGACGGCAGAGGACACAGTAACACGTGGGGATCAAAACCAGCGAAATCTAGTAACGTGGTCTCCCTGCACGATCTTGAAGAAGAATGGTGATCGATGCCATCCGGGATCACAAGCCAGAGAAGGAGAAGCGCAAGATGCGTAAGTATCGCCACTGGCAGATCATCGCGTTGTTGCCTTCTACTGGTGAAAACTGTACTTTGGTTGTGGCTGAAATTACCGCCAGCGGCACCTTTAGGCGTTGTTTCTCTTGTTGGAGGCGTCGACGAAGCAACTCTCTCTTCCCACCCGACATGCTCTAGGAGAAACCCGAGATCCGGTGTTCGGATTGGAAGATCCTGGCGTCAAGCTATGTTCAGTGTCACATTCCCTCCTAGGTGCATCGTGTTGTAGGGAGTAGGGACATGGGGTGCGTGGTGGTGTGTTCGGCAGTGGCGAGCAGCTGAACTACCGAAGCACTCTCCACATGCGAGGGACGTTGGGTGAGCCACTTTGGTCTTGCTCGTGGGTTCGTAGAGGCACATGTCCTCCACTTTTATGCATATCGACCCTCTCCGATGTCAACGATGTTGGTGAAAAGGCTCACGATAGAACAGTTCGATGCTCGGTTTTAGGTGAGGACTCTATGAGTGACATGTCGCTTGAGTAGCGCGACTGTTTTGTGTGTTCCCCCTTCCGGCAAATTGTATATTTATAGTGCTTCATGTGCGGCTTGCCGTTGTTCAGGTTTTCACCTGGTTTTTCTCTAATTCTCTTGGCCATCTTCTTACTAATAAATGGATTTAGAAGCTCTCCTACTAACATCACATATTTGTCAAAATGAACGATAATGTTTTTTGAAATTTTGAAACTTACGCATCACATATTTGTCAAAATTCTATTTCGTTACCCTAAGAAGTGTATACCATTATTATTTCACCGTACAATCTTCTGACAAAAAAACCAGAGAAATAAGTTGCTAAAAGGCTTGTTTTGCTGATGAACAACGTTGCATTGCATCCGAAGTATACTACGCTAGTCATACTAGCTAGCCATGTGATGCACTGATGTTTTAATACTGCAATATATATAATGACGCATTTGCAAAAATGAACAACGTTTCAGACCGGCATGAGTGGCGCCCTGGAGACGCTGTGCGGGCAGGCCTACGGCGCCCGGCTGTACCGCATGCTGGGCCTGTACCTCCAGTCGTCGCTGATCATGTCGGCGGTGGTGTCCGTGCTCATCTCCGTCCTGTGGCTGTTCACGGAGCCGGTGCTGGTGTGCCTGCGGCAGGAGCCCGAGGTGTCCCGCGCCGCCGCGGTGTTCATCCGGTACCAGATCCCGGGCCTCTTCGCCTTCTCCTTCCTGCAGTGCGCGCTGCGGTACCTGCAGACGCAGTCCGTCGTCCTGCCGCTCGTGGTCTGCTCCGGGGTGCCGTTCGCGCTCCACGTCGCGCTGAACCACCTGCTGGTGAACGTGCTCGGCCTGGGCCTCGCCGGCGCCTCCGCCGCCATCTCCGCCACCTTCTGGCTCTCCTGCCTCATGCTGCTCGGCTACGTGATGTGGTCCGAGGAGTTCGGCGAGACGTGGAAGGGCTTCTCCGTCGACGCCTTCGGCTACGTGCTGCCGACCATCAGGCTCGCCACGCCCTCCGCCATCATGGTCTGGTCTGTATACATTGCTGCATTTGCATTGCACACATGTTATCATTCTCAAACACGCTTGTAGAGTACGTCGTTTCCCCTATCATCTAACCTGGCGTTCGTGCTGATGGGTGCAGCTTGGAGTACTGGGCGTTTGAGCTCCTGGTGCTGATCGCCGGCTTGCTGCCGAATTCCACTGTGAGCACGTCGTTGATCGCCATGTGGTACGTTTACGTCGATCTCTTGGAGTCTGACTAATGGATCTTCGCAGACATGTTATACGTAGGCTAGGATCCATAATTCGTGGTGTGTATCAATCGACTTCATCCATGTTTAATGCTTCCAAATGCAGCTCTAGCACGGAGGCCATTGCCTACATGATCACCTACGGCTTCAGTGCCGCTGTGAGGTACTGTCCGGTTTCAGACTCGCAATTTCTTCCTCTGTCCAGTCATCAACTCAACATGAGCTTCGTGTACCTTTTGCAGCACTCGGGTGTCGAATGAGATCGGTGCCGGGAACATAGAAAAAGCGAAGAACGCGGTGGCGGTGACGTTGAAGCTGTCAGTGTTCCTCGCCCTCTCCTTCACCCTGCTGCTGGGCTTCGGCCACGGCCTCTGGGCGAGCCTCTTCAGCGGGAGCACGGTGATTGCGGCAGAGTTCGCCGCCATCACCCCGTTCATGATGATCTCCATCGTGCTCGACTCCGCCCAGGGCATCCTGTCAGGTGGTACAACAATCGCTGAATTATAAGATGTTTTGGACAGTGGATTGACCAAGGTAATGAATGGATGAATTTGGGTGTGGGCAGGGGTGGCGAGGGGCTGCGGATGGCAGCACCTGGCGGCGATGACGAACCTGGTGGCGTTCTACTTCGTTGGCATGCCGCTGGCCATCCTCTTCGCCTTCAAGCTCAACTTCTACACAAGGGTACATCGCTAACGAAGCACTCTCTACTTGCCACTACTGCCTCAATGCGCCAAAGCATTTTGCTCGATTCCCAACAATCTGAAAAAACAGGAGCTAGCTAGAGCACTTGACTGATGGACAACTCCTTCTAACTTTTTGTTCTGCAGGGTTTATGGTCGGGTCTGATCTGCGGGCTGACGTGCCAGAGCAGCACGCTGCTGGTGATCACCGTCCGCACCAAATGGTCCAAGCTCGTGGACGCGATGCAAGAAGAGAAGGTCAACTACGTCGCTTGATTTCTCTGAAAAAACCTAGGCTGCTTGATCGATGGGTTTTTGTGAGATGGCTGAGGCTTGATTGAACCGGTGTCAAACTGTGCAATGATGTGGATCAGGATAAACCAGAGATTTCCCCGAGATGTCAGGAAATTAGAGATATGATAAGAGCTTTTGCAAGCTGTAGCACAGTAGCACATAGTCTTTGTAGAGCGATATGCCAACTAGGCTGCCCACTTATGTGCTAAACAGGCTAGTTCGGATATGAAGAGATGCCTATGGATCAACTATAATCCAGCATTTTTACACGACATTCTATGGAATGATTATAATCCAACTGAGTAATCAATAAAGCTCCAAATTAGGAAAAAAGATGGAACTGAACGGCAATGGAACTCATCCAACAAATCAATGTACAATAGCCAATTTAGTGGACGTATTCCCTGTCCTGTTAGCATAAAAAACCCACGATATTTGCGCTTAAAATTTGGAAAATCACGACTTTACTTTTGAATCGCAAAACCCCGTGACTATTTGATCATTTTTTTTTTGCAATGTGCACTAATGGGGCATTTTTGATGATTGACACGAAATCTAACATGAAGGGCCCACCTGTAAGGCTATCATGGCAAGGAATGACGACGACCATTGACGGCGGTTGCAGGCCCCATTAATTTTTAGTTCTCTTTAATTTAGGCTCTTAACAAGTAAGATAAATTCTTTAGATATGATACTAAGTGAATTTACCTAATATGATAAAATATAGTCTCGTAGTTCCTTCCTTGTTACAAGAAGTATATCTGCATTGGAGAGGTGTGGCACCACAAAGAAGATCAGCGCCACAAAGGCTCACCCTATTCTCCGATGAGCTAACCACAAAGGCTAGCTCACACTCCACTAAGCGGTGCCCTTGGAAGGTGGCAATCGAGACCTTTAAACGAGGGTTGGGGCAAGCTCCACAACTTAATTGGAGGCTTCCAACAACACCACCAAGCTCTTACACACAAAGGATGAGCATAGGGGCGGCTTCTTCCAGCTAAGGTTGCGAGAACCCAAGAGTAACACAAGTTCCTCAATGAAATGCATGGGGAAATAAAATCCATTTGGTGGAAGTGCAGATCTAGGTCTCACCCCTCGAATCTCAAAAGGGTTTCAAGTTCCTATGGCTAGAAAGGGGTCGAGATCTAGGGAATTTAAGCTTAGCAACAATGGAAGAGAGAGAATAAAAGCCGCAGCTCCCACCGGGGGTGGAAGACGACTATATATAGGGGTCACTAGGAACACTGGCGGACCGTGACAGCCCAACAAGACCGGGCCGCTCCATTAAAATGGGCTTATATTTGTATATAAATCTTAAATTTAACGGGCCAAATACACTGCTTTTGTCTTGGGGAGACCGGGCCGCGGCCCGGTATGGTCCCCAAGATAGTCCGCCAGTGCCTAGGAAGCTAGGTAGCCATTGAGTTTCACCAACCCTGGAGTCTTCGGACTTAGGACATGGGCCCCTGAGTCTATTGCTAGAAGGCCTGAAGTCTTTGGCACCTGAGAGAGCGAGCAGAGACTATGTCTAGGAGGCGAAAAGCCTTTGACTAGTCTCCGGACCCTCAATAGAGGTGAGCACCACTTGGTCAAAAAACAAGTAAGCCGCACCGATTCTTCGGCCGAAATCTGTGGCTCAGGACCAAAGTATCTGGTGTTTTCACACTAGATTCTTCGGTCTTGAGGCTAGAGTTTTAGCCCAAAAAATCCCCAACAACTAATTTTCTAGAGTTTTTCTCTCCTCCTTGCTAATGGGATGGCTAGTGGGTGTAGATATGGTTTTGTGCTAAATGTGATTTCACCCAAACTTTCCATTGAGTAGCCTCTCTTGATATGCGGAGACCTAAAATAGACAGGGGTGGGCATTCGGTCATGATCGATAATTTGGTTTTTGTACTTCGGTCTATTTTAAATTTGGTCCTTGAAACATAAGGACCGAAATATACTTGTGTATTTACTACCCGACAAATTCGGGTACCCAATAATTTGGGTTCGGGTTCGGTCACGACCGAACAACATTGTCGATGTTGCCAACACAAAGCTTGGGCATTTTATTTAGTCTAAAAATGTTATCATTTTACCTATATTTAGGAGATTTTCTAGAATTATATTGTTAGTAATTGGTAGGAATAAACGTTCAACAATTGAAACAATAAATTTAACCATACTACAGATGTTTGATCACCATCCAACAATACAATAATTCACACACGTCAAATAATTCTAGAGATTGAGGCAATATTATATAAATTTCGGTTAGTTCGGTCTATTTGGTTACTAGGAAGTAATGGCCGAATTTATCAAGCTAAATTCGGTCTATAAAATTTGCTACCCAATATGTTAATCGGTCCATTAAGTCTCGGTCTTTTCGGGTTTAGTCTCTTCAGTCTCGGTATTTTTGGGTTCGGTTTCCGGTCATTGGTTTTTATGCCCACCCCTAAAAATAGATAACCAAAAAAAATCTAAGTCTCAAAGCTTCGATATTTTCACTTTTTGATGGAGCCCCAAGAGTATATGTGCAATAACAAAATAACCTACAACACATGAGCATATGGTTGATAAAACAAGTGTTGACAACAAACACCCAAAACATGATTATAAGGGAAATGCCCTTTCAGCTGGTCCAGACTGGTTCGTCACTTTCCCCGTCTCAGTGCACTGGACCGTGAACAGGAGGTCACCCTCTTTGTAACATATGAGCACTTCACACGCTCCATAGAATAAAGTTGACAACATGACGTAGGGCTTTTGCCAGAGCATCATCTGGGGCCTAAACCTATATAAATCTTGCATTCCTTGAGGTTGTGAGCCCTCAAATCGTGACCACAACCCTTACACCTATAAATGTTCTTGACGTGAATCAAAACCCCGACACCGAAGTCCTTCCAATCGTCCATGTCCTCCTCGCCACTGGCCGTCCGGCTGGCAAGATACCGCTCTAGGGCGGCGGTGATTTGGGCCCTAGTGGTGGTGGTGGTGGTTGGGAGGGGGGTGGGGGTTCTGGGAGGACAGCCGGCCATTGATGTGGTTTGTGTGGACAGCCATTTCCCACCGACTGGTCTATTTATAGGCCAACGGCCTGAGCGGGAGAAAGCGGTGGGAAACAGAAGCGAGCGAGAGAAAGCGGCAGGAAACAGCGCACGCTAGGCGAGAGAAAGCGATTAAAAAGGGATAAAGGCCTCGTGCCTACCCTACTCGCGCAAATAAATCGATTCGAATCGAAATACGGTCGGAAATGCGGCGGCCCATTAGATTGCCCTTAGATACCCACGAGACTAGAGACGGTCCTTGACAGGTGGGCCCAACTATAGACAGCGTTACTTGGTGCCCTAGCTGACACGTGAGGCCGTCCGCGCGACCGCGCCGAGGTGCTTCCACTCCAGGCCGACTCCAGCCAGTCGCGCCAACCACCCCACCCCGCACCCCACACGGCAGCAATTCCCCACCACCACCACCAAAAGCAGCGTTGCTTGGTGTCCGCCGAAACAAAAGTCGCCGTCACCTCGCCTTCCCTTCGCCGTCCTCTCCCACAACCCCCGCCCCGTTTGACCCCTTCCTCTCCTAGGTTTAGCGCCCCACCCCGAACCCCACCGCACCAACCGACCGCCGCCCGCGCCCTCCGGACCGGCGTCTCCCCCCCGCCCCCGTTCCCTTCATGGTCGCCGCCGTGTCGTGAGGGCAGTGCTCCGCGATCAGAACATGAGCCACGCCGCCGCCGCCGCCGCTGCGCTGAGGGTATCCGTGCTGGGCCTGCTGGTGCTCGGGCTAGCCCTCCCGCCTCCCGCCGCGGCGCTGCGCCCGCTCAGAGAGCGCGTCGCGTCCGCCGGAGCCGCCGCCTCCTCCGGATCGTGGGCCGATGAGGTGAGACGCTGCTGGATTGCTAGACTCGCAAGTTTTCCCCATTTCCTCTTATTACGTCAAGGGTTTTAAGCCAATTTGGCTCTCCTGGTGGAACAATCGGAAAGAGCAACATACTTGCTTTTGTCCTTAGGTGTAAATTTCTGTGCCCCGCTTATGTTCGTGCTTATTGGACTTAACAATGGCGCAACATCAGCACATGCTATTCGGTTCGTATCCAACTAGTAGGCTTCTACTCCGAAATGTCAGTTGAACTGGATGCTCTGCATGCTATATTGACTGTACAGATTGACCCAAGCAGTCGGTGGGAGCAGAAATTAATAACGCATGGATTACATAATAGTAGGTCTTAATGCTTCAGTTCGCTGACTGAAGCGATTACAGATCCAGCAAGCAGAGAATGGCGACTTACATCGCTTCTATTTCATTTTACCATGTTAGGGCTGTTAGCTGATGACTCCACCATCATCCATTTCTCGTGAACTGCTAAATTGCAGTTTGATATGTATTTACGCAGTTAAGCTCTTTTTTCGCGGTAGTATGCAGTTGTGCTTAATGCTCATGGCCACTTGTTTATACAGCATGCGTTCTTCAAGAGGGATGATAATGACGTGAGTCCGTATTCATGGAATATTACAGGAACATATAAAGGTAACTCGTATATTTCCTCTTTCCTTTTCCAGGCAATAATAGCTTAGCAAATGTTTATTTGACCTATCGTTTCGTCAGAGTGTCAGCTTGTCTTTCCGTTGGTAACTTTGTGTTGCCACTGGTCCACTGCATGTGTTACATTAGGATGTGTAGCTTCCTTAAGGTCTTTATCTCGTGTCTAATTTTATGTAATGGAATGACTTTATATCGCTGTAACCAATTCTTCCCTTAGAAGCTAAGAGTTGCCTTGTTTCTTTGAGCCACATTATACAACTCTGTGGTGTCATTATCCTCATTGAAGGTGCATTTTTACTACATACTCCCTCCGTTACAAATTAATTGTCGCAGCTTTGGTCTAGAATATGGATGTATCTAGCCTGTAGGTTCGCTCATTTTAGAATAAAGCTGCGACAATTAGTTTGGAACGGAGGGAGTATTATATGATAGAATGACTCACATGTCCTCATTAGTTTGCTATTGCAACACATAGATGATGTAGTGCTAGTTAGTCATATCCTTGATGCCACATCACATGCATAATCCATTTCTATTATAACTGCGTCATCCTTAATAAAAAGCTCATGAGACATTTTTTTTTGCATTCATCACCCTAATCTTGTTTTCGTATGTATAGGATGCTACTGCTTACTTAACTGTCGGCGTGTTTGTTTTAATACATCATTGTTTTATGGTTCAGGCACTTGGACCTTTGCTGGTGCCACAAATGGTTCCTCTAGATTTCTTGAGTTCGTGACATCTAAAGGTGACTCGGTCTTGGAATTATTGAGTACACCAACAAAGATAAGTGGGGTACACTATGTTCAGGTACAAGAAGCTCCTTTCTAATGCCTTCTGTTACCATGTGAAAACAAAGTGTTACATCCCCCTCCTTAGTGCACCATTTTTTTGCCTTTATTCTACCATTCAAATGATGAATCCCACTTCACTGTAACCATGTCTGTCATTAGAATCTTGGATCAATTTCCTATACACGCTTTACTGATCATTTGCTTACCATGTTGTCATAACCATGTGACAGGGAACAATCACATTCCATGATGTTATTGATAATGCTCATGATCGTGGGCCTGCTCAAATAAGGTTAGAAGGCGTGTATATATGGCCTTTTAGACAACTCCGTATGGTGGCAAACAGGTAAAGGTTCAACTTTCTTGTATTATTTTTCTTCATAACTAAATCGCTTTATTTGGCATTGATTTATCATGCTTTACATCATAATATGTGTTATTAGTTACGTCCGCTTTAATCAGAGAGAATTATTCGAACTTAAACAACTCTTATAATTGGAAACACGTCAACTAGTTTCTTCATGTTAACGTTGACTACTCTCTTTTTTTTTTTTTTGACAATCAACACCATATATATTTATAAGAGTAAATAGTACATGGTAGAGATACATAAGCTGTCTCCAGCAATTACAAAATAAAGTCTAAAAGAAACGACTAAATCTTTAAGGTCTTCAAATTCTTTCTTCTTCCATGACATAATCTTGTATTTTCCAGAAGGCAGCCGAATAGAACCGAACCATAAACCTGTAAATACCAACGAAGGTTCTCCCATAATTTTAATTTGAGCCGCAATGCCAAGGCTACGTGCACGCGCGCAACCATTGAAGTAGTCAATCAACATCGGCAAGAGTACCAACACCAGTATGTCAGGGCGAAATAACCGAACAACTTGGTCGACGTCGCTGGGGAATCGAGAGTATGAAACACCATTGTCGAGGACGTAGCAGCCGGGAAAATTATTGCGAGGATAATACTCCTCGCGGCGACCATGAGAAAAGATCCAAGATTGGTCTGGCGAAGCAAGATCCAAAGAACCATACCTAGAGAACTGTAATCTTTCAATACTGCCATTGACGCCGGGACGAAGATCTCGTCGTCGAAGGAAGAACCGAAGATCAATTATTGAAGACGATGCCATCTCCATTGATATGGAGATCAACAAAAAAAGGCTTCCAAACCCTAACTTAATCTACTAGAAAATACTACTTTTACTAAAACCTCCACACATAGACTAGGTTCCCCACTCCTCCTTACGCCGGCGAGGCCGGCTGGAGGAGGAGGAACCAATCTATGGTGGAGTAGGAGGTAGAGGCGGCGGCTGGGGGCTGTTTCTCGTGGCGGCGGCTCAGTTAATGATCCTATGGTTATTCTTTAGGTCCATTTATTTTGCGTGTTATATTATGTGAGTGAATCTCTTTAGGCCTCGCTCTGAACGTAGGGAGAAAAACATAAGAACAGCAAAGTTGCCTATGTGTAAAACTTGGTATTGAAAAACACATTGGCTAGTGTTTGAAACACAGAAAGAGAATAAGGTACCAATGACATGGAGCAGACTGATTACAAAACTGAGAGCATCCAGGTTTGCGTGCTGCTTTGTTGATCAACTTCATGGATGAACCTAGACCACATGCACCACCTCTGCTTTCCCGTCACATGTTTTCCATTGATTCACCTAGACAAAGTCAACCCGCTCCAGACTATTGTGTTTAACAGAGATTATCCAGTCTAGCACCCCAGCATTGTTTGTAGTTTCCTCGGGCCTACGCCAAAAAAGTCAGGTCCAGGTAGATGTTTCGCTTCCCGTGAAAAGAAAAGGAAATGTTTCCTTCCCTAAGGAATCAGGACTGCTGTTCCATTGCTCCGAGCGCTCTCAAAGGGAAATTTCCCAGAGGAAATGAGACCTGTGAAATTCCTATAAGTTTCCTCCGTTCTGAATGAAGCCTAGTTATAATGATGGAGGGCGATGTGGCGACACTACTCTATTCATGTCATTTTATCATTGGAGTAGTAGCATACGTAAACATTCTCATTTGAATGTAAGTAGTCTGCTGATCATCTTTTCTCCATATGAACTAACAGAAATGTACTGATCGTTTCAGTGGCGCAGACGGTGAACCACTTCAAGAAGAGGATTACTTTTTGTCAAATCCATACCATCTGGTAAGCAGCAGAATTTGCTTATTCTGTCAGTGTTTAGTCCGTGAATACTATTTTTGTTACATATCTTACGTACCACTATATACTTGCTTCTTGAGCTCTCATAGCATTCCACAATCTTGCGTTCCTTTACTAACTGTCTTTAGATGTGAATGTAGTCCCATGCCATCTACTTCCATAAAAGTAGAAGTAGACCCGTCTTAAAATTTGTTAACATCATTCATACGAGACATGGAATATACTCTTGCCTGCTATCAATAGTAATAGGTCCTTATTAAAATAAATGGGCATGGTATGTAATATGCTTTTACCTCCTATTTATTATCAGCTAAGGATTTTCTCCTCTCAAGTGTTCCAAGATTCTTCCGAAGAGAAGAACAGAAGGAAGAATTGTAAGATTCAGTTTTTATCCTGAATATTCCTTTCACCTGATGCGCATGCGGTTTTGATGTTCCTTTTCCATTCAGCTCTCACATATGACATGGAGAAACATTGTAACATAGAAATTGCTGCTAAGGTGGTCCAGGTGTCGTCTAACCAAAATGGTACTGAATTTTTTTATGGTGTTTTAGATTCGTTTGCCACTGGTAATCTGTTTTTTGTTGGCAAATTCTTCATGTCTATGTGTTATTCTGTTAGTAATGTCATCTTTCAGTAACATCGAGAAAGTGATTTAGTAAATACTTATTTTTAACCAGAAGGAGAACATGAGAAGTACCGCTTGGAGGGCTTGATGGAAAGTCCTGCAGTGGATGATGATGGAGAGTGCTTCTCATCTCTCTTACTAAATGCAACATCATTGAATGTTGAAGCTTACTACAACAAAGCAGTGAATTATACACTGATGGTCACTTTTGTATCCTTTGTGACTGTTTGATTTACTTTCATACTCCCTCTGTTCACTAATATAAGACATTTTAGATGTTTCAAAGTAGACTAGATACGGATCAAAATGAGTGAATCTACACACCAAAAGTAGTCTAGATACGAACCAAAATGAGTGAGGTCTACAAAAAGCTAAAATGTCTTATATAAGTGAACGGAGGGAGTATTTGAGAAACTCCTATCCTGGTCTCTGCTCTGTGTTAATTCTTAACTGGAGTATTCTAGATCTCGTTTCTCCAAGTTTTGCTGCTTATTAGACAAATGGAACATAGCAACACTCAATCTGTAAGTTTCCTTGTTGAGATCGTTTCTTTTGCAACACTGAAGTCCTCTTGGTCTACATGACTTCCAAATTCAAGTTTGTGAGGTACATCTTTTTATTGCTTGCAGGGAGCTGCTAAGGTTTCTATTCTTATGATTGGGCAACAAGCTATCATGGATGCATATCTTTGTCTACTGCATCTGACTGCTGGGATATTGGTTGGTGAGTGTTATGCCATGTCAAAGTTTGCATGTTTTGGTTGTTCCTTTGTACAACTGCTATTGCTGCAAACCCTTTGCTGGTAAAAAAAAAGGAAAATTACATTTACGAACTGAAAAATACTCATGTGCACTAATAGGTAGGGTCTGGCATCATTTGTTAGTTACATACTGATGTTAGATTTCAACCTCCACGATATTCTTGCTTAGTTATATTACCAAAAAGGGTGTGTATGCCATTGGCTCTAGTTTTT
Organism: Dactylis glomerata; assembly: GCA_007115705.1. Taxonomy (NCBI): domain Eukaryota; kingdom Viridiplantae; phylum Streptophyta; class Magnoliopsida; order Poales; family Poaceae; genus Dactylis; species Dactylis glomerata. The sequence goes on from QXEO01000548.1 coordinate 7,801,921, forward strand.
ACTGAATATGATGGAAAGCTGTGCCAAAGGCAAAAAAAAAAGTGCATGTTGTGATTATATGCCACTTAGCAAGTAAATATTGCGTAAAGAGATTTCACTCATAGTTTGCCGAAATCTATATCCATTGCCCGACTGGCCAGATCTGGTAATTGTGCCAAGTACCATTGATCAGTCAAGTATTGTCAACACAATGAAAGGTTGGTCTGTGCTTCTGAGTTCTCTGAAAATAGACCTGCAGTTCTAATATGAAAAGTTGAATTATTGCATTTTTTACCACTTCTGCGTTCTGATTATGAACTTGAATTGTGTTAATGTTAATTTCTTTGGAACCCAGTTTAAATTTTGTTTGTGATATTTTGTGTTATCTCTTAACAGTTTTATTACATATTTTAACTTGCCACAGAGTCTCTATTCAATGCCTTCGCAACAGCTGCCTTCTTCAAATTCGTTGTTTTCTCTATTTTTGAGATGAGGTATCTCCTTGCTATATGGAAAGCAAGTAGACCGCTGAACAGTGGAGAAGGGTGGGAAGTAATGAGGCGAGAACTGTCTGTTCTTTACAGCCGCTTTTGTAAGTACTAAACATCATCTGGTTTCTTCACGTTTCTTAATGAATTATGCTAGTAGGTCAACCACTTGCAACCAACGCAGAGTGTTCACACATAAAAGGAAAGCACCATAGCATGATTATTGCCGTATATCAACTCTGATAACATCTGGATCTTCTGTAGTTTGACACCAAGTACCTAGCAGGCCAGTACCAGTCTTACAGTTGTCCAAAGCTGATTCTTTCCTATGCCATATATGTATTAGCCGTTTAACAGCTCCTGCATCTGTAATTAATGGGACTGCCGAAACGCAGCCTGATTTTATTTTTCTCTCAGATCGTTGATACTTGTGGCCATTGCCTGTAAGGGCAAGTAACATGGTGCCTTGTGTGCAAGTTGGTAAGAACGATGCCTGGTGTGTGCTATTTTCATGGAATCGGCACCAATCTAAGGGATCCTTTAGGTTGCTGTATATAATCTTTGCTGACATGGAAAACCTATATTTAGTTGTAGATCAAGATGCCAAAGTTTGTCAGAAAGACATTGTTGCATGTTCGCACCAGCGTTTAGGTTTTCCTACGCCAACCTCCTAAGTTTTCTTTGTTTCTGCAGATGGCATTCTTCTGGGAGGAATCCTTCTCATGTATGAGTTGCACAATTTCTTACGGCCACTTCTGTTCCTGATGTACTCCTTTTGGATTCCTCAAATAGTCACAAATGTCATCCGGGATACAAGAAAACCCTTGCACCCTCAGTACATATTAGGCATGACTGCTACCCGGGTTGCCATCCCGCTATATATATTTGGTTGCCCTAGCAACTTCATGCGCATTGAGCCCGATAAGAAGTGGTGCATCGCTGTGACAGTATTCATGGGTATCCAAGCAGCAGTGCTCCTGCTCCAGCATTATCTTGGTTCTCGCTGCTTCATTCCTCGCCAGGTAATTACTACTGTGATAATACCCTAACACATGCACTCTGTTCTGTTCGGTTTGGCATGCCACTTTAGCTGCCATTCATGTAGCTTATTATGTTTCTTATTCATAGTTAGTTGTATATTGAGCTCCTGTTGATTCAATTTTAAGAGAGCTGTTTGGTAATTTGTTTTATTAGTGCCATTGCTTATCTTTTTTGGCCACAATCTCCAGATCCTCCCTGAGAAATACTGCTACCACAGGAAGGTCGAGGATAACACAAATCAGCCCATTGATTGTGTTATTTGCATGACTACAATTGATCTTACCCAAAGAACAAGTGACTACATGGTAATTGTGAAATCTCTTTCTGTGTGATGTCATAAACATGTATGCTTAAAGCGCTTACTGTCTTTCTTATTGTAGGTGGCACCTTGCGAGCATATATTCCACTCAGGATGTTTACAGCGCTGGATGGACATCAAGATGGAGTGCCCAACTTGCAGGCGCCCTCTGCCGCCAGCCTAGAGGAGCAATCCTTTGTACAATATATAGTTAACAAGTAGGTAGCCCAGCTTATACAAGGTATTGCGACCTTTACATTGCTTGCTTCCCGTATCCAGAAAAGCAGGTTTGTATCCCACAAATTCAATGTTCCGTGCTTTCTTATAGGTGGGAATTGAGGTGCAATAAGGCAAGGCTGCAATCATGATTGATTTCGCAAAGTTAACTGTAGAAATTTGTGCTTTCAGTTTCAGGTCCTGTGTTGTACAAAATGTTGTTCCAAGTATTGCATGGAGAAATCTTCCTTAGCCCTGCATCTCACATTACCATCTTACATGCCTATTTCTTCAGCACCAGTAATCTTGTTCCAGAGTGCAGCCTTTTGGAGCAAGGGCTACAGGTAGCCTGTTAAATTTTAAAAACGATCTGAAAAAATCTGGTTATACTCTACCCGTGTGCAAATTTTCAATACGAAATATATTTTATTTTAGGCTCAGCAAAATGACAAAAGTGCAGATCTAGGTGTGGTGAACAGTACAAAATTCAGAACTTCTAAAATTTGTCAGATTTGCCGTTTTTGCAGAATATGGAATCCAAGGTATTTCACATTGAAAATTTGCATGCTCATAGTGTACATCGTTGACTACCCATCTTTTTTGGGTTATTTTGAAACTTTGAAATCTAGATTCTGAATTTTGAAAAATATCAGGCTATCTGTAGCCCATGCGCAAAAGCGGATTTTCGTGTGCTGAAAGGTGTTCCCATAGCTAAAAATGGAGCAAGTGTGTATAAGTCGTTACATGTAAAATAACACAAGAATACGTATTTTATGTCATATTTTTGTAAACAATAAAATTTATGTCATGTCTATTTTTTCTTATGTTCTTGATTTTCGAAGTAAGAAAAAATGTACATGACATAAAAATCATTTACATCTTCATAAAATGGAGTCAAATAGCGTGACCCTAAACTCGGTAAAATTTTGAGGTAGTGACTTTTCAATAAATCTGGATGTACACTATTTATTCTAATTTTTTTGTTAATACCGTGATTAAGAACTGTAGGGAGTCCATGAAAACCATAACTAAAAAGTAAATGTTGTTTGTACGAACCTAATACGTGCCGAGTCTTGGTGTGACTGAATTGATAAATACAGATATGATACTATGCATTTCCGGTGTCAGCGCTCTCAGCAGGCGTCAAATTGCCTCAGCATTAGCTTTGGTGGGGCGCACGACATACGCTCGCTGGGCGCTTATAACTCGCCGCAACAATCGGGTGAATCCGGCCCTTGTTAACGCCGCGCCACCGTTCGGGCGCATTTATCGCCGCCGTTTCAGTGTTTGATATTGTCTGACTTTGAGCTGTACCACGACGTCTCAGCTGCATCCTGCACGACTGCCGCACTACGCCGCTACTACGGCCGCATCTTCTGCCGCTCATCTACGGCAGGTTACCCTTGTTGTTTTGAACAACTCCGGTAGGTTACCCTGTTCGCAGTTTCGCACGTGATAGACAAGGCGTGTCGTATTAGTTCCAAATTAATTGACTCAACTTTATTAAATTTTTAACAAAGTTTAGTTAATTAATTTGAAACAGCGGTACAAGTTTTCTCACTAAACCTAAACAAGGCATGACCAATCTGAAACATAAATTTCCAAACTAAACCAAACGGTACTAGCAGGGAGAAATTCTCGCACTTTTAACCGTCCGTGTTACGTACTACGGGACATTAATTCCCACGTCCATCCAAAATTCTGGGGAGCGGCTCGTGACTCCCACGTGAGTTTTTTTTTTCTTCAACAGGTCTCCCCCGTGAGTTGGTGTCGTGTCGTGGCCAAGAGCATGAGCAAGAACAGCTCCCCTCCCATGCCTCCCGTGAGAACCGGGCAGTAGCCTGGTCGTATGTTGCTCTCAGCCAATCCTAAGTTCGAGTCTCGGGGACGGATTTATGTATCTCACGGAGTTTTCTTTTATAAAAAACGCCATCAAGTGCTAGTGCCTGGGATGGTCTCAATAAAACAGCGGAAAAGCGATATACAGTGACCGCATCCACGGCCCCACCCCACAGTCACCAAAATTGTTGGAGTATTTCGATCAGTATTACTATTACTACTACTATACTAATCCAGCTCATTCTGATTGCTCGAGCCTTTCCCGAGAGGAGAAAAAGCAAAAGAGAAATCTCGGACTGGACTGGCGTTCCAAAGGCGAGAAAGCGCCTTCTTTGAGAGGGAGGGAGGCGCGATGCAGCACAGATTTCTGGAGCTGTGCCTGCTGCTGCTCGCTGTCTCCGCATCCTCGGCTCTTCTCGCCGTTCTTGCCGCTGACCTTAACAAAGGTAGCCCTTTCTTGCTTCGTTTCCCCCCTTTCTAGCTTCGGAACTTGCTCTTCCTGCTGAAATCTTGCTAAATGTAGCCTAGCGCGAGACGGGGCTCGCCAAGTTTTTGCATTTATGCTGCCCCAGTCAAGAAATCCTTCCAGATTGAGTAGTTTCTGCCTACTTTAGCCCTTTGCCTACCATTTTAGGCGCTGTAAGAAGAGGTGGGTTAGATTTCTTACCTGCCCTGATTTCTTACCTTTGCCAGAAATCAGGAGCCGTTTTCGTTTCAGGCCTGCCGTTTTTAGATTTGCTTGGACATAGCTTCCCCTTCTCGTTTCGGGCTGTTGGTGCTTATTATGTTTGACGAAATGAAGAATTTCATTGCGCCTCATTCTGATTTTTTTTGGGAACTCCAACCCTTTCCATCCATTCACTCGTATGGAATGCTCTTTAGTAGTCCTGGTATTACCCTTTCTTGCTCACATCTACAATTTGGTGTGCCAAAATATGCCATTTAAGATAAATCTGCTCAAGCTCTGGAAGTAGGCATGGGAGACTTTAGTAGGAAGAAGAGAAAGCAGCGGGCCAAGCTTTAATTCCTTTCTCTATTATTGTACTATCATGATTCAATGGATATCCTCTTGCGCCTTCTGTACAACTGAAATGGTACACTACTTTCCCTTGTAGTTCTAAATGCTTGTTTATTTTCAGAACCATTTACCATCCGTATAAGCTGCGGGAGTTTCGACGATGTCCACACAGCGCCTACCAACACACTGTGGTACCGAGATTTTGGTTATACAGGCGGCAGGTTTGCAAATGCCACCCGCCCCAGCTTTATCGTGCCCCCGCTGAAGACTCTTCGGTATTTCCCGCTGTCTGATGGCCCTGAAAACTGTTACTACATCAATAATGTTCCCAATGGGCACTACCAAGTTAGGCTATTCTTTGCCCTTGTTGCTGATCCCAATCTTGACAGCGAGCCAATATTTGATGTGTCTGTTGAGGGCACTCTGTTCAGTTCTATGCTTTCGGGCTGGAGCAGTGACGATGAGAAGACATTTGCGGAAGCCCTGGTTTTCGTCCAAGACTCGAGCTTGTCGGTTTGCTTCCACAGCACAGGTCATGGGGATCCGTCGATTCTTTCTATCGAAGTTCTTCAAATAGATGATAACGCCTATAAGTTTGGTCCGCTGCGGGAAAATGGGACAGTGCTTAGAACTGCTAAAAGGTTGACATGTGGCTCTGGAAAGCCAGCTTTTGACGAAGATCTAAATGGCATCCACTGGGGTGGTGACAGGTTCTGGTTAGGGTTGAAAACTTTATCATCTAGTTCTGATGATCAAACTATATCCACTGAAAATGTTATAGCCGAGACATTGCTTGCACCGAATTTTTATCCTCAAAGCATGTACCAATCAGCTATTGTGGGTACTGATAGGCAACCGAGCTTATCCTTTGAAATGGATGTTACTCCAAACAAGAACTACTCTGTATGGCTTCACTTTGCAGAGATTGAGAATGGAATAACTGCAGAAGAGCAGAGGGTATTTGATGTACTATTCAATGGCGACACTGCTTTCAAGGATATTGATATAGTCCGCATGACAGGAGAGCGTTTTACTGCACTTGTTCTGAATAAAACTGTTACTGTCAGTGGGACAACACTAAAGATCACCTTGCAGCCTACTGAAGGAACACGTGCCATTGTTAGTGCGATTGAGGTGTTTGAGATCATTCCAGCTGAAATGAAGACCTTAACTGAAGAAGGTCGGTGTTTGACACCAAATTAACTTTCCTTTATTTCAAGTGATAACAATTTTATGTTGGTAATTACGTTTGGATACCTTACTATTGGTGAACTGTATGAAAGCCACCTGATGCAGTTTTTTACATGGCATTCTTGCTTTTAAAAAGAAGATGGTTAAAAAAAATCATGTACGGAGTAGGTCATTTTCCACCATAATGAGATTTTTTTTTGCGGGGGACCATGATGAGTTGATGGTTGACAAGACTTACGAATTAATGAATTTGCTTTTACTGAATTTAAACAAGTAGGACAGTTTTCATGTTACAGCTATTCAAAAGTTATGAGCAGAGGTCATAGTTTAGGAGATTTCTGTATTGATTCTCTCATCTGCTCGTGCTCTGTAGTGACTGCTCTGCGGACTTTAAAGGGTTCACTTGGTCTTCCTCTTCGGTTCGGCTGGAACGGCGACCCCTGTGTTCCTCAGCAGCATCCCTGGAGTGGAGTTGATTGCCAGTTTGATAACACCAAAAAGAATTGGGTCATTGATGGGCTGTATGTTCTCTATCTCATACTGCTTTATATAACAGGAATTCGTAGTTATGACCAGCATGCTTAACGTCCTGCATCATATTCAGTTTGTTAATTTTGTGTGAAAATACCAAGGATGCTACACAGGGACTATCTTCTTGATTATCTGAGGTTGAAAAATTAGTTTATTAGTTGGGTTTTAGTTACTTTTTTTTTTTGAAATGGGGAGCATACCCCTGGCCACTGCATCAAGCGATGCACACAGCCTTATTTATTGCATCATTCAGAATAATCAGTATAATACAATCATGGATCAGCAAGGGTTGAGACATGTATCAACCATCTAAAAATGAAAAGCAACACTAAGCTATCCATTTTGTAGTCTATTAATATGCCGCCACCCAGTAGCCTGGAAATAGAAGTCCATCTAACGATTCTATATCATGTGTAAGACTGCCTGTTGAACAAATATCAAAATTTCAGGCCTTTCTTGCTGCATTTTGCATTCCCTTAAAATTTTCCTCCATCCCTCCCTATGTCCCTTCTTTGAGTCTCTACACGTGTAAGACTCTTTGCTCTCTCCTGACCCCTGAAAACTTCCATTGATGGCTCATGCTGCTGCTGCGCCCACCCTGATCTCCTTCTCCCATGGTGATGCGGTCATGATGCTATCGTAAGGGAAATCGTGGTGCAAAATAGCATGCTCTAGTCGGCAGATGGTTCCTTCTCTCCATCACACCGAACATCTATCTTTGGGTGAGCATGGAATTTGCTTACTTGAACTGGCAATCTTCGGTGTTGGATACATTTCCCGGTAACCTCATGCTGGCCACCGTCTATGTTCTGACACCGGCAATTGCACACACTAGTATACGTCTTTAAGCCCTCTGACAACATTTCTCGGAGCAGCAAGGTCACGCGTGCATATAACACCTGGTGTAAAGGTTTGCGCTCCAGCCAAATGCCACCAAGATGTGCTACTGCTACATGCTTGGTAGTGATAAACCACCTTTTTATGTGTTGGCAATGACCAAGGCCGTTACAGATCAGATCTTTGTCAGAGGTTGTATTTTTCTAAAGTGGTGTGAGAGAGCAAAAGGTTGAAGAAGAGCCTTACATGTGTGTCTCACAAGGCAGTGAGAGAAGGGAGAGAAGGAGAGGAAACTTGCATAGCGGTGTGATCTTGTGGTGCTATTTAAGCGAACATTTTTTAAAAGTGCCGTGAGAGCGAAGTGGGTTAAATTTTGATATAGTTTTGCAAGAACGAATCCTTAACAATTTGTTGCATTTCCCTGTTTTAGGGCCTTACCCACACCTTTGCTTTCTTATATTCATTGCAGTTTAGTTAATTCTCCATCAATTTCAATGATTATTATTGCCAGTATTTGAACTACTACTTGAATATGCAGAGGTCTTGACAACCAAGGTTTGAGAGGAGTTATACCTAGTGACATATCTAAGCTGCAGCATCTTCAAAGCATGTAAGTATGTTTCCAAACACCAACATGAATGCATGATCATTTCAGTTGCTTACCAAGAATTTAAGTGCCATCATTATGGCTATGCTTTGATATATCTTGTAGTACTGTAACACCATTAGGGACAGTTCCTGTTAATGCATGTATTGTCATAAACCTGTGCAACATGAAGGACTGCTGGGAATGGGCTGAAGTATCTAGAAACAATTTCTTATCTTATCACTCAGATGCAAAAATCTGTATACAGAATCTGATTGCGTTGATGGGTTTCAGGTCTTATCCATAGAAATCAGCTATGCTTGTTTAATTATTACAAATACATCTAGCTATTTTTTAAACTGGTGGCAACTAGTTAATTTTTAATTTCCTCATATTTTAGATGTGTTTGAATTTTCCATGATTAACAATTTCAACTATAGCATGAATCTTTTGGATGATTTCTGGTCTGACATGCTGAAAGCAAATTAAGTTTAAACCTTTTATTACGCAATGGTTAGGACCCATCTGGAATGTGGGAATTCTAAAGGAATCATGTGGGATTCATACTCTTCCTGCAAAATTCCCACTGCAAATAGGCTTATTTTTGTTGCATAAGAGAATTAAGTGGGAATATGTGCATGTTTGAGTTGTATGGATGTGGTACAAATCAGATATAAACCTAAATTTAAGGATATCATTTTGACGGAATCTAAATGTAGTTACTTGCATTTCTTATTATCTTAAGAAAGATTGGCACTTTTATTTTGGGCTGACAGAGTTAAATTCCCGTTTGGTCAAGCAGAAACTTTAGCGGTAATAGCATAAAGGGCAATATTCCATTGTCTTTGGATACCATCTCAGGGCTGCGAGTACTGTAAGTTCTCTTTAACAGTGATATTTATGTTCATCCTTTCAAGGGCAAGCATAATGTTCATTATGTTTTATTGATGTGTTATGTCAATTATGTTGGATAGCTTGAAATGTTTATGTTAAATAGCTTGAAATGTTTATGTTAAATACTCTGTAGCTTGAAATGTTTATGTTAAACATACATAACATTAGAATGAGTGATTTCAGAATGTTGATTGCACAGTGTGCTTAGAATTGTCAATATTTCTGGTCCTTTATTTTAATTGGAAAATTTCAGGTCTCTTATTTCCTGGTCTGTGCAGATCTGTATGTCATACTTTTAGAAACTTTAACATCTTCTCTACACCCTAGAAATTAACTGTTGTTGTAAACTTAGCATTCAGTTCATGTCATTGCAGATCACCTGTTTTTCAGATCTGATTCAGCATAAATATTTTCCTCTTTTAGAATTACATTCAAGCATTGAGAAGTCCCAGTGTTTACTTAATCCTTATTTTATCATCATATTTGTAGAGATCTGTCATACAACGAGCTCAATGGTTCTATCCCGGAGAGCCTTGGTGAGCTGACATCATTGCAGATACTGTGAGGGCACTAATTGCGCATGTTCTTCTGTTTGAGATCTATAGTGCTTCCTGCCCCTTAACTAGAAATAATCTTAATGCAGGAATCTAAATGGCAATGATCTTTCAGGAAGGGTTCCAGCCACTCTGGGAGGAAGACCTTTACACAGAGTTAGATTCAAGTAAGAACCCACATCATTTGTTACTACAGATAGTTTGTACTCCAGTAGTTGCATTCTCCACATGCATAGCAGCTTAAATCCCAATCTAGATGCACATTTGAGTTTTTATTTATCTTAATACTACTTGAATGGTAGGGAAGCTTACAAACTGTTCAAATGATAGCTTTACAGACAATGATGGGTTGTGTGGGATTCCTGGTTTACGTGAGTGTGGCCCTCATTTATCTGTGGCTGCAAAGATTGGCATGGCTTTTGGGGTGCTGGTAGCTTTTCTGTTGCTAGTTGTATTTGCGGCATGCTGGTGGAAAAGGAGGCAGAACATTATCCGTGGCCAGAAACTAGCTGCAGGTAAGAAGCTACAATAAATCTTTGAAATCTCAATGCAGATTGTGTACACATTTGTTTTGACATAAGGAACTGCACTTGGTGTTTCCCCCTTTTTGCAGCAAGGGAAGCTCCTTACGCTAAATCGAGGACCCATTTTACACGGGAAGTGCAAATGGGTAAGCCTCACCGCCCACACGAAAGCTCTCGAGGCGGCAACAGTGAAATCTCACCACATTTGCTTTCCTAGTCACTTGCCACCAATATACTGCTCCATTGTGCATTCTCTCCGGTATGCTCAGTTAATGTTTGCTGTCAGCAGCTTGAGTTATAAGACAATTGTACATACTAGGTCAGGATGGTGTATATACTCCCTTTTTTCCCTCTAAGGGCATCTACAACGGGGCGCTTATGCCCAGGTGCTAGGAAAAAAATACCTGCCGTTTTGCTCTATTCGTGGCCGTTTTGATAGAGTCGACGCTTAATTAAGAGCCGGACGCTTAAGTTTCAGTGCAAAATAAGCCTGCTGGGCTCCCGGCGCTTAATTGCATGGAGTAACTGCCCCCGTAAGCGCCCAGGCATGGCTACCAGTGTACATGCCCTAAATATTAAGTCAGGGAGTGTTGTCAAATGAAATGATCCAGATCATCCTTTTTGTAGCTGATAGAACAATTCTATACTAACTTCATTAAATTCGCCGTGTATGCTAGCTGACAGATATATTATTAAGGTGCTGGTTTTTTTTACGCTAGCGAAATGCATATTCAGGAGGAGAGCTGTTGTGAGCTAAAGCTAAAATTCCGCGTGGTCTCTAGTACTCTGTAACGTTAAAATCAGCATCGTTCCAAAGTTCTGTCGACAATATGATCGATATTGCAAGTAAATATAGATAGAGTTGCTATACAGGTATCTCAGGACAAAATATACCTTTTTTTGGATTAAAAAGCAGTATAAGGTATGCAGAACCAAAGCAATACTCCCCAGTGGCATACGCATGTTGCACGCCTTACATAACAGCCATCGTACTGATCTCAAGACCTCACCAGGATGTCACGATGTTGCTTATTTGCTTGGCTCATGAAGGGAGTAGCAGGCACCAGCCATATTTTGCTGGAATCACCGAATCAGTGCGCCATACCTGGGATGCTAACCCACTCCAGGTGCAGGACCAGCTCGCCGGTCTCGGTGTTCCTGAGCTTGAGGAAGATGTCCTGGGTGACCTTGCCGTCCTTCCATTTGATGTGGCTCTCGGCTGCCAAGCAGTTGTCCTTGTGAGGGTGGAGCGTCTTCACCACGGTGCCATCGGGGAGGCCGGTGTGATCCTTCTTGGCGACTTCGACAAAGTCGAGGATGCAGAACTCCGCGTCGCCCATGCTGTCATCCTTGGTGAAAGTGTCATGGTCAAAGACATCCTGCAACGAGGATGAGAGCTTAGTTTTCTGAATCCCCGTCAGAAGCAGGCAGCACGTGTCTGAATGTCCCGCTGTCAATGGAGATGTAGATGAACTTACAATCTTAACCGGGAGCGTCATGTTTGTGATGGAGAGGGTGAGTTCCTCGTTCCATTCTGGGTTGATGGTCTTGTATTTGATACTGGACTTTACTTTCTGCACATCACAACAAAAGAAATGGCAGGTAAAACAGATAGGCTTTGTTGATCTGGGCCGATACGATAGTTCATGAGGATCCTTCAAGGGAGTAAAAGGTGCGCTCCGATGATACTGAAGGAACAAGATTAATATGAAGAAACCAAAGACATAAAATCTACTTTTTCTTCTTGCACGATCATCAAAATTGCTCAAGAAGCAAGGGGATTCACACATCTAAATTCTCCACTCCATCCATCGTTCTCACATGATAAGGCATGTCTTAAGAATGATATACGTACCTGCTGTCCGAGGTGGATGACGACGTAGGGGTCGCTGCTGTGGGAGAGGGGGTCGCAGATGGCCAAGTTGAGGCCGCGCACCACCTTGAGCTTGAGCAGCCCGAGCAGGCACTCCATGGATCGATCGACGAGCTACGGAAGAAGATCGATCCGGCCGGCCAGGGGAGAGAAGAAGACCGATCGTCGTCGACGGAAGCACGAGTGGCGGAAACGAAGGGGAGTCGTTAAAACTCGGAGCCGGATTAGGCATGCATGCATCCAGCCTTGGTAGCGGCAGGTCGGGGAGGCAAGAGGCTGGACGACAAGGGCGGGGACGCCCTATTTCTGAAGGAGCTAGCTAGCTGCCGATGTCAATCGATCCGTCCCAGGTGTAGGTAAGTGGCTGCGTTTAGCTGACGGATCGACTTATCACTTGCCTGGTCAAGAGACCGACCCTCTGCAATTTCTTGGCCACAGTATACATATGGACTACACAGAGAAAGACACGTAGGTGCAAGCATGTACGTATCGACAAAGTATGACGAAGAGTGGTTCTCCTTCGTCTCAGGGTGGTTCGCCTCGTCATCACCGTACGTGCCGTCGTATATGGACATGGCACATCTCCGGCGATCTCGACTGCAAAGTATCTCCTCGGTCCCTAATTATAAGGCGTTTTGTATGCTCAAATAATTAGGCACAGAGGTAGTAATTTAGTCAAGGATGACGAACACTCTGCCTCGCCCCAACTGTTATTCTTGGTTAGAGAATCATTTTCAGAGTCCAGATTAAATGAAAATACTAGTTTAATGCCCTTGGGTTACTACGGGTATCTAAAAACTTACATATAGATTTTTTTAATCTATTTCACATGTCTTTGCTGGTTTAAAGCATCAATGACACTTTAGTGCAGTCCCTCTTGCAAGTATTGTCTTCTTTTGGCCTATTCTGGCAAAAATATAATAAGATACACAGTGTGTCCCGTCCTCCTACCATCTTTGCTTAGTACATTAGTGCATCACCCTAATATTGATAGATAAGTGGACATGCAAATAACAACTTAGTTACCCTCTCCTTTGCATTAAGAAGAAAAATTCCGCATAATTTTTTTGGGGTGACAGTAAGAGCATGCACCGCTCACTATGCTCCCTATAGTATGGCATCTTTTGTTGAAGATCATAAATATTACTCACTAAATCTTATGCTCTAAAATGTTCACCAAATGTATAAAATAGTGTTCCATTCTTATACCATTGAATGTTTGTTTGCTTTCAATGAAAAGATGTATCAGTCAAATGATTGTATTTGAACAAATCGCATAACTCAAATGCACGAACTGTCACACGAAATGGTAGAAAATATTTTTTGATCACACAATAATACACGCACACACACCATACTTTCAATTATGGTACATTGATAATACAAAGATTATAAAACAAGAACCATTTTCAAGAGGTATATCTTCTCCCTTGGATGCTCTCACATTCAACGAGTCTTATTCTGCAAAGAGCAAGCAGGTGTAAGTCTCTTAATTCGTATCGTGTTTTTCTTGAAAAACTGTCAAGTTTGTATAGGAAGGATGGCAATTGCCTACTCTCTCCTTAGTACACCCCATGGCTGCACATGATGCCACATCTAGATGATAAAATAAAAAGGAAAATAAGATACACAGAAATAAAATAGCCATATACATCGTTGTTCCCACTTTTTGTGCCTCTTGTCTGCAGAAAACATCCAATGCTAGAAGGGGGCGTCTTTCTTTGGCTTTACTATCAAGCCCGTCGAAAAAATCAAAGTCTTTCTCTTCCTGTCCCGGGTCATAGTGAGTCGAAGTGCGCCCGCAGAAGAGGAAATCGCAGTGCATCTTGCTCAGCTGGCGTAGCTTGGAGTGGGAGTGAGCCACTTGTGCTTGCTTGCAACCAAAAGCAATACAAAACCTGACAGATAAGACAAAAGTTCATTGCAGCTCAACTAGTGCAACACCTAAGAGATAATGTGAGAACTACGTACTTAGCTTAATGTGCAAACATAACATATAAGAATTTCCAGTACATGCTCCCATTCCTTGCGAGCTCTCAAGCTTTGCCCGTACCGCAACATGATGAGTTCAAATTTAGTGATACAGATTATAATCTAAGGATGGTATATAAACTGCATCATAAATTGTCTACGATGGCAACAGATCCATAAGTATTTGCACATATTTAGTCTTAGACATAATTTCAGGAGATTTAACCAACCTTCATTTGAATAGTCTCTTCTCAGAATAACAATCCATATTTTTATGAGCCACAACATCAAGATCGAGTGTTATGCAGAGTACCATATATATGTAATAAGAAAATAATTACAGTACCTTACTTTTATTTAAATGGCGCAACAGACCTCATACTTCTATTCAGCCTTCGAATCAATACAGAATAAACTATGGCAGGCTTGAATGAAAATTCATTGTCTAGAATAATACAACCAAGCTCTAAGCTGGCCATAATAAGTGCAAACATCAGTGATACCTTAGCCCTAAATCATGCCAAGAAGATTTATCTGAATCTGAATTAGGACAACGTAAGAAGTTTGGTTCTACTTCTCCATACAGAGATCCAAAAACATCATAAGTAAGAGCTCTAGATCTAGATGTGCTATCATTAAACAACGTTTAATCAATTAACTTGCTTGTCCTAGTAGGATGCCTTGGTGAATAAATAACTACATGTTCCAATTCTTCTACTCCCTTGATCACACACACACACACACAAAATAGTAATAGACCGGAAAAATAGACATTCATATGGCCTTTTACTTGCTTATCCAATGAACATTTACACATATTTTTTAGAAACGTTTTTAATAAACAAGTGCATGTATAAAAAATTTAGAGGAATAACCTGAAATACACAACATAGCAGGAGTTGATCATGTATGAACTGACCTCGGGGTCCGGGAACGCTGGCGTGATGGACACCTTGTGGACCTGCACAAGGTACTCCAACACAGGCCGACTGGCACCTACACGACATGGAGGGCGGCGGCGTCGCATCATATAGGAACGCTAGCGGCTTGCCTGCGTCCAAGGCGTGCGCCCACCCGTGTGACCATAGGCGTGGCATCCATCCAGCAGCTCCACACCCGTTTCCGTCCATGCGCTTGACTTTTCATTACCAAAAATATTGGGAATACATTCCCTCTAAAAATGGGAATACATGGCCCTTGTAATACATCAATCCTTCCTGTACAAAATCTATCGCGTCGTGAGTCGCCAGTTCGTCAACATGTCTTCCATTCCAAGCCAAGAACGTAGACAGCACGGCCATGCTTCCGGCTAGCACTACCTGCACTAGTGGAAAAAGGGTATTATGTTTAGGATCATTAGTACTAGTTGTCTATTAAATTGGTGTTAATGGTCCCTTCAGGGGGTCGCATTGATACGGTATAATTAGTCTCGGTTTATTAGGGACCTTTAGTCTCGGTTTGAGACACAAATTGAGACTAAAGGGGTCTGCGGTCATCTGCATCAGAGCCAGACCCTTTAGCACCGATTCGTGGTTCAAACCGGTGCTAAAGGTCTAAAGGTCCCCCTTTTGCGCCGGTTCATGGCTCAAACCGAGACTAAAAGGTCTACCTTTTAGTCTCGGTTTGAGCCATGAACCGGCGCAAAAGGGGGACCTTTAGCACCAGTTTGAGCCCCGAACCGGTGCAAAAGGGGACCTTTAGCACCAGTTTAAGCCACGAACCGGTGCTAAAGGTATGGCGTCCTTTTTTTTTGCTCTCATGCCTACTCCCCCCACGCGCAGAAAAAATATCTAAAAAAAAGAAAATAATAAAAACTTCAAATTTCAAAATCCTTTGACATGCATGTACCTCACGCAACCAACTTTTATGAAAAAATTGAAAATTTGAATTTTGATATTTTTTGCAAAAAAGTTGTTCTAAATTAAAACGGCTATAACTTTTGCGTACAAACTCGAAAAAAGTGTAATATATGAAAAACTATCTACACAAAATTTTACATCCGATTTCAACAGCCGCAGGCCGTTTGCACAATCTCTTGCTTCTCAAAATTCCAAAGGGAAATATGAAAGCAGGAAGATTTTAGATTTTATAAAAAATAGAAAAAATGTTTTTTTTTGAAATGTTGAATTTCTTTTGTTATTTCTTCTAATTTTTAGGTATTTTGAAGTTTTTGTATTATTTTGAAATTTTTAAGTTTTCTGATTTTTTTAATATTTTGATTGTTCAAATTAATAATTAAATTATACAGAAAGATTATTTGGAATTCATTGATGCTTATTATTAATTAATAATTGTTTCTGTTTTTTAAATTATTTGGAATTAATAAATGTAAAATCATATGTTATCAAAGTATATGGGTTAATAGAATTCATAGCATAGTATTATTAAGAAGTCGCGAGCGTAGTCTTCGAAGCTAGTAGGGAAGGAATGGAGAAGTTAAGAGTGCTAAGGGTGGAGCAGTGTGAGGATGGGTGACCAACTGGAAAGTGGGACCATGAGTATATACTTTGACATGAGAATATGGGTGATTAGATATTAGAGGGGAAACTGTCAAACAATTTAAATATCCAAAAATTGAGAAATTCAAAAAATTCTGAAAAATAAATTCAATTTTTTTTTCAAAATTTCTACCAGAAATTGTACCGGACCTTTAGCACCGGTTCGTGTCTCAAACCGGTGCTAAAGGGTCCTCCAGCCGCACGGGCCACGTGGAACCCCTTTTAGCATCGGTTCACAACAGAACCAGTGCTAAAGGTTACCTTTAGCACCGGATAGTTAGCACCGGTCCTTACGAACCGGTGCTAAAGGCCCGTTTTCCACTAGTGCTGTTAGTCCTTCACAGGAACCACATGGAAGACGCATATGCATAAATTGTACGTGCTTCCGTGGCCTCCACGGTGTGGCCGACGATGTGTTCGACGAGGCCGTGCCTGCTCTTCACCGGAGTAACTGCGGGAGGTAACTCTTGGGCGATAAAAATTTAAAGGGACACTAGTAGAAAATGGCTTTTAGTCCCAGTTGGTAAGGACCTTTCCAACCGGAACTACTAAATCGGGACTAAAGACCCCCCCTTAGTTCAGGTTGGCCACAACCCGGGACTAAAGGCTCTCCACGCGGCCGCGGGCGAGCGTTGCGGGCTGGAGTACCCAACCGGGAGTAAAGGTCAAATCTTGGGCGGTAAAAATGTAAGTGACACACTAATAAAAAAACTGCTTTTAGTCCCGGTTGGTAAGGACCTTTCCAATCGGGACTACAGAATCGGGACTAAAGGCCCCCTAGTTCTGATTGGCCGCATATGGGACTAAAGGCTCTCCACGTGGCCGCGGGAGAGCGCTGCGGGCTAGAGTACCCAACCGGGACTAAAGGTTATTTTGCCATTTTTAAATTTTTTCAAAAAAAGTTTTAGATTTTTCAGGATTTTTTTAATTTCACAGTTTCTAATTTTTAATTGTTTGATAGTTTAATCTCTATTCACCCTTATTCTCATGTCAAAGTGCCTACTCATGGTCATACTTCCTGGCCGGTCACCCATTGACGAGGGTTAACTCGACAAATGTCCTAAATGAAGGACTTAGGATCGGGGAGATAGGGCGTCGGATGAACTCGACGGTAAGATTAGTCGAAATAAGTGTATATCGAAAGTAAACTTGGGTGTAGAACCTGGCTTGCTTTCAATCTGCCCCAGACCGTCCCCTCCTGGCCCCTATATATTGGTGGCTAGGTCTCGAGGATCGGGTAGGGTCCGATACAGATTACAATATCGACATACGGTAAGAACTCGTATCTCGACTATCATTACAATTGGGCCTAGCTTAATGGGCCTCAGGGGTACTCAACTAGCGGGCTCTATTAGTTATACCCTTATCAGTAGCCCATGAGATTCTACTAGAATTGCAGATTCGGGTTGAATCTCTAATCTTTGAATCTTCGACTTGATCAGTTCTTCGATTTCTTCATATCTTCAAACCTTCGACTTAGTCTTTCGACTTATTTTTATGATAATATCTCGCAAGGGGTTTTGATGAGCAAGCCTGACAACTCTGACGGATCAAGAGGTCAGTTAACAGCCGGAACAGATACTTGCCACCTACTTCAAATTCAATCCCCTTGGACTTGAATTCGGGATACTGGTCAAACCCATTCTTTTGCCGCATTTAGGACTTACAAAGAATGAGTCTCAGTGGTTCTCAGGGTACCCAGTGCGTCCACCAGGATTTTCTTCGCGTCGTAGACACGGATACATACCAGCAGAGCATATCCATGTGCGTATACCAGGCCACACAGGACGGATCCCGGGGTCTTACCTTCGTGATAAATCACGGCATTCGAGTTTCATTACGATAACGTAACTCGAGAATCACATGTCGCAGTCTTGTTTGACTGATCAAAGAATTTCGAATTATATTAACTTCTCACGAGTAACACCCGATGGGAGTAGTCGCTCTATATTTTGTCGACTATGTAGTCGAAGTTTCATGGTTGTCGAAATGTTGAGCGGCTCGCACCGTATCCATCGTAGCTTTCTTCATCTTTATTGCTGATTCTTTCATTTTCTATCGGGTGCGCGCTCAGCGCTCCCGATGGGAGTAACCCCCGAGGCTATGGTTGGATACTTGTAGTCAATCATAGGGTCAAATTGACTTCCTCTATTCCTTCTTCTTCTTCCTGTTATAAGCCCCCGAGCCCAAGGCGAGGTTTCCCGTACTTTCTGTGATACATTCTTTTTTACTTTGTTATTATCGTCTGCTATGTGCAGATTTTAACTCCTTTGTAAATATTTTATGGGTCTTGTTTTCGCAGAGGCCCGTTGATATGTGCTTATAAATAAAGCACACTTTGGCGAGGGTAAAAACCCTAAACAGATTCCTCCTCTGCCGCATCATCTTCTTCTTCATCTAGGGTTTCTTTTCTGCCCACTTGTCTCCATGGCTGATGCAGATGGGTCTCGTCTGAACCTTGGCTCCCCGACAGTGCCACGGGGTCGCGGCCGCCCTCGTGGCAGCAAGAATAAGGCAGCACCAGCTGCTATAGGATCTTCGTCGTCCGCTCCAATGAAGCGGCGTCCCAGCCGTCCAGCCGGGAGTAAGAATAAACCAAAGGTGCCTATTGCTACCCCATGTCCAAGCGCACCTCCTGGTAACACTTCTTCTCCTCAACCAAGGATATACTCGTTTTTCTGCATCGCCGGCGCGCAATGCCGTAAAATTCAATGGCTGCCGCTGAAGTTCACCCAATTCATGGATGGGCGTGATTTGCATGAAGCAATTCTGTGTGAACATTCTGGGGGAGGAACTCCCTACGAGGTGGAAGTTTGGTACGACGGCGCTGGCGAACAATACTTCAAGGGTGGCTGGTCACAGTTTGCGGATGATCACGATATCCAGCGAGGTTTCTTCATGACCTTCGATTTTCACGTGGGCACGTCTAAGTTTGACATGAAAATCTATGATGGTACTCAATGCCAGAAGGAGTACGAGGCTAAAGTACACTTCCACTAGAATCTTCTTATGTAATATCCTTTTCGAGTTGCCTTATCGCCGTGCTATCTGTAATAAATAACCGTAATTGGTTTTGATGCTTTTAATAGACCATGGGAACAAATCATTTGTTCCGAGGCATGCTTTATATATTATCGGGTTCTCTTGAACCAATTTGTATTGCTTGAAGAATATTGGGTTGTTGCACAACCTAGTAGTATATTTTTGAAAGATCTCCATATTGTGATAAACTTTCTTTCGTACGACCCGAGGGTTGAAGCCCCCGAGTGGAAAAGTAAAATACTTGTACAATTTGTCGAGTTAACCCAAGGAACCCGACCTATGGCCTCATGTTCTAGGTTCGGAGGGTCAACTCGAAGTTACTGATGTTACTAGACTTCTTCTATGCGTAGAAACATCGTAGATACTCCGCATTCCATGGGTTGCTTTCATCTTTTCCTGTTTTCTTGTCTTGTAGTCGATAAGCTCCTCCTGGTATTACTTCTGTGACGATGTAAGGTCCCACCCAAGGGGACTCTAACTTGCCGTGGCTGTCCTGCCTGAGTCGTAAGACTAAATCTCCCACCACAAAGGATCGCGGCCGAACTCGACTAGTATGGTAGTTTCGCAAGCTCTGTTGATACTGCGTGGCTCTTTCCAGCGCTTTATCTCTTGCTTCATCCAGTGCATCGACATCGTCTTGTAACGCTTCTGTTGAGGTTACTTCATCGTATGCCATCACTCTTAGAGCTTCGTGTATAACTTCAACTGGAAGCACGGCTTCTGCGCCGTGGACTAGGAAAAAAAGAGTTTCTTGAGTAGCTGCGTTAGGCGTGGTTCTTAAACTCCAAAGAACATAGGGCAATTCATCTACCCAGGCGCTCTTGGCTTTCTCGAGAGGTGCTAAGAGCCTCTTTTTTATCCCATTGCATATTAGGCCGTTGGCTTTTTCGACTTGCCCATTTGTCTTCGGGTGTGCTACGGATGCGAACTTGAGCTTGATTCCCAAACCTTCGCAGTAACTCTTGAATTTCTTTGAAGTGAAGTTTGTCCCGTTGTCCGTAATGATGCTGTATGGTACACCGAAGCGAAACACTATTAACTTAATAAAATTGATTGCTGCTGTCGAATCTTGAGTTGTTATCGGGGCCGCTTCTACCCACTTGGTAAATTTGTCGACTGCCACTAGCATGTAAACATGCCCTCCTGGCCAAGATTTGTGCAACTTTCCTACCATATCGAGGCCCCATTGTGCAAAGGGCCGGGACACTGGTATTGGTTGTAACTCTGCTGCTGGTGCGTGTGGTCGAGATGCGAATCTTTGACATGCTTCACACTTCCGAACTATATCTTTCGCGTCTTCGATGACTGTTAGCCAATAGAATCCTGCTCGAAACGCTTTTGCCGCGATTGCCCTGCTGCTAGCATGATGGCCACATACTCCGGCATGTATATCTTTTAATATTACTTGCCCTTCTTGAGGTGTGACGCAACGCTGCAAAATGCCAGTTATGCTCTTTTTGTATAATTTCCCCTGCAACACAACAAATGCTTTCGATCGTCGAGTTATTCTCTTGGCTTTCAGTGCATCTTCTGGTAACTTCTTATTTATCATGTATGCGAGATATGGTTGCATCCATGTTTCTTCTATCATCATGACTTCTTCGGGTTCTGGTGCACTCTCGTCCCTTTTCGCACCAGCCCCCGAGCCTGCTGCAGTAGTTGAACTTTTGATGCTTTTTATCGATCTTTCCACTATTTCTTCCCAGAAGACTCCAGATGGCACGGGTAGGCACTGTGACCCGATATTTGCCAAATTGTCGGCTTCTTCATTGCTGTTTCTACTGATGTGCGAGACTTCGCACCCATCGAATGTTACTTCGAGATGGTGATATAAGTTCTTGTAGGCCATCATGTTGTCATTAATTGTGTCGCATCTGTTCATGACTTGTTGAACAACAAGGTTTGAGTCTCCAAATATTTTTAGACGAGTTGCTCCACACGCCTTGGCCATCTTCATTCCATGCAGTAAAGCCTCGTATTCTGCTTCATTATTAGAGGCCTGCGGAAAGCTCATCCTTAAAACGTATTTCAGTTTGTCGCCGTGTGGTGATATCAAGACTACTCCTGCGCCTGCGCCTTGGACTCTCTTAGAACCATCGAAGTACATTGTCCAGACACTTGATAAATCTGGCGGTCCTGTGCTCTGCAACTCCAACCACTCTGCTGTGAAATCTGGCAAAATTTGTGACTTGATCGCCTTTCTTTTTTCATACGTGATGTCCATAGGAGATAATTCGATTCCCCACAAAGAGACACGTCCTGTTGCTGAAGGATTGTTCAGTATATTCGATAGTGGTGCTTCATTGACAACTATAATTGGGTGCACCACAAAGTACTGTCGCAATTTTCATGTTGTTGTAAAGACACTATATGCGAGTTTTTGATAGTGCGGATACCTCTGTTTTGTCGGAGAAAGTACTTCGCTAATGAAATATACCGGTCTCTGGACACCGTGGGCTTTAACTTCTTCACTTCTTTCGACTACTAATACTGTACTCACCACCTGATGGGTTGCGGCGATGTAGAGTAGTAGTGGCTCTTTTTCTTTTGGTGCGACCAACACTGGTGGCGTGGAAAGCACTTTTTTCAGCTGTGCAAAGGCTGCATCTGCTTCTTCTGTCCATTCAAATTTATCATCTGATTTCATCATGAGTGCATAGAAAGGGAGTGCTTTCTCTCCCAGTCGAGCAACGAACCGACTTAGGGCCGCGACGCGTCCTGCAAGTTTCTGTATGTCGTGTAGTTTCGTGGGCTTCCCCATTGTTAAAATTGCTTGGATCTTCTCTGGGTTCGCCTCTATTCCCCGCGCTGACACCAGGAACCCTAAAAATTGTCCTGCTGATACGCCGAAGGAACATTTTGTCGGGTTAAGCTTAAGCTTGTACCTGCTTAGGTTGTCGAAGGTTTCTGCCAAGTCGCTGATTAGGGATTCCTCCTCTCTTGTGGTAATGACTACATCGTCAATGTAGACTTGGATGTTGCGTCCTATTTGGCTCCCGAGGCAATTTTGCATCATCCGTTGATAAGTTGCTCCTGCATTTTTTAGGCCGAACGGCATTACTTGATAGCAAAACACCCCATACGGTGTGATGAAGGCTGTCTTTTCTTCATCTCTTTTTTTCAACTTGATCTGGTTGTAACCAGAATATGCATCCAAAAAGGAAAGCCTTGCGCATCCCGCTGTCAAATCAATTATCTGATCGATGCGGGGTAGAGGGAAGGGATCCTTTGGACAGTGCTTGTTGAGAGATGTGTAATCGACACACATTCTTTGTACGTCTGTATTTTTCTTAGGTACGATGACTGGATTGGATACCCAACTCAAAGTTTTTATTTCTCTGATAAATCCGGCGTTTTCTAGCCTGTGCAACTCTGACGCTATCGCCTTCCTCTTGGGTTCATCAAATCATCGCAATGGTTGCTTGACTGGCTTCGCTTTAGCATCTACATTTAGCGCGTGCTCGACGAGTTCCCTGGGAACCCCTGGCATGTCTGAAGGACACCAGGCGAAGATTTCCCAGCGCTCATGGAGGAACTCGACGAGCGCGCTTTCCTATGCGGGATCTAGGTTTACCGCAATCGATGTTGTCTTGTTCGGGTCCGTAGGATGGACCTGGATTTTCTTCGAGTCCTGAGTTGTCTCGAAAGCCTGATCTGGCAGGGATCGTCCAACGTCGGGTAGTACATTATGATCTGTTTCTCCTTTAAGCCTCTCATATTCTGCTGTCATGCCAAAAGTTTGCGCCATTCTATTGAATTCCTTGTCACAAGTGTTGGCTACTTCGAAGCTCCCTTGTACTGTAATTGTTCCTTTGGGTCCTGGAATTTTTAGCGTTAGATACGCGTAGTGAGGTACTGCCATGAATTTTGCAAATGCTGGGCGCCCTAGAATTGCGTGGTACTGTGAGGGCCAGTCCATAAATTCAAATTCCAACTTCTCCCTGCGATAGTTGCTGCTACTGCCGAAGCAGACATCGAGTTCTATTTTCCCCAGAGGATAATTTGCGGCTCCTTGTACTATTCCATGGAAAGAGCAATCTGTTGGCTTCAAGCTTGACAACGATATACACATTGCCATCAGGGTTCTGGCATATATTAGGTTTATGCCACTTCCTCCGTCCATGAACACTCTTCCAATGTCGTACCCTCCTATTTGCACTTTTAACACCGTTGGCGAGTGGCCCGGCCTGGGAACTTTCCTTGGGTGGTCTGCCCTGCTGAACTTGATTGGCTGATCTGACCACCGTAAGTACTCCGTAGTGGCTGGTGGCGACGATATTGCTAGGTTTACCTGCCTGGATATACTCTTTCGCTCTTTCTTCGACTTGGGCACCGGTTGAATCATTGCCGATATGTAAACTTTCGACTCTAAGTGCCTTGCTAGCCTTTGTACTTGATATCCTTGACTTGAACCCATGGCGCTTTCTAACCTCAGGAAAGTTCTACAATCCTTCATCTGGTGGTTTGAAACTCTCTTTCCATCAAGATACGCGTAGTGGATTCGACAAGGCCCATATAGCATGTCTTCGGCCGAGGGGCCGGAGTATCTTGGCTTTTCTGCTCCTTTTGCTTGAAACTCCCAATTTTCATAACCTTCCTCTTCCCTTGCTTTGTATCCCGCGGCTACCTGACTTCGCCTTCCTTGGTTATCTCTGCTGCGGTGTCGTCTCCTCTGTCTACTTCTTCTGTCGACTTCTGGTAAACGTCCTCTTTTGTTGTTATATGCGTCCTCTCCATTAGCGAATCTGTTGGCTTCTTCCATTAACTCGACTACTGTTGTTGGCCTTGTTCTTCGTATCTCTTCCACGAGGTCTGAGCGACAAAGACCAGCCGAAAAAGCGTCTATTGTTCTTTCGTCGGAGACGTCCTCTGATGTCTACGCACTTCTATTCTTGTAGACACTTGTTGGGCCTCCAAGTGCAAAGGTTTGTAGAACAGCAGCAAGTTTCCCTTAAGTGGATCACCCAAGGTTTATCGAACTCAGGGAGTTTAGAGGTCAAAGCTATCCCTCTCAAACAACCCTGCAATTACGATACAGAAAGTCTCTTGTGTCCCCAACACACCCAATACACTTGTCAGATGTATAGGTGCACTAGTTCGGCGAAGAGATAGTGAAATACAAGTGGTATAGATGATTATAAGTAGCAAACGTGATGTGAAATTAATATGGCAGCAAGCAAACAAGTAACAAAAAAGCAAGTGAACGGTGTGCAATGCTTGGAAACAAGGCCTAGGGATCATACTTTCACTAGTGGACACACTCCCAACAAATATAACATGATTGAACAAATAAACAACTTCTCTCCACTATGGTACTCTGAATTACTCTCCTATTGAACATCACTAATCATTGTGTAGTGGCTACAGAAGCACCCCTTAAAGTTCATCAAGTACTTGACAAACACCACTCATAGAGATATCCAAATCAAAGCACAACTCAAGATAGATATTATTGCAACTTAGACCAAGTACTAACACGGTGCACACACTGTCAACATTACACCATGAAAGGAGGAATAGATCACTTCAATACTATCATAGTAATAATTACTCTCATAATCCATAAGAGATCACAATCATAGCCTAAACCAAGTACCACCATGATGCACGCACTGTCACCGTTACACCATGGCAGGAGGAATAGATTACTTTAATAATACCACTAGAGTACACATAATATCTGAATAATAACATCTACTTGTTCAACATGATACAAAGCTCACGATCACATAAAGATCACATCATGGGAGAGAGAGGTGAACCACATAGCTACCGGTAGAGCCCTTAGCCCCGGGGATGAACTACTCCCTCCTCATCATAGGAGACAGCAAGGTTGATGGAGATGGCGGTGAGGTCGATGGAGACGGCGGAGACGGCGATGGAGACCGATGGAGATGGCTCCGGGGGCACTTCCCCGTCCCGGCAGGGTGCCGGAACAGAGACTTCTGTCCCCCGAAATTCGTCGGCGGTGGCGGCGGAACTGCGGAACTCTTTCTGGAAAATTGCCGACTCTCTTAGGGTTTTCCGTCCCGAGGCTTTATATAGGTGAAGGGGCATCGTCAGAGGAGGGACCAGGCATCCTCACACCATGGTGGCGCAGCCAGGGCCTGGGCCGCGCCACCCATGTGTGAGCCTGGCCTGTGGCCCCTCTCCTACTCCTCTTCGGATCTCTGGAAGCTTCCGGGCAAAATAAGACCTCAGGAACTTGTTTCGTCCAATTCCGAGAATATTTCCTGTGTATCACTTCTGAAACACAAAAACAGCAGAAAACAGGGAACTGGCACTGTGGCATCTTGTCAATAGGTTAGTTCCGGAAATCGCATAAAAACACCACGAAGTGTAACGAAACATTAGGCAAATGGTGTAAAAACAAGTATGGAGCATCAAAAATTATAGATACGTTGGAGACGTATCATCCTCTGCTGAGTTTTTGATTACACTCCATCATTGTATATAAGAACGTAGAGTTTCGCCTTTCCTCTGCACACACGCCTTGACTTCCTCCGGTGACTTTGGGCGCTTATATGTTGAGTGGAAATGTTTTATGAATTGTTTTTCGAGTTCTCCCTAACTTCCGATGGATTCATTGGGTAGGGTGTTTAACCAGGACCGTGCTGCGCCGGTGAGGTGTAATTGCAGACTTTGCATTGCTGTCGCTTTTGTTCCCCCTAATATCTGTACTGCCTGCAGGTAATCTGCCAACCATAAGGTAGGTTCTTGCGACCCATCATATTTTTGCTGGTCGTGAGGTAACTTGAATCCTTTGGGTACCCGCGTTTTGCGAACCCTGCGGGTAAAGCACAACGGGCCCATCTCCTTTTCGTCGTCCTCATAATTTTCTTCTCTCCAGGCGTGGCATGATTTATTTACTCGAGCCTGTGCTATTATATTTCTTGCGTCCTCCTTCCTTTTTTGTCGCCTTTCTTCTTCTGATGACTCACTAGATTCGTTTCGTGTGACTTTATGCTTGAACTTCTCTTTTCGCCTCTCCTTGTAGCTTGTCGACTTCGCTTCTGCACCTTTTCCCCTGATCTTGTCTTCCAATATCCTAAGGCTTCATATTGCGGCTTGGTGCATGTCTTCCCGCGGATCTCCGGGTTCTGGCCGCGTGGTTAGTAGGTATGCCTGTGCTGCTATCAGCGCTGCTTCCGGTGTTTCTTGCACAAAATCTTCTTCCTCCTCCTCTGGCTATGGAGTAATACTTCTCGAGTACCTTTCCTCTCTACTCTGCGCCATTGTTCCTCTGTTGTGTTTTGGGTCTCCATGCCTTTCCCTACTATACTCTGAATCATCACTATAGTCATCCCAATATTCTTCCCTTGACATACTGTTATTATCTTGACTTCTCAAAAGCATGTCTCTTTCCTCTCTCAGTTTCTTCTTGTGCTGGTGTAATGTGTATTGATATCCCATTAGAACTTCTCTTCTTGCGCCTTCGGGTACTTTTGTGCCATGATTGATAGCTGACATGATGATCCTCCACTCTCCGGCTAAGACGTGAATTTTCTCCTTCTCCTTTTTATTGTGCTCCTTTATCTTGTCGACCTGCCTGTCGACCCCTTCGTTTCCCTCGTTATTGTTTTCTTCTTCTGCTTCAGTGATAATGACGCATAACTGGTTTACTCTTTTGGAGACGCCACTACTTTCAGCGGCGAAGTCCCTTGTACTATTGTGCGTTTTGACCGCTTTTACTTCCGTGTCGAGTTTTTCCTGGATTTCGTCGACTTCTGCGACTTGTGCTTCTTCTAAGCTGACCGGCGAGTTTACCTCGCTGGAAGAGCCTTCAGATGATTCCATCATTGCCACTGTCTTGGGCTCGCTTGTCGACGGATCTGGCTTCGTCGGATCTATTAGGCGAGTCGAACCCGAAGGTCCGATTAGTATGCTTAGACTTCCGATTGTCAACTCCGTCTCTTGATTTCCGTTGGTTCCTGCACTGCTGTTGGCTAAAAGCGAAAAAGCCGTCGAATTCATGATTCCAACGCCCTTGATCCCCACGGTCGGCGCCAATTGACGAGGGTTAACTCGACAAATGTCCTAAATGAAGGACTTAGGATCGGGGAGATAGGGCGTCGGATAAACTCGAAGGTAAGATTAGTCGAAATAAGTGTATATCGAAAGTAAACTTGGGTGTAGAACCTGGCTTGCTTTCAATCTGCCCCACACTGTCCCCTCCTGGCCCCTATATATAGGTGGCCAGGTCTCGAGGATCGGGTAGGGTCCGATACAGATTACAATATCGACATACGGTAAGAACTCGTATCTCGACTATCATTACAATTAGGCCTAGCTTAATGGGCCTCAGGGGTACTCAACTAGTGGGCTCTATTAGTTATACCCTTGTCACCCATCCTCACACTACTCCACCCTTAGCATGCTTAACTTCTTTCTTCCCAATTAGTTTCCAAGACTGTGCTCATAACTTCTTGATAATAGTATGCTATCAATTCTATTAACCTATACACTTTGATAACACATGATTTTACTTTTTTGAATTCCAAATAATTTAAAAAATAAGCAACAATGATTAATTAATAATAAGCATCAATGAATTCCAAATAATCTTTATGCATAATTCAGTAATTAATTTGAAAACTCAAATTTTCAAAAAGTCAAAAAACTCTAAAAAAATTAAAAAATTCAGAAATTCTAAGATAATATAAAAACTTCAAAATAATTAAAAAGTAGAAGAAACAATAAAAGAAATTAAAAAAAACAAATTTTCTCTTTTTCTCTGGCAAAATCTAAAATCTTCCAGCTTCCATATTTCCCTTTGGAATTTTGAGAAGCAAGATTTTGTGCAAACGGCCATAGGCCGTTGAAATTGGATGTAACTTTTCGAGAAGATAGTTTTCATATATTACACAATTCTTTTCGAGTTTGTACACAAAAGTTATAGGCGTTTTAATTTGAATAACCATTTTTTGCAAAAAATATCAAATTTTCAAATTTTCCCTAAAAGTTGGTTGCGTGAGGTATAGGCATGTCAAAGAATTTTGAAATTTGAAGTTTTTATCATTTTTTGTTTACTTTTTTTATGTTTTTTCTGCAGCGTAGGGGTGGAGGAGGGTAGACATGAGAGGAAAAATGGGTGTCTACACTTAGTCCGGGTTGATATGTCCAACCGGGATTAAAGGGTGGGACTTTAGTCCCGGTAGAAGAAACCAACCGGGATTAAAGGTCACTACCCCTTTAGTCCCGATTGGTATCTCTAACTGTGACTAAAAGGTCCTGTTTGAACCGGGACTAAAGCTATCTGGCTCCTGTAGCCTCTCAAATCAGGACTAAAGGGACTATTAGTCCTGGGGTTCAAAAAACGACCGATACTAAAGGAGATAACGGCTCTAGACGAAAGCCTTATTTTCTACTAGTGAGACCTTCGTCTGCTTATTACAGGGTGTCGTCGGCTCATCACTAGCAATGAAGCCGCCAGAGGTGTACATTATACCTGTGACATGATTCTTTCCACGGGAGCGACTCATTCATGAGTGCCCATCCCATCCTCTTCCCTAATGAGCTCCTCGCCAGTTTGGGACTCGGCGTGCTCCTCGCCAATTTGGGGCTCAGTGATTTTTTACTTGCTACTCCCTCCATTTCAAAATATAAGATGTTTTAGGTTTGTGAAGCAAATGTATCTAGACATGTTTTAGTGTGTGTATTCGAGTGAACCTACATACTAAAAGATGTCTAAATACATTTGCTTCACAAAGCTAAAACATCTTATATTTTAAAACGGAGGGAGTATTTGCTTTCGATGATTATGGCAGTCCTTTGGTTGTGACCTTCCTCTGATTATGGGATCTCGTGATTGAATTATGGTATTTACTTCCTTAACTGGACCATATTGACATGATTTTGTGGATGTATTTGGTTTTCGTATTAATTCCGCCTTCTAGTTTTTCTTGTTAGGGGTAGAATGAAAAATCAAAATTTAGCACAGTAGCTTAGACCCCCTGATAAGGGTATAGTTAATAGATCCCGTTAGTTGGGTACCCCTGAGGCCCGTTAAGCTAGGCCCAATTGTAATGATAGTCGAATACGAGTTCTTACCGTATGTCGATATTATAATCTGTATCGGACCCTACCCGATCCTCGAGACCTGGCCACCTATATATAGGGGCCAGGAGGGGGCGGTGTGGGGCAGATTGAAAGCAAGCCAGGTTGAACACCCACGTTTACTTTCGATATACACTTATTTCGACTAACCTTTACCTTCGAGTTCATCCGACGCCCTCTTCCCCCGATCCTAAGTCCTTCATCTAGGACATTTGCCGAGTTAACCCTCGTCACCCCCGATTATACTTTCCCACTTATTTCTGACTTGTCAATGAACTTTACCGAGCTAGCTGTTAGCCAGGAAGAACTATGAACATGCTGATTACACAAAACTAAAGTCATGGTCTAGTCAACTTGCAAATAATATTCTAGATTGCCGACTCCGGCCCTATCAACTTGCACTACTGGAAACACACACTCTGTCGTGTATGCAAAATACATGGCATAGGTGTCTCGGAACACGGCAGACCCTCTGCCGTGTGCGTACACATGGCTGAGAACAGACGATGGAGATAAGGATGACACATGCCCTCTGCGGTGTGTCCTAGTCCACGTGACATGGCAGTATGTCTGCCATGTGTCTTGCGTGCCCACACGGCAGAATAAAACAGCCCAGCGTTTGACACGCGCTAGGTGGGGCTAGCATCTGCCAGGTGCCTCGGGAGACACGGTAGGGTCTCTGCCATGTGCGGGGATTTTGTCGTGTGCTCGGCTTTGACCTGCAACCACACGTATAGGTGGCAGGTTACACCGGGACCTAGCTATTGCATGTCCCAACCCACCAACACATATAGACACACATGTTAGGTCCATATGCATGCTTTAGGTGAGTTCCGGCTCACCGAAGCCCGCTCTACGGTGAAACTCTAACCCGTGGCCCACGCGCTGTCTACCCCCTAGATTTCTCCGGACGGCGATAAGCCGGGGGACTAATATGCTCCTTTGGTTAGGACAGTAGTCATTCAATGTGGGTCTCATTTTAAGCAAACTTCCAAGGCAACTTTCACTCGTTCAAGATTTCTTGAGATAATCATATTTAGGTTCGTAATGTCATTTTATGTGATGTGCAAGTTGTTGAAAAGGAAAAAATAAATATATTGATATTCGGATGGGGACATTCGCAACATCGTTTTATGTGATATGCGAGTTGTTGAAAAGGAAAAAAAATTACTATTCGGGATTTTTTCCGGAGACATTGTTCACAAAATGGAGGTGAATTAGCAAATTAAATAAGATTGCCGGATACACGGCAAAGCCGCGTGGCCACGACAGATTATTGGCGCGAACCATTTGGCGGAAACCTAAAAATTTGTGGACCACTGCTGTCAGGAGTTTGCCATGTGGTTCACCTATGCCGAGTGTCATCCCTGCCCTCTGCCATGTCTTTCTCTTCGCCATGTATATTCTTGGCCCACTGCCATGACCAAATCTACCGTGTGTTTGCGTATACTACTGCCGTGGCCTATTTCTCTATCGTGTGTCTACGTGGCTCGAAACACGGCAGAGACAACCTCTATCGTATTCCGTGTCAACTGGACACATGACAAAGTAATTACCCTATGGCAGCGGTGCAGATTCCGGAGTGTTGCACCGCGTCGTCAATGACACGCCAAAAATCCACCTTAGTTAGACACATGGCTTGGACTTGGCCCGATCACATTTGAAAGCTGATGAGCCAGATGTCTTATCAACAGAAGATATTCGCAACCCAATCATTAATTCCTCTTCGCAGCCCTAAGAAAATGGCATCCAGATCAGATCGAGCAGCCGGTCATATGACCTAACCGAAGAACACCATAAATAATTGTGTGCCCGGACGAACCGGTCCAGTCTCGTGGAAGAAAGTTAGTGCCAAGAATGATGGAGAGCTGTGTCAACTGAAGCACACCGGTTGCCGGTGGTCAACCATAGGACGCTTCCACGCAGCATGCAAGACGACGAGGCTGAAAAATCAATAAAAAATTCAACAATGAAGACATTCCATGGGTTAATTTGATCTGCAATACATATTACTCTGATAGTGTGCCAGGGCACAAAGCAGTGGGATCCTTTTGGTGGAGAGATCATATTAAACTTCTGGACTTCTACAAAGGAATGGAAAAATGCAATCTTGGAAATGGAAAATCTGTTTTGCTTTGGAAAGACTTATGGAAAGATATTTGCCTGGATCAGCAATTCCCACACTTAGTGACTTTTGCAAAAGATGTGGATATAACTGTAAGCAGAGCCGTCTTACACAGAAACTATCAAGATTTGTTTTATCTGCCGCTATCACAGGAAGCTTTTAATGAGTTCATGGAATTTGAAATTATTTGTGGACAAGCTGAGTTATGCATTGGTTCTCATGAACCTGATACTTGGACTTATATTTGGCGTTCTAACGAATTCTCTGTGACAAAAGCTTATCAAGGCCTAGCAGGAGTGCAACCCTGTCCTCCACAATTTAAATGGATTTGGGACAATTGCTGTCAGCAGAAGCACAAAGTAAGCACAAAGTTTTTTATGGTTACTCCTTCATGACAGACTGAACACAAGAGACATTTTACAAAGGAAAAATTTTCACATCCAAAGCTACAGGTGTGGCACTCTAAATTGCTTGGAAATTGAAGATTCGTCACATCTGTTTTGGGACTAAACATAGGAAAAGTACAAGGTCTAAACTTTCAGGGTGAAAATCCAAGGTCTGGTCTTAATTGGTTGTGTCTGGCAATGACCTTGTTGAAAGGCATTGTTTTGATATTATGAACTTTCTCCAGGGTGAAAACCTATGATCTATAATTGGGCGATGACGGCGCTTGTGCACTATTTCCTTCTTGAAGGCGTCACTTGTGGAGAATTTGGACTTCGGATGTTGTCTTGGTGGAGGTTGAACTGCAGCTACAAGGAATAAGATTACTATAATGGGGCTTTTCTTTCTTTTTCTACTTTTTTTGTTTCAGAGCTGTGTGCATCCGTAATACCTTTAGGATATTGTGTTGTTGCAGAGACTGGGTGTAATTGGTATCTTCCGTGATATTAATATATGCTCTTTATCGGAAAAAATCTATTTTGGGACTGCCCTTTTGCAGTCAAATGTTGGGACCTCATTTGTCCACAGAGGGCAAGCAATTTAAATGTCTTTCAAAGGCTTGATGATATGAGAGGAAAAATCACATATTCTTGGTTTATGGAAATTATCATGATTACTTCCTGGAGTATTTGGGTTGTGAGAAATAATGTGATATTCAACAACAAAAGGCCGTCGGTACAAGACTGGAAATTCACCTTCAAATCTGAGATGGCATTGCTGGCTCATAGA
Organism: Dactylis glomerata; assembly: GCA_007115705.1. Taxonomy (NCBI): domain Eukaryota; kingdom Viridiplantae; phylum Streptophyta; class Magnoliopsida; order Poales; family Poaceae; genus Dactylis; species Dactylis glomerata. Next base: position 7,834,655 of record QXEO01000548.1, read on the forward strand.
ATCAAGAAGAAACATTTAGATAGTTTCAATGAGTGGAGAAGTAACCTAGACTAGCTTCTTTCTCGTCTTTTGGCTTTTGGTTTTTGGTTTTTCCTTCTTCTTTCTGTGTAAGGGACTGTTGGCCCTTACTTGTACATATGTAAAGGACCTTTGTTATAAATTTATAAAAATTGCGGTGAGGAGCTCCCCACTGTGCGCCTAAAAAAAAAACCCTTTACCGAGCTGTCAGCCAGGAAGAACTCTGAACATGCTGATTACACAAAACTAAAGTCATGTTTGAGTCAACTTGCAAATAATATTCCAGATTGGCGACTCCGGCCGGCCCTATCAACTAGCACCGCTTCGTCAATGACACGCCAAAAATCCACCTTAGTTAGACACATGGCTTGGACTTTGGCCCGATCACATTTGAAAGCTGAACATCATATGAGCCAGATGTCTTATCAACACAAGATATTCGCAACCCAATCATTAATTCCTCTTCGCCGCCCTAAGAAAATAGCATCCAGATCAGATCGAGCAGCCGGTCATATGCCCTAACCGACGAACACCATAAATAATTGAGTGTCGAACCGGTCCAGTCTCGTGGAAGGAAGTCAGTGCCAAGAATGACGGAGCCGTGTCAACTGAAGCACACCGGTTGCTGGAACCTGACGGAAGCCGGTGGTCAACCATAGGACGCTTCCACGCAGCAAGACGCAACAATTTTCGGAGTCGCAAAAGGCACATGTATACTCGACCGCTTCAATCATCCCTGTCAAATGGATTACTACTATCCGCATGCAATGACACAAGACTTAGCCACCTCCGAACGCAAGCGCTATATATATGCAGGAAGTTGGCTCCATCGTGGAAACAGACACGGCAGCAAAGAGAGTTCCAGTTTCGGCAACCATGGGAAGTGTTCCAGCCGCCACCCCCACCGTCCGCGAGATCTGGCGTGCGCAGCGCGCCGACGGGCCCGCGGCGGTGCTCGCCATCGGCACGGCGAACCCGGAGCACTGCGTGCCCCAGGACGAGTTCCCGGACTTCTACTTCCGTGCCACCAACAGCGACCACCTCACCGCCCTCAAGGACAAGTTCAAACGAGTCTGTAAGTTCCAGCCCAGCTCGCCTCACCATCTTCCATTTCCTCCATTCCGTCGTCCTACCAGTATGTATGTATCCACCGTTAGTTTGACATGGATCATCGATCTCACAGGTCAGAAGCTAGGCGTTCAGAAACGCTACCTGCACCACACGGAGGAGCTGCTCCGCGCCCACCCGGAGTTCCTCGACCACGAGTCGCCGTCCCTGAACGCGCGGATGGACATCGTCGCCACCGCCGTGCCGGAGCTGGCCGCGCAGGCATCTAAGAAGGCCATCGCCGAGTGGGGCCGGCCAGCCACCGACATCACCCACCTCGTCGTCACCACCAACTCGGGCGCCCACATCCCGGGCGTCGACTTCCGCCTCATTCCGCTCCTCGGGCTCCGCCCCTCCGTGCGCCGCACCATGCTCTACCTCAACGGCTGCTTCGCGGGCTCCGCCGCGCTGCGCCTCGCCAAGGACCTCGCCGAGAACAACCGCGGCGCGCGCGTCCTCGTGGTCTGCGCCGAGCTCACCGTCATGGTCTTCAGCGGGCCCAAGGAGGGCTGCTTCCAGACGCTCGTCAACCAGGGCCTCTTCGGCGACGGGGCGGGCGCCGTCATCGTCGGCGCCGACCCGGCGAGCCCGGTCGAGCGCCCGCTGTTCGAGATCGTGTCGGCCGCGCAGACGGTGGTCCCGGAGTCCGACCACGCCATCACCATGCACCTCACCAAGGGCGGCTACGGCGGCAACATCTCCACCAGGGAGGTCCCTGTGTTCATCGGGGACAACATCGAGCAGTGCCTCCACGACTCGTTTGCGCCGCTCGGCATCGGCGCCGAATGGAACGACCTCTTCTGGGCGGTGCACCCAGGATCGTCTGCCATCTTGGACCACATCGACACGGTGCTGAAGCTCCAGCCCGAGAAGCTGACGGCGAGCCGCCGGGTGCTGAGCGAGTACGGGAACATGTTCGGCGTCACCATCATCTTCGTCTTGGACGAGCTGAGGCGGCGGCATAAGGAGCAGCGAGGGGTCGGGGTGCCTGAGTGGGGTGTCATGATGACCTTCGGGCCGGGGCTCACTGTAGAGACCATGGTGCTGCACGCCACACAGCATACGCAAGCATCAGAATGAACAGGAAGAAATTAATGATCACTTGTGTACTTATTTGACGCGAATACGTTTACCAAGACTATCCTTACTTCACGTGTGCGTAATAAAGTCAAAGTTCAATGGCTCCTTTGTTTTCGATACTACTTCATCCGTTCTAATTGCTATGCATGTACGTAGACATCTTTAAGTGTGTAGGTTAAATGCAAAATAAGTGAACCTATATACTAAAAAGCATCTAGATATATATGTTTTTCAATGATAAACTAAAACATCTTATATTTTGGAACGGAGGAAGTACCTCCCTAGCTAGTGAGATATCATAGCTTAGAGCAACTCCAACACGAAGGAGCTCTTCACCGGGTAACCGTGGGCACGGTCAGCGCGCGACGCGCGTCCGTGGTGGGCCCCCACGACCATCATTACTCCTGCCCCTTCCTAATTCTCTCTTCTTCCTCCCGTTTTCCTTATCTCTTCCTAATTTCTCTCCTTCCTCTAACTGCTGCGCCATGGCTATTCTTCTCTCTCCCTTCTCGCCGGAGCTCCTCTCCCCTTCTCGCCGGAGCTCCTCTACCTCCTCCTCCCAGACCTCCTCCTCTCCCCCTTCTCGCCGGAGGTCGAGCCGGAGCCAGCGACGCCGCGGCTCGCCGCGGCGGAGAAGGCGATGGCTCGACGGGAGCGATGCGGAGCCGCCGGAGCCGCGACGGGTCGCGGCGGAGGCGGCGGAGCGAGCCCAAAAACTTAGGGTTGGGGTGGGGGGGAGGGGGGGGTTGCGGGCGCCGGCCAAAAGAAGCTGCCATGGGAGGGGCTTAGAAGGGAGGTCGGGGGGACGGAGACCAGCGGCGTTGGCCGGCGTTGGCTGCGGGCGCCGGGTGTGGTGGCCGGATTTTCTTCTTGCTGGCCTCCTCCTCTTCTCTTCCCTCTCTCCAGCGAGCTGTTCTTTCCAATAGAACGTAATGCTACAGTGTCGGTCGGAAACTTGACCGTCGTTACGGGTGACCGTAAGCTAGCATTGCCCACTCCAACATATGCTCAAAAATAGGGTATCACTTTTTAGTTTTTTAGCACCACTTTTATTGTTTTTGAATACGAAATATTGGACACATATTTCAGATATTTAAAAATAGGCCACCATCAAAATTTAAGATGCCCCAAAGAATAGGGCACCACACATGCACACATGAAACATTTTACATAGTTCGATAGATAAATTCGATACAAACATTGCATTATTAAACTAAACATAGCGCAATTTGATAGAAACATTGACACTACCTACACTACACTAAACTACTCCTTGTTGCAAAGTATTAGTCCACCCATGCATCGTCGGTGCGGTCCGCCGGCATCAAGAGGGGCCAGCATCCTCTCGCTTCGTCGTCTTCGTGGCCTTCTTACTCTCCGCATACCTCTTGGCATAGAATTCATGCTCCGGTTGCACTTCCTCTGGATGCTCCTACCGGTGCTTTGCCATGGCCCTCTCATTGGCCTCGACGATGGAAAGATCTTGCATGGCGCGATGGTGTTGCAGCCCCTCCTCGCGCGACACAAGCCGCACCATGGGAGATAACATCTCTGCCTCCGCCTCCGCATGGTTCTTATCATAAACAGGGAATAAGATAATAACCACTTTATTATTGCCTCTCGAGTATATTCCCTTCATTCATTTGGTTTTAACATTGCGGAGCTGATTTTATTGTTTTTTCTTTCAGGGACCTTCCGGACGTCAAACAGACCCAACCTTTTTGCCACATCATTTTTTCGAAAAGAGAAGACAATGAGAAGAAGAAGTCAACGCGGAACACAACGAGGTGGAAAAGGGCATGCACCATGTGGGCCCACTTCCTGGCCACATGGTGGGACCCATCTCCCCCTTGTGCGTCCTTTCAACAGAATCTTGGTCTCCACGGACTCATCTTGACCTAAAACCTACTATATAAAGGACCCTTTGGGTGATTTCGCGATGGGCCAACGGAGAAACACAAAATATATCAAACGGATCTGCAGACTGCGAGGATAGGAAGGGAGATGCTGCTGGAGCCGCTCCGGTTGCCCCTTCAACTCCATCCACACCATCTCCTTCAACAGCATGATAAAGAGGGAGTAGTTTACCCCTAGACTATGGAATTGTGGAAGTAACTTGTATTAAACTCTCTCGTGCTTCATAGATTAGAGTCACATGAGTTGCCTATCATGATTATGACTATATTTGTATCACCCCTATGGTGGGTCTTATGTTTTTTAGATAATTTATGAGATGCAAAGATGTTTGTACCCTTGATGTATGAGTATATGTATATGTTATATGTTACCCCGTTCTTGTGCGCTTGTTCTAATCAAACTAGTATGCATAGGGCGTGTGTGGGAGAATGTGTGCATTAGTTGGAGCAATCTTGTAGTTGGTTTGGTGAAGTGACAGCTCTGAGCTGCTATGGTTTTTTACCTTTCTATGGTTGCCTCACTAGGGAAAAAGGATTATCTTGCATAAACATCCAGTGACAGAAAGGATGCCTTGATTGCAAGGATGTAAATGTGTTTTCGACTTCATGTTACAGTTCTTTATTCAATACTCTGTTAAGTCTTAAATTTGACTTGAGGTGGACTCCCTTGTCAAAGGAGTATTAGGCAGTTGATTTTATATCAATTCTATGTTTGGACGTGATGCCCATATTTATACTTATCAATGACATCTTGTGTGTTTGCATGCTTTTAACTTGTCGTTTGTGCTTTATTACCATGATGCATATGCATCTCATTAGAACTATAGATGTTATTCAGATAATCATGCCTCTCATGATCTCGAGTTGACACTGGACCATATGTTATCACATGAACAGAGCATTCAAAAGTTGCCACGCCTTAATAAACAAATCTATACATATATAAAGGTTCAAAGAAATAAGATGATCTTAGCTATACCACGTTTCACTTTGTACTGTAGATACAAATCAATGAACAGTAAATCACATGAACAGTACTTTTTAATTAGTTTATTGGTTATAAAGCAATTCGTTGGAGTTACAAAGTCTTGCTTTCCTTCTCTGTCCCAAGCGGCTCCCTATAGGTTCAAAGAAATAAGATGATCTTAGCTATGCCACGTTTCACTTTGTACTATAGATGCAAATCAATGAACAGTGAATCACATGAACAGTACTTTCTCATTAGTTTATTGGTTACAAAGCAATTCGTTGGAGTTACAAAGTCTTGCTTTCCTTCTCTGTCCCAAGCGGCTCCCTATATAAACTAGACTACATACATACTACTATGCTGCTACTTTCTTCTATATTAACTTTACAAAAATATATCTGAAATTTTTATAAAATATAGTCTATTATTCACTGTCTATTTTTACTTGAAAAATATTATAACATCTTTTCTTGATATTCTCATGACTTTGTATAATACATACATTATTATACGCTGTCTCTTTTATTCGGAAAAATATTATTATCTTTTTTTTCTTGATCTCCTCATAATCGCCACAGGTGTGGCGTGTCGCATTTTTATGCTATTGCTTTCTTATATATTAACTTGACTTTGTAAAATAAATACACTATTATTCACTGCCTCTTTTATTTGAAAAAATATTACTTCCTTTTTTCTTAAACTCCTCAATACCGCCACATGTGTGGCGTGTCGCTTCGGTACATCTTCTACGCATTTTTTATGCTACTACTTTCTTCTATATTAACTTCATAAAATACATCCCAAATTCATTTTACGAAATATTCTCTGTTATCCCGCCTCTTCGGGAAAATATTATTACTGTATTTTCTTGATATCCTCGCGACTTTGTAAAATAAATACACTATCCAAAATATTCTCTATTATTCTGCCTCTTTTTACTCAGAACTATTACTGTATTTTTTTGATCTCAGTGACTTTGCAAAATAACTAGACTATTATTCACCGCGTCTTTTATTTGGGAAATATTATCTTTTTTTTCTTGATCTCTTCACGATCACCACAGGTGTGGCGTGTCGCTGTGTTATAGCTTCGACACATTTTCTATGCTACTGCTTTCTGCTATATTAACTTCACAAAAATACATCTCATATTTATTTTACAAAATATACTCTATTATGCACCGCCTCTTTTTATTTTGGAAAATACTATTACCTTCTTTTCTTGATGTCATGGCAACTTTGCAAAATAAATACACTATTTTTCACCGCCTCTTTTCTTCGGGAATATGTTATGATTTCCTACGATCACCACAGTTGTGGCGTGTCGCCACGCTACAGCTTCTATGCAGGTTTTTATCTAGGTCAACTCTTCTATAACAGTTTAGAAAAAATATTAAACCATTCATCAACATTGCCTTTTGCAGTACTTTAGAGAAAAAAATGTTGGATCGTTTGTTGCCTCTTATTCCTGGGAAATTAAATTATTTATGATAATTTCTTTACGTGGTTATTTACCGGTTTTCTTGATCTTCTCATGAGGTTCACCCTACGGGTGTGTTGCACCGTCACCCCAAGGTTTCCTATGGAACTTTTACAAAAAATTGTTGGACCATTCACCAACATCACCTTTTGCAGCACTTTGGAGAAAAAAGTGTTGAATCATTTGTCGCCTCTTTTAACTGGAAAATTTAATTTTTATGGTAATTCCATGTGGTTATTTACCAGTTATTCTTACCCAATGGTAATTCTTCAACAATGTGTATTTTTTCAAAGGTGTACTAATAGTAACTTTTGACACTAATTCCCGTTTGTCGCCTCTTTTATCCGGAAAATTCATTTTTTACAGCAATTTCTTGACACAATTATTTACATATTATTTTTATCCAACGGTCATTCTTTAATGGTGTGTAATTTTTCAAAGTAATTTTCCAAAGATAGTTTTTAGACGTGTTTCAATAGTAACTTTGAATACTAATTCCACTAACTTTGGCTAACAAAACTATATTGTATTTGTCGCCTATTTAATTAGGCAAACAAAAATATCAGTAGCATACTAGAGCCTTCTTCTGCAGTGACTTTACAAAAAAATACTTCATTATTCACCGTCTTATCTATTCAGGAAAATATTACTACTGTCTTTTTCTTGATTTCCTCGCAACTTTACAAAACACATACTCTATTATTTGCCATCTCTTTTTACTAGGAAAATATTACTACTATATTTTCTAGATCTCCTCATGGTCGCTATACGGGGTGTCTTACAACCAGGGCGCGGCGTGCCGCCGCGCCATTCTTCCTAGTATGGCTTACGATAAAATTTGTTGCTTGTCCTATTGAGTGTAACCATTTCTTAAGTACGGGTTAAATTACAAGACTAATGGTAAAATCGAAATGTTGGGAGGGAGGGAGATCAACATGACTACCACCATTGCTGGAGAGGAGAGGATGTGAGCTGTTGCGAAAAAAAGGGGGTGGTCCACAAAGAGGAGGGAAGGCGATGCCTTGTGGAGGAGATGTGGGAGGGGAGTTGATGCCGGTGTCACATAGGAGAGTTAGCATCCCCATCTCTACTTGAAGGGAGAGTGAGGGTTTTTTTCTACTCTCAAGGTGAGCGACAAGGAGGAGGAGAGTGCATGTGGCTCTGTGAGTGCCGCATTGGTGCCAAACGTGAAGTATTCGCCATCTTGAGTGGATCTCCCGTCGAGCACCCTGTTTCCACTCTTCTTCTTAGTGGGCCTGGACCGCTGCAAACACTTCGTTTTGAATGTTCCCTTGTGTTATGACCGGGGACTGCTTTAATCAGAGTATGGGGCTGGCCGACCCTCATACTTATAATACATGCAACCAAATAGTAAAACACCGCATCTCGTGAGTCGAGTTGGCCATCATACATGCAACCAAAATGCTTCGTGGTAAGACGTAAGACCGCCTAGCTATCCCACATTGTGCAGCCACATACATTGATACATATCAATCATCTAGATAAGCCCAAGGTTTATCACTATCTCACATGGTTGCAATCACTTGTAATCGTGCGGACTTTGTGATCATTCCCGTGAGTTAACTCTTGTTATCGCAAAATGTAATGTAGTTGGACAACCACTATTCTAGTTACAATATGAAGTGCACACTTTCTGTTCAAGTCGCGACCAAATTACCTAGTACTTCTAAGTTGTGGAAACCTCAAGTGGAGCTCGAGCTCCATGGAGGCAGTTTCTTCAAAAAGTCAAAAATGACATTTCTAGGTTTCAAATAATTCAGGGTAAAAATTCGAGATGTAGATAATGTAGAAATATACCAGCATGCAAAATCTCAATTTAAAAATTCGTGGTATTTTAGTCTACACAAAATTGACAAATTTGTCAAATTTTGAAACCTAGATCTACGCTTTTGTCATTTTTTGGTGTGCGTAAAAAATACAACGAATTTTGGATTGATTTACTAATTATGAGATCTACTACAAAAAAAAATCCTAGCTTTTTGAACTTTCGAATGCCATTTTGGATCTTTTGTGAAAAACGAGCTCCCTGAGGGAGCCATTAGTCCACTCCCTTCTAAGTTGTGTATATCAGAGTTTGGATATATATATATATAGCAAGGTGTAGTGGAAGCTGTGCATGGTTCACGTGGAGAAAGAGAAAAGGAAGAACAGATATACTAAACTAGAGAAAAGATGGAAAAGCTAAAAGCTAAAGGATGAACAAACAAATCTGTTGAGCTTGCTAGGATTGGAGTAGGCTTGCAAGTCGATCTCATGTATGTCTGAAAATGGTTAAGTAGGAAGCAAAGCGGTACCCGCGGTCTCTTCTTTCGAAAAAGAACGAAATAAACAAACTAAAGTGCTTCCTTTCGTTCTCTCCTAATGCTCACTTGCATGTATAAGAGATAGTATTAAGATCGCAGCCCAAAGACCGACTGCTCGATCTCGCTCTAGCTCAGTGAGATGGCGGAAATGAAAGCGTGGGAGAAGACCATGTGGGAAGTCACCGTCGGGCCGCTGCTGGGGAAACTGCAGCAGCTGGCCATCGACGAGGCAAAGGCGCTAAGGTCGGTGGGCGGTGACATCCGCAACCTCCATGACAAGCTCATGTGGATGCAGGCTTTCCTGCGGGACGCCGACCCCCGGCGCCGTGCCCAGGCTAACGAACTCGCCATGGTCTGGATCAGGCAGACACGCGACGCTGGCTTCGACGCCGAGGACGCTGTTGACCAGTACGAACTCCGGGTCGACCTCTCCAGGTGAGTACTGAGTACATGATAGATCTCGGAGCCAATCCCTCGGCATCGATATCACATCCAAATTGCTCCCTCCGTTCTAAAAGTATTGGTTGTAATAACACTTATATTATACATTTGAGTTAAAATTTGTGGTGTTGTTTTAGGTACGGGAGCCGGACTCGTAAAGTTGTCGAGTTCTTTGCCGGATTCACCACACAGGTGTGGCTCAGGCACAAGCTGTCCACAAGGATCAAATCCATTAATGCTAGAGTAGACAGCATCTCCGCAAACAAGGGCTCGTTCGGGCCCGCGGAGGGAACGGCAGAACCGGCAGCCCTGCCATGGAGAGCTTCCACCACCATTTCTGCGACTGCAAACACAAATCTGTAAGCATGCATTGATTCTGAGTTCCTGGTACCAGATTAAAACGTCGTATACCTTGGAAACAAACTTCAGTGATCTAATTAAGTTTTCCAAATACAAAAAGTTCAAAATTCATAATTACATATTTACATGTTTTTTTTTTCAAAATGGGAGCAATAGCCCCAGCCTCTGCATCAATCTAGCAGTCAAAGTATATCAATTATCAAGTCACGGATCGATCAAACTGACTGCAAAAATCAACCAACGAAAAAAGAACAAGCTATATAATATCTCTGAGACATCTTCAATACGTCTAGAGTGCAACCAGCCACCTAGTTGAATATAGCCCGGACGATCACCATCAAGCGATTGCATCCAATATCTAAATATCCTCGCTACTTCACAGGAAGAAGGTATGACCATAAATGGATTAATGAAGCCGCTATGTGAATAACCTGTAAAAAAATTAGGTTAGCACACCAATTAAAAACTGCCTCATTACGACAATTCCAAATTGTCAAAACTAAAGCAGAAACCCGACATAGATTCATTTCTTTGTTTTATTATCAATCCTATTTAACCAATAATCGAAAAGATTAGTTATATTAATGGGTGGAAGTATGTTAAAGGTAAATTGTACTATACTCCAAACTAGGCAGAAAAAATGACAAGAGATGAACAGATGGTCAATTGTTTCCTTTGAGCCACATAAACACATTCCGTATATCCCCTCCGTCGCCTTTTATCGTGGTTGTCCTTTGTTAAAATCATTTTTTATAAAGGAACCACATAAAATACGAATTTTCAGGGGCACTTTTATCTTCCACATATTTTTTTTTGGAAGACCGTATGCACATTCATATAATCAGCATACATAGATTTAACTGTAAAAATACATGTTGTTGTAAGGCACCATTTGAAACTATCTGGTTCATCACTCAAGTTTATATTCAGCAGTCTTCTCACTAAGCTAACACAAGAGTTCCAAGTATCCCCTGTTGAATGCCCTATTTCATCTTATATCTAATGGCACATGAGATAGAACATCAACCACTAAAACATATTTAGTTCTAGCAATGCTATAAAGATTGGTGCTTGCAATTCTTTTATAAGACAAGTTTACTGCTAGAAATGTTTTTAATTAGATCAACAAAGTGCCTGGATTTGATGACAAGTATGTTGCGCCAATGTTGTCACACCAATAATGAATATATGAAACATGAAGTTCTCACAATAATGATTGAACCCGGGTGACGAGGGTTAACTCGACAAATGTCCTAGATGAAGGACTTAGGATCGGGGAGATAGGGTGTCGGATGAACTCGAAGGTAAGGTTAGTCGAAATAAGTGTATATCGAAAGTAAACTTGGCTTGCTTTCAATCTGGCCTACACCGTCCCCTCCTGGCCCCTATATATAGGTGGCCATGTCTCGAGGATCAGGTAGGGTCCGATACAGATTACAATATCGACATACGGTAAGGACTCGTATCTCGACTATCATTACAATTGGGCCTAGCTTATCGGGCCTCAGGGGTACTCAACTAACGGGCTCTATTAGCTATACCCTTGTCAGTAGCCCCTGAGATTCTACCAGAATTGCAGATTCGGGTTGAATCTCTAATCTTTAAATCTTCGACTTGATCAACTCTTCGACTTCTTCATATCTTCAAATCTTCGACTTGGTCTTTCGACTTATTTTAATGATAATACTTCACAAGGGGTTTTGATGAACAAGCCTGACAACTCTGACGGATCAAGAGGTCAGTTAACTGCCGGAACAGATACTTGCCACCTACTTCAAATTCAATCTCCTTGGATTTGAATTCGGGATACCGGTCAAACCCATTCTTTTGCCGCATTTAGGACTTACAAAGAATAAATCCCAGTGATTCTCAGGGTACCCAGTGCGTCCACCAGGATTTTCTTCACGTCGTAGACACGGATACATACCAGCAGAGTGCATCCATGTGCGTATACCAGGCCACACAGGACGGATCCCGGGGTCTTGCCTTCGTGATAAATCACGGCATTCGAGTTTCATTGCGATAACGCAACTCGAGAATCTCATGTCATAGTCCCTTTTGACTGATAAAATATCGAAGAATTTCGAATTATATTAACTTCTCCCACGTATCTCCCGATGGGAGTAATCGCTCTATATTTTGTCGACTACGTAGTCGAAGTTTGCATAATTGATCAACTCATAGATTTCTTCATCTTTATTGCTGATTGTCTTGTTTTCTATCGGGTGCGCGCTCAGCGCTCCCGATGGGGATACTTGTAGTCAATCATAGGCTCAAATTGACTTCTTCTTCTTCCTTCTGCTTTTTCCTGTTTGTAAGCCCCCGAGCCCAAGGCGAGGTTTTTTCATACCATTCGATCATACATTTTTTTCCCTTTTGTTATTATCGTCTGCTATGTGCAGAATTTACCTCCCTTGTAAATATGTTTATGGGCCTTGCTATCACGGAGGCCCGTTAATATGTGCTTATAAATAAAGCACCTTTGGCGAGGGTAAAAACCCTAAACCTGATTCTTCCTTCGCCGCATCGTCTTCTTTTCCATCTAGGGTTTTTCTTCCCACTTTTCCATATGGCTGGTGCAGATGGGTCCCGTCTAGACCTTGGCCCTCCATCGGTACCGCGTGGTCGTGGCCGCCCCCGTGGCAGTAAAAACAAGACAGTTCCTGCTGCTATAGGATCATCGTCGTCTGCTCCGGCGAAGCGTCATCCCGGCCGCTCACCTGGTAGCAAGAATAAACCAAAGGTGACTGGCGCCGCCCCAGGTCTAAGCGCTCCTCCTGGTGCTTCTCCTGCTTTCCCCAGAATATTTTCTTTCTTTTGCATCGCCAACGCGCAGTGCCGCGAGATTCAGCGCTTGCCGCTGAATTTTACCAAGTTCATGGATGGGCGAGAACTGCGAGAAGCGGTTCTTCGCGAACAATCTGGTGGAGGAACTCCATACGAAGTGGAGGTTTCGTACGACGGCGCCGGCGAGCAATACTTCAAGGGCGGCTGGTCGCAATTTGCAGAAGACCATGATCTCCACCAAGGCTTCTTCATGACTTTTGACTTCCATATCGGCACGTCAAAGTTTGACGGGAAAATCTACGATGGCACCCAGTGCCAGAAGGAGTACGAAGCCGAAGTTCACTTCCATTAGAACCTTCTTTATGTAATCTTTTTTCCTAGTTGCCTTGCTGCCGTGCTATCTGTAATAAATACTCGTATTTGGCTTTGATGTTTTGTAGTAGACCATGGGAACAAATCGTTGTTCCGAGGCATACTTTATATTTATCGGGTTCTTGTGAACCAATTATATTACTTTGAAGAATATCGGGTTGTCTGCACAACCTAGTAGTGTAAAAGATCTCCATATCGTGATAAGATTTTCTTTCGTACGACCCGAGGGTTGAAGCCCCCGAGCGGAGGGGTAAAATATTTGTACACTTTGTCGAGTCCAACCCAAGGAACCCGACCTATGGCCTCATGTTCTGGGTTCAGAGGGTTGACTCGAGTTTACTGATACCACTAGATTTCTTCTATGCGTAAAAACATCGCAGCTGCTCCGCATTCCATGGGTTGCTCTCATCTTTTCCTGTCTTCTTGTCTTGTAGTCGATAAGCTCCTCCTGGTATCACTTCCGTGACGATGTAAGGTCCCACCCAAGGGGACTCTAGTTTGTCGTGGCTGTCCTACCTAAGTCGTAAGACTAAATCTCCCAGCACAAAGGATCGTGGACGAACTCGACTACTATGGTAGTTCCGCAGGCTCTGTTGATACTGCGTGGCTCTTTCTAATGCTTTATCTCTTGCTTCATTGAGTGCATCGACGTCATCCTGTAACGCTTCTATTGATGTTACCTCATCGTATGCCATTACTCTTGGAGCTTCGTGTGTAACTTCAACTGGAAGCACAGCTTCTGCGCCATGGACCAGGAAGAAAGGAGTTTCTTGAGTTGCTGCGTTAGGCGTGGTTCTTAAACTCCAAAGAATGGAGGGTAATTCATCTACCCAAGCGCTCTTGGCTTTCTCGAGAGGTGCTAAGAGCCACTTTTTTTTATCCCATTGCATATTAGGCCATTGGCTTTTTCGACTTGCCCATTTGTCTTCGGGTGTGCTAAAGACGCAAATTTGGGCTTGATTCCCAATCCTTCGCAGTAACTCTTGAATTCCTTTGAAGTGAAGTTTGTCCCGTTGTCCGTGATGATGCTATATGGTACACCGAAGCGGAATACTATTGACTTAATGAAATTGATTGCTGCTGTCGAATCTTGAGTTGTTACCGGGGCTGCTTTCACCCACTTGGTAAGTTTGTCGACTGCTACTAGCATGTAAACGTGCCCTCCTGGCCAGGATTTGTGCAGCTTTCCTACCATATCGAGACCCCATTGTGCAAAGGGACAGGATAATGGTATTGGTTGTAACTCTGCTGCTGGCGCATGCAGTCGAGATGCAAATCTTTGACATGCTTCACACTTCTGAACTATATCTTTCGCATCTTCGATGGCTGTTAGCCAATAGAATCTTGCTGGGAACGCTTTTGTCGCTATGGCCCTGCTGCTAGCATGATGGCCACATACTCCGGCGTGTATATCTTTTAGTATTACTTGCCCTTCTTGAGGTGTTACGCAGCGCTGCAAAATGCCAGTTATGCTCTTTTTGTATAATTTCCGCTGCAACACAACAAATGCCTTTGATCGTCGAGTTATTCTCTTGGCTTTCACTGCATCTTCTGGTAACTGCTTATTTATCATGTATGCGAGATATGGCTGCATCCAGGTTTCTTCTATCATCATGACTTCTTCGGGTTCTGGCGCAGCCCCCGAGTCTGCTGCAGTAGTCGAAGTTTTGACGCTTTTTATCGACCTTTCTAGTATTTCTTCCCAAAAGACTCCAGATGGCACGGGCAAACACTGTGACCCGATATTTGCTAAATTGTCCGCTTCTTCATTGCTATTTCTGCTGATGTGCGAACCTTCGCATCCATCGAATGTTCCTTCGAGATAGTGATATAAGTTCTTGTAGGCCATCATGTTGTTATTGATTGTGTCGCATCTGTTCATAACTTGTTGGACGACAAGGTTTGAATCCCCAAATATTTTTAGGCGAGTTGCTCCACACGCTTTGGCCATCTTCATTCCATGCAGCAGAGCCTCGTATTCTGCTTCATTATTGGAGGCCTGCGGAAAACTCATCCTTAAAACGTACTTTAGTTTGTCGCCATGCGGCGATATCAAGATTACTCCCGCGGCTGCGCCTTGGACTCTCTTAGAACCGTCGAAGTACATTGTCCAGACACTCGATAAGTCTGGCGGTCCCGTGCTCTGCAGCTCCAGCCACTCTGCTGTAAAATCTGGCAAGACTTGCGACTTGATCGCCTTCCTTTTTTCATACGTGATGTCCATGGGAGATAATTCGATTCTCCACAAAGAGACACGTCCTGTTGCCGAAGGGTTGTTCAATATATTCGATAGTGGCGCTTCATTGACCACTATAATTGGGTGCACCGCAAAGTACTGTCGCAATTTTTGTGCAGTTGTGAAAACACTATATGCAAGCTTTTGATAACGTGGGTACCTCTGTTTTGTCGGAGATAATACTTCACTGATGAAATATACCGGCCTCTGGACGCCGTGGGCTTTTCCTTCTTCACTTCTTTCGACTACTAATACTGTACTCACCACCTGATGGGTTGCGGCGATGTAGAGTAGTAGTGATTCTTTTTCTTTTGGTGCGACCAGCACTGGTGGCGTGGAGAGCACTTTTTTCAGCTGCGCAAAAGCTGCGTCTGCTTCTTTTGTCCATTCAAATTTATCGTCTGACTTCTTCATAAGTGCATAGAAAGGAAGCGCCTTTTCTCCCAATCGAGCAACGAAACGACTTAATGCCGCGACGCGTCCTGCAAGTTTCTGTACGTCGTGTAGTTTCGTGGGTTTCCTCATTGTTAAAATTGCTTGAATCTTCTCTGGGTTCGCCTCTATTCCTCGTGCTAATACCAGGAACCCTAAAAGTTGTCCTGCCGATACTCCAAAGGAACACTTTATCGAGTTAAGCTTAAGCTTGTACCTGCTCAGGTTGTCGAAGGTTTCTGCCAAGTCGCTGATTAAAGATTTCTCCTCTCTTGTGGTGATGACTACATTATCAATGTAGACTTGGATGTTGCGTCCTATTTGGCTCCCGAGGCAATTTTGCATCATCCGTTGATAAGTTGCTCCTACATTTTTTAGGCCGAACGGCATTACTTGGTAGCAAAACACTCCGTACGGTGTGATGAAGGCCGTCTTTTCTTTGTCTTCTTTCTTCAATTTGATCTGGTTGTAACCAGAATATGCGTCCAAAAAGGAAAGCCTTGCGCATCCCGCTGTTGAATTAATTATCTGATCGATGCGGGGTAGAGGGAAGGGATCCTTTGGACAATGCTTATTGAGAGATGTGTAGTCGACACATACTATTTGTACGTCTGTGTTCTTCTTGGGTACGATGACTGGATTGGATACCCAACTCGAAGTTTTTATTTCTCTGATAAACCCGGCGTTTTCTAGCCTGTGCAATTCTGATGCTATCGCCTTCCTTTTAGGTTCATCAAATCGTCGCAATGGTTGCTTGACTGGCTTTGCTTTAGGATCTACATTTAATGCATGCTCGACGAGTTCCCTGGACCTTTTCTCCTGATCTTGTCTTCCACTATCCCGTGGCTTCGTATACTTGAGGGCGCAGTCAATAAAGATTCCTCTGTAGCATTTGCAAGAGATTTGTACTCAAACTCTGTATTAGATCTAGAAACTTCTGCACGTTCCGAAGCACTCCAAGCGATAAAATCACCTCTATAAAATAAGCATATCCCTTGGTTCATCGCCAATCATCTGCACTAATAGCCCAGTCTGCATCAGAGAAAGCAGAGATAAGCACATAGGAAGAAGAACGGCCATGAGAAGGCCCCAGCTGCTTTTCGGCCCCGCTCCCTTCATTTCTGGTGCAACCGCGTGTAGCACCGTGATGCGGTATGACCATGAATGACATAGAGTTTATAGATGAGGCGACCGCCACCGCTGTTCCTGCCGTCAGGGCGCTTGTCCCAATTGCCTCCGACATTACCGCCCCGGTGTTAGCTTGGTGTGGACCAGAGCAAATAGTGATAGAGTAGGGGAAAATATGGTGTATTGGCGCCCGAGCGGCGGTAGGCGGCAATATTCCTAGAGTGTTTATTGACTTTGTAATCCTACCGACGCATCTCAATGTGGTACTCGGTGGCGAGGAGTTGTTGGTGGTCCTCGCATTCGTATAGGGCAACGTAGTCACTGTCAAGGCCATGTAGGAGGTAGGCGATGAACTCCTTGTACTGGAGAGGATGCCTGACGGACATTAGTATGTCGGAGAGTGAGTTCATCTGGTGGAAGTAGATGGTGATTGAGAGCTCACATTTATTGAGGTCTAACATCTCCTGGTGAAACGAGCGATAGCCGTGGAGGTGAATGCACGTGCCAACGTCTTCCAAGCCTCTCGAGCGGTCTTGGCAAAGAGGACCATGAAATAAGTTTGTGACAAGGCACTACTACAGAAAAGCCTGTTGGTGGAGTGCGTGTCTGGTCTACTTGTAGCGCGCCCCCGCCTGCCACCACTACCTCGCCATTGATAATAAACACCGGTACCAGTAGTTCATCTACTAGTAGCATGCAGATTGCGCACATTACTAGTAGTCACAATACTGCTAGTGTCCAGATGGTATTGCACGCCACTAAGGTACTTTTGAAAATAAAAAATACTAACAATTGAATATAGAAGCAATACCAAATAACAAAACACCAATATCAACTAACAGAACAACATCAGACAACATAAACAACATGCAATAGGTAGTTCACAACAAGTTCACCATGACTAATATTGACCGAGTTCACAACAAATTCACCATGACCATAACAAACATATTATTGAACTTATCTACTAACATAGTACTTGTTGTTGCTAGTTAGGGTGTGAGATAATGCACACGGATGTCTTTCATCTCTTGCTTCACGCTCTTTTGCAGAACTCTCATATTCGTCGGGGTATGTCTTATCAAAGATGATGTTATGGTCATCTTCATCGAGATAAAGAATGAACTTGTAATCGGGTTCCATCTGGTTGTGTTTAGTAAATTCTCTCCAAGATGGGCCTCTGAAACAGGTTCGATTTACATTGTTCGTGACTTGAACCCTGAAGTGGCGTGTTGGCACTATCCACTAGATTTGGGTGACCTCATATGATCTATGTTGATGAATATCTCGGTGAACATGGTCGCATAAGTCGTGCCTTGAGCGGCAGGGGATAATCTAAGCAAAGTTGTAAGAAAAAGTAATTAGATATATTTTTAGAAGCAACTATATATGAACGAGTTCATCACAACATCTAGAATAAAAACATACCGTTATAGTTTCGAGGTCCTCGAGAAGATCTAGGACGATCCTCTTCTATCCACATGCGAGATAGCCACAACGAGCAAACACATCAATTTTCTGCATGAAAAGAAAATAGTATGATTTGAGATTAGAACCTAGTTCCAGCTTATCTAGTAGGGCCAAACCAAGAAAATGCCTCATACTTACATTAGACACACAAAGTCTAGGGATGCAGCCATTGAGCCATGAAGGATGCATAGGATTTGTATTTGTGCATATCACATGGCTCACGAACACTATCTCCTCACGAAGTTGTTGTGCTACAACAATTTAATCATCATCAAGTAGGGCAATGAAATATATCAAATGCACAAAAAAGTGCCTCATATAAAGATACACAAGGAAAAAAGAGTGCCTACAAGACCAAATCAAATGCTCAAGAAGTGTGCCTAGACATAGGACAAGGTTTATGGGCACATTTTCTCATTACAGTGTGCTAGAGTATATTCATCGGCAGAATCATGAGCCTCATACATACATTAGACACGAAGAAATCCCTAGGGATGCTGCTAGCAAGCCAACTAGGTTGCATAGGATTTCTATTTGTTCATACCACATGGGTCGCTAACACCATCCTGGAATCACATCCAATTTTGTGACACAATATTTTAATCATCAGCCATTGCAACAAAATAGAACCAAACATCAAGTATAGCCAACAGAAAAACATGTCTCGTATAATTATAGTGGATACACAAATCGCAGAGAAGGAGGAAGTGAGTCGGGTAGAATGCACAAGATTTGTATTTGTGCATATCACATGGATCGCTTGCACCATCCCGGGATCACATCCGACATTTTAATCATCAGCATAGCAAAAAAGGTAACTACTTCTAACAAATTTCGAACTTAATCTAACAGAACCTACAATTATCAATCCTAACCTAACAAACCCGAAAATCTAATTAACACTCATCTGATTGACCACTAACAAGTTTATCTACCCTAATCTAACAAAACCTATAAATT
Organism: Dactylis glomerata; assembly: GCA_007115705.1. Classification (NCBI taxonomy): domain Eukaryota; kingdom Viridiplantae; phylum Streptophyta; class Magnoliopsida; order Poales; family Poaceae; genus Dactylis; species Dactylis glomerata. The sequence goes on from QXEO01000548.1 coordinate 7,853,732, forward strand.
TATAACTAGTTTGGCAACCCTAACCCTAAAAATAAACAGAGGAGGGGATCCGAATAACTACTTACATGGGAGCAGCGTCTAGGTCAACGCAGGCCGAGGTGAGGTAGACGCGGGCCAACGGCGAGGCCGAAGATAAGCAAGGGGTTTGAGGAAGACACGGGCGGGGTGGGGTGAGTCAGACGCAGGCGAGGGCGACGCAGGCGGCGGCGAGGTCGGAGACCAGACATGGGAGACGCAAAGGCGGGCGCGGAGGGGAGGGGCAAGGAAGACGCGGGCAAGGCGAGGTCTGTGTAGGCGGGTGCAGCAGCGAAGGGGAGGGCCCGGCTGCGGCGGCGCCGGATCAAGGTCTAGTGAGGGTGGTGAGAAAGAGCGTAAGAGGAGGAACAAAGAGAGGTGGTCGGGTAGTGGTGGGCCAGATCGATCGAGTGGAGAGAAGCATTTCATGCATGGTATCGCGGTACAATTAAACTACTGGTAGTGTTAGGCTATGGGAATGTGTTGCCAGTTGTTGATCATTGGTAGCGTATGGTGTGAGCCCGCTACCGGTAGTTTCTGAGCCCACATACTAGTGGCGTTCCATTGTGGCATATAGGCTCTGCCAGTAGTAGTAGCAGTCGTTCGGTCAAAGTCGACCATCACCAATGGTAGGTTGGCTATAAGCTTTTCCTAGTAATGAGGGATTAGAGTGAGAAAGAATGCATGGCTCGAATATATTGATTAGATTGGATCAATTAGGGTGTGTTTGGTAGGTCGGGTGCCCTTAAATTCTCCATCTCTCCTCCTACAAGCTGACCTTAGCTAAGATTTTGTCATGTGTTTGGTAGTCGGGTCAGCTGAGATGTTGTTTGTAAGGATGGCAATGGGAAGGATATGGGCAGGGTAGAGAAATACAATACCCATATCCATATAGTTGATGGGTATAAAATTCTACCCGTATCCATACCCATGGGTATAAAGCTCTACCCATACCCATACCCAGCGGGTACCCATACCATAGTTTAAAAAACCGGACCGGTGATCGAACCGATGAGGCTGTTGGTTTAGGTTTTTCCTGATCGGACCATTGGTTCACCGGTTCAATGTCTAGTTTTTTAAGATATAAAGTATATATATTTTACTTATAAATACTGCAATAAATTAATAATTATGCATGAAAAAATATTTTAGACTTGCTATTTGAGGAATAACCTAGGCATTAAGACTCGCATGGCAGTAAATATGCCAAGAGCTAAGAGCATCTCCAGCCGTGTCCCCGATGAGGCCCCCGGCAGGCCATTTTTTCATCCGAACGGCGGTATTCGGCCCAGCCATGCCCCCGGTTCCTCGTTTTCGCCCGGATTTGGGCTTTCATCCATCTGGCGAGCCCAGGCCATCCCCAGCTTTCCGAGGCACGCTCGGGGACTCCGGACGAAACAAAAACGCGCGAAACATCGAGCAGGCCCGCGGTGTTGGTGACAGAAGGGTAGTTCCCCGCCATTAATTTCGTTTCCCTCCAAAATGTGCCGCATATACCCATTTTCCCCGCCGAAATCCCCCACAGTTGCAGCTCCTCCTCTTCTCTCCCAGCACCATGCCGCCGAAGAGGATCACCGACGACGGCGCGCCGAAGGCGAGAAAGCCGCGGGCCCCCAAAGAGAGGCTGCCGGGCATGACAAACGCGGCGTGGGAGGCAGATGTGGAGCGCCGGCAGACCGAAATGCGCGGCAGGGCGGAGAGGGAGAAGAAGCTCGCGGCGAAGAGGGCAGCGGCGGATGAGCATGTGAAGCTGGTCTCCATGGCCATGGGACAGCCGCCGTCGGCCAATTCCCCGGTCCATGGCCAACCCAAGGTACGATCGGCTCTCCTTCGACCTACTCGCCGGCCAATTCCCCCATGTTCCAGGAGAACTTTGCCCCCGCCATGTCGAGGTTCACCCCGTCGCCGCCGGAGTACGACGCTGCGATGCATGAGGGCATCTCGCCTGTCCTGTGCCGAGGGCCGCTCTCCTTCTCCCATGGGATGCCGCCGCCGAATGACGGTGTGATGCACGACATGATGACGTCGGGCTCCATGGCCGCTGCAGCGAGCCTGGGTTTCTTCACACAAGAGGAGGCAAGGGCGATGGAAGCCGTCACGGCGGCGGCGCAGGTTGGCGTCGACGATCAAGGGTTCGAAGACGGCGGCCAAGAAGTCGATGAAGAAGAGGAGGAGCAGGCCGACCTCGATGAGGAGGACGACGCGCCTCAGCCGACTTCCACCTCAACGTCGAAGGGGAGGAAGAAAAGGAAGAAGAACTCGCCACCGACCGAGTCGCGGATCAAATGGACGGGCAAAGAAGAGGACTGCCTCGCCGAAACTTGGAAGACCGTTTCCATGAACGGCATTACCGGCGCCAATCAAAACTTTGACATATATTGGCAGCGGGTTAAGATGGCGTTCGACGAACACAAAATCGTCGATCCCTACTTCAATAAGACGGTGATGGTCCGCGGCGAGACGGTCATGGCCACGCATTGGGGGATCATGCAGGCGGCGTGCAGCAGGTGGCACGGCATACATGAGGAGATCGCCGATCATCCGGTGAGTGGCGCCGACTTTGAGGCCAAGATATGCTTACTCGCCGTCTCCATCGACCCTGGATCGCCGAGTTTTGATTTGTCTGCTTGTCTATGCAGATGCGGCGGGCGTTCGACATGTACAGCAACGACACCGACGGTTAGACGTTCAATTACCTCAACGTCTTCACCCGCATCGAGACCTGTGAGAAGTGGGCGGAAGTACGCCGGAACCTCTCCAAGAACAAGGACGAGGAGTACAACCCGACGCTCCATCCGCTGCCCCGTCGACGGGCCACCCAGAGCTCGGCCAGAAGAAGCTGAAAGAATTGAAGAAGGCGGGCCATCCAGCCGACAGGTTGCAGGCGTCCTTCGAGAAGTGCTGGGCCGACGACGCGCGGTGGAAGGAGATGCTCGCCAACCAGGGCGCCCGGATCGCCTTGCTCAAGACAACCTCCGCGGCAAAGAAGAGGAACACCGACCTTGCATTCCTGATCGGCGGCAACGACGCTGCGATAGACGAGGAGACGAGGGCTTGGTACGACACCCATCGCCAAAAAATCATCCGGCCTCCGTCGACTACGTCGGCCTCCCCTTCGACGACATCCACTCCGGCGGCCGATGATGCATCGCCCCCGAGGCACAGGAAGGCACTGCCGATGAGCCTGTTGTAGTCTAGTTTCTCTTTCGATCGCCGGATTATGGCTGATCTGATCGCCGATCGCCGAACTGTGGGTGATGCTTTTGTGTAGCGAGAAGACGATATTTTGAAACATAATCCGCGCTGATGGGCGAATGCCAGGGTGCCGATTGGGAAACTATTGCCACCCACACCCGTTTTACATCCAATCCGGACGAAAATAGCGCCGGATTTCGGCCCAGGCGCCTCCAACGGCTAGTTTGTAAATATGCATGCAGCGCATGCCACCCATCCCATATTTTTGTGTGCTACCGAGTAAATAACGTACAAAATGAAACGTATCTCCCCTTTGTACAAGAAGTAATCATAACTGTACTGGTTGGAGTCTTGCTCCCATGTAGGTGATGTTCCAGGTTCGAACCCCGCTCTCGCCCCATTTAATTTTTTCCACATCTTTTAGTTGAACCGGTCAGACCCGATGCTGGTTTAATTTGTAAAACCAGCGGTCAAACCACGGTTCGCTGGGTTTTCCCCGGTCCAGTGCACTTAACAAACCAATGAGATCGTCGGTTTTGGTTTTTTCCGGTTCAATCAGTGAATCGGTTCGGTTTTAAAACTATGACCCATACCTATTGGGTACCCAACAGATAGATCAAATACAATACACATTACTCACCCTTTTTACTTTCATTGATAGTATATTGGGAGCTAGAACATGAGATTTCGATCTCCTCGAGACATGTGGATTATGACTAATGCTTAATTACTAGAGTAATTGAGGTGTGGGATGCCGAGCTCCTTTGAACGCTATCGACCAACGCTATTGGGATACTCTAGATCTCCAAGTTAGTATAAATGGGTAGGTTATGGGTATACCCGCGAGTGGAAAGCTATACCTGTGCCCTACCCATACTAAATGGGTAGGGTATGGATAGTACCCATGGGTATAAAAATATGCCCATATCCTGACCATGCGGATACGATACCCGCGGGTACCCGTACTCATGGGTAAAATTGCCATCCCTAGTTGTTTGTTAGCCTGTCTATTGAGATGTGTTAGGCTGGGATGTTGTTTGGTAGACTGTTTGAGTTAGATGTGGTTACTTCTCCCTGAGTTGGTGAGACTACTACCAAATGGAATAAATTTTCAGCAAATACATACATACAGGCTCCATGGTACATACCTGCATAACATCCAAAGTACATAAAAGATCATTCAACGTCCATCGATCAATGTTACAAAGTCTACATCCATAATATTGCATAATACATGTCCTCATTAGCATTACAAAAGAAATATTGCATCAACCTACAACAAGTCAAACAAGACCAAGATTCTTTGCTATGATGCGCTTGAATGCGCCTTTATAGACAACATCTTTCATTTTCATGAAATTTAGACCTTTACCCTTATGCTCTGTAAGATAATCTAAAACAGCCAGCTTTTGATCCATTTCAAAATCAGGGAAGTCCATAACAGTTTTGCACAAATTAGGGTGTGTTTCGGCATGGAAAGTGTTACTGATAGCACCAGCCACAACACGCACTGCATCAAACATGTTGCTAACTTGAATTTAATCGTCATCACTCAAAATAGAATCCCTCTTTCTCTTCTTATTTGAGTCAAAAGAAGGTGAAGGAGTAGTTGTATCCATACCTTGACCACCAATGCCAAATGCGGCTTGAGCTTCCCCAAACCCTTCTTCATTTGTTTCACCTTTCTCCAAATCAATAATCTTTCCTGGACATTCTACGTCAATGGGTTTCCCCAAAGGCTCATTAGACCCCATTGCAAACTTACCCGTGGCTAGCTTATCAGCAAAGCATGCTTTAATATGTACATAGTTGACAAGCATTGTGTTCAAGAATTCTGCATCCTTAATATGATCCTGCACATGTTTTCCAACAGATTCAGCATGTTTGTATATACCTGAGTGTGATCCAAGTAATGTTGCTCTGCTAGACCAATCATTTTTGCATCATCATCCCAAAGCGCCACTCAATTTCTCAATTTTCTGCCACCCAGTCTTCCATTTGCGGAGATGATTGGTCACTTGGGTGGTACTCACTTCATAACCAACAAGTTGTGTCACATCTTTTGCAACCTTGGTAATATAGACTTCTAAACCTTGTGTTGTGGCCAACTACTAGGAGAAACATGGCTACTTGTTCCTCAATAGAAGTATGCATACTATCTTTCAATAGCTCTCTCTCTCTCTCTATCTAAACAAAGTGCACAAACAAAAGAAAGGAGCTCTTTTCATTCTTAGCTGGTTCAAGAAATTCATGTCGCTAGAATGATAGATATATCTCAGATTTGATTCCCTAGCAACATCCATATCAATCCTATGACCTATTGTTAACATCGGAGTTTGTTTTCTAGCTCTCCTTGAGATAAAGATCATGTATGCACCAAATACAGCTGGCTTGCACAATTAGTTGGCGCCTCTTTCTTGCCAAATCATCCATCTAACACAAAAACAAACAGCAAAGCATCTTACATAGATAGAATAAAAATATGCACCACTCATAATAATAAAAAGGCTCTACATATATCAAGTTTACTACCCACAAGTTAAACATACGATAGTGCTGCAATAATGAAAAGGCTCTATTATCCTTACTACTGCACCATGGCCACAAAAAATGCAAGGATTGAGCTGCAAAAATGCAAAGACTGAGCAGGATTTGCTACTACCTTCACAGCTCGTGCAGATCTGGCCGGAGACGTTCAGATTGGAGAAGTTCAGGTCGGAGATGTGCAGATCAAGGGAGATGTTTAGGTCGGAGATGTTCCGGTCTAAGACGTGTTGCTGCTACGGTCTGACGAGGCCACGTGCGGGAGAGGAGGAGATCACGGCCGTCGAAGGAAGAAACCGGTAGAGGGAGGGCCGGCTCAACCGTCACAGATGGGCGGCGATGTCGAGCTCACCCGCTCCATGCCAGCTCGATCTGGATCTCGAGGGGAACGGGAGAGGAGCAACAGGAGGCAGAGAGAAGTGGGCGAGCAAGGCGGTGTCCACGGGGGTCTCGGGAGAGGCGGGGGAGCCGGGAGAGGCGGCGCTCTTGGCGGCGAACGAAGGCGGGCGATTTTGGGGCGATGCGGAAGGAGGAGCGGGTGTTAGTTGGGGCTCGTGGGAAACGAGGGAGCGGGTGAAGGGATTCGGGGTCTACCCCTCTCAGCGGGATGTGCACAATATTTTTGACGGCGCGTGGTCTCTCTTTTCGGGCGAGGTCGACCAAGCTCTCCTGCGAAGTTCGATTTGGGCTTCGCTGCTCGGCAGGGCGCTGAACTCTTTTCCGTATATGTTCTGCAGTGCCCTGCAAGAAAACCTCAGTTGGGATGAGAAATTCCGAGTATTCCGGACTACCAAACACACCCTTATAGATTACACAAAGAGCTTATGTAAGATACAAGCCTTGGCATATAAGGAACCTAACCAGCTATAATACGTACGAATAACAGGCATATCTATACTTCTTATAAAAAAGCAAAATCCTATTAAAAGATCATTTAAGTTGTCTATCTCAACATGCAAGCTATCTATATCACCCACTATATTAGTCAATCGATTATCCATATCATCTCACTAATATTAATTAATTATAGTGTATATTTTCATGCAACATATCCACCTCATCAATTATTTTAAGAAAACTATTGACCACTTCCACCATTTTTAAATTGGCAAATACACAACAATTTTACTTTAATTAAATTTAGCCCTTAAATATTATGATCAATTAAATCTTTAAATTTTAATAGACACTTTGATATTTTATGTACCTTATATAAAAGTTTTTAAAGAAATTCTCGTTGCAACGCGCGGGGTATTCTTCTAGTTTATTCTATGAAGTTTGTCTTGTCCAGTACGTTTTTTTTGCTGGCATTCTCTCGTTCAGTACTTGCTGACTCATATGCTAATATTGAACATCAGGGTTGATTCTGTGCTGCCACCACGGGTAAACCGTGCCGAAGAGGTAGACAAGCTATTTGAGGAACTGCTCAAAGAGAATGCTCTTCCAGTTGTGATATATGTGACAGGGGATAGTGGCGTCGGCAAGACAACTACTGTGGAAGAGGTTTATGAAAAACTGCAGATCAACAACCATTTTGATGTCCTGCCCTGGTCTAGTATCCCACCGGATATGAGTGTTGCTAGTATCCGGCAACGAATTTTTGAAGATCTTGAAGAAGGTGAGGATTTGAAACTAGAGGCTGAAGCTAGTGAGAAATCAAAAGGCAAATCTAGTGAGAAACCAAAAGATAAAGCCGGTCAGAAACTCAATGAGAAGCTAAGCCAGAAGAAATATTTGCTGGTCATAGATGGTGAGATTACCAACAGCAGGTGGAATCACATTCTCGATACATTAACTGACTCCCCAGGTAGCAAGGTCCTACGCATCACACAAGATCCACCACTAGTTCCACCTGCTAAATATGAGTCATCTCTTATTGAGGTCCGGCACTTGAATGAAAGGTCGACAATGGAATTGTTCTGCCAGAGAGTCTGCAAGGCAGAAAAAAGAGAGAAGTACAATGCAGATGTCCTCAGACTTGTCAGAAGAAGGTATCAGAAACTCATATTCCAGATCACAGAAGGACTGCCGCTGGCTATTGTTCTTCTTGCAGGTCTTGTGAAAACAAAGGAGTTCCCTGCAGAGTGGAAAGCAGTATTTGAGCACCTGAAGTCCAAGAAACTGAAGCGACTCGACACTATAATGTCATTGTGCTTCGATGATCTTCCATATGACCTAAAATCTTGCTTGCTCTACTTCGCAGCATTGCCAGAAAAGATGCCAATTGGGGCACGTGAACTGATATACATGTGGATGGCAGAGGGGTTCCTGAGACCAGAAGATGGCTTGATGATGGAGAAGGTGGGGCAGCGGTATATGCAGGAGTTGATTGACAGGTATCTCGTCAGCCTTTCACCAACAGTGGATGCAACTCCTGGAGATGAGGAGGTGGTCATTCATAGCAAAGTCAATGCTTTTCTTGAACTTGAAGCACAAGAAGCAAGTTTCATGGACCTCCATACTAGTGATGAAGCCCCCAACTTGGTGACTTCTCGGCGTCTGTCTCTAAGGAACTATAGTGGAAGATATACTGCTCTTGTCAATCCTATGACAAAACTACGGTCCATCTTCTGTAGTTTCCAGGTCGATGACACGGACATGGGCGACGAAACGGATTCTGAATCTGAATGCAATAAACAATACATGCCAACATTCCCGTGTTGCCAGCAGCCATACCCTCCACCACAGAAGGACGAGAGAATCCAAAAACAAATAAAACAGCTGCTGCATAAATCCAAGTTACTCCGTGTCATCCGTCTGGAAGGTCTAGATATAGGTGACAAGCTGCCAGATTTAAATGGGAATGTGAAGCACCTGCAGTACCTTGGTATAACATCTTGCTCCTTGAAGTACATCCCACGATCAATTGGGCAGATCCTTAATCTTCAGACACTGGATGTACGGTTCACCCGGGTCAGCGAGCTGCCCAAAGAGTTATGGAACATGAGTACACTACGCCATGTGTTGGGTCATCTTCTCGTCTTGCCCAAGAAGGTCGGCAACTTAGAACACCTACAGACACTTGACAGCATAGTACCATATAAGAATGGTTGGGATATGTGCACCTTTGCAAGCATGATCCGTCTTCAGACCTTGGAAATTTGGAAGCCACCCACTGATCTCCAGTCAGATCAAAATGATGAAATTGCTCCCGCAAAAGAATCCCATACTGTTCCCCAGTCAAAAGACAAAAACGAAAAGGCTTTAACCAGTATTCTCAGGAAACTCGAGCAGCTCAGGAAGCTGACATTATATTGTGACTTCACCATGCCCTTGAAAGTGCTCTCTAGAGTCTCCAACCCCTTTCTCCCAAACTTAGAGGTTGTGGAACTACATGGGAAGCTCAACTTGCCAGAAGATACAGGAGACACCAAATTGTGCCTTCCTAATCTACGTCACCTGTCAATGGAAGAAACAAAGGTGCCACTGGAGTTCTTCAACAGGCTAGCTGCCGATCTATCCTTTCTCGAAAACCTTCACTTGGATTCGGATGCATACGCAGGACACCACCTTGTATTCCCCCCTGGTGGTTTCCAAAGCCTAAAGAAGCTGTCGATAAACTTACGTACATTGAAGAAAGTCCAGATAGGCAAGTTGGCACTTACCAGGCTGGAAGATCTGCAGATTTCTTATTATCCTGATAAGGATGTAGAAGTAGAGATCCATGGTAAAGACAACATGGTAAACAAAATCAAACGTGGGAACGAAGAGCTTTACGAAAAAATTAAACATTTCCCAGACTCTTCCTGACAGAGCACCGACCAGGGACATTGAGGCTAAGCTAGTGCTACACTCCTCCTATTTCCAAACATTTGATATGATATTTAGTATGATTGGATGTTTATTGAAGATTGTTGGTATTTTTCTTATTTGTGACTTTGTGACAGCTATTTGTGCATTTCATTATACACTACATACCACTCCTGTAGCTCAAATTAAACTGAATTATTCTTGTATTGTGTACTTGTTATGACTGGTGCACTGTTCTGATGTATGCATGTAACATTTATGGCTATACGTGAATAGTGTGGTACAACTTGCCGATTATCCTAAAGAAGGTCAATGTGTATTATTAATAGATTATAATTGATTAACTCCAATTTATCATGGAGCCAGCATGCAGGAGCCATCATCATCTGCTAATCATTGGAACCTCCTCCCGGAGGAGAATTCGGAGATTGGATCAAAGTTTGGAAGAACAATTCTCTGGCATTCTTTTTAACATCTGCAATCTCATAATTTCCACTTAAGCAAAATAATGTTCCAGAAATAACATGAATCTTTAGCTTTTTTTTGAACTCCTGATGAAAATGGTATTCCTGTCCTACTGTAAAGAAACAAAGTACTCACCATGAACACCCACATATGAAGAAAGTATGGAAGAGAGACAGGCAGGTAATTTAAATCTAAGCTAGTTACATGGCGTGCAGAAAATTAGCAACTCAGAAGGTAATTTGTTTTGCCCATGAAGGATAAACAAAGTTAATTAGATATCAGAGCCATACCTATTCCATATGTATAGGTACATATAGAACTGAGAAATTTGTGTTGGTGATGTTGAGTAAAAGATCTTGCCCAAGTAAAATTGTGAAACCAGTTATTATGATCACCCTTATGCACACACAAACGACAGCCAGAAAATCACCAAACTTACTGACACGCCTGAACACAGAAGGCAATTCCTTTTGCACACGATGGATGAACAAAATTGATTAGCTATCAGACATTTCGAACAGAGCCATACCTCCTCCATATATATAGGTAAAGGAAATATAGGAAAATGTGGGTTGATCCCTGTGAGTAAAATACTTCTCTAAGTAAGGAAAATCTGTGAAACCAGTCTGGAAAGTGGAAACTGTGATAAACCAAAATAAATGCAGTGATCACTATAACTTGTTACTTCATGAACAAACATGTGAATATCTTCATCTCAGGACATGACGTTGTAGTTTCCTATTATGTCTACTGTTGGCCAAAAACAAGCAAAATATAACGGACAAATACCTAAGTACCTAATAACTTTGTGCAGCTTCTGAAGCAAATAAAAGCTCTATGAAATCTCTATGCAGTCATGCAGATCATATCCAGACTGTTAGTTCCCCAAACTTATGGCTCAAAATTTCCCCAAAAACTGCATTAATATCAGCAGTTGACATGTACACTAATTAAATTCAAAAGATTAATCTGTATTAGCAACCAGCAAGAGAAACTATTATCATCGCTTGGGCAACAAAAACCACTAGCTAACATGCCCTTATCATCTGTACCTCTTCGGTGAGATGAATGTAGAGATTAGATCAAACTAAGAGGCAAATCAATATAGAACTTTTAAATGGAAAGACAAAGACTACTATCTGCAATGCACTTTCAAGCAACCTAAATAACGGAGCACATAATTTATACTGCTGCTGCAAGAAACTGGAGGTTCATTACAAGGTAATCCATTCACCCACTTACACACGGCAACAACATGGGAAGTTATCAAACTTACTGATAAAAGCAAACAACAGTACAAGAAAACAAGAACCATTTGACAAAACCAGGTACTACATAGTGGTATAATTTATCATAAGATCCCTATCACCTCCAAGCTGACGAGAGAGACCTCCTGCCCTTGAGCAAATTCAACCATGCGTTGTAAAGCGCCACATCACAAGGGGCCGCCCTCTTCTGCAGGCATACAGGCAGGAGATGACTTGATAGCATATAAATTGCAAATTAAGTACGCATAATCATAATTAGGTGTGACATTAGAGTGTATCTAGTACTCAAATTTTTCTCTAGCACATAATTAGGTGTGACATTAAGAACTGGGCTGTAGCCCAGTGGCTGGGCACGCGGTGGCACACCCAGCGACCAGGGTTCGAATCCCATCGGGAGCGAATTCTGGTGTCTTACCTTTCTCCTTAATAAAAATTCAGTGGGCTCCTCCCCACTGGACTCGTTTTGAGGAAGGCCCGGGGGCTTACTGGCTAGCGCATGAGTCGCTGTGCTAGCCAGCCCGGGTTCGAGACTCGGCCATCTTAATTAAAATTCGACAGGGGCTCCTCCCCCTGTTGACTCATTTTTTTTATAATTATGTAAAAAAGGAACATTAAACATAAATCTAGTTAAACATTCAATATTTGGTTTATTCCATTGACCAATATATTATTGCTTAAGACTTATTCCCAAATCACTAAAGAAAGTAGATGTATATATACCTCATGGATCATAGAAACTCATGTATGGAACCAAAGCACCGAAATTTTCTCTCTTCCATATCTTCTTCCACTCTAGTGACTTGAGACTAACCTCATAGATGCCAAGGTCCGTGGTCACGAAAATAATATCACTACCATCCACAGATCCTATCAGTCTAAGTATTCGGTTGACATTTTGAATAGGGAGAAGTTCTTCGAGATTGAAGACTCCACGCGGAGTCCATGCCATGGTTCCATCGGAACCCATCTTCATTGACCACAGATTGAGGGTTAACCCGTCCAGGTGTGCAAACCCCAAACTGTCATCCTCCATCCCCATGATGATAGCATTTTGGGCAATGTCTGACGCCATGAGCGGCGCATCAATCAGTGATAAGCATTTGGAACGCAGGTCATATTTTAGAATTCCTACATGATCCTCCTCGTCATCATCCACAAGCATGAAGTAGAGTGCGTCTTGGGTGAGGACAGGGGGCATTGGCTGGACGATTGCATCAAACCCAAGATGAAGACCAGTGCAAGGCTCGCTCCACTGGGAGCGAAGCTGGTTCCAGTTCCACTGATCCGTAATCGGCGATGACACGTACGCATATGCGACAGAATCACCCTTACCAAAGTTCATGCCGACGACCACAACCTTGAAGGGCCCGTCGTGACATGTGCGGTGGTGGCAGCCAGGCACGGCGCAGAGCACCGCGGCCCCATGGCTGATGTAGTCTTTGGGCGCACCCAGGTCCGTCCAGCGGCCCGTCACGGGGTCCAAAACGACGAGCTTCGGGCTTAACTCCTCCCTATTCCCAAGGACAGCGCGGCCATGGCGGCAGTCCCACGTCTCGTGTCCATCGTACTCCCAGTTCCAGCCATCTTCCTCGTCTCCGTCTTCGTCCTCACCCGGAATGCACGCGACGAAATCTGTGGTGGAGATGAAGAGTCCTTCCTCCACCGAGCCATAAAAGAAGCCGAGCATGGAGGGAGCTCCGTGGAAGTCGCGATACCGACTGCGGAAGGCAGGACCGGTGAGGAGGCCGCGCCAGTGCTCGCTGGCGAGTGAGGCGCGCAGGAGCAACGCGGGCTCGTCCGGCGGGAGGCGCATGAAGATCTCCTCGAGAAGCTCGTCGGGCAGGGTCGGTGGCGGCGGCGACATTTTGTCGGTGGCGGCGGCGAGGGTTTCTTCTGGGTGGGGAAAAGTTTGTGCGGGGAGTAGTGGCCACCACTGGCCAGTCTTCTTGTGTAAAACATGTTTAAAGTAAAAGTGTTGAGAGAATGAACTCTTGATTTCATTGATGATTGAGGGGCTTATATACCCCTAGAACTGGCGTCAGTAAAGGCGGTTTACAAGCTGTCCATTCGCTTAAGGCGGTAGACAAATCCTAACTGCTACAATTAGTTTAATCCTAAAACTAATTATTCCTAACACTTTTCCTTGGACAACGCCATTCTTTAAAATATCCTGTATAATCTTGAGGAGACTTCCAGCATAGTCTTGAGAGTGTTCTTGCACATCAATGATGATTCCCTTGTAAACGACACTATCCTTTATGAATTCAATCATCTTGAAATTCTTCATCTTTAGAATATCTCCTCCAAAAACCTCATGGGAAAAATATGAGGAGAGTTGTATTTGATATGTTGTTAAAACTCCTTTAAATCCAGTGGGATAAACAAGGAGAAAATGATACAACATATAGTGATTGTTATCTCCTTAATAACTCATATGAGAAAAACCTTAAAAAGGAAAAATCTCATTAGTGAGTTCAGAGAATAACATATATGTCTCGAGTACTTCCTTCTAAAAACCCCGATGGGGAAAAATAGGAGGTATGACATATATCTTATGTAAATACTGCAAAGAGTGCAATATGATGTGCCACTGAAAACTCATTTAAAACCCAATGGGAAAAATATTAGGAGAAAAAGATATGGCATATCGGAACACTTGTATTTATATTGTCTCATTAAAAACCTTCTATGAGAAATCAGTAGGAAAAACTCATCAAGGGAAAAAGAGTACAATATATATATGATCTGAAAAGATCATCAATGGGTTATAATAAGGGAGTTTACTCCCCCTGAATTGTGCAAACCTTGAAGTTGTCTTATACCAATTCCACGACATAGTTATGGAAAACAGAATTTGGTAATTAAAGACATTGCGGATAAATCTGTTAGATTTTCACAAGATATGTTTTGCAAGAACAATACTCCCACTTTGGGAAATGCTATTGCACTAGCAATTTCTTTGATATTTTGTTCTCTATATAACCCACATGTATATGAGTAATATAAGTGTGCATTATCTTGATAGATATGGTAGGTAATTCTGTTGAATCCTAACCACATGATTTTGAATGTGGTTAATCATTCTGTGAAGCCATATAGATTTTATGATGCTTCAAAGTATAGTAATTATTCCCGAATGATTAATTAGGATAGACATTAGAGTCTATTATGAAGATATCCTTGAGAAGGACATTCTAGTGACTTCAGTCCATGATATGGCATTTATTGGTATCAGATAATTATAGCTAATATATGTATATCACAAAATGGTCAAACCTTGATGTTCCTGAAGGAATTAATCAAGATATATATTTAGTGCCTTGAAGATACCCAAGGATATTACTTCACCCAATGTTTGGTTGGATTTTTCACTTTAATAAATCGACAATAAAAATATTGTCACATATGATGTAGTTTGTTAGGCAGGGAACTACAGGTCCCAATATCACTTCATCATTGATACCATTAATGAATGTTTTGTACCTTGATAGGGATAGTATGACCATATGTGTTGATATGGTTTATCCATATTTACTTTCTACCACATTTTATGGATACATGAAGACTAATAAATATGTATTCCCGAGGGGATATACTCAAGTTGTAAACTTGATTGGTATTTGGTTTAATCCAAATATCCGTCATAAGATGATTGCAAGCACCTTTCATGTATATACTTTGATGATAAAGTCATCTACATATACAAAGGTCATGTATAATCCAATAAGGGGTCTTGTTTATGACTACATGTAAGCAAACATCATTATTCGAGTAATCCCTTTGTAGAAGGAATTATCTTGGTCGGTTGTACCATATAATTTTTCTGACTATCTATTCAAGTCATAGAGTGACTATTGAAGATTTACACAAATGCATGTTGCGATTTTCTTTTGGATTTAAGCCCTGAAGGACTTTAATATAGGTATCCAAAGTGAGTGATCCATATGTGTATGGATCCATCAACTGCATGAATAGTTTATTTGTAACTGCCAATAATAGTAATATCGAAACATAATCCACATATACCAAGAGGGTATGTTGCATCATAATTGATGTTGGGTCTCTGCATGAACCCTTGTGCTACAAGCCTCGCTTTTTCACCACCTCATTTTTTTCGTTATTAACGAAAATTTATTGATCTTTCAGAGGAAAGATCCCTACGACGTGTAGGAACTACTGAGGTAGATACCTCTATTTTGTTGAGCGAGTGCGTTAGGAGAAGCGTCGGGAGGTTGCAAAAGCGAGCGCCGCCGTCGGTCATCGCTGCAAGGAGTCATCCCCAAGGAATTGCAGCCGGAGGGATTCGCCAGACCGACCATTGGCCGCCATGGTCATTGCCTGATGCGTTACGAGTAGCGTGTCGGGAGGAGCAGCGCCGGGGCGTCGCCTTGCGGCGGAGGGAGACAGGCCGAGGGCCGCGTCTGCGTGTGTCACCGGGAGGACGGGCGACCGCACCGCGCGCTGGGCATGGAGCGACATCGCCGTCGACTTACAGAGGAGAAGCGCGGAGTGATGCCGCCGCCGACGTACAGAGAAGCATCGCCGGGAACCGTGCTGGTGAAAGGTAAGCGGCTGGTTGTGGGCGCCGCCGTGCCACGAGAATGTTGGATGATGGCCGCGACGAACGCCGTTGGTTGTGCTTCCTTCTTCTTTTCCGGTGGCCTTTCGCTCTCATGGAGAGCAGCGTGCGTGATAACGTGTTTAAAGTAAAAGTGTTGAGAGAATGAACTCTTGATTTCATTGATGATTGAGGGGCTTATATACCCCTAGAACAGGCGCCAGTAAAGGCGGTTTACAAGGTGTCCCTTCGCTTAAGGCGGTAGACAAATCCTAACTGCTACAATTAGTTTAATCATAAAACTAATTATTCCTAACAAAACAAAATACCAAACTGCCCTGGACTACACGTGGCCCCGCAGCACGCGGGAGTTGGACACGTAATAGGCAACGTGGCGCTGGGGAGCGAACTCGTTTGACGAAACCGCTGTGGTCTGTGGAGAGGCGGTGGGGAGTACTGGAGTGGTCTGAATGGTAAGCTGAACTGAAGTCTGCAATCAGAAACCTTCGATTCTGTTGTAGTATAAAGTAAAAGAGATAAAGGAAGAGACATAAATGAGACTCTTATATTATTGCATTGTGGGAAACCCACTTATATACAGGGTGAAGGGGTGTGTTGGAGAGACACCTTTTCCCCAACAGACACCTCCTGGGAGACATCCCTCCCATATACAATTGATCACATGTTTATTTCTCAACACTCCCCCTTGATCAATTTATCATCTGTATATTGCAATCCAAAAACTCCTTCTAAAAAACCCTGTGGGAAAAATTAAGGAGAAACATTATAACAATATGCCATCGAAAACTCCTTCAAAAACCCAGTGGAAAAAATATAAGGAGAAACCATATGACATATGTCCGCACTTGTATTTGTATTGTCTCATTAAAAACCGTGTATGAGAAACCTTAGGAAAAACTCATAAAGGGAAAAAGAGTACAATATAAGTGATTGGGAGATCATCAACGAGTTATAATTTGGGATTTTACTCCCCCTGAACATTGCAAACCTCAAGGTTATCCCATACCAATTCCACGAACCTAATTCTAAACGTTGGTAGAGATATTGTGAATGTCACAATAGGTTGTTTGCAAATTATCCTCTTACATTTTTGTAATTCATGAGGATGAATACAACTCGTAAGCAATACAAGTGACATTATCTCGGTAGATAATGATAACCTCCACGTGATTTCACATGTGACCAATCATTCTGCAAAGCCATGCACATCTTGTGATGCTTCAAATAATTACCGCAAAATAAACACCGGAAGGACCCATTTAGGGTCTATTCAGAAGACTTTCTTCAGAATACTCTTCCTAATAAATCCAGTCTTTGATATGGCTCTGTTGGGATCACATAATTAGCCACTACTGTACATCACACCATGGTCCTGTCTTGATTTCATGATAGAATTAATCAAGATATTTTGTGCCTTGGACATATCTGAGAATATTCCATACACAAATCTTATACCCTTTGGGGAATTGCACTCTCAATAACTTGCCAACAACTATAATGTCAGGCCTGACGTATTCTGCAAGATAATTGAGTGCTCCGATGGTGTTTAGATATGGCACTTCATGTCCAGCTATCATGCCACTATTTCCCCTACCTATAAAAGGATTTGTATCCCAATATTAGGTATAATATGACCTTATGTGTCACTAATGTCATATACCCATATTGAACATCTCCAATATTTCTAGATATATGAAGACTGATAGACATCTATTCCTGGGGGAATATGCTTCAAGTTACAAACTTAAGCACAATTTGGTTTGACCCAAATCTCCGTCTTAAAGTGATTGTGTGTATCCATATGTCGTTTAGACATTGATGATAAGATCATCAACACCACACATGTGATGTAAAAATCCAATTAAGGATTTCTTCGTGAATACACATCAACAATCATCAATATTAGAGTTATCCTTATCAAGGAAGAACTCACTTAGTCGGTCGTACCAAACAATTATCCGACTACTTCAAGTCATAAAATGATTTCAGAAGTTCCACACATTCTTGTTGCGATTTTGTTTGGATTCAGAATATTGAGTCCTTCAGCGACTCCAATATGCATATTTGAACTTACTGTCCCATGTGAGTATGTAGCTACTACACACATCAACCACATGGATCTGTACTGCCAATAACATTCTTTATCGAAACATAATTCCACTCATACCTTAGAAAGTATGCAATATCGTAATCGATGTCAGGTCTCTGCGGAAACCCTTATGCTACAAGCCTCGCTTTTCTCACCACCTCATTTATTTTCGTTTCCAAACGAAAAATCAATTCTCTTCCCTATGGAAGATACTTATGAGGAGCATGTTTTACAATTGTAAACACCTCTCTTTTGATGAGAGAGCTCTACTCTTCTTCAACTGCTTCCTTTCATTTGAACCAATATAAGTGCAACAACACTTTCCATGGATTTTGGTTCAGGGCCCAAAAGGATTTTAGCAATTCTCAAGAAGAAATATATGTCGACATATGTAGACTTTATCATACATGATTCTCATGAATCAATATCCTTTGTGGAATTCTATAACCTCTTAACTCCTTGTGATTTCCCACAACAACGGAGTGAGGTGTTTCAATCTCCCAGCACTTAAACTTTTGTGCACATTTGTGCTGGGCTATGGATGACACACATCCATCTTTTGTCACTCAACTCAAGGTTGACTCAAATTTACTGACTGAGGAGACCATCTACTTTGTTTTAACAGAAACATACGAGAACTTAGTCTCAAGTAACCAAAATTATCCCCCTCTTGCTCTCATTTGGGGGCACGAGTGGTTTATTAGGTACCTCCACTCGTTCTCGTACTTGACCAAAGTGACACCTTTGTCACTAGTAAATAATTTGGCAGATTATTTGCAACATTCTGCAAATTTCTCATAACCTAAACCTCCAGTTCAGATTTTTAAGTACGTGGACAAAATGTCTAGGACATTTCTTACCCATTCAATGGCATTCTTTGTGGTACTCATCTCCCCCTAATGCCAGAGAATGTCCTTATTGCAAATAGCAATCAGCATATGGGCTACAATAACTCCCTTGTTCGGGTTAAGGTATTTGACGGATTAACAATCATACCACAATTATTCCTCATATAGATCCCAAATATATGTGAAGCCCCATGATGTACGCTGGGGTGGTGATATCGGTATGTAACCGAATTACCGCAGATGGGAAATACTTCACTAATTTCCATGTACAAACTGCAAGGGGATGCAGTATTATATGCATTTGATCTCAGTTAGACCAAATATGCAGCGTGTGAAACCGCATTTACCACCAACAAAATGTTGGCAAATCACAATTCTGCAACATTGGCCATGCAATTTTCACCCTCTTTCATAAGAAATCTAGCCAGACAATTTTGGGAATGTACACATACTGAATTTAACCATTGAATCGTTGTGAATCAAATTCAACAACAGTTCCATTCCATGGCATTATCCCATGTTAGAATACTTTGCTCCAAATTCGTCAATTTGAGCACTCAATTCAGTAAACACATGGTTTTGAGTGAATGATACACACCTAAGACCATCTTCTATCTTCTAGACGTGACTAGTAAAACCATGAACTACCAACATAACCCATACATGGTTGAGTAATCCACGTATATTCTTGAATGCTTTCAAGAATAATGTCTCGCTCATTTCAAATTTTAAGGTGAGAGTGCCTTAAAATTATTTCCCTTATAGCACGTGCAGTGCTCATAAAAATTGCATGATTATTGGGAATATTGCAACTTTTAAGTTGTGGCCAATGGAATTGTCAATAATTTCCATGTGTCATATTGACAAAGGATGGCAAATTATTGTGTACGCAACAAGATTGAGTATGAACTGATTCATACACTCGATTTTCTCAACAATCATGTCCGAGGGACAAGATGCTGCAAATTATACTACATGTAGTAGTACAATTATAGGCTCATGATATTATGGCATAACCAGGAGACTACAAGAGTCCTCCAAAATATCTTGGGAATAACCATCCACAAGCGTATCATCAAAGTAGAGGAGTCATTTTACATCTACATACCAGAATAATTTCTAGTTGTTCCTTTTGAAGTTGAACTTCAAAACTTTCCCATTTGAATCATTTGCTTTGCCAATGACTCGGTGGTATGATTCAACCCAATACATGACAGATTGGTAATCATTGGTACGATACTTTGTACAACCACCCCTTTGTCATTGCAATCATTTTTATCTTAAATGATCCCTTCCCTTTTGAGATACATACGCCATGGTATATTTGCCATTTTATTTTCACTTTATGTTTAACTCCTCGTGGTTCTCTAACCACTCAATCGCTTAGTACTAAAAGCACCAGTGTGAATTTTAGGCAATGGTGTCACACCCGCTGGGCGAACCTGATGAATCTTCATAAGAAGTTTATCATATTTTTAGCCTAAAATAAAGGTGGCATTTCTATTTGCCATCATAGGAGATCATAAAGTGCAATAAGGATTTGCAATCAAATTTAGATCCGAAATTACCTTATCACATAATCTCAACTCGGTGTTGATTTATTGGCAACAGAATTATAAGCCTCAACGGACTTGAAGTCTCGACTACGAATGAATTGTCATTCGTGTTGCGCTTATAACAACATATCTCTTTGCAAGGAAGTCCCTCTAAGGGCATATGGATATTCATCATCCACTAAATACTCAGTTTGAGAAGTGAGTCATTGCAATGCCACATAAATGCAAACATGCATTATTTATAGCTATATTGGAAATAGCCATGACATTCTTTACAGGTGGAGTTTCTGTGGCGACAATGCCATGAGTTGACATAATATGTCCTTGACCCATGTTGGATAATTGCTACATGAAATGCTCATGCGTTAATTTACTTTCAGCAAATTAAGTAGGATGAAAATGCTATGGCTAAACATAATCATGGTCATAGTGATTTATTGACCCATAGGGTAAACCTTCCACAAGAAGATAATCACCACAATGTGGTTAAAATCTTCAAATTAAAGGGATAAACCTTAAATTTACTTAACACATAGAGGTAGTCAACCACCTAGTGGTGCCTCACTCTTATGTACATGTCCCATCGATCATAGCCTCCACAACCTAATGTTATTTATAACACATGAAGGTCATCACCATGAAGTGAATTAAACCTCTCAGTTGTGCATGAAACTTAATTCATAGCTATTATGATGTCTCATAAGTTGTGTTAAATGGAATCACCAAAATATGCAAGTATTTTGCATAATTCATTTCATAGCACCATATGTGATATAATCATCACCAATGTCTTGGAATCCACTCCTCTTGGAGTGTATGAAAACCAATGAAAAATGCTATGAAATTGTGATGCTTTTTAAAAAACATCATGAAGGTAGTCACCAACAGTGTAGACATCATAGTTGGGAACGAAAATTATTTCGTTGCTATGATAACCATGCCATAACTATTGTGCCTTCACTTTTTCTTTAAACACATGGAGATAATCACTACCAAGTAGTGTAGACCTCTCTCTTATGGATCTTCTCACAACCTTGTGTTACTAAAACACATTGAAGGTAATCACCACATGGTGGTGTAGACCTCGCAGTTGTGAACGAAATTAATTCATTGCTACAATGCAATCCATAAGTTGTGTGCAAAATTGAAGGTAGTCATTATGTCATAATGACATCTAGACCTCATAGCAATGGAGTGCATAATCTACAATTAAGTAGTAGATGCCATATATCCATTACCTTGTGATTCACAACATAAACTTGAGATAGTTAGGCAAGTGTCATACACTTTACTACCATATGTTCTTTCAACTTCGTAAGAAAATTTCATATTCTATACGAATGATGGATTTAACATATTGCTTTGCAAAAGTATTACTTGTGTAATACATACAATCATTTTACATGATGTAAAATTATGCATAATTAATTATTATGCAATTCAGCAAGACCCGATGGTACATCTTATATATTTGCTTTCAAGCCCAATGCATAGGGCGCAAATAACATTAACCCAATGGTTAAAGTGCTGAAAACAATGCTAAGTTCAATGAGTCCAATGACTCGATTTTTATTTCCGTAAGTCCAAGAAGTATAGACCTAGAGGTCTGAAAACTCTGGGCTCAACCAGAAATTCCGTGGACTTCAACGAAATTACCATAGAACTATAGGGCTGATTTGCAATAAATCAAAGAGATTGGAATTTCTTCCGTCTCTCCCGTCGGTTCCATCCCCAAAAGGGATTTTGGTAACTGCCACCGGCGTGGTCAGTTCCGCTGCCGGCCGACCTCGCCTCGAGCCTCCGCTCTTGCCATGTAGCGTCAGCGCTGACGCTCGGCCCACCGTCGGTGGCCGCCGTTGGCGGCAATCCGCCACTGGTGGCGTTGCCTCTTGGAGACGGACACCAAGACCGCCTCCCGCCTGAGGGCATCGCAGCGCCGCCACCGCAGGTTGCTGCCGCACTAGGAGACCCGTCACACCAGGAAGCACGGTCACCGACGCCATTGCGATGAAGCCACCTCCGCTTTGGGAGGGGTCATGGCCGAGGTCGCCGCCGCGCCTCAAGAGGTCGGGCCGGAGGGCTCCTGGTTGGTGCTACCGCCACCTCGCCTTCCCCTGTGAACCGCCGTCACGGATGCGGATAGTCGTGCTCGGCTCGCAATGCGTCGCGTCCGCCCCGCATGTTCGCGCCGTTGGCCATAGGCTGATGGTCTCCGTCGCGCCTGCAGCACTTGAGCCTGGTCCGTTGCAAGAGCCTCGTACTTCGCAACTTCGACCGTCGTTCCATCCGAGTTTTTGCTCGGCCGCGTACCCAATGGCAACCGCCGCGTGCCCAATTGCAACCGCCGCGTGCGCCTTTAGGACATCAATGCTCGATCCCATGGTAGGATGCACCCCGGCGCACACGATTCTTCTTTTCTGATTGGAAGACGCAAAGCGAAACAATGCAGGAATTAGTTCACCCGTTCGTAGTAAACTACTAATCAATTGATGCGACTAATGTTGAATGAGTAAACGCAATTGCATGAAGCAATCGTGTATTCTAATCGATCTATGCAGATCAATTTTCCTCTAACATGTATGCATGTTTCCAAGAATGAGTTTTGTCCGGCGATCATATTTTTCTTCCGATCTTTGCCGAACTCGCTGGTTCGAGCGTGCTGATAACGTGTTGCAGTATAAAGTAAAAGAGACAAAGGAAGAGACACAAATGAGACTCTTATATTATTGCATTGTGGGAAACCCACTTATATACAGGGTGAAGGGATGTGTTGGAGAGACACATTTTCCCTAACAGACACCTTCTGGGAGACATCCCTCCCATATACAATTGATCACATGTTTATTTCTCAAGAGATTCTACGCCACCTCTTGCAGTCTCTGTGGAAGCAACAAATCGGTTGTGTATTATATGTAAACCAATAATTGCCAAAAAATGCAAACCAATGACCACCCCAAATCCCCAAGTAAGCTCTGGAATGTGAATTTCCTTCTCACTACAGCTGCCACAAAGGCACGAAGGGTGTCTTTTCTTATTTGTTCGGCTCCAAACACAAATTCACAACCACACCAGGATGTACTACAAATACAGTGCACACATCACACTGAAATAATATCACACGGCACACCTTACACACTGCAAACCAAGCATCCACACATTGTTTACGACTGTGACAGCAGGACCATGTACCAACCATAGCTGTAGCTTCATGAAACCAGGTTGCAATAACATTCAGTCAGAAACAGCTCACAGTGTAACGCCAGGAACGTGAACCCACTCCAGCTGCAGCACGACAGAGCCACTGTCAACGTTCTTCAGCTTCAGAGTCAAGTCTTGGACAACCTTGCCATTCTTCCACGAGACGTGGCTCTCACCACCAAGGTAGTTTGTGCCAACCGGGTAGATCGTTTTGATTCTTGTTCCGTCAGAGGCATGCTTCAGATCCAGCTTTGCAGCATCATAGACGTCAGTTACGTTGAACTCAGCCACTCCCATGCTGTCATCGGCTGTGAATTTGTCCTCGTCGAAAACCTCCTGCATGATGTTTTTGCCAGTTGGAAACATAAGTGATCAGTTCATTTCTTCACCAACCCTCATTAGACCAATAGTGTAAATGGTCCCCCATATAATTCATGTTTTAATAAACACGAAAATACTACAGACATCTCTTGTTTGCTCCATGTGGACATATAGTGTAGAGCAGACTTAATAAAGAAATTTCAATCAGCAAACTTACAACTTTCACTGGCTTTGTTGGATTTGTGACAGGGAGAAGCAACACTTCATTCCATAGAGGATTGGCATTCTTCTTCTGAACACTAGTCTTCACCTTCTGCACGTCGAAGAAGAATAAAACTTTAATGGCAAGATATAGATTGAAATCAATAGTAATAGTGACGAATTGGACAGTTATCCATGTCAGAAAACATGAAGTCAACTCGAGTGGTGCATAATAATGAACTGAAAATATGTCATCATATCAAGCTGGTGTGCAGTCACTGCTCATAATTCAGATCATTCAACCGCTCTACAGAAGGAACTGAGACATTTCCACGAGAGAATAAAATAGCATGATTCCTCATCCTAGAAAATTATTGAGTCATTATGTTAGGCTTTTGGTAGGTGATCATGCAGCGCAGCAGTATGGGCCAAGTCCTTTGTAACACACAAGACAATCTTAAAGAAACTATATATTAAAGGACGACACTCCATGATCTATTTTAGAAATGGACAACTATGAATGAAATGAACCAAATTACCAAAGCCACCTCCTTAGCTAAACATATTAGGAGCTACCCACAAGAGGCTGCGGCCAAAGAATATGCCATATTGATTAACATATCAGTGTATGAATCATGAAATTGCCACTCTGTAGCCGTCCATATTGACTTTATACACATTTGTTTGATTGGACAAGTTATGAGTTTTGTATACTTGCTATAGATCAGTCTTAATCAACTTGAGATACATAACATTCCAGTTTTTTTATTCAGGGGTGAACTTTTTAGGATTTGTTATTCTACTCTTCAGTTCTACATCTAGGCATCCTTTCTTTACTTTTTTAGCAAAGCAGTTGCTTATTCCAAGGTGAAAATATACTAGCAGGATCTGGTGCACTGATCAGTTGAATTTAACATGGAGCAAAGCATACGATGGCTTGTTTGCAGAATTGCAGGCAAGGTCTAAATGCCTAATTCAGCAGTCCTGCAATTCCATGACCAACTTCGTAACTACAGCCTGATTCAAATAAGTCACGTCAAAACCTGTTACTAAGGCATTAATCCGCATCGCTGCAGCAGTCCAGTATAATTTTCATCTGAAACAAAATACGGCAGAGAACCTACAGGTGGGTTGGCGATCCCCGAACACTGGGTCATAAGCGTGTTATTCTATCGAACATATGGTGAGCACAAAAGGAGTTCAGACTTCTGCCCACCGGCGCGCGGTAACAGACGGCTCCTCCGTCAAGACCGGGTTGTGGAGGATCGAATCCGAGCAATGGCGAAGACAATGGAAAGAAATACTGGGAAGGAGAGGATGAAAGGGGGTCAACCTGGGAGCCGTAGGAGAGGACGACGTACGGGTCGCTGGTGTGGGTGAGCGGGTCGGCGATGATGAGGTTGTGTCCCCGCACCACGCGGACGCTGAGCTTCCCGATCACCTGCTCCGACGCCATGGCGCAGACGGTTTTTGCAGGCGGATTCTTGGGTTGGAGCAGGGCCACGGGATCAGGGGAGAGAATTAAGGAGCAGGGTGGATGGATGCGGCCAACAGCTGGCGGCCGGCGCCAGGTTTTATAGTCAGCTCCGCCCTCTGTCGAGTCTAGCTCGCCGAATTTTTGGGCGCAATTAAATACAGTATATCTACCTGGAAATTGTTTGGGTCGGGCGTCCGACGCGCCATCGCGCCCCTCCTCGTGGGTCGCTGTGGGATAGCCGGACCGCGGCAGCGACAGGAAATGGCTGGAAACGCGTTTCACGCGTCTGGTTATTTTATTCTTTTCAAAACGTACACCCTCTCACTATGTCTCGAAAGACTCGAATGACTTATCTCAGATTTACTCTGTCTGTTTTAAAATATAAGATGTTTTAGTTTTTTTTCCAACAGATATGTATTTAGATATCTTTTACGGTGTAGGTTTACTTATTTTATTTTCAAACTACACAATATATACATAGTCTCAGAAAAAAAACTAAAACATCTTATATTTTGAAATCGAGGAAGTAGTATATTAGGGCATCTTTAAGGCTCGACCCAAATTGAATGTAAATTGTGTGCGTTATTATTCGTTTGGGTCATGCCCTGAACACAAAATTAGCCCTTTTTTCAGCTGTTGTCCATTTGTGTCTGCATCTGCCCCAACGATGCTACTCATTTAGCCTAGTTTATGACAAATTAGACCGTCATAGCTATAATTCTTATTCTTTCCAAAAAATTCACGCTGGCACATATAGATCAATAGTGCCGTCATCGACACTTATTTAATATAAAATTTGTACTAAATTAGTGACACTTATTTTCTATCATCGACACTTATTTTCCATCGAATGGAGTATGTTTTAGCAAACTAGCATAAAACCGGAAGGGAGGAATGATGCATGAAGGTTTGTGAAAGTTATGGACACGTTGCCACATATATGTCTCGATTGGTTTCTGCCCACAAACAAATAGATAATGTTGATTGGTTTCAGATCACCAACCTGAGATGGCATTAATGATCATATACCACAATCAGTAGAGATAGACAGAGACAGTGTCATTTTCTGCAAGGATCACGGCTGATCTCCACGATTATCTCCTAATTCACGTACTAGCACGTTGCATTAAGCGGCCTCCCCTGCGCTGCCATGTGTTACTCACACACTCGCACTCTTTACTTTGGTATTTCAGAGTTAAGATCGCAGATACTGACCTCACAACCGCTCTTCGAGCAAGATCGATTAGTTTGACTAGACTTGCAGATCGCATTCTCGCAACCACTATCCGAAGTTCGATTGTTTTGGCCGTCAGATTCTTGCAATGAGAACTGAGATGCTTACACGTCTGCCGCTTGGACAGCAACCTTGTTTGTTTGTTTGTTTGTTTCGCGGCCTTGAGCACCTCGTGCTGCTTTTGATATACCTGGTAGCTCCCGTTGACCCTACTAGCTTGATTGATGATAGACAGAAGACAGTTGAAGTATTTTATTTGTGATGATACTCTTATGGCGTTTTCAGTTGCACCATCACGGAATGTGTAAAACATAATTATCATCTTTGATATTGAGGGGGAGGTAGACACTATATCGTGGATATTAGTCTATATATGTACTTTGCCGTTAGCTGCCCACAAGATGAACATTTTTAGTCCTTGAATCATTTTCATTCATACGATTTTGGTCTCTTGTCTTTTGAAACCAGATCATTGTTTTACCCCACCTAGCCTAAAGTGATTGTTTACACGATTAAGGATCGTGCAGAACATATTTATCATCTTAGAAAGAGAAGGAATTGTACATTGTACATTTTTTTTTGAATAAAGGGTAATATAAAAAAACCAATTATGTCTATTCTATCGAACAACGTAATGTCAATAACTAGTCGAGCCATAAAGGATGTGCATGGCCAAAAGACAAAGACGTCTCGCCAAGAAATTAGCAATTCACAACAGCTGGTAATAACCACTATCATTGGGCACTGGCAACAGTCGGACTACGAAACAGGTTATCCAATAGCGACACCTTTAGGAAGACATAGTGCAGAAGCACCGTTTGCTTGATCTATCCACCAAAGTTAGATCATGTGTTTTCACACATGAGAAAGTCTAATCAATCTCTAGACAATCCCTTCAAGAAGGAAATGAAAAGTACGTCATTGCCATATATAGCCGATGAAGGTCACACCTAGGGTGTTCACCCAATTGAGATCGATGCTCTGAGAGCGCCGTGATGGCAATGAACAACATATACGAATTTGTTGGAACTCCAAACATAGAGTATTGCAATAAGTGGCTCCCCCCCCCCCCCAGTTTTTATCCCTCTGATCATGTTTAGGATGTGGGGACAAGGTATGTCTGTCATTCCCTTCATGACTCATTTATGAATAATTAATGGATTCCTTAGGTGATTGGAGTATTTCAGGAAGAACTGTAACAAATTTAGATGTTTGGAGTTGGCATATGCGCACATTGTATTTTTGGCTTGTTTTTCTTGGAAGCGATCTATCTTTGGGTATATTGGGACGAAGAAATATTCTCTAAGCGGACGAGGATACCTTCTTTGGAGTTTCTCAAGATCTGTAGAATTCAATTACTTCTTGTAAGTAGATTGCTTTGGCTGAAGCGCATTTCATGTAATTGGTTTGTATGGTCCTAGGATGTGGGTATGCAATCCTTATGGACTAACTATAAAAGTACAAGCTCTAAATCCAGCATGGGGTGAATAACTCGAGGTTGAATGTCAATCACAAACCCTCTCCAGCTTCAAGAAATACCTGCAATGTGTCCCCAACTCAACTGTGGTGGTTGTTGTCGAGCAACACGGTATATTAGAATGATATGAAAACAATGTAAGCAATATAAAATTTATAAATAAAATTGCCTATGTATTTTTGGAATATCTAATAACACAAATGTAAAAAGGTGTGTAGCAAGGTAAAACTATTTCTTGTCATAACAAATAGACTGGGATTCATGGGTTCACTTAATCTTTCTCTCATGAACATAGTAGCCATGCATATGTTATGAGCTAATCTCTATGCAAACACCCGAAATTTGGAGGGACTTCAGTTCTCCATAGTGATAAAGTATAGGTACTGGGTTGACTACCTTTAAAAGGGGTTATATATGGAGAGTGCAAATGGTGGAAATGCACACATTTGGGAAGACCCATGGAGCCCATCTAGTCATGGCAAGAGGATTAGCTCTTTATGCTATTACTAGATATTGGGATGAGGAGTTGCTGCAAAGTTGTTTCTATCAAATTGTTGTTCGTTTGGATATAAAAAATACCTATGAATAATCATGGTTTTGATGACTTCATAGCATGAGGTTTTACTAAACATGCGCGAGCTAGACAGTCTGATCTGACAATAACTTGCAATGATGACACCAATTTGGACCTAGCTCAACTAGCGTTACCAGGGGCTTTAGTCAACAACCCAGTTTGGAAAATTCTATGGCGATGGAATATTCCATGCGAAGTAAAAAAGTAGTTTTGATTTCTCTACACGGCTTACTCCCACTAAAATGTCTATTGGCAAACTGGCATGTTGGGACAAGTGGGAATGCCAATCTGCAATCGAGGGCCCAAATATGTTCTCCACCTACTGTCTTGGTGCCTTACATCGAATGCTTTGCGGAGTTCACTTGGATTCGACACCATAATGGAAGAGGCGACCTCGATAGACCGAATTGGTTTGTCAGTCTTGGAATATCTTCTTCGTGAGGTGGACGATAAGTTCCAAGGGTTTGAATTTGGTTTCAAGGAGAAAAAAGTTATTGCATGTTGGAACTCTAGTGCATACACAATGGTAATGTACGCATGTTGTCCCACGCTATATCCTAGTGCAGGATGTCGTGTTAGCAAACCGATCAAATGCTCTGAATGCAACAAATTAAGAAGGTAAATCACAAAAGGTTTGAAGTGAACTATACTAGCTAGAACCCTGTCAGGTGAAACAATGTCGATGGCTCTTATCATGTCGATGTTACACTTAGAAAAAAGGGCTTCCATTCACCCCAATTAGTCCCCAAACTATTCGACCCGCGGCTAAAGGGGGCATTAGTCCCGATTCATTCGAAAATGTGGGCCAGGGAGCATTAGTCCCAGTTCAAAGGTGCCCTTTAGTCCCAGTTTTTGTCAACAACCGGGGCTAATGAGTAGGGGCCTTTGGTCCCGGCTCGTGGCTCAAACTGGGACTAAAGGGCACCCTTTAGTCCCGGTTCGTGTCACGAGCCGGGACCAAAGGCCCGTTCAAACGAACCGCCTCTTCCCGCGCCAGTTACGACGCGATCGACGACGCTTCGTGTATCGTCGCGCGCTCGGGAACCGTCGGCCGGCTTCGGAAATCGATCGCCATTCACACCGCCGGCGCTGTGCATGTCTTCTCATCTCCCTTTCTCTACTATATATAGTCACTCATATTTTCATCTTAAGCACACACATCTTCTCATCCTAATCTTCTTCCCAAAACACATCTTCCATGCACATCTTTACCACCGTCGGCGCCCTCTCTCTCCCTCTCAATGGCGGAGCAAGATCTACCTCGATCTCGGCTATACTACGTCACCATTGAAGAGATGAACTTCACCATCATGGAAACTCTCCGTGCATCAAGGGTGGAGAAGTGGATCCGCGCCGTCAAGCGACGGTTCCTCGACGCCGCACCGATCAAGTGCGTGGGCTTGGACTGTGAGTTCACCACTCACGAGGTCCCTCAGCGTGCCGCTGTCCTTCAACTCTCGGTGGCGTCCGAGATATTGATCTTCCAGATATGTTGGGCCAATCGTGTGCCGCAACTGCTCAAGGAATTCTTGAAGGACACCACCATCAAATTCTATGGTGCGGCTATCGCCAATGATCTGCGCATGCTGAGGACATACGGAATTGAAATTTTGTCTATGTACGATCTCCAAAAGATTGTCCCGAACCCCACCAACAAACTAACGCCGAGTCTCTATGATTTGGCCAATGCTACTATTGGGACACATCTTGAGAACAAGAAGAGGGACAAGAAGAAGGACAAGAAGAAGGACAAAAAGAAGGACAAGAAGAAGTACAAGAAGAAGGGAGAAGAAGAAGAAGAAGAACTAATATTTGGTTGGGCTAAAGTTCCATTGAGCTTCAACCAATTGTTATATACTGCTTTAGACGCTCGCCTGGGCTTTGAGATTGCTAGGAGCTACTGGAAGCTAAAAGGCTACAATAGCCATGTTGATCGTCTTAACCTTAATGTTTATTAGGTGGATGATCGTAGATGTGTGGTTGTGTGAGTCTTATTGTTATTCTATTGGATGAGTATAATATTTGGAAAAATGTGCTCCCTTTGTTTCGGTATTAACAAAGTCTATTAATTTTCGAATTTGTGATTTTTCAAGTATTTTGGCTTTTTTGAATATTTTAATTATTAAAAATTAATAATTAAATTATGCATAAAGATTATTTGAAATTCATTGGTGCTTATTATTACTTAATCATTGTTGCTTATTTTGTGAATTTATTTGGAATTTAAAAAAGTAATATTATAAATTACCAAAGTGTATAGGTTAATAGAATTGGTAGCATACCATTATCAAGAAGTCGCGAGCGCAGTCTTGAAAGCTAGTAGGAAAGGAATGGAGAAGTTAAGCGTGCTAAGGGTGGAGCAGTGTGAGGATGAGTGACCGACCGAGAAGTGAGGACCACAAGTACTTGTAATTTGACATGAGATATAGAGTGAGAGTCATAAGTATCTAATTTGATATGAGAATAGAGATGATTAGATAATAGAGAAATAAAGAAAAATAGAGAAATAAAGAAAATACAGAAATACAAAAATTCCGAAACAGAAAATACAAATTTTATTCCGAATGAACCTTTAGTCCCGGTCCGTGTTACGAACCGAGACCAAAGGTCCTCCAGCCGCAGCACATGCCCCGGGCCACGTGAAGGCCCATTGGTCCCGGTTCGTAAGCAACCGGGACTAAAGGCTGGAGCCTTTAGTCCCGCTTTGTTAGTCCCGGTTGCTACAACCAGGATTAATGGGCTTTACAAATCGGGATTGAAGGCCTTTTTTTCCACCAGTGTTAACACGACTCTATTGGAGAATTACGTTAGGCCGGTTCCTTTCTACGTTAATCATTTACCTTCCACATGTGGCGTCAGCAGCGATGACAGAAGAAATGGCCATATGATCATTATTTTGTCACTTGCTAATTGCATGGGATGCAACAAATACATGCAGAATCTAATTTGAGTCAGCCAAGTAAAGCATGCACATGAGAAGCTTCTTTGATTGTGCCTTTCCAGTGTTAATAATGTGTTGTGTCTCCTTTAAACATTGTATGAGGGAAGCCAATCAAGTTGGGCATGAAATTTCTAAAGTGTGTTTTATTAATAAAACTTCAAGTAATTGGGACAACGAGCCCGTAGATTCATCTTAGGAAAACTCATAAATGATGTAATCATTGCATGTTATGATGGCTTTCCCTTTAAAAAACTCACATGTGAAAGATTTGGGGAAACCCTATTCCCCGTCCATTGCGTGCAGCAATGCATCCCGCCCACGCCTCGAACCTTGTTGGGCTGGCCTATTAGCATGAGCTAGGAGCGGGTTTCCACCAGTTGTCGTGGTTTTTTCTTGGTTTTGGATGGTTTTTGCTTGTTTCTACGGTTTCAATGGGGGTCCATTTGTTTTAGTGTTTCTTGTCCTGTTTCTTCTATGATTGAAAATTAGAACTTTTTAAAAATTTAACCATTTCTAATGTTCAATTATTTTAAAGGTCGGACATTTTTAAATTTGACCATTTTTCACATTTGAATTTTTTTCAAATTTGAACTTTTTTAGATTTTTAAATTTTTTTGATTTTGAAAAATGCTTGATTTCAAATCTAGTTTTGGAAAATGTTCAGATTTTGAAAAAAAAAATAGAAAAAAGTGAGATTGTTCATGTTATTAGGCCGGTTGGGAACAACCCATGAAGGAAACCGCGTATGCGCGTGGGATTGTATCCAACGCATGAGCGGAGGATGCAACGAATCCTATGCTCTGCCTGTTGGCGTGCGTTAATGCTCTTCGCTCGTGGGGTGGGCAAGTTTTCTTCTTTTTTCATTTTTTCTAGCCGGTTTCTTGGGCTTTTATTACTCTTCCTTTTGGCATTTCAAGCTTCCTTTGGTTTTTTTGTTTGTTTTGCTAGGTGGCTTTTATTTGAAATTTGTCAAACTAAAAAATTATTAAAATCTAAAAATTGTTCAAATTCAAAATTTGTTGAAAATTCTAAAGTTGTTCAAATTTGAAATTTGTTCAAATTAGAGTATTTTTCAAACTCAAATTTTGTTCAAATTTGAAATTTGGTCATATTCTTAAATTTGTTCATATTTCAAATTTTTCATATTCTAAATTTTTAATTTGTTCAAATTAAAAAAGCACATTTAAAGATTGAAATTATTCAAATTTTAGAAAAGAAAAACAAAAATAAATAGAATAGAAAAAATGGAAAAGAAGTCGCTCCCAACATGGTCGCTCCTGTGGGCAGAGCTGAGTTCGCTCCCGTGTTGATGCGGGGCATAGGCGCTCCGGAGGATATGAGCTTCCAAATATTTGGATGAACCTATTCCCCTCCAGATGAGGGTTGGAACATCGCTCGGCCTTAATCGGCCATCTCATAGGCCATTGCAACGTGGCCCAATAGAGAGGTATTGCTTTTTATTTTTTATTTTCTTTTGTATTTTCTATTTTATTTCTATTTTCCATTACAACATTTTCAAAATCAAACAATTTTCAAAATTGAACCACTTTGAAAATATGGTCTTTTTAAAAATCAAACTTTTTAGAATCAAGAATGTTTAAAATTAATCATTTTAAAAATCAAATAGTTTCAAAATCTAAACATTTTAAAAATCAATCAATTCTTAAAATCTGGACAATTTTAAAATTGATTTTTTTTCAAAAAAAAACAAAACCATTGAAATAACCGATAAAACAAAAAATCAATGAAAAACATCCAACCAAAAAAATGTGAAAATAACTAGAGAAAGTCAACCAAAACTAAAAAAATCGGGAATCCGAACTAGCATAAACTGGGTCGGCTTTCAGCGTACGCATGGGCGTGCACTAATAGTGCAAGCATTTGAGCGGAGAACAGGACTTTCCCCGAAATTTGCAGCATTGATCAGGAGTTACGTGGGCCTTCTCCCTGTCAATGCAAAACATGTCTATGTAGTTCTGCAGTTGGTGGCACTTGTGTATGTAAATAGGGCCTCTCGTCCCGTGTCGGGCTATTCAGTTTGCGGTCACCAAGTTGTTTGCCACAGGCTCACAGGTGCCTTTCTTTGCTGCAATCACTCAGCGGTACCGCAAGTTCATGGGGTCAATTACTGAGAGGGTCATTTCTGGGTTAAATTCGAATAGCCCAAATAATACCGGTTGGAATCATTTGAACACAAGTATCTCCGTTACGGTGACGACTCGGCGCTCCACTTGGCAGGATACCCCATTATTGCTTTGTCACCGTGGCTGCCAAGTGGCGTACCTTGTCCACGTAACCTTTCTCTTCTCCCCCCATTGTTCTTCAAGCTCCTGCTCCCGCTCGCCTACCGAGATCTTAGAGTACCACAGCGCTGCTGGCGCCGCGCAGGGGACATGGCCTCGAGGTTGAAAGCGGGTTCTCCTTGATGCGGATCTGGCAAGATCGGGATCGGGAACTGGGAAGATCTGGAGGAGGCTGTTCTTGTGCTTGAGAAGTTGGGGCGGAAGCCACTGATGATGCCAAGTTGACGAGGAGCTGATGCCTCTGATGGCGACCAGACTGTCCTTGTGCGTGGTGAATAACCAGCCCGTTGGGAACCCCAAGAGGAAGGTATGATGAGTGCAGCAGCAAGTTTTCCCTCAGTTTAAGAAACCAAGGTTTATCGAACAGAAGAAGAGAGACAATGACGACTGAAGGTGATGCAGACTGGCTTAGTGACACTCCAACAAGGGCGCCGTTAACGATACTTGTTGACTCGTCTTCGGCCAGTAGCAACGCGGAACCTGCACACAACACAACCAAGTACTTTGCTCCCAACTTACGATGAGGTTGTCAATCTCACCGGTTTGCTTGAAACAAAGGTTATGAGTGTATCGAGTGGAAAACAATATAGTATGCGAATAAAGTAAACAGTACGAGTAAAGTAAACAGGTGATAGCAATATGATGTAAATAGGACCGGGGTCCACAGTTCACTAGTGGTGTCTCTCCATAGATAAAATAGCACATGCTGGGTAAACAAATTACAGTTGGGCAATTGATAGAATAGAGATAACGTGATATGTCAAGAAGATCACTATGAGATTTACTCTGGGCATTACAACAAAATACATAGACCGCCATCCAACTGCATCTATGACTAATAATCCACTTATGGTGAATCAATCCGAGAACTCCACAAGTATTAAGTTGTGAACAACAGATAATTGCATTAAGCAAAGTGTGTAATGTAAACAAAGCATATGCCCTTGAGCATATGAATGTTGTTTTCTCCCTAGTAGCAACAGCACATCTACCACCTTAGAGGTTTCTGTCACTCCCCCAGGTGAAATAGAGGCATGAACCCACTATCGAGCATAAATACCCCCTCTTGGAGTCACTAGCAACTACTCGGCCAAGATAGCTACTAACAACGGAGAGCATGCAAGATCATAAACAACATAGAGATAACAAAAGATAATATTCAGTACAGCAACTTAATCATAAACACCAATATTCATCGGATCCCAACAAACCAAACATGTAGAATTACATAACGGTGATCTCAATCATGTATGGCAGCTCATGAGATCTAAACATGAAGCACATAGTGGAGAAGACAACCATCTAGCTGCTGCTATGGACCCATAGTCCAAGGTAGACTACTCACTCATCGCTCCGGAGGCAAGCATGGCGATGAAGAAGACCTCCGGTGGCGATTCCCCTCTCCGGCAGGGTGCCGGGAAGAGCTTCTGGACCCTCCCGATCTTCGGGTCGACGGCGGCGGCGGATCGCGATGTATTCTGGAAAACTGATCGGGCCCTTAGGTTTTTCTTGTCGGGGGGTCTTTATAGGCGAAGGGTCGATGTCAGAGGAGGGGCCAGGCGCCCTCACGTGGGCCCGGCGCGGCCAGGGGGCTGGCCGCGCCACCCACGCGTGTGGGGCCCTGGTGGCCCCCCTCCGACACTTCTTCGGATCTCTGGAAGCTTCCGGGAAAAATAAGACTTCAGGAACTTGTTTCGTCCAATTCCGAGAATATTTCCTGTGTATCACTTCTGAAACACAAAAACAGCAGAAAACTGGAAACTGGCACTGTGGCACTTGTTAATAGGTTAGTTCCGGAAAATGCATAAAAATGCCACTAAGTGTAACGAAACAATAGGCAAATGGTGTAAAACAAGCATGGAGCATCAAAAATTATAGATATGTTTGAGACGTATCAAGCATCCCCAAGCTTAACTCCTGCTCGTCCTCGAGTAGGTAAGTGATAACAAAAGAATAATTTTTGAGGTGACATGCACCTACACAATCTTGATCATATATGTAAGCATTGGTGAGCTGGGATCAATAGAACTTAAAACATGGGCATGAAGATATAATCATGACAATAAGAACTTAGCAACCATGTTGTAAACATGCAAATGAACACAAACAAAAGATCATGAAAATGAAACAATGAAAGTCAAACGTGTGTTCAAATCATAAGGAAAAACATACAAAAGGTTTTCAGCTTGTCCTTCAAAGAGAGCAAAACATAAATGCATAGGACACCTTCAAGTTTAAGAGGGCGACTAGATACAAATAATTTAAGAACAAGTGAAACCAATCATCATGAATCAATCAATGAACTTTGGGACAATGCATATCACACTAAGAATGACAACTATGCTCTCTTAATGGTGCATAAAGAAAGAAAGTGGTGACTCAACATAAAAGTAAAAGAAAGGCCCTTCGCAGAGGGAAGCAGTGATTGCAAGTTTTATAACCTTCAAAAATTATGGTACTTACCGGCTTTGAGCTCTCATTGCCCCCATCATAAGCATCTTGAATGATTAAAGTTAATGCGAGAACAATTATGATGCATATGCTTGACAAATCATAAGTTGAAAACCTCGTGCCCCGTGAATACGAGTACCCAAACCTCATGCTACTTTACTTAGGGTCCCAAGCAAGGCTCTTGTCATTGTAAATATATGCATATCATTGAGAACCGCCAATGGGGTACCTCCGTGCCCGATGACATGGAACAAGCCCACACCAAAATGACAGGACAAGCAGACAATGAACACCTCGACATCTCTTTTATTTGCTATATTGTTTAGCTTTTTATTGTGAGATGCGTCGTCGAATGTTCACCATGGGTATGCTGCGAATTTCCACCATGAATTATGCATGGCTTAGATTGGCGGCCCGGCGTTTCTCTAACACATATACAAACTCCATGATCCCCACAAGATTCCCAATTCATTTCACACCGCGGGCATCCATAAACAAAAGATCACGATATCAACTCAAATAAGAAGTGCAATGTTGAAAGCTTGCCCCATGACAGCATGGCTGGGCTAGAATCCAACTTACAACTTGCAAGCATAACAACTCAACATAAGAGACCACAATGTCAAATTTTTAAGAACAGGAAAAAGTAAAGTGTGCCTTCCGGTTCGTGAGAGCTTTACTAACCGAGTTTCGCATAACACTGGTAAGAGTTTAATTTGAAGAGAAAATAAAAGCAAGTCAAATTTACTTGGAATAGCAAATTGCTAGTAGGTATGTATGGTGGACACAATGGAAAACTTTGGCTTTTAGGAGTTGGATGCACGAGTAGAGCTCATACTCAGTACAAGGTAAGGGCTAGCAAAAGACTAGGAGCGACCAACTAAGAGAGAATAATGGCCATAATCATGCAAAGCGACATTAAAAGAAGCATACGATGGCATCAAAAGTCAAAAACTAAATGATCATGAAGGCTATTGGCGACTTTGTAAGAGTCTAACATGTGTGAGCATGTGCCAAGTCAACCCAAATAAAGCATCAAGGAGAAAACCAAAATAATGCTTCCATACAATAAAAACAACGCATGATTTTTTCAAAGGCTCATTAAGCAATCTCAGTTATTTGAGACAAGTCATGCTACAGAAAAACCACTAAGCATACTATCAAAAAGACATCAAGCATGACATGAAAAAGCCTAAGCCGCAGGCTACACAAGCTCCTTCTTGTACCACTATTTTGCATAAAGCTTTTTCTCTTTTCCAACACCATTTGAAATTTTTATAAACACCTCTTTTGATGAAAACCAATAAAGATCAGAGGCAAAAATACACCTTGATGAAAAGATATGACAAGGTCTGAACGCAAATCAAGGCGAAAACGAAAACCAGTAGCAGAAAAAGAAGAACACTCGATAAACGATAAGAGTGAAAAACTGAGTGTTCTTGGCAAATGAAAACGAGTACATCTCCTCCAAAAGAAATTTGTTGGGGTCCAACCATTTATTGCAGCAAACAAACAAACTAAACAACTAAGAAAACTAAAACAACTGACGCTCCAAGAAAAACACATAGTGCATGAAGCAATAAAAATATAGTGTTTTGAAAGGTGACCTGATTTTTGCCGACGAAGAAGGGGTGCCTCGGGGGCATCCCCAAGCTTTGACGCTTGTACTTCTTGGATATTTCTTGGGGTGATGCATGGGCATCCCCAAGCTTGAGCTTTTTTCCATTCTTCAACTCATCTCATCATTCTCCAATCCCTACACTTGAAAACTTCCTTCATACAAAACTAAACACAAGTCTATTAGCAACATTAGTGCAAGCATAACATATAATCAATCCTCTATTTGCTTCAGGTTTCAACTCAAAACCACCACATATATAGCATATACTACTGTAGCAACCTCCCCAAAAGTTCCATGATCAAAAGAACTCAAAAGAAAGCGATAAAGTGGCAAACACAAATATTGGCAGAAATCTGTCAAAACTGAACAGCTGACAAAGGTCGAATTTTTGAGGGATTTTATGTTGCTCAAATCAAAAAGTGTTCAACTAAGAAAAGTTTGGATATAACCTGGGGCATATGCACAAGAAATCTCAGGTCCAAAAGATAAACAGAGAATTTTCACGAATTTTTACGGTGCAGCACCGAAAACAGTTTCAGGACAGCAACATCCCCAAATCTTTACCTCACTCAAATTAGAGGCTTCTCTTGGCACAAAAACGAAATAAACAAGATAAGGAGCGGTCATTACAGTAGTAATGACTTCCAAGACTCAAATAAAAGAAAAAGTACTGAAAAGAAAACATTGGGTTATCTCCCAAGAGTGCTTTTCTTTAACACCTTTGAGCTAGGCGCAGAAAATTGCGAATCAAGTAATATCAATAGATGAAGCATCAAGATCAACTGCAGAGAACTTTTCAACAATGAAGGAAAATATGTTCAACTGAGTTTTTGAAAATCCTTTATGGTCACGTTTTGGCACACTACTTTCATCGAAAGGATTTTCAGGGCAAATCCAACTGGAATTCTTTTCCCAAGCATCATGAATTCCTATAAGTTCAGAAGGTATTGGTACTTTAAAATCATCGGGCGTACCCACAACCTTTACAGGAGAGCCAAGCTTACTAAACTTCTTAAAAACTTTCCTAGCCTCAATGGCAACATCTCTAAATTCTGTGCGCAAGGTTTCTAAGATAAAAGCTTTCTTTTCGGGATCCTCAATTTCATGAAGCTTAAGGAACATGTATTGCATAGAAGAATTAAGACTAGCAAACCTAGCTTCTAACATGTGAACTAAATGAGCAGAAGCAACTTCATAGCTAGGAGCTAACTCAACCAAAGACTTTTCCTCAACTTCCTTATGCATACTAATGTGATTAAAGAACTCCTCAATGTTACTTTTGCCAATAATCGAACCACTACCTACTGAGAGGTCCTCCAGAATGAACTTAGGGAACAGCATGATAACTAAAGTAAAGAAATAACAACTACCAAGGATTCTAATTTTTTTGGGTTTTTGATATAAAAAGCAATGCAGGTAAAATAAAATAAAGTAAAGCAAAACAAATAACAAAGTAAAGAATGTGTGTGCGAAGAACTCCCCTCGCAGAAGTCTTCTCTCTTCCCCGGCAACGGCGCCAGAAAAGTAGCTGATGATGCCAAGTTGACGAGGAGCTAATGCCTCTGATGACGACCAGACTGTCCTTGTGCGTGGTGAATAACCAGCCCGTTGGGAACCCCAAGAGGAAGGTATGATGAGTGCAGCAGCAAGTTTTCCCTCAGTTTAAGAAACCAAGGTTTATCGAACAGGAGAAGAGAGACAATGACGACTGAAGGTGATGCAGACTGGCTTAGTGACACTCCAACAAGGGCGCCGTTAACGATACTTGTTGACTCGTCTTCGGCCAGTAGCAACGCGGAACCTGCACACAACACAACCAAGTACTTTGCTCCTAACTTACGATGAGGTTGTCAATCTCACCGGTTTGCTTGAAACAAAGGTTATGAGTGTATCGAGTGGAAAACAATATAGTATGCGAATAAAGTAAACAGTACGAGTAAAGTAAACAGGTGATAGCAATATGATGTAAATAGGACCGGGGTCCACAGTTCAATAGTGGTGTCTCTCCATAGATAAAATAGCACATGCTGGGTAAACAAATTACAGTTGGGCAATTGATAGAATAGAGATAACGTGATATGTCAAGAAGATCACTATGAGATTTACTCTGGGCATTACAACAAAATACATAGACCGCCATCCAACTGCATCTATGACTAATAATCCACTTGTGGTGAATCAATCCGAGAACTCCACAAGTATTAAGTTGTGAACAACAGATAATTGCATTAAGCAAAGTGTGTAATGTAAACAAAGCATATGCCCTTGAGCATATGAATGTTGTTTTCTCCCTAGTAGCAACAGCACATCTACCACCTTAGAGGTTTATGTCACTCCCCCAGGTGAAATAGAGGCATGAACCCACTATCGAGCATAAATACCCCCTCTTGGAGTCACTAGCAACTACTCGGCCAAGATAGCTACTAACAACGGAGAGCATGCAAGATCATAAACAACATAGAGATAACAAAAGATAATATTCAGTACAGCAACTTAATCATAAACACCAATATTCATCGGATCCCAACAAACCAAACATGTAGAATTACATAACGGTGAT
Source organism: Dactylis glomerata (assembly GCA_007115705.1). Classification (NCBI taxonomy): domain Eukaryota; kingdom Viridiplantae; phylum Streptophyta; class Magnoliopsida; order Poales; family Poaceae; genus Dactylis; species Dactylis glomerata. Next base: position 7,894,399 of record QXEO01000548.1, read on the forward strand.
CTCAATCATGTATGGCAGCTCATGAGATCTAAACATGAAGCACATAGTGGAGAAGACAACCATCTAGCTGCTGCTATGGACCCATAGTCCAAGGTAGACTACTCACTCATCGCTCCGGAGGCAAGCATGGCGATGAAGAAGACCTCCGGTGGCGATTCCCCTCTCCGGCAGGGTGCCGGGAAGAGCTTCTGGACCCTCCCGATCTTCGGGTCGACGGCGGCGGCGGATCGCGATATATTCTGGAAAACTGATCGGGCCCTTAGGTTTTTCTCATCGGGGGGTCTTTATAGGCGAAGGGTCGATGTCAGAGGAGGGGCCAGGCGCCCTCACGTGGGCCCGGCGCGGCCAGGGGGCTGGCCGCGCCACCCACGCGTGTGGGGCCCTGGTGGCCCCCCTCCGACACTTCTTCGGATCTCTGGAAGCTTCCGGGAAAAATAAGACTTCAGGAACTTGTTTCGTCCAATTCCGAGAATATTTCCTGTGTATCACTTCTGAAACACAAAAACAGCAGAAAACTGGAAACTGGCACTGTGGCACTTGTTAATAGGTTAGTTCCGGAAAATGCATAAAAATGCCACTAAGTGTAACGAAACAATAGGCAAATGGTGTAAAACAAGCATGGAGCATCAAAAATTATAGATACGTTTGAGACGTATCAGCCACTGATCATGCAGATGTTGTTCTTGTACTGGAGAAATGGAGGCTGTGATGACCCACAAGTATAGAGGGTATATCGTAGTACTTTCGATAAATAAGAGTGTCGAACCCAACGAGGAGTAGAAGGTCTTGACAAGTGGTTTTGATCAAGGATTCACTGTAAATACTAGCAAACGGGTTTTCAGGGGTATTTGGTAATGCAAATGAATAAAGTGCGAATAAATAAAAGACAGTAATAATAATTGCTGCAAGTGGCCCAATCCTTTCTAGAGCAAAGGACAAGCCGGTTGTGTAACTTATGATGACCAAATGTTCTCGAGGACACACGGAAGTTTCTGTCAAGTGCTTTCGCTTCATACCGCTAAATAATCTTTATTGGTTTGATAAGTGTTATGGGGGTGAACCTGTGCTAGCGCACTACCCTTGCAAGCATCCGTAACTACAAGAAAGTAATTAAGATAAATCTAACCACAGCCTTAAACTCCAAGATCCTACGCTCCCTGGTGCAATGGTTTCCCAACGGAGGTTTAGGTTTCTATCACTCCAGCAACCCCACAATTGGTAGCCAAATACACAATGCATCTCACTAGGCCCATAAATGGTGAAGTATCATGTAGTTGACGTTCACATGACACCACTAGTGAAATAGCACCACAACAAATAAATATCAAACCATTAAATATTACTCAACATAATTCCACTACTAACAACTTGACTTCTCCCATGTCCTCAAGAACTAAACGAACTACTCACAAGACATCATATGGATCATGATCAGAGGTGAAATCATGGTAAATAACAATCTGAACATAAACCTTAATTCAACGGTTCCACTCAATAGCATCAACCACAAGAGTAATCGACACCGGGAAAGTTTCCCTAAGAATTTGACAAGATTCAACTCAAGATGTTACAGCGGGATGGCGTGGTGATGGTGAAGATGAAGGTTCTGGTGATGAGGATGATGGTGATGATGATCCCGATGAAATCCGGTGCGATGTTGATGACGATGGCGACGATCTCCCCTCTCCGGGAAGGAATTTCCCTAGCAGATTTCTGCTTGCCGGAGAGCTTTCCTCTCTCTGGTGTTTTCTGCCCCGCAGAGGCGGCGGTGTTTATCTCTGAGCCCCCCTTTGACTTAGGTTTTCGGGGACGATGAAATACGCGAAGGGGCGATGGCAGAAGTGGGCTAGGGCAGGCACACAACAGGCCGGCGCGGCTAGGGGTGGGCCCACGCCCCCTGTGTGTGAGCCTGCCCTGTGGCTCCTCTCGCCTCCTCCTTCTGGCTTCTTCAGTCTTCTGGCAAAATATAATTTTCTGGTATTTTTCTAGAATTTCCTGATCTTCCAAAACATGGTGTCTTGACGGTCCTTTTTCCAGCAGAATCCTGACTCCGGCAGCAAATCCTCCAATGATCATCAAACATGTAAAAATAGAGGAAACAACATAAATATCATCTCTAAATGTGAAATATATCAATGAATAACAGTAGATTATGATACAAAATAGTGATGCAAAATGGACGTATCAACCCCCCTAAGCTTAGACCTCGCTTGTCCCCAAGCGAAAACTAAACTTGGTAAACATGACCACAGGTTTATGGAGTGAAGTGTCGATAATCAAAATACGGACAAGAAGCATCACATTCACCAAGGCAAAAATTAAAATAGACAGCAACTTCCCTTTATATGATATAGAGTTGCAATAAGTAATAGGGAATCACAAATAAAGATGCACAAGGTAAACTATAATTGGTGATGGCAAACCTTAGTTCTTGGTCAGAGAACAATGAACAAACTATACTTTCTTTTGAATGGAGCCTTTTAAAACCGAGCTAATATAGCAAAACCATATGCTCAACGAAACAAACTCTTTGCAATCATAGAAAGCTTTCAAAGATGCATTCCTTCAGATAAAAGCATTATACTAAAAAAAAGAAGTTAGTAAACATGATTGAACGAATCAACATATGGATGAGTGAAACATAACAACTCAAATGCTTGCTTGAGATAGAAGGGAATAGGTTGACTCAACATAAAAGTAAAAGACAGGCCCTTCACAGAGGGAAGCAGTGATTAAACATGTGCTAGAACTTTTCATTTGTAAAACAGAGGTAAAAGTTATCTTGAGAGGTGGTTGCTTTTGTCAATGACTAGCAACAGAGTTCTTGATATCTTCCATACTAAACAAGTGAGAGCGGTTCCGAGATGTCGATTAATTGGCACATTGGTGCTCTTTTATAGCTTTGCACTCCTCCCCACCTTTTCCTTTCTCAAACCATGGCTAACCGATTCCATCAGGTGCCCACCAACTTTCACATACCAAGGAGGAGTGCCTTTTTTTTCTTTTTTAGAATTAGATTACAATGGTCTGACCAGCTCCCTTGCAAAATTAATGACGAGCAGATGAAGCTGCCTAGTCGAGGGGTACTTAATTTAGTATGAAAGATAACAAACCCATCCACTACGTCCTCATGAGCTAAAAACAGTGGCACAATATGAGAAGTATTTGAAGGTTTTTGAAAGGTAGCACATGAAAATTTACTTGGAATGGCTTGAAATACCATGCATAGGAATTTATAGTGGACTCTTTGGAAGTAACTTGGTTTTTGGGAGTTGGATGCACGAGAAGTATTCCCTCTCAGTACAGGTTTTTGGCTAGCAAGGCTGGGTAGCAAGCATAAGAGTTGCATGAAACAAACAAACATACATATAATAGGAACAATCATGCAAACTTCCTTGAAAGTACAAAAGATTTTAACTTGAGAATACCATTGCTTATGAGCCAAACATGAAGGAAACCTGAAATGATGTAACTACAAACACTTCTTTCTTCTTTTCTACTCAAACCTCAAGTTAATGTTGCTACTGACCAAGCTAAGTTTGCCAAAACCAACTAAATTTACTCATGCTCCCAAAGTGATACCAATACTAATCAACAAGACTAATCATATAAGAAACATTGCAAACTAAAATAAAGTGTGCGGAAAGTAAACGATAAAACTTCTCATTAATATTTCATTACCGCAACTCACACCAAGGGATACATAGATAACCAACTAAGGAGGATACTTCCACACTGCAAACTATTCTATAAGATAACTTCTCTATTCATGATATGACTCTATTTGAAAAGTAAATGAGTAAAAGATAATGATGTGATACCGCGGCACTCCCCCAAGCTTGGAACAAGCCAAGGGGATGCCTATACCAATGACAAATTACTCCTTTGGCGGTGGTGGCGAGTCATTATCATCATCAGACTTCCAAGGCAAAGATTCCCCATCAAGGAAGGATGTCTTGGTCTCCAATATCCTGAAACTGGCAGCAGCACTCATTTGTTTAAACCTAGCTTCATACTCATAGTTTTGGTTCTGCAAGTCGTAGAGTTGTGCTTGTAATTTGTTGGTGGTCTCATGGAGTGACAAGATGTCGTTCCAGAGCTCTGCAGTCTCTTTCTTATGCTTGGCGATGAGCTCTTGATTTATCCTATAGATGATGTCCACCTCGCATTCCGCCATCTTCTTATATTCAAAAACTTCTTGTTCCAGCGCTTCCATCCTGGCTTCAAGACTCCCTTCTCCTATAGGGCCCTGGACATCTTCTATCTGCAACTCCCCATACTTGAGTGACAACTCCTTCGGATGCATCTTAAGCTCCCTCATGTACGGATTAATGATGTCCGCAAGAGAGTTCTCCTTGGATGAACCGAACGAAGACATTGTAACTCTAAAGCTGAGAACAATCCCCTGACAGAAATAGATCGAAACAAAAACACGATATACAAACCTCGGGCAATCCGAGGGGTTATATAGGCAAAAATTAAACATCGAAATGAAATCATAGGAGGAAATTGGGACGGAAACGAGCTCCGGGGTGCTCTCACCACAGGGCGGCGCGGCCTGGAGTGGGCCCACGCCCCCTGGTGGTGAGGGCACTCCGGACTCCGTCTCCTGCCCATTTTCGTCTCGTGATTTTTCATATTTAATAAAAACAATAAAAATATTAATGAAAAAGTTTAACACGAACCTTTTCTGACTAGAACTGTTACCTATTCAAAAACAAATTCTGCAGGTTCCTGCATATTGTCCTGGATGAATTCTTCCAGAGAAACCGTTTGAATAACATCAACATCTTCATTATAAGAATCCCCAGCAATATAATGTTTGAGTCTTTGCCCATTCACCACTTGTGTAGTGTCATCTTTTAACGAAGCAATCTTTATCGCACCTGAGCGGTACACCTCTTCAATAACATAGGGTCCTTCCCATTTTGAGAGTAATTTTCCTGCAAAAAATCTGAGACGGGACCTATACAATAGAACTTTCTCACCAACATGAAACTCTCTCTTAAGAATTCTCTTATCATGCCATTGCTTGACTTTCTCTTTGAAAAGTCTGGCATTCTCGTAAGCTTCGTTTCTCCACTCATCTAGGGAACTCAAATCAAGCAACCTTTTCTTACCGGGGAGTTTAAAATCCCTATTAAGCTCTTTCACTGCCCAAAAAGCTTTATGTTCTAATTCTAAGGGCAAGTGACACGCTTTTTTTCCGTAAACCATCTTGTAAGGAGACATGCCCATGGGGTTCTTATAAGCAATTCTATAAGCCTAGAAAGCATCGTTTAACTTGCTAGCCCAGTTTTTGCTAGATCAATTGACACTCTTCTGTAAGATAGACTTGATCTCTCTATTTGAAAGATCTACCTGCCCACTAGTTTGGAGATGATAAGCATAAGCAATTCTATGATTAACGTCATATCTAGCAAGAGTTTTTCTAAAACCACCGTGAATAAAATGAGAACCTCCGTCAGTCATAAGATACCTAGGTATACCAAACCTAGGAAAAATAACATACTTAAGCATTTTTAACGAGGTCTCACCATCGGCACTCTTCGTAGGTATGGCTTCTACCCACTTGGTAACATAATCAACAACAACAAGTATATGAGTATAACCTTTTGAAGGAGGAAAAGGACCCATAAAGTTAAATCCCCAACAATCAAATGGTTCAATAATAAAAGTGTAACTCATAGGCATTTCATTACGTCTAGAAATATTACCAACTCTTTGACATTCATCACAGGATAAAACATACCTTCTAGCATCTTTAAAAAGGGTTGGCCAATAAAAACCTGATTGTAGAACCTTTTGTGCAGTTCTATCTCCAGCATGATGTCCTCCATAAGCACTTCCATGGCATTTTCTCAATATTTCTTGTTGTTCATACTCTAGAACACATCTTTGCATAATACCATCAACTCCTTCTTTATATAAGTGTGGGTCATCCCAAAAATAATGCCTCAAATCATAAAAGAATTTCCTTCTTTGTTGAGCTGTAAAGGTTGGAGGCAAATACTTGGAAACAATAAAGTTAGCATAATCAGCATACCACGGATTCTCTCGCGAAGTTACATTTATTGAAGCCAACTGTTCATTTGGAAAACTATCATTAATAGGAATAGGATCAAAAGAAACGTTTTCCAATCTAGACAAATTGTCAGCAGTAGGATTTTCAGCACCTTTCCTATCTACAATATGCAAATCAAACTCTTGTAAAAGCAACACCCATCTAATAAGCCTAGGCTTAGCATCCTTCCTCGACATAAGATATCTAATAGTAGCGTGATCAGTATGAATAGTAACCTTAGAATCAACGATGTAAGGTCTAAACTTATCACATGCAAAAACAACAGCAAGAAACTCCTTCTCAGTAGTAACATCATTCTTCTAAGCAGCATCAAGAGTCTTACTAGCATAATGAATAACATTCAACTTCTTATCTACGCGCTGTCCAAGGACAGCACCAACAACAAAATCACTAGCATCGCACATAATTTCAAAGGGTAAATTCCAATCAAGTGGTTGAACAATAGAAGCAGTAGTTAAAGCCTTCTTAAGAGTTTCAAAAGCTTCCTTACAATCATCATCAAACAACAAATGGTACATCTTTTTGAAGAAGATTAGTAAGAGGCTTTGAAATCTTAGAGAAATCTTTAATGAACCTCCTATAGAAACCAGCAAGACCAAGAATACTACGAACACCTTTAACATCTCTAGGACAGGGCATTTTATCAATTGCTTCAACCTTTGCTCTGTCAACTTCGATACCTCTTTCGGAGATTTTGTGTCCAAGAACAATTCCTTCATTCACCATAAAGTGGCATTTCTCCCAATTTAGAACAAGATTAGTTTCTTCACACCTCAGCAAAACTTTATCAAGATTGTGCAAACAATTATCAAAAGAAGTTCCATAGACGGAAAAATCATCCATGAAAACCTCCACAATTTCTTCACAAAACCCATGAAAAATAGCAGACATGCATCTTTGAAAAGTAGCAGGAGCATTTCATAAACCAAACGGCATACATCTATAAGCATAAGTTCCATAAGGACAAGTAAAAGTGGTTTTCTCTTGATCTTGCTTTTTAACAGCAATCTGAGAGAAACCAGAATAACCATCAGGAAAACAAAAATGAGTTTTCTTAGATAACCTCTCTAGCATTTGATCTATAAACGATAAAGGATAATGATCTTTCTTAGTAACTTTGTTTACCTTTCTAAAATCAATGCACATCCTATAACCAACTACCACCCTTTGAGGAATAAGCTCGTTATTCTCATTAGGCACTGATGCGTGGTGAATGACCAGCCCGTTGGGAACCCCAAGAGGAAGGTGTGATGAGTATAGCAGCTAGTTTTCCCTCAGTTAAGAAACCAAGGTTTTATCGATCAGGAGAAGAACTGACAATACGACTGAAGGTGATGCTTGCTAGCTTGCGACGGCTTCGGACAATTTATATATGGCGCCTTGTCCAAGCTTTGCTTGCTAACTGCAACGCGGAACCTGCACACAACACAACCAAATACTTTGCTCCCAACTTGCGATGAGGTTGTCAATCTCACCGGTTTGCTTGAAACAAAGGTTATGAGCGTATCGAGTGGAAAAAAGTAGAAGTATGCGAGTAAAGTAAACAGTGCGAGTAAAGTAAACAGGTGATAGCAATATGATAGAAATAGGACCGGGGTCCATAGTTCACTAGTGGTGTCTCTCCATAAGATAAATAACACATGCTGGGTAAACAAATTATAGTTGGGCAATTGATAGAATAAAGATAAACGTGATATGTCAAGAAGATCACTATGCGATTTACTCTGGGCATTACAACAAAATACATAGACCGCCATCCAACTGCATCTATGACTAATAATCCACTTGTGGCGAATCAATCCGAGAACTCCACAAGTATTAAGTTGCGAACAACAGATAATTACATTAAGCAAAGTGTGTAATGTAAACAAAACATATGCCCTTGAGCATATGAATGTTGTTTTCTCCCTAGTAGCAACAGCACATCTACAACCTTAGAGGTTTCTGTCACTCCCCCAGGTTAAATAGAGGCATGAATCCACTATCGAGCATAAATACCCCCTCTTGGAGTCACTAGCAACTACTCGGCCAAGATAGCTACTAACAACGGAGAGCATGCAAGATCATAAACAACATAGAGATAACATAAGATATATTTCAGTATAGCAACTCAACCATAACACCAATATTCATCGGATCCCAACAAACCAAACATGTAGAATTACATAACGGTGATCTCAATCATGTAGGGCAGCTCATGAGATCTAAACATGAAGCACATGGTGGAGGAGACAACCATCTAGCTACTGCTATGGACCCATAGTCCAAGGTAGACTACTCACTCATCGCTCCGGAGGCAAGCATGGCGATGAAGAAGACCTCCGGTGGCGATTCCCCTCTCTGGCAGGGTGCCGGGAAGAGCTTCTGGACCCTCCCGATCTTCGGGTCGACGGCGGCGGTGGATCGCGATGTGTTCTGGAAAAGTGATCGGGTACTTAGGTTTTTTCCGTCGGGGGGTCTTTTTAGGCGAAGGGGCATCGTCAGGAGTGGACCGAGGCCAGGGGGCGTGGCCAGGGCCTGGGCCGCGCCGCCCTGGTGTGTGGCCACCTCGTGGCCCCACTCTGTCTCCTCTTCGGATCTCTGGAAGCTTCCGGGAAAAATAAGACTTCAGGAACTTGTTTCGTCCAATTCCGAGAATATTTCCTGTGTATCACTTCTGAAACACAAAAACAGCAGAAAACAGGGAACTGGCACTGTGGCGACTTGTTAATAGGTTAGTTCCGGAAAATGCATAAAAGTGCCACGAAGTGTAACGAAACAGTAGGCAAATGGTGTAAAAACAAGCATGGAGCATCAAAAATTATAGATACGTTGGAGACGTATCAGGCACAACAGTGATACCTCCTTTCTTAGGAACACAATGAACAAGACTAACCCATCTACTATCAGCAATAGGATAAATAATACCAGCATCAAGGAGCTTTAATACCTCATTTCTTACCACTTCCTTCATCTTGGGAATTAAGCGGCGTTGATGTTCAACTACTGGCTTTGCATCTTCTTCCATGTTAATAGCATGCTGACATATAGTAGGAGAAATCCCTTTTAAATCATCAAGAGTATAGCCCATAGCTCCTCGGTGTTTCCTCAATACTTCCAATAACCTTTCTTCTTCCTTTCCTGAAAGTTTAGAACTGATAATAACAGGATATATTTTCTTATCATCTATATAAGCATACTTAAGATCATCAAGTAAAGGTTTTAATTTAAAAATAGGATATTCCTTAGGTGGCAAAGTGGTTCCAAGATCCTCCACAGGTAAATTGTGCTTAATCAACGGTGGTTGACGAAGAAGAATATCGTCAATCTTTTCTCTTTCCTCCCTGAAGACATCACTTTCATGGTCCTCCATAAATTGCTGCAAAGCATTATTAGGAGCAAGAGCGATAGTGGCGAGCTGTTCAACTCGAAAATTTTCATTAGGCAATTCATTTTCATAAGAAGTTTTAGCGAACGTAGAAAAATTAAACTCATAAGATTCTCCATTAAACTTAGTAAAAATTTTCTCCTTCTTACAATCTATCACAGCACCACAAGTATTCAAAAAGGGTCTACCAAAAATAATAGGACAAGTTTTACTAGCTTCCTTACCAAGTACTAGAAAATCAGTAGGATATTTAGTCTTACCGCATAAAACTTCCACATCTCGAACAATACCGAGTGGCAAGACAGTTGATACGTCTCAAACGTATCTATAATTTTTGATGCTCCATGCTTATTTTTACACCATTTGCTTAGTGTTTCGTTACACTTCGTGGCATTTTTATGCATTTTTCGGAACTAACCTATTAACGAGATGCCACAGTGCCAGTGCCAGTTCCCTGTTTTCTGCTGTTTTTGTGTTTCAGAAAAGTTACACAGGAAATATTCTCGAAATTGGACGAAACAAAAGCCAAACGTCCAGAAATTTACCGAAGCTTCCAGAGAACTGAAGAGGAGACGGAGTGGGGCCACGAGGTGCCCACACAATAGGGCGGCGCGGCCCAGGCCCTGGCCGCGCCACTATTAGGAAAACGTCTATAGGTAGTACAGCTACCCGTAGCGTACCGTATATGTGGTGCACTGTGGGTATTTACCCGTAGCGCATGTGTGTACATGCGCTGCGGGTATGTCACATACCCACAGCGCACCATATATAAAATGCGCTACGGGTATATGTAGACCCGGATGGGGAGCTCTGCCCACACTTACCGGTAGCGCATGTGTATAGGTGCGCTACGGGTAGTTCAACTACTCGTAGCGCACCTATATACATGCGCTACGGGTAAGTGTGAGGCAGAGGCAGTGCCATGTTACCCGTAGCGCATGTGTATAGGTGCGCTACGGGTAACATGGCATATAAATAGCTTCAGGTAGAAAACCCTAGCCGCCCCACAGTCGCGCACCCTCGCGCCGCCGCCAGTAGGCCCGCTCGCCCGACCCCTCCCCTCGCGAGCGGACTGAGATGTCACGCGGCAACATGCGCCCTCACATCCGCCCTCCAAACTCAATCCAACGCATAGCATTGACCCAAGCCAGAAAAGGCATCCATCGAGCACCACGTCCCAAAATCCTGTAGGAAAAAAAGAAGACTGGCGCCGATCGACCAAAACTGTGGCGGGGAAAAGGAGGGATTGGCGCGGGCGCCCCCCTGCTCTGGCACCGGAAACCGCAAATCGCCGCTGTCGCCGGCCGGGAAGCCGCGGAATCGCCGCCGCCGCTGGTCGGGAAGCCACGAATCACCGCCGCCGCTGCCAGGGAAGCGACGAATCGCCGCTGCCGCTGGCCGGGAGGAGCACTGCCGCTGGTCGAATCGCTTCCGCCGCTGGCCGGAGCGCCTTCCTGGCCGACCACGCCCGGTCTCCAGTCCCTACCTCCGACGCCCTGGTCTTCAGAGGTCCCCTCTCCTCTCTCTGTAAGTTTGGGTTCAAGATATTGCTGCTGCTGTTTGTTCCTTCAGTTTGGGTCCAGATTTTGTACAACGAACAACAACAAAATCAGTGAGGTCTATTGTGTGTAATTCTGTGATCTGAGACAACAGCTTTTAGATATATTTAGTGTTGCTTTTGATTCTGGTTGTTATACTTCTACCTTGCAGAGTAGGACGTTATGCAATTGTGAGTGGTGTGCAATGGCGGATGACAAGAGGATTCCCAAAGTTGGTATGAGGTTCAGATGAGGCTTGGGACTTTTGGGTAGAATATGGAGGTCACATAGGGTTTGAAAAATTGCTAACGCATTTTGGTACAGGAAGTCTGCTTTTGACTTATGCTAAGTGTAAAAATTTGATGACAGCAAGTTTGCCTTTTGTATTCTGTATGTACTGTCACAAACCTTTAAATCTGAAGCGTTTTGTGCAATTTAAGTACAGAATATAGACTCTGTTTATATATTGTTTAATGGCAGAAAGTTTAACTTTTGTATTCTATTTTCTAAATCTGAAGCGTTTTGTGCTAGATGGGTAATGCCTGGGAGCCTTTTCTGGCTTGGGTCAATGCTATGTGTTGGATTGAATTTGGAGGGCGGATGTGAGGGCGCATGTTGCACATATATGCTGCTAGCTGTTGTTAGTGTCTCCTGTTTAGTGCTGGTGAAACGTCCACTTCCCCTATACTTGATTGTGTACACCTATTTAGAGTAGTTGTTAGGTTCCACATATGAGTTGGCGAAATTCCCTGCAAATTATAGTTCAGTGCAAAAAAAAATCAGAGTAGGCAAGTACCACTCTCTAGCTGTTGGCTATTACTGTTGATAAAAAATGTTTCCTTTCTGCTACAGGTTCTTCTCATGACTCTCCAGAATGCACCATCTGGCCTTGGCTATGACTGAGACAGAAGATTTTCGAAGGTATGTTCGATCCTTTCCCTAATTATTGGATTTGGAGTTTGGATTCATGCCTCAGGAATATAAGTAATTTCGTGGCTTGCTGCATGGGGGGAATAAGAGTGAATTTGTTTATCTCAGGTCTAGCGAGTTGGTCAGCCACATTCTCTATAGAGGTTGCTGTAAATTTGCATTGGTCGCTTGTATTACTGATCAGCTGCTCCTCTAGAATTTGATTGTTCATAATATATGATTTTTCTGGCTGCTACGACTGGTTATATAATTTGGGTAGTAGGATTGCCACTTGGTAAGATAAATGTTGTGATGGCCAATAATTAATATTTAGGCTATGAGTCAAATTTGGAGTTTTTGGGTGTGTCAGATTGGTTGGTTCCATTCTGTATAGGTCTTGCTATTTACTGTTGATTGATACGTTCCTATGTGAATGTAATATCACTTTCTGTCTTGCCAGTTTTTTGAATTAAATAATATGGTGTCTTGCCAGTTTTCTTATTTAGCCTTTACTTGATGGCAACAAGCTCCTCTCAAACTTGATGGAAGGCTCGTAAGATTAAGCCCTAGGTCAAAACTACGTCTGACTCGGGCTAAACCCCGTGAGTAGTAAACAATCAATCTTACAGTAGGTATCATATTATGATTTCCTGATGAAACAAGCCTTTACCAGTAGCATATTTGGTGGTGTTACTGTATGAGAATTTGAATAGAGGAACCAACTGGAAACTTTGTTGAATTGTTCTTGCTAGAATTACCAATCATGGTACAGTTTGGTTGGTGATGTGTTTTAGAGATTGATGATTTGTTTGAGGTTGGTGATGTGTTTTAGAGATTGATGATTTGGTGGTGTTACTGTATGTGAATTAGCAATCTGGAAATTTATTTCAGAGAATGATGATTTGTTTTTTAACTCCTATGGTATTTGTGGGTGGACTCTTCAGCCTGGTCTCTGATTGTATTGTTTCTGATTGGAGGCGGCGCTTCAGCAGGGAGTGTCTACCTTAGGCACGCCGGGAGGCAACCGATGGCCTCCCGGACATGCTCAGCAAGGACATATAATGCTTGATTGGTATGACATTCTGCTCTGGTGTGTGCAGCAACATCAACGATGTTTTTTCTGAATATATCCAATGAAGAAATAAGGAAGGAATCTGGTGACATCTCAGCCTCGGAGATAAATTGCAGAGATATTATTTAGCATGTGAGAAATAGATGGAAGGAAACTTGAGAAACAACGAATTTTAGGTGCCATGTTCTCACTCTGCACAAAGTGGCTTCAAAAGGCAATGGACTTAATATTCTGGTGAGGTATTTTCCTTGAATGGCATAATACAACAGTGTTAGATATTGAAGTTGCTTGTAGTATTGTTGGATTCCTTTTCTCATAAAAATATGTAAATGACACCCTTTTAATTAATCCATACTATATCAACATAGGAAGGTATTTTTCAGTCAATATATATAGTACCTATCAGCCCCATATTTTGTTTGTGTTACTTTTTTTGTTCTCTATAGTCAGCAAATATATACTGATACAAAGAATTATTTTTGGCGCATTCTTCATAAGCAGTATTAATATATTCTTAAACAGTTTCGGGCATCCGCTATTCCCGTTCAAAATTATTCGCTTCTTTGGCTTTATGTTGTGGGTGAAAGAGCGATGGATAAGATCAGCTTGATGGTTTCAATATATAATTATTTTGGGTCACCATGTCCATTGAATGATTGTTTTCTGAGTAGCTTCCCAGGTACATTGTGAGTGTATATACTTAACCTGCACTTTGGAACTTAAGCATTTTTGTTCCTTCACTTTCATAAACGGATAATTTCATGTTCCATTTTCTTGGTTATTTGATGTCATTTACTAAAACGCAGAGACATCATTGCTATTTAAGGGTCTATTTTCTTGGTTCTTGGTTGTATCATTCAGGTCTGGTGGCTTTTATGTTTTAGGGAAATCAGGTAAACAATTTATCTACACCGTACCCTGCACCGTACCCCGTACCCAGAGAAAACTAATCGTCTTCGTGTTATAGGGAAATCAAGAAGTTGCAGCCTAACTAAACGTATTTTAAATATTTGTTTATATGAGGCTTCAAATATATTCTGTCGATTATCATCAGTAGCAAATTATTATGATCTAAAAACTATAATTTTATCGTTAGTCATGATAATATGCGACAATCATAGTGGCGTTATTATAATTTATGAAACTAGGATTGTACTACCTTGGATTTCAGCTAAATGGTATCCACTTCTTTTGTCCATATAACAATCGATTACATACATATATAGTTGAATTTATTGTTTTTGCTAATTGTTTGCTAATAATACCTTCTGTAGATGATATGACAATTAGGGATTTGTGGTTGCGAGGACTATTTATGCTTCTCCTGCCTTGCCCTTTCTACTGTGATGATGTTGTGGTGGAGGGTACAAGACCATGGCGGAGGCGGAAGCTAGGTGGAGGAACCACCTGCGAGAGGAGAGGAGGACGATCTTCAGCGTCACCACTGTCGTCTTGCTCGCCGTGGTAATTGCGGTTGTAGTGTACTTCATCGTAGTGTAGGAGACTATCTCATTCATGTAAGATGTGATGATGAACTTGCATACCTGGTCGGTGTCGGTGTCTTAGACTACGAATGTGATCGTTTCATTTCGAAACAATGTGATTCATATGCTATGTATATTTTATGCTATTTATATTGCATTATCCTGTATACCTGTTATATTCTCTATACTGTACTATATTATGTATTAAAAACTGTAATTTGGCAGCAGAAATAGAGTATTTTCGAAAATAAAAAAATACCCATAGCGTATGTGTCTGATGCGCTACGGGTAATATGCATACCCGTAGCGCATGTGTGTCTGGTGCGCTACGGGTATGCATATTACCCGTAGCGCATGTGTGTATTACCCGTAGCGCATGTGTGTCTGGTGCGCTACGGGTAATATGCATACCCGTAGCGCACCAGACACATGCGCTACGGGTAAGCCTATTACCCGTAGCGCACCACACATGCGCTACGGGTATTTTTTTACTAGTGGCGTGCTACCCGCAGCGCACGGCATATGCGCTACGGGTAGTCATATTAGGTGCGCTACGGGTAAGCTTTTTTCTAGTAGTGTGCCCCTATGTGTGAGGCCGCCTCGGTCCACTTCTGACGCCGCTCCTTCGCCTATAAAGACCCCCGACGGGAAAAACCTAAGTACCCGATCAATTTTCCAGAAACACATCGCGATCCGCCGTCATCGTCGACCCGAGATCGGGAGGGTCCAGAAGCTCTTCCCGGCACCCTGCCGGAGAGGGGAATCACCACCAGAGGTCTTCTTCATCTCTATGCTTGCCTCCGGCGCGATGAGTGAGTAGTCTACCTTGGACTATGGGTCCATAGCAGTAGCTAGATGGTTGTCTTCTCCACCATTTGCTTCATGTTTAGATCTCGTGAGCGGCCTTACATGATCGAGATCACCGTTATGTAATTCTACATGTTGTATTTGTTGGGATCCGATAAATATTGGTGTTATGATTGAGTTGATGTTCTGAATATTATCTTATGTTATCTCTATGTTGTTTATGATCTTGCATGCTCTCCGTTGTTAGTAGCTATCTTGGCCGAGTAGATACTAGTGACCCCAAGAGGGGGTATTTATGCTTGATAGTTTGGTTCATGCCTCTATTTAATCTGGGGGAGTGACAGAAACCTCTAAGGTTGTAGATGTGCTATTGCCACTAGGGAGAAAACAACATTCATATGTCCAAGGGCATATGCTTTGTTTATTTTACACACTTTGCTTAATGCAGATATCTGTTGTTCGCAACTAAATACTTGCGGGGTTCTCGGATTGATTCCCCATGGGTGGATTATTAGTCATAGATGCAGTTGGATGGTGGTCTATGTATCTTGTTGTAATGCCCAGAGTAAATCTCATAGTGATCTGCTCGACATATGCACGTTATCTTTATTCTATCAATTGCCCAACTGTAATTTGTTTACCCAGCATGTGTTATTTATCTTACGGAGAGACACCACTAGTGAACTGTGGACCCCAGTCCTATTTCCTTTATATTGCTATCACCTGTTTACTTTACTCGCACTGTTTACTTTACTTGCATACTACTATTGCTTTCCACTCGATATGCTCATACCTTTGTTTCAAGCAAACCGGTGAGATTGACAACCTCATCGTAAGTTGGGAGCAAAGTATTTGGTTGTGTTGTGTGTAGGTTCCACGTTGCTACTAGTTGAAGACGCGCTAACACGTTATCGTTAATGGCGCCCTTGTTGGAGTGTCACTAGGCTAGCAAGCATCACCTTCTTGAGTTTGGCTTTTTCCTGGATACGATCATACCTTGGTTTCTTACTGAGGGAAAACTCACTGTTGTACTCATCAAACCTTCCTCTTGGGGTTCCCAACTGGACGGTGATTTACACTATCACACACCGCCACAGCAACAGTCTCTCTATTAGCAAGCTGAATAACCACATCAATCTCCTCTAGTTCACAAGGGGCAATCTCATGCATAATTTCTTTATAAAGCTCTATAGGAATAGCACTTGAACTTGCACCAATGTCACATAAACCATAATAGCAATGATCACCAATCCTGACAGAGATAACATGAACACTTGTTTTCCTACGCCTACTAGGATGTGAAACAATGTTAGAAGCATCTTCCCAAAAGACAATATGTTCATCTCCTACATCTTTAGTAACAAGGTCCTTCACTATAGTCACAGGAGACTTAATAGTAATTTGCTCATCACGTTCTACAGCTTTCTTGGTACTTTTATTACGCACACTTACCAAAGTAGAATGCTCCTTTACCTTAGCAGGGAAAGGCGTCTTCTCGAAATAAGGTTCAGGCAAAATGTGATCAACAGTACAAACTTTAGTAGTTTTAGCAGGAATATGGCTAATAGAATCTTTATAAGGCGCATGATATTTGTTCCAATCTTTCTTTGGAACATCAAGATAAGAGGCTTAAAACAGTTAGCAAGTATCTGAGAATCAAGACCATAAATAGTGCTAATATTATGAAAGTCATCGGTTCCCATAAAAGCTTTAATGCATTCATTATCATAATTTATACCTGACTTCCTACCTTTGTCGTTCTCCCATCCTTCAGCATTTTCTTGAATACGGTCAAGAAGATCCCATTTAGCTTCTCCTTTCATATGGGTAAATGATCCAAAACAGGAAGCATCCAAATAATCCTTGTCATGAAGAGCAAACCTCGCATAAAAATTATCAATAACAATATTACTGGGGAGCTCATGAATGGGACATTTGAGCATTAGTAACTTCAATCTCCCCCATGCTTGGGCAATACTCTCTCCATCATGAGGCCAAAAGTTATATATTCTATTACGATCTTTATGAATTTCGCTTGGAGGATAAAATTTGGAATAAAAGAGAGGTACAATTTCCTCCCAAGCAATAGATGGACCATCCTTTAGCAGCCGATACCACTCCTCAGCTCTGCCTTTTAGTGATAAAGAGAATAGCTTCCTCTTAACCTGGCTTGATGAAATACCTGCACACTTGAACAACTCACATAATTCATGTATAAGGAGTAAATGATCACCCGGATGGACAGTTCCATCTCCTGAATAGCAGTTATTCATAACACGTTCAACAATTTTTATAGATATTTTAAAAGGATGTAATTGAGCAGGTGGTGCTTGTGGTTCATCCACATCCGCAACAGTGATAGTAGTGTTCCCAAATAGGAAACCAAATGGAGAACTCTCCATAGCAAAATAAAATAAAAATAAAAGACAAAAATAAAAACAATACACACAGCGACGGTTACCTTTACCAATTCCACTCTTCAATAGCGCTTCACTCCCCGGCAACGGCGCCAGAAAATAGTCTTGATGACCCACAAGTATAGGAGGTGTATCGTAGTTCTTTCGATAAATAAGAGTGTCGAACCCAACGAGGAGCAGAAGGTGTTGACAAGTGGTTTTGATCAAGGATTCACTGTAAATACTAGCAAACGGGTTTTCAGGGGTATTTGGTAATGCAAATGAAGAAAGTTTGAATAAATAAAAGACAGTAATAATAATTGCTGCAAGTGGCCCAATCCTTTCTAGAGCAAAGGACAAGTCGGTTGTGTAACTTATGATGACCAAACGTTCTTGAGGATACACGGGAGTTTCTGTCAAGTGCTTTCGCTTCATACCGCTAAATAATCTTCATTGGTTTGATAAGTGTTATGGGGGTGAACCTGTGCTAGCGCACTACCCTTACTAGGATAAATACACACTTGTGATTATACCCCTTGCAAGCATCCGCAACTACAAGAAAGTAATTAAGATAAATCTAACCACAGCCTTAAACTCCAAGATCCTACGCTCCCTGGTGCAATGGTTTCCCAACGGAGGTTTAGGTTTCTGTCACTCCAGCAACCCCACAATTGGTAGCCAAATACACAATGCATCTCACTAGGCCCATAAATGGTGAAGTATCATGTAGTTGACGTTCACATGACACCACTAGTGAAATAGCACCACAACAAATAAATATCAAACCATTAAATATTACTCAACATAATTCCACTACTAACAACTTGACTTCTCCCATGTCCTCAAGAACTAAACGAACTACTCACAAGACATCATATGGATCATGATCAGAGGTGAAATAATGGTAAATAACAATCTGAACATAAACCTTAATTCAACGGTTCCACTCAATAGCATCAACCACAAGAGTAATCGACACCGGGAAAGTTTCCCCTAAGAATTTGACAAGATTCAACTCAAGATGTTACAGAGGGATGGCGTGGCGATAGTGAAGATGAAGGTGCTGGTGATGAGGATGATGGTGATGATGATCCCGATGAAGTCCGGTGCGATGATGATGATAATGGCGACGATCTCCCCTCTCCGGGAAGGAATTTCCCCAGCAGATTTCTGCCTGCCGGAGAGCTTTTCTCTCTCTGGTGTTTTCCGCCCCGCAGAGGCGGCGGTGTCTATCTCTTAGCCCCCCCCTTTGACTTAGGTTTTCGGGGACGATGAAATACGCGAAGGGGCGATGGCAGAAGTGGGCCAGGATGGCCACACAACAGGCCGGCGCGGCCAGGGGTGGGCCCGCGCCCCCTATGTGTGAGCCTTCCCTGTGGCTCCTCTCGCCTCCTCCTTCTGGCTTCTTCAGTCTTTTGGCAAAATATAATTTTCTGGTATTTTTCTGGAATTTCCTGATCTTCCGAAACATGGTGTCTTGACGGTCCTTTTTCCAGCAGAATCCTGACTCCGGTAGCAAATCCTCCCATGATCATCAAACATGTAAAAATAGAGGAAACAACATAAATATCATCTCTAAATGTGAAATATATCAATAAATAACAGTAAATTATGATACAAAATAGTGATGCAAAATGGACGTATCAGGCTCTTTTCAGCCTTCCATCAATTCCAGGAGCGCTAAGAGAAATGGAGAAGTAACAGGTATGCAAAATCTGAATTCTCTCTGAATTTAAATATATACGATGAATACTTTCTGAATATGCACATATACGCTGGATTCTATTATATTGCTCTTGCTCTCTGGTGAATTGCAGATTATCATGTTCCAAGCCAGCATCATCCTCTTGCTCTACTATGTCCTAAACTTAGTTATGATCATCAACCTTTCTGTCAACTGTAGCATAAAAAATGTCATTATCTGCGACATCTTTTTGCCAAGTATCCTCATCTGCTTCTCCTTCTTGACAAGTAGACTGTTCTGTTTCCGGTTGTGTTTCTTGTCTAGTTCTATGACTTGTATGAATATCTACTGGTGGTTGTGGTTCTTGAGTAGTTCCATGACTTCTGTGAAATATTACTGGACACCAATTCCTTGAACATTTCTCTCATTTCTCTGATGTGATCCAGTAGATATTATCTTGCCAAGTAGATGGTTAGTCTGACTGCTGGCTCATGTGCCCTTCCATGCTTGAGCAAATCACTTCTCAAACATTGCACAAAATTTGTGTGATCGGCATATAGGTTCAGTACTGTCAACTATCAGTCGATGTCAACTATCTATGTATCATTCACTAAATTACTATTTTCTGATGCTGGAGTACTTAGATCATGTCAATTTAGCAAATCCACCAACTGAACATCAATGCTTTGCACGATAACTAACACATAAAAATCAACAAAAATCGTGCATTTTCTGAATCTTGCAAAGAACAGAGGGAACATGACAGCTTCCAGAGAAGGCTAGAGGGGGAATTGGCGGTACCTAGCTTTTAAGTAACAGCAAAATACAGATAATCATAACACAATAAAATATGTAAATTTAGCAAATCGAAACAACAGAAGATTATTCCATTGCTTGGTCATACAGATAAACATAACACAACAAAATATGGCTGTTACAAGCAGATAATCAATCACAGAGGCTTTACACATCATCATACTAGTGTTCGTTAACTTAAGTTTAAAAGTAGAACACTTCAAGGTAACTAGTCTTCTGGCTCTCCCCAACCTCCAGCGCAAGGATGAGTTGGGGGAGCCCGGGGCATTGTTGGGAAGATCCACATTGGCGCCTCCCACTCATTGTAATAAGAGGGTTGGCATATCAGTTGTGATCCTATTGCCGGAGCTCCTCCATTGACGTGTATACGGCTCCAATCTGGCACTGGCCGAAGGGGGTAGGGACGGGCTCGATGGTATGCAGCAAACACATAGTCTCGTTGTAACAAGGACATGCCTTGTCCAGTAGATGGACCAGCTTTTGCAACATCATCACGGGGTTATCGGTGGAAGATTGGGTTGTTGATTCCAATAAATACTGAAAGCCCATGCAGATGATCCTGCCTGATCCACACTGGACCATCAACATGATCTTCTTCTTCTGGGCCAAGATTAAAGGGATGCCTTGCGAAAACGTGGCACCGTAGACTAGGATATGTGCTCAACCGTATCCCATCTTCAAACTGTGCAGGAGCATTGCTATTTTTATCACCATCTATCTGAATCCAAAGTAGATCGAAATTGCCATAATGGTAGGTATTGGATGCCAAGAACCAGGTAGTTTGTGAATTAACCACAACTTGATCTGCATCTTCATCAACGTCTTCATCCGGATCGGCAGGAAATGCATCTCCTTCAGCTGCATCGCTAGCAACTGCAGCGGCTTGAGCCGCATCGCCAGCAACTGCAGCGCCTTTAGCCGCATCCCCTACAACTGGATCCTCGATGTTCGGGGCTAGTACTATGCCTGCGTATGTAAGAAGATAAGCCACAATACAACAATGTAGTAAGCAGGTAGAACTACCTGTAAATTCAGATAGGAAAAGGGCATAACTCACCCTAAGTATGTGGTTCTCAAACCAGAACATCTCCTCGTGGTTCTGTAACCGCGTACACGCGGTACAATTCTCTCCGATCACCGAATCGATGAAATGTACAGGCGTCGACATACCTGCAAGGTGCTAGGTGGTAATTTTTAAGGATGACCCAGTCGTTGTCTTGGGACCTTTCTACATAGGCGATTAGTTTGTCAAAGATCACGATTGCTTCATAATATCACTGATCACTGTCTTATTCCATGTATGGGGTTTTGGTAATCTGTATCTTCAGAAGCTGTAACTCACACTGCTTGTACGTAAACGTGCATGTTTGATACGCAGGCAAAACTCTAATATGAGCCAGTAATGGGAGATCAATAGTCACTTCTCTGTACATGTGGCGGATCTTTAGGAGGCCTTTATCCGTGACTAATGCCATCCAGTCACCGTGACTTCCTACCCAATGCCCTCTTCCATCCAAGTCATTGCAATGCACATGTGTTTTAACCGTCTTCTTGTTTAACGGCATAAAGAGGGCGCGAATGCCCTGCAATTGAATTTGTTTGGAAACTTTGTACAAATTAAGGTGTTCAACAGAAGGAAAAGTATGCTTGAATAGATGGAAAACTATATAGGTAAACCGTTACAAAAAGAGCGGTCATTGGCAGAATAACAATTATACAGCATTATTCCAATTTTTGGTATTTAAAAAGTCATTGCATGGTATTCGACAAAATGCTCACTAGATGGCAAGAACATTGTTTGGAAAAAAAATACAAAAAATGCTGTGCAGACTAGATGTTCAACAGAAGGATAACTATGCTTGAATATATCATAAACACATACAAGATGGAAAACTAAGTCCGTAAATCGTAACCCAAAAAGGGCTCATGGGCGGAGTAACTTCATTTTTCTGAATTATTGTATCTAAAAAGTCCATGCATGTAAGGTGTTCGACAGAGAGATCGGTGGATCGCAAGAACATAAACAGACAGGAGATCAATATATATATAACAGGAATACTGAATTTAGTTACTCTTACTTGTGCATCGCGATCAAGTGGCCATGAGAATTCATCGCTGTAGAGCAGGCCCGACGCATCAAGCGGTAGATTCAGTGTCCCTCGAATGGCACGATGCATGCCAACCATGCCGACAGCAAGGCGAGCAACGCTTAAGATGTCGACCCGCTCGACTATGTTCTCAACTGATGGGAAGTGGAGATTACCCTACCCCATAGATTCGTGGTAACGATCAGCAATGGGCTCTTTTGGAATCGGACGCTGACGCTCCCCCCCCCCCCGGGGTTCATCCCACCCAGATCCAGATATGACCTATGCCGGCAAATGCGGGCGGCGGCGATGTGATGGAAACAAGAAGCGGCGATATGATGGAAACAAGAGGACGCAGCCGTCGTGTGGAGAAGATGAGGAATGAGGCGATGAACTGCCTAGCGCAAGGTAATAACTGAAAGTTGGCGTTGGTAAGGGGGGGGCGGCGGTTCACTGTACAAGGAGTGGAAATAATTTTTTATCTCCGCCGTGGGCCCTCATTGCAGCAGGCTTTCTGCCCGCCAGTGCAACCCCGTACAAGGCACACACGCAGTTCAAAATAAGTTTGACCTCCATCTTTCTCCAACAAATTATGCCATGAAATTTGTATTTTAAAGTTTCAAAAAATTTCGAAACAAAATTCTTGTGATAGGCATTGTTGAACCGGTACAAATCTCAATATGAAATTCTTTATATTCTATTCTACACAAAAAAAAAATCTGACATATCATATAGTGAATAGTACACGTTTGAATAGCCACGCAGATTGACACGCTGAAACTAACAGACATGCGGGACCGCAATGGGCCCAGAACGGGAGAAGTCACGGCAATATTTTGTTTGGCCTACATTCATTCAAAATGGGTCCTATAAGGAATTACGTACCCAATTTTTCAAATAGCGGCTATTACAAGCAACAAAGGTACCTGTGAACCTGTGGCAAAAAACTCGGTGCCCCGTAAACAAAATCACCCCCCCCCCCCCCCCCCCCCCCGCGCATGGTTCCGTCTTGAAACAGGTCAAACCACTGATAGCAGCAATGGCAGCCACGTACTAGTGGTGGCCGGGCACGATCACGATACATGCTGTCGTGCATGCCATGCCGATCTATGGCCTTCCAACACTCCGTCGGGTCAAAAACTAATCTCATCAGACATGGTGCGCCCCTCCTACCAGAAGCAATCAAAGTAGCAGGTGCTGCTAACATCTTCTCCTCGCCATTGCAGAGACGCGAGCTAGCATGGCGAGCAACCCCATGTTCCAAGTGCCCCACCATCGGGAGGTGGACCGCTTCCAATGGCAGCAGGGGCACCCAGACGAGCCGGAGGAGAGGCAGATCGGCGTCGACCCCTTCTCGCTCCGGCAGCTCTCCCGCGTCGACATCGATAGGCCGCTGCCCATCCCCTCCGTCTCCGTCGACGACCAACATCTGCCTGCGTACGCTCCGGCGCGGTCCGCCAGCGCCTGCTCCAGCGTGCCGCAGTCGCCACGCCTGTCATCCCCGGCGGCCCCACCCACGAGGTGGGACGCGCACCTGGCTTTGGCACCCCCGGCGACGTCGTCCGTGGCGGAGACTAATGCGGCTTCGAGAAGCAAGTCCTTCGCCGACGGGGAGACGGAGCTGGCGAACAACGACTTCGACGACATTCTTTCTTCCCCGGAGCGGAGGGCAAGCGCGCCGCAGCGGTGGGGAAGCGACGTGCCGCTCATCTCTGGCGCGCGCCCGCGCAAGGGAAAGCATGGCACCGACGCGGCGCCGTTCAGCTGCTGCCTCTACCTCCCGGGGCTCACCAGGAGGAATAGGGCGCCACCGCCGCCTCCCATGGGCACGGAAGCAGCCGCGCGTTCGTCGTCAGGATCGGCTCCGGCGACGTTCCGAGGCCCGAAAGCCGCCTCTGTCGAGCCCGAGCCCGAGCTCGACGACCCGAGCACGGCGCGGCAGAGCACCACGTCGCTGGCCGTGTCGCTCGAGCGGTTCTCATGCCGCTTCTCGTCGAGGTCCTCGGGGGGCCTGGCCCTGCCCCTCGACGACGAAGACGACGACGAGGCCGCCCCCTCATCGTCGTACTTCGACCTTCCGCTGGAGCTCATCCTGGGCTGCGAGAACGAAGACTACGGCGACGGCGAGACCGGCCTGCCGATGCACGCGGCGTTCATGTTCGACAGCGACGGCACACGGAAGAGCGTGCTCAAGAATGGCACGCGGCGCACGGCGGCGTCCGCGAAGGTGTCGGATGACGCGTCCGGCACAGACAGGATCCCGGCCCGCCACCACGTGAGGTTCTCAGTAACGTCGGGGTCCGCACAGGCAGATCCATAGGCGTCTTCGCCGTCGACGCCGATTCCCTGGTTCAGAAGCGTGAAACGTTTGAATTTTGTTCCCGAATGTAGTAGAAATTCGATAGTTTCATGTTAAGTTAGGCCCTACATTGTGATGTTAATCTGGTACAATTGTATATTTTGATATTATATGCAATGCGTCAAAATTATGCCCATCAATAGTTTTTGCACGCCCTTTTAATCCATGGTCAAAGTTTTAATTGCAAATGCAGCGAGTCCAGACATAATCATCACAACATATATAGTCCTAAACATATATCCTAATCACATGGAATTGTCTAATTTCTAAGTTGCTTGAATTTCTATAAATCTATGTCACTGTTTCATAGTTTTCCATCAAGTCATTATTAATTTTCTTTTACTTATCTGTAGATGATCAACTAGCTAGAGGGCTGATATCCTACATGCTCCTACTTGAGCCTAATTGGGCTGAATTGGTGATTTGGACTACAAAATGACTGAAACACTAAAAAAGGAAAAAAAAAACACTGACATGAACAGACATAACTTCTACATTGTGTTCGAAAGAATATATAATCGTTGCATTATATTTATTCTTATAAAATATTGAAGAGGCATAATTTATCAAAATATGACTAAAATTATTACTATAACGTGAAATTGCAAATGCACGGAACTTGCACTTTTCTCGAATGTCAATACTAAGTCAAAGACAACACAACCAGTGGCGGAGCCACATTGAGAGCTGTGTAGTCAACTGACTACACAGATTTTTGGCAAAACCTTTGTATACAAGTATATATCATGCCAAAAATATGTGAAAACCTATGTAATTGACATCACAGATTTGAGATGATATCACAGCCTTGAAGGCCTGGCTCCGCCACTGAACACAACCTTTGTCAAAACGACTTATAGAAGGTTTTGATTGCGTGAAAATTAACTAAAACATAACATTATCGCAAGCACAATCATCTCTTAAAAGTTGATTGGTAACTAACAATTTACTCCAAACTTTGTCAAAAAGAAAAATACGAATCTTGACTTGATCAAATCGTATATATTTCGTGGACAGATGTATGCATGACACACATGTGGATTATGACTATATATGTTGCAATACAAGCAAGCCTACTTAGCCGTTTTATTCTTATGCTACGTTTGTTTTAGTTTTCCTCCTTTTCGTGAGGCGTAACATTCTATTACTTCTACCTACATATAACATAGTGAAACACATCATCAAGAACTCAGCTATTACTTGTAACTGATTGGAGATTTGCAGACTCTGTAATGATAGTTGTCTAATATATAACACTAGGTTTTTACGAAAGGTGAAGGATATGACAAATGTGTACATTCAAAATGGTTCTTGGTTAAATTAACTCATAAGTTCTTAAGTTAATTTAATACTTAGAGAGGTGTAATATAACTCTCATATATATTATTGGATTTAGGTTGTTAGAACTATTTTCTAGATTCTATATGTTACCAATAGCATGTGTGGATTTATTCGGATTTTTTTTATAGTTAGACTGCATTTTCTTTAGATTTTGATAAAGATTTGAGCTTGAAATAAAAAACGGAATTCATACCCTTTTATTCAGCCTTAATGCCCCAAATTGGACCAATCGCAATTCCTTTTCCTTTCATCCTCAACGAAGGGTCGTTCAATTTTGTGTTGGCAATGTTATGTAGTGGGGTCATATACTAGCTTTACTATGTGACGTCGTGAATCTCTTACACACAATGTATGCAAAATCATGACATCGCCATGATTTATCAATTCATATCATTAAAAAAAACTATTTTACCATATTATGTTCAGATGATTACCATTTACCAAGTTATATACATATTATTGTCACTTGGTTACCATACTATAGTAACTTAGAGAATCACTAGTGATGTGTGTCCAATCCGTAGATGTTTGCTCATGATGTCGTCCCTCCACCACCCCCTCAACATTGAATATTCCGTGGCCATCGATTTGCATTTAGTAACCAATGTTCGTGATAGCGCTTGCTCCAGCATGTACTCCAACTACGCCTTCAGCAGATATGCAAAGTGAGGAAATCAGTTTCTCTATTTATTTCTAGTATGCCAACAAAAACAGCAATGTCAAACGAGTACCACCACAAATTATGCCTGGAGAATCTAAGCACCAATCACAAAATAAACACATATTAAATAAATAATAAAATAGTATAAGAAAACCAAAAGTAGTTAAAGTGTATAAAAAACAATACTTTGTCATTACATTTTCATTTGGAAAACCATCGAAATGAAACACACTGAATGAGTTGCCCGTAGACAAACACGATGGGCACCTAGTGTGCCACACACGAGACCATATCGCAAAAATAAATATAAAATTCATCTAATATTTTCACTGTTCACCTACCTAATTGGTTTACATAATTTAAGCAATTCATCTAAAAATTCATCCGCACATTTTAACTATTTCATCTACACAGTAACAATAATCATCTAAATCAATAGTAATAATCATCAAAATCAACTAACAACACTACACATTCATCTAAATAAACTAAAAAAGGGAATAGGCGAGGGGCGGTGGCTCACATACGACGACACGTATGGGGTGGTGGTGGCTTTGACGGGGCAATAGCTCTATGGCACGAACAGGGTGGTGACGGTGACAAATCGATGAAAGCGAGAGGATAGGAAGAGGCGGCCGTGGTGAGACGAGTGGAGACCACATGTACCCTTCATTCCAACCACCACCTCAAGAGGCACCCCTTGATCATTTGCCAAGCCTCCTAGACCTGTAAATATCCCATAACACATGTAACCATTCACTCTTACTTGAACACAACCCAGAGGGAGAGGTTTAGAGACTCCAAGATTTGTTCGGGGAGCTTTGTAGCCATGTATGAGGAGTCTAACATAACTTAGATTTATGTTATGGAAGAGGGAGCCATGAGGCCTCACTTGGAAAGTCTAGTATGGCCCGAGTCCCGCTAATCAAGCCTCTTCCATCAAAGCTCTCCTAACATTTGACTAGGTCAAGCTTTGACGAGACAATTGAACCTATTCAAAAAGCATCACTAAGTCTATATTTCTAGTATACAATGACCTCAACTATTAAATTTTTGTACAAACTCCTACTGTGGTGCAACCCCTCGAGAAGAGATACCCATACACTCATATCGTTTGCACGATAACAACATAGATAATTATAAATTTTGACTGAATATTCGAACATCTTTTTTTGTTCCTAACTCAAGTTATTTATGTTGATTTTGCTAATGCTCACTGAAGCTAAAGAAATATTTTTGTTCACCATCGGCGCAAGGAACGGTTCATCCGTCATTGAGACCCATACAATATTTAACATTTCTCTGAAATCTGAGAACAACTAATATATTATATGTTATTTTTCTACTACTTCCTCTGACCACTAATACTTGTCCTAATACAAATGTATCTAAACACTAAAATATATCTTGATATATCTTATTACAAACAAGTAACAATGGTCGGAGGGAGTAGATAAACAAATCGTTACAGCAATTGAACAATTTTATCTAGTAACGATTGGTTAGGATTCTCAATTTTATAAATTTGTAAGGTTGGCTAGGATTCTCAATTGACATGTAGACACCCTTTTATATATTGTATATATATAGATATTCCTTTGTATGCTCAGAAAGCTTGAAACTCGAAATTGTAACGTAGTAAGATAAGTATACTCACCGTCTCTAGACCAGTACAATCATCTCCATAAGGACAGATGCCACGTTCTAACAATAAGGAGCTATCACTAAGAAAAACTAAGGATCACTCATATATACAAAAAAAACCTCACAAATGGAAATTACACATAAACAAGAACATCACGACAGAAACAAGATCAGCATTTTGATTAGAACTATGTTTCCCTCTCTGTCAATACAGGTTGCAGTTGCACAAAATATATTTACATTTTCTTGAGAAAGGCTAGCTCGTATACTTTCAGTGGTTAACAAAAGGTAAGAAGCCTCCTCAAAACCAGGGCTTCGCGAACTCCACGTCTAAAGCTGGGAGTGTGGCTTTTTTCTCCTTCCTAAATCCTAAAGTTCAAAAATTGGGGTGAGCCCGAACAACATCGTCGATAGGAGATTGACAAATCGGGCAACTACCGCTGCTAGAGCTCAGCTGTTCAGCACAGTTGAAACAAGTGCACATATGGCCACACCTGAATGAATAATGTAATCAACTCGATTAGCAAGACTGCACAGAGAAATTCAAGGTTAAAGTGAGTCAAGCACATAATTCGAGCAAATCATTACCTGTAAAGTAGAGAGTCAACTTGCATCTGGTGGCAGATGCAGCACGTGCCTTTTTTTGCAGTTATGTCAGGTTGGCTTGGCAACAGCCCTGTTCAAAAGATTGCATTAGACGTGAAAGAACTAAGATATTCATGTACTAAAGGCAGGGAGTGGTAAAGAAAAATCAAATCCAAGTTCAGATGGTATTCATGTACAAAACATTAGCATGCCAAGATTTAAGCAACAACATCTGTACCATGGAAAGAGAGTGGTCCAGGCCCAAGAAGACCCAAAATAGTGCTTAGAAGACTAGAGTGAGACTGTTCTAAATAGTGCCACCCAAAAGTAGCTGTGGTCCTATTTTCAAGATTTCATCTAGCCAGCCTTTTAAGCCAACCTATCTCACATGTCACCACAGCTCATATTGCCTCTAACGAAAATTTCCTTTCTCAATAAAGAAACTTCAACTGCATTCAATTTTATGCCAAAAAGGACCAGAATTTGTGTCACAGTTTCCGTACTATTAATATATATGGAAGTTTGCCAGCTTACTGTGTCAAGCAAGCATATTCTAGATTTGATTTTTGGTTGTTGTAGATATGTAAGAACGAATTAAAATAAATTGTACTTCCACTTACCGGCTTCACGAAGTGCACTGCACACCTCCTCTTTAATGGAGTGCTGCATCTTTACTTGGGATGCAATACAACTTTCCGCCAACTTACGTAGTTCATATATTTCATGATGAATCTGGGCCATTTCACTTCTCACTCTGACCTCCATTTCCTATAGAAGAAAAGATGGTAAGGATATGACTTTCCCACAATGGACATTGAACAGCAGCTGACTCACAAGAAGATTTTGGTTTTCATGATGTTGACGTTCAAATGAAGAGTGCTGCCAACTCTCTTGGGGGTGGGGTGCGACATGGGAAACAGGTGCTAATGAACATTGTGCAGATGCCACCTGATCTTCATTCCGGGGTTCATGATTTTGTTGCCAGTATAAGTGTTCCTGATAGTATCCCCCAAAATCATCAATCATGTGTTGCTGCCTTTGCTTCTGCAGGATTGCTCGCAGGAGATGATTCATTTTGTTGCTAAAATCACTCTCGAGAGACTTTGAGACCTTTTTGCTGCAAGGAAGAAATTAATATATCACGGTGTATTATGGTCGAATTAGTATATACTATGTTAAACAAGCTCATTATGGACTCTTTACTGACATGTGCTTAGTATGCCTTAGCATGGTAGAGTTAGTATTAAGAACTAGAATCCTTGACAAAATAGAAACAGGCAAAGCTCATTATGGACTATTGGCACCTGCAGAGGGATTATATGCACTTTTCTTGTTTAGAAAGGTGACCAATGATCCCATGACTAATGTTTATGCTTCAGTGGCTTGTTATCAGATATTAGCATGCCATTACTCCTGATTGGAAACGATTGGTGGACTAGCCAGGTTTTATGAAGAACATGCATCTCAGTTGTTGTCTACACAAAGTTACTCTCAGAGTGAACTGCTTCTAGTTGCGCAGGTGGAAATATGCAAAAACATATACTGGGAATTAATTGGAAATTACCTCTCAAGAAGATTACAAATGTCAGTATTGCCCGACAAATCTCGGCCCTCTGCCTGTGTGGCAATATGCAATGATCTCCATGAGTTAGGGGAGTCTATCCAAGGCCGATCATTAAATTCAATCTGATTATGATTCTCCATATCTCCAATTGTGTCTTGATGCCAGCTGTCCGGACTCATGGAATCTACTGGGGCAGGCCAACCAAGATTGCTCCATAATGCTCTCTCGTCCCAAGAACCATTAAGACTTTGGTTGTCTTCTTCTCTCAAAGTGTCACCTCTTGATGAAGGAGTATCCTGGAGTTCACGAATTGTGCTTGTGGTACTTGGGGAGATATCATCTATATACTGATTGTCATAGACAACACGCTGCTCCTCATACCTTGCAAAGCTTGAAGCTTTAGAGTATTCCTGATTGTGAACACATGAGTTTACTAAGTTTGAACAATCTTCCTGGCATTGATTTCCTTTTGTGTTTATCTTCTCATCATATTGTTGGTTTCCTAGACCGTCAGAATTAACAAAGTTCTCGATTGATAGCCCGGTAGACTTTTCCACAGATGAACTTCTATCATCATTTTGTTGTTCATCAGCCCTGCACTTTGTGAAAACAAGTATTGCTTTAGGCATAGGCATATAGAGGTAAAGCTAGTTGTAAATAGTTGTGAGAAAATTCAACTCTATTTCTCCACACCAGATATTTAATGATTAACTTACCTATTATTTTGCGGACTGCATTCATTTGCTTCCTGTAGATCTGTCTTGCTGCTATCATCTCTGTTTATCAGAAATTGCAGAAATGATATGTAAGTTCTCTTTTACTATCCATTATACTACACACTTTCTTTTAAAGAAAGACTGTATGGGAAACCCCTACACTATAAATGTGAACAGCAGGATCTGAACCATGGTGGGTAGAGTCCCCACAACTCCATCACTGCACCAAGAGGTGATTCTCTGATACTACACACTTAAGTACTTGTTCTTATGGTTTTTATCATAATGTTAGGCAATACTAGGAAGACCTCCATTTAGCTGTTACTGGGGTTAAAAAGAATAATACGCTCAGAGATTCTTTTTATCCACCAACATTGTCTCAAGCCATCTTTTATTAAAAAAAGGTGTTAATACCTCATGACAGATGCCTCAGGTCCACATCTTGGAGGGTGTGGCCTAACCGGTCTTAGTAAATTCCACACTTCATCGTTGATTGTATCTCCCTGACGCAACAGCTTCAGATGAAGCATGGACTGCAGCGTATGAAAGAACATTTTGAGATGAGAACAAGTGTTTACTGCATAAACATGCTTACAAAGGACAGCACTAGGGTTTCATGAAATAAAGCAGATAATTACAGATACTAAATACCATGCCCATAAGTACTTAGGGCGTAAACAAATGCTTCATGCTAGCTACCACACAGACACTTTTGAGTTGGAATATTTGCAGACAGGTGCTGTGGTATTAAACAGTCTTCGCAGTAGAGGAAAGAATAATCTTGTGCTTGGACGAAGGACTAATGAAAGAGAAAGGTATATTTTATCTAAGTTAGTTGCTAACGCCTGGAATTAGCAATCAAAATACATGCTCAATATTTCTGCAAACAAGAACAGTTCCTTTCAAAGATGGCAATATTTCAAAACACGCCGTCAATGTCTTGTCCAGTTAAAAGTTTATCTTTCCTAGTACCATGCACATCAATAGTGGCTGGAGGCTGGAGTTGGAGTAAAGAAAAAACAAAAGCGTTGCAAGTAACTCAAGGTACGGTAATAGCAAAAACAGCCTAAAAGGCGATGTCATTAAGAGCAATTAAAACATGTGTTGTACTTTGCACTAATAAACTGCCCAGCCATTACTCGTATTAATGTGCCAGGTACAGACATGCTAGAGCAAGTAACCTGGGAAGCCATGTGGTATGGTTTGTTTGGCCTCTTGGCCACAACTGTGAAGTATTACAATCTCCACAAGATTTTGGATTCTGGACCGTATCAGGAACATGTGACAAATTAGAGATGATATTCATTCACTTGTGACATCTCATCCATTAGATATGCCAAGCAACAAGCTCTACCGGTGTTTGAAAGAAAAAGAAATGCCACCGCTACTGTACTACTGAACGTTGCTCCACAGTCGCCAGCAGAATTAGTTGCATATTACTGCCATTAGAAAGTAGTACCATGCCAACTTTGCATCCAATTTCATCTCCTTTTCTCATTCATAATGACACGCTAAGAGATCTGCAAAGGCGATGCACGGGTATGACCTGCTCACCAGAGTGGCGAATAAGATTAGCTCATTTCACTGTCGCTTTATAGCAAACATGTAGATGTCAAGTTCAGATCATTTTTGGTTTATACTGGCATGTCAAGCAACGGGCCGGAATAAAGCGCGATTATGGGGTTTGCACATGCCACTGATCGGCAATGCCAGTTGGGAAACCGATCTACCAAACAGTCTTCCGGCCCCATCCTTTGCGGGTCTAAAACCAACAACTCACACTTCTTGGCTCGTCTTAAATAATGCTGTTTTCATCAAGATGATCAAGAAACACAGCAATGGCGAAACAGAGCAATTGATAACAAGTATTAGCAGCTATTGATCCATATGCTTGGTATTGCTAAAAACTAGCAACCCATTGATAGTACATGATTGACATTGGTGTAATGCATTGCGCGAGGAGGAGAGAAGGAGAAAAAAAACTGATTTTTGTTGTATTTACCTGGATCCTGCCTTTGTGGCCGAACCGGGAGACGACGTGCCGCTCGGCGAGCGCGGCGAGCTCGCAGCTCCGGCGATGCGCCATCCTGGCGACGAGCTCCTCCATGGCGCGGCGGCCGCGCACTGTCCGGACGACCAGCTTGGGCGGGCGATGGCCATTGACGCGGACGGCGAGTGAGTCGATTGCGTTCCGCAGCGGCGCGGGCGACGGTGGCGCGGACTGGGAGAGGGAGAGGTCTTCGTCGTTGTTGTTGGCGGCCTCGTCCAGGTCCTCCTCCGGGAGCGATGCCGCCCCGCTGAGCTTCTTGACGATGCATCCGACGCGGCCGCGCGGGGAGGTGTCGGACTCGGAGGCGGCGTCGCCGGCGGAGGACGCGGCGGCGCGGGGCGTGAGGACGGGCCCGACCGCTTCGATCTCGCGCCAGCGCTGGATGAGGGAGGACGCGCGCGGGCCGGACGGGGGGAGGTCCGGGCCGGGGCCGGCGGCGCAGGCGGTGGAGGAGGCGTCGGATGGGGCGGGGGAGGGCTCGCGGAAGACGGCGGCGCGGGCGGCGACGGGGCGCGTGGCGGAGGCGAGCTCGGAGAGCTCGGCCTCCCTGGCGCGGCGGGGCGGCGGCGAGGCGGAGGCGGTGGCGGCGGCGGCGGCCGCCGCCCAGCGCTCGAGGATGATCCGGCGGCGCCTGGGCGTGGGCTCGACGGGCGCGGAGGCGGCGGCGGTGTGGGCGTCGTCGGAGGAGGAGAAGGGGTGGCGGTGGTGCGGCGGGATGAGGACGTTGAAGAAGGGCCGCGGCCTGGAGGAGGGGTCCCTCCATGGTGCGGAGTCGCGGGGCATGGCGGCCAGCGAAGAGGCCATGAAGCGTGGGAAGAGCGCGGCGCGGCGTGGCTAAGAATGGGCGGCTGGTCGCGGGTGGACGCGTGTGCGGTGGTGAATATGCGAGGCCTGAGAAGCTCCCGCCTACACCTCCACCACCACGGGAATGGATGGGGTGTTTGATCCTCCGTTTGCGGCAGGGAGGAGGAGATTGGGGATTGGAATGGAGGGAAGAGAACCGTTGCAGCGCACGGGATAGCGGAGCAGGAGGTAGAGGGCGGAGGAGGTGCCTTGCTCGGCACCTTAATTTAGGCGGAGGAGGCGGGGGGAAGGGAAGACGCAACGCAAGGTACTACTAGGTGCCGTTACGGTAAGGTGCGGCGGCGTTAGCGCTGCTCATCTTTTTCGGAGCGGTTTCGGCGCCATTTCCACGTCGTATTTGGTGGTGCTCCCGCTCGTCCCGGATCGGTACGGTCCCCGTCCGGCCGTGGCTCCGGGGTCGCTGGCTCGATCGGCACAGCGAAATCTTTCCCGTTTCGGGAGGAGGAGAGGGGCGGGTGGTTGGTCCGGTGAGGCCGCGCCATGTGCCATGTGACGTGCGGGTCGTCGTCTCCCCCGGTGCTACACGGTTGCTCTCCCATAGATACCACTGGGGAGTTGAGACCTCGTCTCATCGTCGCCATGGTACGAGTACGAGGCAGAACCGTGGCGGCTTCACCATCCTTCCTTTGTGTACAAAACTAGAGTACCGTATCCGTGTGTTTCAATTGAGTAGGACAATGGCTAATCTGGAAATTCAACTCACACATGCTCCCTTCACCAAGAACACTTCTTATATTGTAATTTTTTTTAAAAAAAAATTAGCATGAACATCTCGATAATGTATGTGCGAGAACGCGCAAAAGTTGGCGTCACGGTGTGGTTGCCTCCTGCATCGGTGCGGCGGATAGTGGAACAGCTTGCAACTGGATTGCAGCGGTTGCAGTTGCGGTCGTCGTTCTCTGGAATGTAAATCCGGCAGGTTCTCTCGGTGGCTGCATCGCGGATCAACTAGTGGAGATGTGTAACTACTAGTGAAAACCGAGCAGACTTCGGTCATGGCAGATGATGACGGCATCTTCTGCGTCGCTCCCTTGTTGAAGGCATCGTTGACGGAGCTCTCGCGTCCTCACTCAGACTACTCCGAAGAAAAAACCTAGATCTAGGTCTCCCAGATCGGATTATGGTGACATTACGTGTCGTTCTCCTTCCTAGAGGCATCGTTTTGGAGTAGTTGTTGGTCAAAGAGGTCAGAAGGTGGAGAGGCGTGGCTTCTACCGCTTTGACGATGTCGACTTTTTGGGCATAGGGTTTAGGGTTTCAGAGGAGGGTGCGTGATGATGGATGTGCGTAGAGTGGTGGAGTGGCCTCGCGGTGTGGAGGCATCGACGACATGACTGGCGAATAATATGTAGATCTTTGCCTTGAAGATTGCTCGATGGTTCGATGGCGATGACGAGTCCTACAACATGTGCATGAGGTGCTCGTTGAAAGTATGGTACACCTGATGAGCGCTTCCCTTTCACCTAGGGGTGTCTCGGGTATGCAAATTTTCCCAGTTTCTAGCTATTTTTTTCTATTTTCATGGCATAAGGCCTTGATGGCACGATCTTCACTCATTGTCGATGTATGTAGATCTTGTGTGGTGGCTTCTGATCTTTTTGATGTATGCTCTTTATTAGAGCTTTGTTGAATAATCTAATAAAGAAGCCGTATGTACCTTTTCGTTGCAGAGGTCAGAGTCTTGTCCTCCATTTCTAAATAAAAGGCACAACAAGTCAAATTTTCATGAAACGGCTTTGTCCGTATATAGCATGTGAAGATACAAGTGAAATATGTTTTTTTACTTTTTAATGCAAAATGCATTGAAAAAAAAAATTTAATAAAGAGAACATACATACCAAAGAAAATATCCCATCCCAAACAAAAGTATAAAGCCTGCCTCCCAACCGCGAACTGCCTCTGACGCCTGTCGATGCGTGTCAATTTGCCATTCACAACCGTACTTGACACGTTGCTACTTATATATCCACACCACCACCACCACTTCTCACGACTTCTTGACTTCCACTTTACACCATGGCGTTTTCCAGCCGTTTCCATCTCATAATAAAAACGAGATACGGTAACTATCGGCTAGTAATTGAGTAGTAAGTCCCGCCAATGTGCCAACCTCTTGAATCCATCTCTTACCAGATTGAAATCGATAAAAAAAAAAGGAATTAGCCCAGCATGTATGAATCGAAGAGAAGAAACACCCTACTGCAAAAAATCTGGGATAGTTGACTAAATTTCAAGCTAGCTTTCGCCACCAGAAGACATGCATGTGCTCGACCGCTCGCGAACCACGACGTCTTGAGCCCAACAAACACCACGATGTTTACGTACGATGTATTCTAACATTCCTTGATCACTTCTCTAGGGAGGAACATTTGGTTGGGCATACTTATTTTAGTCCATCGAAAGAATTTAGCTATACTAGCAAAATTGCCCGTGCGTTGCATCGGGAGTGAACAAAATTTACATACATACCTAGTTTCTTGGAGACAGTTTTACCACCAGTGACAACGGCCGACGACCATGATAACGAACTCGTATCACCACCTAGTTCTTCTTCACGCAACCAACAGATACGTTCAAGTATCGCCGATTGACAAAGTATGGGTAGCATTTAGAAAATTGTAGGAATATACAAGAAGGTCTGCCAAGGGGTTGAGCTCTTTCGGTCAACTCGTTGGCTGCAAATTGAACAAGAGCTTACGTTCTTCTAAAACATATTGAAATCGTGCAAAATCTGACAGGAAAAATGACACCACAAATTGCAAACTAAACTGACTCTGTCTTCCTCCTAGTGTAAATTCAAAACCTGCCTCTGTTTACACATATTAAGAAGGCTTTTCTTTCTTTCTTTGGGCAGAAAAGCTTAGGCGACAAAGACCTGATATGCAAGCAGTAGCAATCCTTGTAGTATTCTTCTCAACAATCTTTCAGCTCCATGACTGCAACTAATAGGCTTATTCTCTAGTCTGTACTGCAACCGCTGCATACGATGATGATGGCAAGGTGTTGCACAATGCCAGGAGCGTTGTTGCTGCTTGCAGCTCATAGGTGAGCATGTCAGAACCTGATCTCCGCATACTGGTACCTACAGGTTTATACGTGAGCACGTCCTTGGAGCACTGGAGCTTCAGTATGCCACTGATGTCTGCATTATAATCGGGGCTGGAAGCATACTGTCTGTGGACATAACCAGAATCTGCACATCGGCGCCGTGCCTGCACATGCGCGGCTGGTGCACGATTGTGGTTGATGGTTTGCTAAGCATGTTCAAGCCCTCAAGAATCAGGCAAAGGACCAATCTTAGACCAGACTCGTGTCCCTCTCATCGCTTCCTGCAAACATCCAGGCAGCACTCTGCTTCCGAACGGCATCAATCTAATCGATGGGCGCGGACGGCAGCTCGTCATGACGGTATTCATCGAATTGCCTGCACTACTACCTCCCGGTCCTTTCCCCTGAATCAGCCGACATCCTCGCAAGCGGACGCAGGTCCCAGAGCCCTTTCTCGACATGTCGTCGCTCCGGCGACTGTCGCAGTTGGGTGTACCATCGTTCCCGTGCGTCCCAGTACCCAGCGAACGTCCAATGGAGGAATCCGCACCATGGAAGGGATACGTCGAGGTGGGGGCGAGCAGTTCCGTTCCTCCCGTTGGAGGAGGGCGCAACGATGGCTGTACCTAGGGTTTGACCTGCGGGCGGCTGGGAGCGGAGGCGCCCCATGGGATAGACGAGCCGGCTATGTATCGCTCAGGTCTTTTCTTTTTACGTGAACCTTTTTTCGCTCGGTGCCAATCGTTAAGCCCATGGCACAAAGGCCTGCCCGGGGTCAATCAACAAATAAATCAAACAGTTTTTTCACTTACCGGTGGCATTGAGGGTAATATGTAGTTTGGTGAACAGTTTTTTCACTTACCGGTGGCATTGAGGGTAATATGTATTTTGGTGGAAGGGTATATCGGTTCAGAAAAAATGTTGGACGAACGAACCGACGAACGAACCACGGAAACCTTACGTCCTTTATTATTAGGTATAGATGTAGAACTTCCATACAGGTCATGTTGCCGACTTCTTAATTATTCCTACAAATATCAAGTATGACATAGGAGTATGGTCAAGATATAACTCGCTGAGTTTTAAGATTTATTAACTGATGGCATTGTCTCATTTATCTTTTTTTCTAGTGGTTTTATGTAAATATATTGCCACTATTGCAAATTTTCATGATTCACATCAAAATTCTTCTTCTTTAAGCATTGGCCAAAAACCATATATTGAGAACCAGCTGGTGGCTGGTTGGTTTGAGCCCACGCCCGTGAGCTCGCCCACCCGCGTTCGAGGCGCAGCCTCCGCAGGGTGCCTCACTTCTTTCTAACAACGTATAGTTAAGGGAGGGAACTTCCCCCTTTAACCACGTTTTTTTTTTCAAACTTTAAAATTCTGATTTAAAAGTTTCAAAAAGAATCCAAGAAAAATACCAGGACGTAGGCAATGTTGTATGCTATAACTGTGTAAATTTTTAGAATAAAATACATTATAATTTGGCCTCGGTAAAAATAACAAAATATCATAAAATGACAAAATTGATATTTCAATAGATTGGATCACTGATGCCAAAATCTTGATTTATCATTTTCAATTAGTCCAAAATACAACATATTTTTGCTCTAAAAAATTATACACTAGTATATTGCAACATTGTCTACACCCTAGTATTTTTTTTGAGATGTTTGAATTCAAATTTCAATTGGTTAAAAAAAGTCCTACATATAGCCCGAGCTACAAAAACCCATTCTCCCTAGTCTAAGCCTAACCAAAAATATTGGTGATAAAAAAATTAGAAACCGATCAAAGGGGAATGT
Source organism: Dactylis glomerata (assembly GCA_007115705.1). NCBI lineage: Eukaryota > Viridiplantae > Streptophyta > Magnoliopsida > Poales > Poaceae > Dactylis > Dactylis glomerata. The sequence goes on from QXEO01000548.1 coordinate 7,933,284, forward strand.
GTCGCTAACTTTGACATGTAGTCGATGACGTGATGTGAGCCTAGCTCGATGCCACATCTACTCTTTGTACCTACGGGCGGGGAGTCACCGGGCATTTCCAGGATACACATTATAATATACACTTTAGAATCTAATAAAGGTAAAATGTGCAAGTACTGTGTACACAAATTCATGTATATGATTACCATGTATCAATCAAAATATCTGTAAAGACTTCAAGTAGTCAAATTTCAAAATTTGGTACTATGACTATAATGACAACTTTTGTTGAACAAAAAACAAAAAGGAGAAGTATGCAGGACTTGGAACTATAGGAATTGACATAAGTTCACATAATGTCAACAGCCACTTATTCGTACTATCAAGTGAATACACTTTTCAGTTTGAGAATAAAATAAATAGAATAAAACGGTCACAATATCATACTACTTAATTAAGATCACAACTACAAGGTAAAACGTAAAATTTCTTCAAGAAATTTTGAAATTGATTCCCACTTATTTGCACCGAAGGTCGACAGTTCTTTAAATGCTCTACACCATGCATCTACCAGCACATTCCGTTGGAGCCAAAAATATTCAGACAGCGTTAGCTACCGCGTCAACTACCAGGTGCGTACGCTTGATCCCCACACGTACGGTGACGGTGGTACCGAATGGCTATCCGGAGCCAGGAAGATTTCGAAACTTTTGAAATTGGGTGATCCGGCTACGTTGGAAATGGGAAAATTTCTTGTATTTTGATGGCGGGGAAATCACGCGACATGGTCTCGGTAACGTCCGCGCCACTCACGGCTGTATTAATAGTTCAGCAGAGAACAGGGCGTCGACCTGTTGGCAAGCGATGCGGGAACGCACGCTGCCCACCCGGGTTCGAATCCTAGGATTGACGGGTGCTCACGGTTGTTTCTTCTATAAACCAAAGCCGGCCAGGGCTAGTCCTGACGGGTCTCATTTTTATTAATAGTTCAGCAGAGGACAAATGTTCGGTTAGCTCGCGCAATGAATTGCAGGTTGCCCTGTAACTACATCTACCATACACATGTCCCGGTTCTAGTATGCCTGTACGAGCCAACTAAATTTGAACCTGTCTCGCTGGATCTTGTCTGAATTTGTGGGGTAAAATGGTGGGGGGGGGGGGGGGGGGGGGGGGGGGAATGTGAAATTGAGATGAGAAGTAAGATCATCTCCAATAGCAGGAATTTAGAGTACAATGGTTGGTTTGGGTAAGGGAGAGCGAAGGTATGGGTAAGGTGAAAAATATCTACTTTTCTAGCTTACCCATATTTTAGATACCCAAAACATGGCTTGCTTATTTTGAGTTTTTCTTCTCTCTGCTACTCTCCAAGATATAGCATATATCATCCAAATTAACTACCAGTTTCTACACATGACAATTAAAAAATTCAGCATGCACATACAAATCCATCATAAAAGTGCATCATCCAATTCAATCATAGAAACGGCCTGCAAAGTGCATCTCACAACTCGCAAAGTTCATCAGTGCATAAAACAACACCACAAAATTAAAGTTTGTCGGCACATTGACAACACCACAAATGAAAGTTTGTCGGTGCATTTGGCATGGAAACTTCACCCGTCGTCGAGATGAACAAATGCAATCTGGTCCTTCTCTTTCTCCATCGTCGAGCCGGCGATCTGAGCTGCCGCCGTCAAGCACAGAGGCAGGGAAGAAACCACTTACCGCCGAGAAGACGATGAGCCCGGTAGCCGACCTCAAGAGGGGCCTCACCTAGGAGGTTAAACAACTGCCAGATCCCTTCACCAGCTTTTGATAAGGCCGAAGAATGGCCTTGGATGTTGGACGGTCATCACCCGCCGTCGAGAAGAAAGCATTCTAGCTCCCGAATTGCAGGACGGAGCAAATAGGGGAAGAGTCTTTGCCACCGCCATCGAGGAAAAGCGACCCGCCATCCAACTCACTGATACGTCTCCAACGTATCCATAATTTTTGATGCTCCATGCTTGTTTTTACACCATTTGCCTAATGTTTCGTTACACTTCATGACACTTTTATGCATTTTCCGGAACTAACCTACTAACAAGTCGCCACAGTGCCAGTTCCCTGTTTTCTGCTATTTTTGTGTTTCAGAAAAGTTACACAGGAAATATTCTCGGAATTGGACGAAACCAAAGCCAGTCGCCCATAATTTTACCGAAGCTTCCAGAGAACCGAAGAGGAGACGAAGTGGGGCCACGAGGTGCCCTCACACCAGGGCGGCGCGGCCCAGGGCCTGGCCGCGCCCCCTATGTGTGAGACCACCTCGGTCCACTTCTGACGATGCCCCTTCGCCTATAAAGACCCCCTGACGAGAAAAACCTAAGGCCCCGATCAGTTTTCTAGAACACATCGCGATCCGCTGCCGCCGTCGACCCGAAGATCGGGAGGGTCCAGAAGCTCTTCCCGGCACCCTGCCGGAGAGGGGAATCGCCACCGGAGGTCTTCTTCATCGCCATGCTTGCCTCCGGAGCGATGAGTGAGTAGTCTACCTTGGACTATGGGTCCACAGCAGTAGCTAGATGGTTGTCTTCTCCACCATGTGCTTCATGTTTAGATCTCATGAGCTGCCCTACATGATTGAGATCACCGTTATGTAATTCTACATGTTTGGTTTGTTGGGATCCGATGAATATTTGTGTTATGCTTCAGTTGAAGTACTGAAATTTATCTTATGTTATCTCTATGTTGTTTATGATCTTGCATGCTCTCCGTTGTTAGTAGCTATCTTGGCCGAGTAGTTGCTAGTGACTCCAAGAGGGGGTATTTATGCTCGATAGTGGGTTCATGCCTCTATTTAATATGGGGGAGTGACAGAAACCTCTAAGGTTGTAGATGTGTTGTTGCTACTAGGGGGAAAACAACATTCATATGCTCAAGGGCATATGCTTTGTTTACATTACACACTTTGCTTAATGCAATTATCTGTTGTTCGCAACTTAATACTCATGGGGTGTTCGGACGATATCCTCGTGAGTGGATTATTAGTCATAGATGCAGTTGGATGGCGGTCTATGTATTTTGTTGTAATGCCCAGAGTAAATCTCATAGTGATCCTCTCATCATATGCACGTTATCTTTATTCTATCAATTGCCCAACTGTAATTCTTGTACCCAGCTTGTATTATTTTATCTATGGAGAGACACCGCTAGAGAACTGTGGATCCCGGTCCTATTTCCATTATATTGCTATCACCTGTTTACTTTGCTCGCACTGTTTATTTTACTCGCATACTATTATCATTTTCCACTCGATACGCTCATACCCTTTGTTTCAAGCAAACCGGTGAGATTGATAACCTCATCGTAAGTCGGGAACAAAGTATTTGGTTGTGTTGTGTGCAGGTTCCGCGTTGCTATTGGTTGAAGACGAGTCAACAAGTGTCGTAAATGGCGCCCTTGTTAGAGTGTCACTAGGCTATCAAGCATCACCTTCAGTCATTTGTTTGCTCCTCTCCTGATCGACATACCTTGGTTTCTTAACTGAGGGAAAAACCTTGCTGCTATATTCATCATACCTTCCTCTTGGGGTTCCCAACGGGCTGGTCATTCAACTAGGCATCAGTTCTTTTTCTGGCGCCATCAACCAGCAATCAAGCTCTTTTTCTGGCGCCGTTGCCGGGGAGGAAGTAGAAGACTTCTGCGAGGGGAGTTTTCGCACGCACATCCTTTACTTTGTTTATTTGTTTTGCTTTACTTTATTTTATTACTTGCATCGTTTTATCAAAAACCCAAAAAAAATTAGAATCCTTGGTAGTTGTTTTTACTTGTCTGCTTTTAGTTTGCGAAAATGGCTACTCCTGAAAACACCAAGTTGTGTGACTTTACTAGCACGAACAATAGTGATTTTATCTGCACTCCTATTGCGCCACCTGCTTCTGCTGCAAATTTTTATGAGATTAAGCCTGCTTTATTGACCTTGTTATGGAAGAACAATTTTCTGGTGCTAGTACTGATGATGCTGCAGCTCATCTCAACAATTTTGTTGAGCTATGTGAGATGCAAAAGTATGAGAATGTTGATAGTGATATTATTAAGCTTAAGTTGTTTCCTTTTTCTTTGAGAGGAAAAGCTAAGGATTGGTTGCTGTCTTTGACTAAGAATAGTATTGATTCATGGGCTAAGTGTAAGGATGCTTTTATTGGTAGATACTATCCTCCTGCTAAGATTATAGCTTTGCGTAGCAATATTATGAAGTTTAGTCAGTTTGATAATGAACATGTTTCTCAAGCTTGGGAAAGAATGAAATCTATGATAAAGAATTGTCCCACTCATGGACTGACTACTTGGATGATTGTTCAAACTTTTTATGCAGGACTGAATTTTTCTTCGAGGAACCTACTTGATTCAGCAGCTGGAGGCACTTTTATGTCCCTTACCTTGGGCACCGCAACAAAGCTTCTCGACAATATGATGGTAAATTACTCTGAATGGCACACCGAGAGAGCCCCACAAGGTAAGAAGGTAAATTCTGTTGAGGAGACCTCTTCCTTGAGTGATAAGATTGATGCTATTATGCTTATGCTTTCAAATGATAGGACTCATGTAGATCCTAATAATGTTCCTTTAGCTTCTTTGGTTGCTCAAGAAGAGCATGTTGATGTAAACTTCATTAGAAACAATGATTTTAACAACAATGCTTATAGGAACAATTTTGCTAGTAACAATTATAGGCCGTATCCTTCTACCAATGGTAATGGTTATGGTATTTCTTATGGTAATTCCTCCAACAACACTATGGCCGCGCCCTCCGAGCTTGAGGTAATGCTCAAGGACTTTATCGGTAAGCAAAATGCTTTTAACAAGTCTGTTGAGGAAAAGTTAGGCAAAATTGATATTCTTGCTTCTAAAGTTGATAGCCTTGCTCATGATGTTAACCTTCTGAAATTAAAATTGTTGCCTAATGATGTGAAAGAGAACAATGTTTTTGCTACTGCTAATGCTATCCAAGTTAGAATTGATAAAAATGTTAGGATGCTAGCAGAATTGCATGCCAGGTGGGAAAGAGAAGATGAGATGGCTAGAGAAATGAAGGTATGTACTATTACTACCTCTAATGATGTTGCTCCTAATGCTAGCAATCCTCTTACTTTGATTGGTGTAGAGAAAACTCCCACTCCTTGTGTTAAAAAGCCTAAAACTGCTAAAACTTTTTCTCAAAAGAGTGCTGAAATTTTTCGGAGTATAGGAGATGATAGCTCTATTTCCTTTAATGATTTTGATGTTGATGGTTGTGATACGTCTCCAATGTATCTATAATTTTTGATGCTCCATGCTTGTTTATACACCATTTGCCTACTGTTTCATTACACTTCGTGGCACTTTTGTGCATTTTCCGGAACTAACCTATTAACAAGTCGCCACAGTGCGAGTTCCCTGTTTTCTGTTGTTTTTGTGTTTCAGAAGTGATACACAGGAAATATTCTCGGAATTGGACGAAACAAGTTCCTGAAGTCTTATTTTTCCCGGAAGCTTCCAGAGATCCGAAGAGAAGTTGGAGGGGGGCCACGAGGGCCCCACACACCAGGGCAGCGCGGCCAGGGGCCTAGCCGCGCCCCTATGTGTGAGAGCCCCTCGGGCCACCTCTGACGATGCCCCTTCGCCTATAAAGACCCCCCGACGGAAAAAACCTAAGGATCCGATCAATTTTCCAGAACACATCGCGATCCGCCGCCGCCGTCGACCCGAAGATCGGGAGGGTCCAGAAGCTCTTCCCAGCACCCTGCCGGAGAGGGGAATCACCACCGGAGGTCTTCTTCATCGCCATGCTTGCCTCTGGAGCGATGAGTGAGTAGTCTACCTTGGACTATGGGTCCATAGCAGTAGCTAGATGGTTGTCTCCTCCACCATGTGCTTCATGTTTAGATCTCATGAGCTGCCCTACATGATTGAGATCACCGTTATGTAATTCTACATGTTTGGTTTGTTGGGATCCGATGAATATTAGTGTTATGATTGAGTTGCTATACTGAAATATATCTTTTGTTATCTCTATGTTGTTTATGATCTTGCATTCTCTCCGTTGTTAGTAGCTATCTTGGCCGAGTAGTTGCTAGTGACTCCAAGAGGGGGTATTTATGCTCGATAGTGGGTTCATGCCTCTATTTAATCTGGGGGAGTGACAGAAACCTCTAAGGTTGTAGATGTGCTGTTGCTACTAGGGAGAAAACAACATTCATATGCTCGAGGGCATATGCTTTGTTTACATTACACACTTTGCTTAATGCAATTATCTGTTGTTCGCAACTTAATACTTGTGGAGTTCTCAGATTGATTCGCCACAAGTGGATTATTAGTCATAGATGCAGTTGGATAGCGGTCTATGTATTTTGTTGTAATGCCCAGAGTAAATCGCATAGTGATCTTCTTGACATATCATGTTTATCTTTATTCTATCAATTGCCCAACTGTAATTTGTTTACCCAGCATGTGTTATTTATCTTATGGAGAGACACCACTAGTGAACTGTGGACCCCGGTCCTATTTCCATCATGTTGCTATCACATGTTTACTTTACTCGCACTGTTTACTTTACTCACATACTTCTACTGTTTTCCACTCGATACGCTCATAACCTTTGTTTCAAGCAAACCGGTGAGATTGACAACCTCATCACAAGTTGGGAACAAAGTATTTGGTTGTGTGTGTGCAGGTTCCACGTTGCAGCTAACAAAGCAAAGCTTGGACGAGGCGCCATATATAAATTGTCTGAAGCTGTCGCTAAGCCAGTCCGCATCACCTTCAGTCGCATTGTCTCCTCTTCTCCTGATCGATAAAACCTTGGTTTCTTAACTGAGGGAAAACTTGCTGCTATCTTCATCAAACCTTCTCTTGGGGTTCCCAACTGGCCGGTTATTTACTTCATCAACTCGGTAGCATCAAGCTCTTTCTGGCGCCGTTGTCGGGGAAGAGTGGAAGACCTCTGCAAGGGGAGTTTTTCGCACACACATCCTTTACTTTGTTTTAAGTTTTGCTTTACTTTATTTATTTTACTTGCATCGTTTTATATCAAAAACCCAAAAAAAATAGAATCCTTGGTAGTTGTTTTTACTTGTCTACTTTTAGTTTTGCTGAAATGGCTACTCCTGAAAACACCAAGTTGTGTGACTTTACTAGCACGAACAATAGTGATTTTATCTGCACTCCTATTGCACCACCTGCTCCTGCTGCGAATTTTTATGAGATTAAGCCTGCTTTATTGAACCTTGTTATGAAAGAGCAATTTTCTGGTGCTAGTACTGAAGATGCTGCAGCTCATCTCAACAATTTTGTTGAGCTATGTGAGATGCAGAAATATAAGGATGTAGAAAGTGATATTATTAAGCTCAAGTTGTTTCCTTTTTCTTTGAGAGGAAAAGCTAAAGATTGGTTGCTGTCTTTGACTAAGAATAGTATTGATTCATGGCCTAAGTGTAAGGATGCTTTTATTGGTAGATACTATCCTCCTGCTAAGATTATATCTCTGCGTAGCAATATTATGAAGTTTACTCAGTTTGATAATGAACATGTTGCTCAAGCTTGGGAAAGAATGAAATCTATGATAAAGAATTGCCCCACTCATGGATTGACTACTTGGATGATTGTCCAAACTTTTTACAGAGGACTAAATTTTTCTTCGAGGAACCTACTTGATTCAGCTGCTGGAGGCACTTTTATGTCCCTTACCTTGGGCGCCGCAACAAAGCTACTTGACAACATGATGGTAAATTATTTCGAATGGCACACCGAGAGAGCTCCACAAGGTAAGAAGGTAAATTCTGTTGAGGAAACCTCTTCCTTGAGTGATAAGATTGATACAATTATGGCTATGCTTGCTAATGATAGGACTCATACTGATCCTAATAGTGTTCCTTTAGCCTCTTTGGTTGCTCAAGAAGAGCATGTTGATGTGAACTTCATTAGAAACAATAATTTTAACAACAATGCTTATAGGAACAATTTTGCTAGTAACAATTATAGGCCGTATCCTTCTACCAATGGTAATGGTTATGGTAATTCTTATGGTAATTCCTACAACAACACTAGGGCCGCGCCCTCTGAACTTGAAGTCATGCTCAAAGACTTCATGGTAAAACAATCTGATTTTAACAAGTCTGTTGAGGAAAAGTTAGGCAAAATTGATATTCTTGCTTCTAAAGTTGATAGCCTTGCTCATGATGTTGAACTTCTGAAATTAAAAGTGTTGCCTAATGATGTGAAAGAGAACAATGTTTTTGCTACTGCTAATGCTATCCAAGTTGGAACTGATGAAAATCTTAGATTGTTAGCAGAATTGCATGCTAGATGGGAAAGAGAGGATGAGATTGCTAGGAATTTGAAAGTTTGTACTATTACTACCTCTGATGATGTTGTTCCTAATGCTAGCAATCCTCTTACTTTGATTGGTGTAAAGAAAACTCATGATTTTTATGTTGATGGCTGCAATATATCTGAAGTTATTTTGTTCTTGCAGAAGCTTGCTTTGACTCCCAATGCTAGTTCTTTAAATATTGCTTTTACTAAGCATATTACCAATGCTCTCATGAAAATTAGGGATGAAAAGTTGCAGCAAAAAGCTTCTGTTCCCAAGAAGTTAGAAGATGGTTGGGAACCCATCATTGATATGCATGTTAATGGTTTTGATTGCCATGCTTTATGTGATCTAGGTGCTAGTATTTCTATCATGCCTAGAAAAATTTATGACATGCTTGATTTACCGCCTCTTGAAAAGTGTTATTATGATGTTCCTATTGCTGATGTTGCTAAGAAGAAACCTTTGAGAAGGATTAATGATGTTCTTATTTTGGTTAACAATAACCTTGTTCCCGTTGATTTTCTTGTTATGGACGTTGAATGCCATGCTTCATGTCCTATTATTTTGGGAAGACCCTTTCTTCGAACTGTAGGTGCCATTATTGATATGAGAGAAGGCACCATCAAATATCAATTCCCACTAAATAAAGGTATGGAACACTTCCCTAGGAAAAGGGAAAAATTACTTTTTGACTCTATTCTTAGAGCAAACTATGAGCTTGATGCTTCATCACTTGATGTTACTTGATTCGCAATTTTCTGCGCCTAGCTCAAAGGCGTTAAAGAAAAGCACTCTTGGGAGATAACCCAATGTTTTATTTTCAGTACTTTTTCTTTTATTTGAGTCTTGTAAGTCATTACTACTGTAATGACCGCTCCTTATCCTTTTTATTTCATTGTTGTGCCAAGAGAAGCCTCTAATTCGAGTGAGGTAAAGATTTGGGGATGTTGCTGTCCTGAAACTGTTTTTAGTGCTGCACCGTAAAAATTCGTATAAATTCTCTGTATATCTTTTGGACCTGCAATTTCTTGTGAATATGCCCCAGGTTATATCCAAACTTTCGTTAGTTGAACACTTTTTGATTTGAGCAACAGAAAACCCCTCAAAAATTCGACCTTTGTCAGCTGTTCTGTTTTGACAGATTTCCGCCAATATTTGTGTTTGCCGCTTTATCGCTTTCTTTTGAGTTCTTTTGATCACAGAACTTTTGGGGAAGTTGCTAAAGTAGTATATGCTATATATGTGGTGGTTTTGGGTTGAAACCTGAAGCAAAAAGAGGTTTATTATATGTTATGCTTGCACTAATGTTGCTAATACAATTGTGTTTAGTTTTGTATGAAGGAAGTTTTCAAGTGTAGGGAATGATGAGATGATTTGAAGAATGGACAAAAGCTCAAGCTTGGGGATGCCCATGCATCACCCCAATAAATATCCAAGAAGTACAAGCGTCAAAGCTTGGGGATGCCCCTGAGGCACCCCTTCTTCATCGGCAAAAATCAGGTCACCTTTCAAAACACTATATTTTTATTGCTTTATGCACTATGTGTTTTTCTTGGAGCGTCAGTTGTTTTAGTTTTCTTAGTTAGTTTAGTTTTGTTTGCTGCAATAAATGGTTGGACCCCAACAAATTTCCTTTGGAGGAGATGTACTCGTTTTCATTTGCCAAGAACACTCCGTTTTTCATTCTTACAATTTCACCGAGTGTTCTTCTTTTTCCGCTACTGCTTTTGGTTTTCGTTTTTGCCTTGATTTGCAGTCAGACCTTGTCATATCTCTTCATCAAGGTGTATTTTTGCCTCTGATCTTTATTGGTTTTCATCAAAAGAGGTGTCTTTAAAAATTTCAAATGGTGTTGGAAAAGAGAAAAAGCTTTATGCAAAAAAGTGGTACAAGAAGGAGCTTGTGTAGACTGCGGCTTAGGATTTTTCATGTCATGCTTGATGTCTTTTTGATAGTATGCTTAGTGGTTTTGTTGTAGAATGAATTGTCTCAAATAACTGAGATTGCTTAATGAGCTTTTGAAAAAATCATGCGTTGTTTTTATTGTATGGAAGCATTATTTTGGTTTTCTCCTTGATGCTTTATTTGGGTTGACTTGGCGCATGCTCACACATTTTAGACTCTTACAAAGTCGCCAATAGCCTCTATGATCATTTAGTTTTTGACTTTTGATGCCATCTTATGCTTCTTTTAATGTCGCTTTGTCGCTTTGCATGATTATGGCCATTATTGCTCTCTTAGTTGGTCGCTCCCAGTCTTTTGCTAGCCCTCGCCTTGTACTGAGTATGAGCTCTACTCGTGCATCCAAATCCTAAAAGCCAAAGTTTTCCAAAGGGTCCACCATACATACCTACTAGCAATTTGCTATTCCAAGTAAATTTGACTTGCTTTTATCTTCTCTTCAAATTAAACTCTTACCAGTGTTATGTGAACATTAGTCAGTAAAGCTCTCACGAACCGGAAGGCACACTTTACTTTTTCCTGTTCTTAAAAATTTGACATTGTGGTCTCTTATGTTGAGTTGTTATGCTTGCAAGTTGTAAGTTGGATTCTAGCCCATCTATGCTGTCATGGGGCAAGCTTTCAACATTGCACTTCTTATTTGAGTTGATATCGTGATCTTTTGTTTATGGATGCCCGCGGTGTGAAATGAATTGGGAATCTTGTGGGGATCATGGAGTTTGTATATGTGTTAGGGAAATGCCTGGGCCGCCAATCTAAGCCATGCATAATTTATGGTGGAAATTTGCAGCATACCCATGGTGGACATTCGACGACGCATCTCAAAATAAAAAGCTATACAAATGGTAAATAAAAGAGATGTCGAGGTGTTCATTGTCTGCTTGTCCTGTCATTTTGATGTGGGCTTGTTCCATATCATCGGGCACGGAGGTACCCCGTTGGCGGTTTTCGATGATACATATATACTTACAATGACAAGAGCCTTGCTTGGGACTCTAAGTTGAGTAGCATGAGGTTTGGGTACTCGTATTCACGGGACATGAGGTTTTCGACTTATGCATCATAATTGTTCTCGCATTAACTTTAACCATTCAAGATGCTTATGATGGGGGCAATGAGAGCTCAAAGCCAGTAAGTACCATAATTTTTGAAGGTTATAAAACTTGCAATCACTGCTTCCCTCCGTGAAGGGCCTTTCTTTTACTTTTATGTTGAGTCACCACCTTCTTTCTTTATGCACCATAAGAGTGCAAAGTTGTCATTCTTAGTATAATGTGCATTGTCCCAAAGTTTTCATTGATTGATTCATATTATTGGTTTCACTTGTTCTCAAATTACTTGTATCTAGTCGCCCTCTTAAAGTTGAAGGTGTCCTATGCATATATGTTTTGCTCTCCATGAAGGACAAGCTGAAAACCACTTGTATGTTTTTCCTTATGATCTGAACACACGTTTGACTTTCATTGTTTATTTTCATGATCTTTTGTTTGTGTTCATTTTCATGTTTACAACATATTTGCTAAGTTTCTATTGTCAAGATTATATCGTTCATGCCCATGTTTGAAGTTCTTATGATCCCAGCTCACAAATGCTTACATATGTGATCAAGATTATGTAGGTGCATGTCACCTCAAAAATTATTCTTTGTTATCACTTACCTACGGATACGTCTCCAACGTATCTATAATTTTTGATGCTCCATGCTTGTTTTTACACCATTTGCTTAATGTTTCATTACACTTCGTAGCACTTTTATGCATTTTCCGGAACTAACCTATTAACAAGTTGCCACAGTGCCAGTTCCCTGTTTTCTGCTGTTTTTGTGTTTCAGAAGTGATACACAGGAAATATTCTCGGAATTGGACAAAACAAGTTCCTGAAGTCTTATTTTACCCGGAAGCTTCCAGAGATCCGAAGGAGAGTAGGAGGGGGGCCACCAGGGCCCCACACACAGGGCTGGCGCGGCCAGGGCCAGGGCCGCGCCACCCTGGTGTGAGGAGCCCCTGGCTGCCCCCTGACGATGCTCCTTCGCCTATATAAAGCCTCGGGACGGAAAACCCTAGAAGAATCGGCAATTTTCCAGAAAGAGTTCCGTAGCTCCGCCGCCGCCGCCGACGAATTTCGGGGGACAGAAGTCTCTGTTCCGGCACCCTGCCGAGATGGGGAAGTGCCCCCAGAGCTATCTCCATCGGTCTCCATCGCCGTCTCCGCCATCTCCATCGACCTCACCGCCATCTCCATCAACCTTGTTGTCTCCTATGATGAGGAGGGAGTAGTTCATCCCCGGGGCTGAGGGCTCTACCGGTAGCTATGTGGTTCACCTCTCTCTCCCATGATGTGATCTTTATGTGATCGTGAGCTTTGTATCATGTTGAACAAGTAGATGTTATTATTCAGATATTATGTGTACTCTAGTGGTGTTATTAAAGTAATCTATTCCTCCTGCCATGGTGTAACGGTGACAGTGCGTGCATCATGGTGGTACTTGGTCTAGGCTACGATTGTGATCTCTTATGGATTATGAGAATAATTATCGCTATGATAGTATTGAAGTGATCTTTTCCTCCTTTCATGGTGTAATGTTGACAGTGTGTGCACCGTGTTAGTACTTGGTCTAAGTTGCAATAATATCTATCTTGAGTTGTGCTTTGATTTGGATATCTCTATGAGTGGTGTTTGTCAAGTACTTGATGAAATTTAAGGAGTGCTTCGTAGCCCTACGCAATGATTAGTGTTGTTCAATAGAAGAGTAATTTAGAGTACCTTAGTGGCGAGGGTTAACTCGGCAAATGTCCTAGATGAAGGACTTAGGATCGGGGGAAGAGGGCGTCGGATGAACTCGAAGGTAAAAGTTAGTCAAAATAAGTGTATATCGAAAGTAAACGTGGGTGTTCAACCTGGCTTGCTTTCAATCTGCCCTTGATGTCTACGCACTTCTATTCTTGTAGACACTTGTTGGGCCTCCAAGTGCAGAGGTTTGTAGAACAACAGCAAGTTTCCCTTAAGTGGATCACCCAAGGTTTATCGAACTCAGGGAGGTTAGAGGTCAAAGCTATCCCTCTCAAGCAACCCGGCAATTACGATACAGAAAGTCTCTTGTGTCCCCAACACACCCAATACACTTGTCAGATGTATAGGTGCACTAGTTTGGCGAAGAGATAGTGAAATACAAGTGGTAGTGATGATTATAAGTAGCAAACGTGATGTGAAATAAATATCGCTGCGAGCAAACAAGTAACAAAACAGGAAGTAAACGGTGTGCAATGCTTGGAAACAAGGCCTAGGGATCATACTTTCACTAGTGGACACACTCCCAACAATATAACATGATTGAACAAATAAACAACTTCTCTCCACTATGGTACTCTGAATTACTCTCCTATTGAACATCACTAATCATTGCGTAGTGGCTACAGAAGCACCCCTTAAAGTTCATCAAGTACTTGACAAACACCACTCATAGAGATATCCAAATCAGATCACAACTCAAGATAGAAATCATTGCAACTTTGACCAAGTACTAACACGGTGCACACACTGTCAACATTACACCATGAAAGGAGGAATAGATCACTCAATACTATATCATAGTAATAATTACTCTCATAATCCACAAGAGATCACGATCATAGCCTAAACCAAGTACCACCACGATGCACGCACTGTCACCGTTACACCATGGCAGGAGGAATAGATTACTTTAATAACATCACTAGAGTACACTATAATAATTAAGCATAGGAGTAGCATAATATCTGAATAATAACATCTACTTGTTCAACATGATACAAAGCTCACGATCACATAAAGATCACATCATGGGAGAGAGAGGTGAACCACATAGCTACCGGTAGAGCCCTCAGCCCCGGGGATGAACTACTCCCTCCTCATCATAGGAGACATCAAGGTTGATGGAGATGGCGGTGAGGTCGATGGAGACGGCAGAGACGGCGATGGAGACCGATGGAGATGGCTCCGGGGGCACTTCCCCGTCCCGGCAGGGTGCCGGAACAGAGACTTTTGTCCCCCGAAATTCGTCGGTGGCGGCGGCGGAACTGCGGAACTCTTTCTGGAAAATTGCCGACTCCCTTAGGGTTTTCCGTCCCGAGGCTTTATATAGGTGAAGGAGCGATGTCAAAGGAGGGACCAGGCGTCCTCACACCATGGTGGCGCGGCCAGGGCCTAGGCCGCGCCACCCATGTGTGAGCCTGGCCTGTGGCCCCTCTCCTACTCCTCTTCGGATCTCTGGAAGCTTCCGGGTAAAATAAGACTCCAGGAACTTGGTTTGTCCAATTCCGAGAATATTTCCTGTGTAGCTTTTCTGAAAACAAAAACAGCAGAAAACAGGGAACTGGCACTGTGGCGACTTGTTAATAGGTTAGTTCCGGAAAATGCATAAAAGTGCCACGAAGTGTAACGAAACATCGGGTAAATGGTGTAAAAACAAGCATGGAGCATCAAAAATTATAGATACGTTTGAGACGTATCAGCATCCCCAAGCTTAACTCCTGCTCGTCCTCGAGTAGGTGAGTGATAACAAAAGAATAATTTTTGAGGTGACATGCACCTACACAATCTTGATCATATATATAAGCGTTGTGAGCTGGGATCAAAAGAACTTAAAACATGGGCATGAAGATATAATCTTGACAATAAGAACTCAGCAACCATGTTGTAAACATGCAAATGAACACAAACAAAAGATCATGAAAATGAAACAATGAAAGTCAAACGTGTGTTCAAATCATAAGGAAAAACATACAAATGGTTTTCAGCTTGTCCTTCAAAGAGAGCAAAACATAAATGCATAGGACACCTTCAAGTTTAAGAGGGCGACTAGATACAAATAATTTAAGAACATGTGAAACCATAGTGATGAATCAATCAATGATAAACTTTGGGACAATGCACATTATACTAAGAATGACAACTATGCTCTCTTAATGGTGCATAAAGATAGAAGGTGGTGACTCAACATAAAAGTAAAAGAAAGGCCCTTCGCAGAGGGAAGCAGTGATTAAACATGTGCTAGAGCTTTTCATTTGTAAAACAGAGAGATAAAAATTGGTTTTGAGAGGTGGTTGTCTTTGTCAACGACTGGCAATGGGGTTCTTACTATCTTCCATACAAAAATGAAGCAAGTTTTTGAGAGAGAGATTGGCACTTTTGTGCTCTTTTTTATAAAGCTTGGCACTCCTCCCCACCTTTTTTCCTTTCACAAACCATGGCTAACCGATTCCATCGGGTGCCCACCAACATTCACATTCCATGGAGGAGTGCCTTTTTTTCTTTTTTTTTCTTTTTGGAATAAGAAATATGGAAGATAGCAAATCCGACCACTACGTCCCCATGAGCTGAAAACAGTGTCACAAAACGAGAAGTATTTTGAAGGTTTTTTGAAAGGCAGCACATGAAAATTTACTTTGGAATGGCTTACAAATACCATGCATAGGAATTTATAGTGGACACAATGGCGAACTTGGTTTTTAGGAGTTGGATGCACGAGTAGAGCTCATACTCAGTACAAAATGAGGGCTAGCAAAAGACTGGGAGCGACCAACTAAGAGAGCAATAACAGCCATAATCATGCAAAGCGGCAAAGCAACATTAAAAGAAGCATAAGATGGCATCAAAAGTCAAAAACTAAATGATCATAGAGGCTATAGGCGACTTATTTTTGTAGTCAACATGGTGTAAGCATGTGCCAAGTCAACCCAAATAAAACATCAAAGGAGAAAACCAAAATAATGCTTCCAAACGATAAAAACAACGCATGATTTTTTCAAAGGCTCATTAAGCAATCTCAGTTATTTGAGACAAGTCATGCTACAGCAAAACCACTAAGCATACTATCAAAAAGACATCAAGCATGACATGAAAAATCCTAAGCCGCAGTCTACACAAGCTCCTTTTTGTACCACTTTTTTGCATAACGCTTTTTCTCTTTTCCAACACCATTAAAACTTTTTTTAATCCAACTCTTTTGAGGAAAACCAACATGGTCCAGAGGAAAAAATACACCTTGATAAATAAATATAAGAATATCTGAACGCAAATCAAGGCGAAAACGAAAACCAAAAGCAGTAGCAGAAAAAGAAGAACACTCGATTTTTGATAAGAATGAAAACTAGAGTGTTCTCGGCAAATGAAAAGCGAGTTCATCTCCTCCAAAAGAAACATGATGAGATCAAACCATTTATTGCAGCAAACAAAACTAAACTAAAAATGAAAACTAAAACAACTGACGCTCCAAGAAAAACGCATAATGCATGAAGCAATAAAAATATAGTGTCTTGAAAGGTGACCTGATTTTTGCCGATGAAGAAGGGGTGCCTCAGGGGCATCCCCAAGCTTTGACGCTTGTACTTCTTGGATATTTCTTGGGGTGACATGGGCATCCCCAAGCTTGAGCTTTTGTCCATTCTTCAACTCATCTCATCATTCTCCAATCCCTACACTTGAAAACTTCCTTCATACAAAACTAAACACAATTCTATTAGCAACATTAGTGCAAGCATAACATATAATCAATCCTCTATTTGCTTCAGGTTTCAACCCAAAACCACCACATATTAAGCATATACTACTGTAGCAACTTCCCCAAAAGTTCCGTGATAAAAAAAAACTCAAAAAGAAAGCGATAAAGTGGCAAACACAAATATTGGCAGAAATCTGTCAAAACTGAACAGCTGATAAAGGTCGAATTTTTGAGGGGTTTTCTGTTGCTCAAATCAAAAAGTGTTCAACTAACAAAAGTTTGGATATAACCTGGGGCATATGCACCAGAAATCGCAGGTCCAAAATATATACAGAGAATTTTCACGAATTTTTACGGTGCAGCACCGAAAACTGTTTCAGGACAGCAACATCCCCAAATCTTACCTCGCTCAAATTATAGGCTTCTCTTGGCACAAAAACGAAATAAAAAGGATAAGGAGCGGTTATTACAGTAGTAATAACTTCCAAGACTCAAATAAAAGAAAAAATACTGAAAATAAAACATTGGGTTATCTCCCAAGAGTGCTTTTCTTTAACGCCTTTGAGCTAGGCGCAGTAATTTGCAAAGATGCTCATGTGGGCGCCATATAAGAGCTAGAGGCAAATGCGCCATATAGGAACTTAAAGCAATAGAGAGCATCAAAAAGCAAGTATGGAACACATTTAAATCTAAACCACTTCCTATGAAAAATAGTCTTGTAAAGAGACAAGTCATAAAAGCGCAAAGCAAAAAGCATAGGAAGGCAAAACAAGTACAACTTCAAGAATTGCAACATAAAGAGGGAAACTCAATATTGTTGAGATCCATCAAACCATGTTTCCCTCTCTCATAGTAACTTTCAGTAGCATCATGAATAGAACTAACAATATAACTATCACATAAAGCATCCCTATCATGAGCCACATGCATAAAAGGATTAATAGTCACCACAGGAACAATAGTAGTAGGAGCAGATTTAGCAGAATAATTATTCTCATCACCATAATCATCAAAAATAGGAGGCATATTGTAATCATAACTAATTTTATCCTCAATAGTAGGTGAACTAAAAATATTATACTCATCATCACAAGCTAGAGAACTACTATGTCGCAAAGCATATTCTTCAAACATATCATCATAAGAAGGAGCATTACATATGGGAGATAAAATATCATCAGAGCAAATTTTCTCCACTAAAGCTGGGGAACTAAAAATATCATGCTTAACAAAACCAGCTTCCCCAAGCTTAGACTTTTCTATAGCATTAGCATTAACAGTATTCAAAGCATTCATACTAACAACATTGCTATGCGAAATAAGCTCCAAAGGATTTTCAATTTTCTCTTCAAACACTTCATATCTAAACTCAGGAAAAAGACTACAGAACTCTTTGTTTTCCATTAAGCCTAACTAGTGAAAAAAAACAAGAAACAAAAAGATGTAATTGCAGAATCTAAAGGAAATAACTCCGAGCACTCGCACAGGAGGATGCGAGTACCTTTTACCTTACCTCCCCGGCAACGGCGCCAGAAAAGAGCTTGATGTCTACGCACTTCTATTCTTGTAGACACTTGTTGGGCCTCCAAGTGCAGAGGTTTGTAGAACAGCAGCAAGTTTCCCTTAAGTGGATCACCCAAGGTTTATCGAACTCAGGGAGGTTAGAGGTCAAAGCTATCCCTCTCAAGCAACCCTGCAATTACGATACAGAAAGTCTCTTGTGTCCCCAACACACCCAATACACTTGTCCGATGTATAGGTGCACTAGTTCGGCAAAGAGATAGTGAAATACAAGTGGTAGTGATGATTATAAGTAGCAAACGTGATGTGAAATAAATATCTCTGCGAGCAAACAAGTAACAAAACAGGAAGTAAACGGTGTGCAATGCTTGGAAACAAGGCCTAGGGATCATACTTTCACTACTGGACACACTCCCAACAATATAACATGATTGAACAAATAAACAACTTCTCTCCACTATGGTACTCTGAATTACTCTCCTATTGAACATCACGAATCATTGCGTAGTGGCTACAGAAGCACCCCTTAAAGTTCATCAAGTACTTGACAAACACCACTCATAGAGATATCCAAATCAGATCACAACTCAAGATAGAAATCATTGCAACTTAGACCAAGTACTAACACGGTGCACACACTGTCAACATTACACCATGAAAGGAGGAATAGATCACTCAATACTATCATAGTAATAATTACTCTCATAATCCACAAGAGATCACGATCATAGCCTAAACCAAGTACCACCACGATGCACGCACTGTCACCGTTACACCATGGCAGGAGGAATAGATTACTTTAATAACATCACTAGAGTACACTATAATAATTAAGCATAGGAGTAGCATAATATCTGAATAAAAACATCTACTTGTTCAACATGATACAAAGCTCACGATCACATAAAGATCACATCATGGGAGAGAGAGGTGAACCACATAGCTACCGGTAGAGCCCTCAGCCCCGGGGATGAACTACTCCCTCCTCATCATAGGAGACAGCAAGGTTGATGGAGATGGCGGTGAGGTCGATGGAGACGGCGGAGACGGCGATGGAGACCGATGGAGATGGCTCCGGGGGCACTTCCCCGTCCCGGCAGGGTGCCGGAACAGAGACTTCTGTCCCCCGAAATTCGTCGGTGGCGGCGGCGGAACTGCGGAACTCTTTCTGGAAAATTGCCGACTCCCTTAGGGTTTTCCGTCCCGAGGCTTTATATAGGCGAAGGGGCGATGTCAGAGGAGGGACCAGGCGTCCTCACACCATGGTGGCGCGGCCAGGGCCTGGGCCGCACCACCCATGTGTGAGCCTGGCCTGTGGCCCCTCTCCTACTCCTCTTCGGATCTCTAGAAGCTTCCGGGTAAAATAAGACTTCAGGAACTTGTTTCGTCCAATTCCGAGAATATTTCCTGTGTAGCTTTTCTGAAAACAAAAACAGCAGAAAATAGGGAACTGACACTGTGGCGACTTGTTAATAGGTTAGTTCCAGAAAATGCATAAAAGTGCCACGAAGTGTAACGAAACATCGGGTAAATGGTGTAAAAACAAGCATGGAGCATCAAAAATTATAGATACGTTTGAGACGTATCAGCCCTACACCGTCCCCTCCTGGCCCCTATATATATGTGGCCAGGTCTCGAGGATCGGGTAGGATCCGATACAGATTACAATATCGACATACGGTAAGAACTCGTATTCGACTATCATTACAATTGGGCCTAGCTTAACGGGCCTCAGGGGTACTCAACTAACGGGATCTATTAACTATACCCTTGTCAGTAGCCCCTGAGATTCTACCAGAATTGCAGATTCGGGTTGAATCTCTAATCTTCAAATCTTCGACTTGATCAATTTCTTCGATTTCTTCATATCTTCAAATCTTCGACTTGGTCTTTCGACTTAGTTTCATGATATTTTTTCGCAAGGGGTTTTGATGAACAAGCCTGACAACTCTGATGGATCAAGAGGTCAGTTAACTGCCGAAACAGATACTTGTCACCTACTTCAAATTCAATCCCCTTGGAATTGAATTCGGGATACCGGTCAAACCCATTCTTTTGCCGCATTTAGGGCTTACAAAGAATGAATCCCAATGATTCTCAAGGTACCCAGTGCGTCCACCAGGATTTTCTTTGCATCGTAGACACGGATACATACCAGCAGAGCGCATCCATGTGCGTATACCAGGCCACACAGGATGGATCCTGGGGTCTTACCTTCGTGATAAATCACGACATTCGAGTTTCGTTGCGATAACGCAACTCGAGAATCTTATATCGCAACCAAGTTTTGACTGATAAAATCAAAGAACTCCGAACTTAAATTAACTTCCTTCAATTCCCTCCCGATGGGAGTAGTCTCTTCGCATTTTGTCGACTATATAATCGAAGTTTGTATGATATACTTTCTTCATCCTCGATACTGACTATCTCATCCTCTATCGGGTGCGCGCTCAGCGCTCCCGATGGGAGTAGCCCCCGAGGCTATGTTTGAATACTTGTAGTCAAGCATAGGCTCAAAAATTCTCTTCGTCTTCTTTCTTGTAATTTCTCCTGTTTACCAGCCCCCGAGCCCAAGGCGAGGTCTTTTATATCGTGCAACCATACTCTCCCCTTCTTATTTTTTCTCCTTTTGGTATTTATTGTCTGCTACGTGCAGAATTTAACTCCTTTGTAGAATACGTTTATGGGCCTTGCTTATCACGGGGGCCCGATAATACGTGCTTATAAATAAAGCACCTTTTGGCAAGGGTAAAAACCCTAATCAGATTCCTCCTCCGCCGCATCATCTTCTTGCTCCATCTAGGGTTTCTAGTCTTCCCCCTTTTCCACATGGCTGACGCAGATGGTTCTCGTTTGAACCTTGGCTCTCCGGTGGCGCCGCGAGGTTGGGGCCGCCCTCGTGGAAGCAAGAACAAGAACAACACAACTCCGGCCGCCACAGGATCGTCATCAGCCGCTCCTATCAAGCGTCGTCCCGGCCGCCCACCTGGTAGCAAGAACAAGCCTAAGGTGACTGGCGCTACCCCAGGTCCAAGCGCTCCATCTCCTGCTGCGCCCGCTGCCCCTGCTGCTTCTCCCAGAATCTTTTCTTTCTTATGCATTGCCATGGCGCAGTGCCGCGAAATTCAGCGTCTACCGCTGAATTTCACCAAGTTCATGGATGGGCGAGAGCTGCGAGAAGCGGTTCTCCGCGAACAATCTGGCAGTGGGACTCCATATGAAGTGGAGGTTTGGTATGATGGCAACGGTGAACAGTACTTTAAGGGTGGCTGGTCGCGGTTTGCAGAAGACCACGACATCCATCAAGGCTTCTTCATGACCTTCGACTTCCATATCGGCACGTCAAAGTTCGACGTGAAGATCTATGACAGCACTCAGTGCCAGAAGGAGTATGAAGCTGAAGTCCACTTTCATTAGGATATGCTTTATATGTAATTTCTTTTGATAATATCCTTGCTGTCGTGCCAT